>OZ021723.1:8481592-9086592 GCA_963978545.1 Linyphia triangularis | reverse complement strand
CAGCAGCTTGAATGTCTGAGATGCTTGAATATTGGTTTCCCTTCAGTGTCAATTTCAGTCGCGGAAAGAGGGAAAAATCTGTTGGCGCTAGATATGGGGAATAAGGAGGGTGTAATACTAGTATTATAGTATTACACCCTTCTTATTCCCCCTCTTTCCACAACTGAAATTGGCACTGAAGGGAAACCGATTTTCAAGCATCTCAGACATTCAAGCAGCTGTTACCAAGGAACTTAAGACAGTCTCAAAGGAGGATTTTTTCAGAAGTTTCAAGAACTTGGTATGAATGTTATCAGATGTGTATTGTAGACGGCGGGAACTACTTTGAAGGACAGTGGTGTATTTATCTGCAAATATATAATACAGTGATTATTATGACATCAGTCACCTCACTTTTCGGTCTCACCTTGTATAAAGATAAAATCAAACAATTAAATAGTATTTACAGTCGATACGTAACAGATAGTTTCGTAATTTATTTAATTATTGATTTATCAAGGAACAGAAATCTACAAACTATTTCTTCCTTTTTTTTTCTAGATCACTGTTTCTGTGGATAAACCTGAAGGTTACCAGATAATTGACGACTCCTTAAATGGCGACAGGTGTATTTATCCCGGTGGAAGCTACAGCTCCCCAATCAAGATGAAAGCGACGTCATTAGGCACAGTAAACATCACTGTCAGAGCAGAGACGTCCCAAAACACAAATGCATGTAGAGGTTCAGAAATATCAAGTTCTTTTGCCAAAGATGCCATCACTCAACCGCTACAAGTGGAGGTAGGTCTGTGGGGATTACTCCAAAAATTAAATTTATAATTTCATTTTGTTCACTTACAAGGGGACCTTACGGTCTCGGAAATTCAGATCGGGATGAGACTCAGCAGATTAGTAGTATACCTTAAGGGTATCCACACAGTAAAGCAATAAAGCGCACTAGCCAGAAGATTCCGAGAAAACAGGCTCCTAAGTGCTATGCAAAGCTTATATACTAGTAGAGAATTTTGCTCTGCAACTCCTCGGTGGCTAAGTGGTCAGTGTGCTGGGTACCTGTACGGATGATCCGGGTTCGATACCTCGTGTTGTATTTTTTTTTAATGTATAATGTCAATTTATAAAGTGGGTTGGGTAGGGGTAGAACCATTGTTCGATAAGTACGGTCAGGGTTTTGGAAAATTTCTGACTCTCTGCTTATGTACAATAGGACAACATTCCTATTCTTCCATATAGAAACTGGTTCCTCATGTTTATTGCGAAAATCATTTATTTCTCTACAGCTTATAATATCACAAAATTTATAATCACTTGTTTGTGAGAATAGTAAATAGAGTTTTAATGTACCTTCATTAAAACACATTACGTACTTAAAAATAAAGTATTATCTTTCATTCAAATTTCAGTTAGCTGTAACAGTTACTTTATAAATTGACAAAAAAAATATACCTCACGAGGTATCGAACCCAGATCGCACGTATGGGAACTCAGCACGCTGACTACTTAGCCACCGGGAGTTGCAGAGCAGAAATCTCTACTAGTATATAAGCTGTGCGTAACACTTTAGAGCCTGTTTTCTCGGAATCTTCTGGCTAGTGCGAATTATTACTTAACTGTGTGGATACCTTTAAGGGGACATAGGACACTTTTGCCAAAATTCTTTAGTTTTGCCAAGAATTAAATAAAATTTGGCATAAACATAGAAGATGTGACTTTAAACAAAACAACACAATTTGAGCAGATAATATAAAATAGATAGTAAATTATTGAGAAAAATGCATTAAAATAACACGAAATTTTAATTTTTTTTAAAATGCTCCTCGCGACACAATATTTTAACGAACATGAAAGAAAAATTTGAAGTTGTTTATCAATATATTATACACATTTTCAAACATGCTTTTATCTTAAGGTGCAATAGTTGAACAGAAATAAAATTTCAAACTTGGCGCCAGTGATTTCTCATTAAAAAATGCACATACTTCAAATTCCCAACATGAAAAAAAATATAAAAATTATGTGACATAAAAAAGCATGTGTAAATTTCTCTATAGTACATTAAAAATTATTAATACAAAAAAATTAGGTGGATTTATCAAAAATTGAATCGCAAGGAGCTTTTCGAACATAAGTAAAATGGGAAAAAGCGAAGCTGAGAAAAACGCATTTTTAGCCTTTGCCAACAAGTGTGCGATGCGTTAAAATAGTTAGTTAAAATAAAGACCTTACCACTTAAAATCATCGGATTTCAAAAATTCAAACAGCGAAATTAAAGCTAGTGGCATAAGCAATTTTTATAGAATGAAAACAAAAAACGTCATTTTTGGTGATTTCAGTGTCCCATGTCTCCTTAAGGTATACTACCAATTTGCCGAGTCTCATCCCGATCTGAATTTCCGAGACCGTAAGGTCCCCTTGTTAGATTGGTTCATTCGGTATGCATCGTCAATATTTTTCAGATTCAAAAAGAGGTCTTCAAGATAAGTGTTTTGGTATATTATTAAGAACGGTGCCTAGAGTTACAGCATTGTATTCAAGTGGTTCAGCATGACGCAATCGACTCACCATGGTATAAACTGAGACTATTGTAACATATAGGCAGTGTCTTTCGGATATAGGTGCCTAACTTTGAAATGATATAAAAGAGAATTACAGCATTTGTTTTTCTTGCTTTAAATCCATTGCTAATGGTCTTAACCTTTAACTGCTGTAAGCGGTGTGACAGACCACGAGTAATTTTTTTTGTAGAATGCTTCCACCCCCTAAAATATCGCATCTTTGACTTTTATATTAATTTTTCGGTTACTATGTTTCTTAAACTTTAAACTGATGTTCATCAATTTGTTTGGGGCAAAATGGACCATGTGTTGCTCTTGCGCAAAAAACCTCAAACCACAGCAGTTAAAGGTTAAATCTAATAAAAGCAATTTTTTACATTTTTTCTGAGAACTATTTAATTTTTAATTTAAATTTTTAAAATACCTATACTAAACTTCAACTTAACTAGACATCACTTAGACGGTAGATCGTCACAGTGCTCATAGGTATTTAATCCATTTTGGCGGAGTGAAGACATAATTCTCGCCAAACCTTATAGCCTTTTGTTCTCTATACTCAACTTCAACTTAACTAGACATCACTTAGACGGTAGATCGTCACAGTGCTCATAGGTATTTAATCCATTTTGGCGGTGTGAAGACATAATTCTCGCCAAACCTTAGAGCCTTTTGTTCTCTACAGGGTTGTGGTTTGTCGAACTTTATGCTTTCACGCCGCCAAAATGGATTAAATACCTATGAGCACTGTGACGATCTACCGCCTAACTATGTCTAGTTAAGTTGAAGTTTAGTATAGTTTCGATATCAAACTGAAACCGGAAGTCACGTGATATTCTGCCGAGCGACGTACTACGCGCTCCCTTTTGTAAACATGTCAATTGAACTTGGCGACATTTTCCAAAGTTTCCAATTGGGCAGCGTCAAGCACATTGTAACCGAAAGCGTTGGTGTATTGCAAATGAATAGAATAGGATTGAAAAGAAAAATCCTCCTTTGTCAGAGCAATCCGTTCGATATGTTTGTGAAGACCATTTCGAAGTGAGTACTATACTAAACTTCAACTTAACTAGACATCAGTTAGACGGTAGATCGTGACAGTGCTCATAGGTATTTAATCCATTTTGGCGGCGTGAAAGCATAATGATCGCCAAACCACAACAGAACAATAGGCTATAAGGTTTGGCGAGAATTATGTCTTCACTCCGCCAAAATGGATTAAATACCTATGAGCACTGTGACGATCTATCGTCTAACTGATGTCTAGTTAAGTTGAAGTTTAGTATAGTCTTTTTTTACTTTCAATTACCCATATGTATATATGCATAGGATAATGAAAGTATAGCATTTGGTCAAAAATAAATTTCGTGGGGTTTTTTTGGTTTTTTTAGCACGTTTTGGAACATCCTGATTTCAAAAAAGTGATCTAGAAAAAAGGTTTGTCTGTGTGTGTGTGTGTATGTGCGTCGGTGATCAGCATAACTCCCTAACAAATTAACCTACGATGTTCAAATTTGGTATGAGGGTTAGAGTGGCGGCCATGGGACCTACCATTGAGGTTTTCGTCAAAATCGCGCATGTGCATAAGTTAGCTGCCATTGAAAAAAACATGTTTTTCAATGATTGCTAATAAACGGTTCTAACGATTTTGATCAAATTTGCTGTTGTAATGCCTCTTAAGGTGTTCTAATCATCCCCATCTCCGAAATTCCTGTAAAAATGTTTTAATGGAGTAAAAAGTTGAGAAATGAATGTCTTCAATACAGAGTTCTCTTACCTTGAGCATACCTCATCAATAATCGTTTTTTCTTCTCCTTTCAGTTTCGTGAAAGTTGTGCAATGTTCCTCACCTCTAGTTCTACTTTGTATCATTTACTTGTGATAGTCATGCACTCTTAATAGAGTTCGCATTGTTATTGTATTACAGCATTATTGGTACGCAGCATTTTAGCCTTGCCGCCAATTTTTCAAAAACGCGCCTTCTAATGCACACTGACTAGGAATTTACCGCTTTGCTGAAACCGACAGGCTTTTAATACGTTACGACAGTTTGTGATTGCATCGTGTTTCCGGCGGTTTTATTAATTTTAAAAATTAATTTAATAAAATAAATAATTTTATAACCGAACTTTTAACCACATATTCAGATTCCGAAAAGTTTTTTTTTTTTTTTTTTTTTTTTTTTTTAATATACAAAAAAAAACTCTAATTAAATGAAAATTAAAAATGAGAGAGACAGAAAAAAGAGACCAGTGGAATATTTGATTGACAGGTATGGTATGGATGACAGTATTTGCAAGTCACTACAATTTTGTACAGACATATCCTTGTTTTTCTTTTTGTGCAATCACAATACTTATCAACCATAAAAAACAGTAAAATATTTTATTCCTCTAATTTAATTAATTAACTCATTATGTATCATATTTAATTAATAATCTATATTATGGGTCGATAAATACAATATTTCAAGTAAAATACCAATATTTATAGGTTGTTACATTTAGGCTTCCATGCCAGACTTTGTCACAATTTGCTTTTTTAAACAAAACAAAAAAAAAAAATATTCACACAATAATTTAATAGTCAATATTTATGAAATTTTTTTTCAAACTGTGTGTTATGTACAATATAACTAAATATTAATAAATTAATCAAAACGTAAATGGTCTGCAATTGAACTTTTTTTCAAAAAGTATTATAACTGACCCCACACTCCCTTGCAAAAAAAAATATATAAGCTTTCTTTATTTTGAAGGCTTAGATAGTACAGTATATTTTTTAAATGGTATTTTATCCAAAAATGCGTTTATGTTATTCAAACGATAAATTTTTGGTGAATTTTTATAAATATTTTTAATAATATTAGCATCTATTATATTCAAATATTTGAAACAATAATTATATGAGTTTTTTTACTATAAAATATATTTATGCATTTGCTTTGGATTATGAAGATTGGTTAAGATTCGTTTTAATATGTGAATATTTGTTCGTTTCATTCATACATATTTCCTTCAGGCCGAAGGTTTCCCAGTCGAAACAGTTCAAGGCATACTTTTCTGTCCCCATGGTGAGTGCAAAAAACTACTATACTATACTACTTTCTATACTATACTATACTACTTTCTATACTATACTACTTTCTATACTATACTACTTTCTATACTATACTACTTTCTATACTATACTACTTTCTATACTATACTACTTTCTATACTATACTACTTTCTATACTATTCTACTTTCTATACTATACTACTTTCTATACTATACCACTTTCTATACTATACTACTTTCTATACTATACCACTTTCTATACTATACTACTTACTGAACTATACTACTTACTGAACTATACTACTTTCTATACTATACTACTTTCTATACTATACTACTTTCTATACTATACTACTTACTGAACTATACTACTTACTGAACTATACTACTTTCTATACTATACTACTTTCTATACTATACTACTTTCTATACTATACTACTTTCTATACTATACTACTTTCTATACTATACTACTTTCTATACTATACTACTTTCTATACTATACTACTTTCTATACTATACTACTTACTGAACTATACTACTTTCTATACTATACTACTTTCTATACTATACTACTTTCTATACTATACTACTTTCTATACTATACTACTTTCTATACTATACTACTTTCTATACTATACTACTTTCTATACTATACTACTTTCTATACTATACTACTTTCTATACTATACTACTTTCTATACTATACTACTTTCTATACTATACTACTTTCTATACTATACTACTTTCTATACAATACTACTTTCTATACTACACTACTTTCTATACTACACTACTTTCTATACTATACTACTTTCTATACAATACTACTTTCTATACAATACTACTTTCTATACTATACTACTTTCTATACTATACTACTTTCTATACTATACTACTTACTGAACTATACTACTTACTATACTGTACTGTACTACTTACTATAAATGGATCCGTGCTCACAGCGCAGTCTACGCTTTAAATTGCTTAAGATTGTCACGAAATTTTCACAGAAGAAACGATGACGAAGGTTTCACCAAATAAAAACTATAATTTATTCTTCTTTCGAAGGCATACAAAACATTTCCGAATAACAGTAAACTCAGAATCCAGCTTCAACACAAGCTTCGATGCATACGATTTCGCATTCAGCGATAATGCAGTCACAACAAAAGCAAACAAACGATTCGACGCTTTCAAGACAGCATCCAAAATTCAACTCATCTCTCGATTCCATTTTTCGCTACTTTTCATAGATTGGTTGATTGTTTTCAGGTTATCTGGCGCCGTCAGCAACACGAGGGCTATAACGCGCCGAAACATTCGTCATTAGACAAGCCAACATACATTTACAAAAACCCATGCCTAACACGGGACTCGGAACCCTCAACCTTGCGGTCTAGAAGCTAGCACGCTAACCACTATACCGTTTGATCGGCACTTTTCATAGATATTTCTAGCAAAACCCAGCCAACCAATCACGTGACGGAAACGTCTCGAAATTTCCCAATTGATTTAGATGTTGCCACCATTTTCTAATCTGTATTATCGCTGTTAACAAATAAAATAAAATAGAACTTTAAAAGAAATACGTCACTATTTACAATTATATACAGGAAACACGGGTGACATACGATCTAACATCTTTATCATTTTGAAATAAACCATGGTTCCTGTTTCCAAAATTCGTCTACGAATCGTATACGTCGATACTGAAACTCCTAATGACCTTAGAAATTCACGAACAGTAATTTTTGGGGAATTCGAGTTATTGGGTCTGACGATTATCGGGTTTATTTGTCACATGTAGCCTATCAGATCTGAGTTTTTCTTTGCATTTGCATTTATTGATAAAACTTAATAAATAGAAGTCTTTGATCGGTTAATAATAGATGAAATTTACGAAACGAGCTATCTTCAGATTTCATCTGCCAAATTTGGGTAAGCTTATTCGTCTGAATTTCTTTAGCCAATGCGAAGTATTATCGTCTTAGTATTGCGAAATATTATCGTTCGTAGAAAATAAGTACTCGAGGTCTGTGATTTCAACTCTTTTAAATTTGCATGTAGAGACAAAAATTCGTACAAACTCATGATTGGGCCTTCACTTTTGCATCAAGCACATTTTTTTTCGCCAAAAAAATTATTATTATCGCACAATAAACAACTTTGTTTTAATTAAATTATTTAAAAGAGTTTTTGAATATATCTATAGGCTTTTGTAATTCGTCTTTCGCAATTCTTTATTTTAACACTGAATAACCTTTTACTATCTAAACTTTAGCATCGCAGTGTAACAATGATTGGAAAGCAAACCATTTTTCTTTGGAAGCTTGATCCATATCAACATGAATTAGGTACTGTGTATCTCATGTTTCAGGATTTAAAAGTGCAAGTATAAATTTTAATTTATTTTTTATTTACAGATGAAGAAAATCAAAAGTTTGAGGCTACGTACAGCCTGAGTGTACCTGATGATGTAGTTGAAGGATCAGCTCGAGCATTTGTTGATGTGACAGGTAAGTTCTTGGCTTATAGTCCGAGAGGCGACTGCAATTTTTGGACACCATCGAACATCATTCTGATTTTTTTAGAGAAATTAGAGAAAAGTGAGTAGATTAGGAATCCACAGGTCTGCCGTGACAAAAATGGCCGAAACTGATCAATAATCGACTTGGAATGAGGTGAACTATAATCCGATTGCCAAATATGTCATAACTTGCCAAAAATAGAACAAACTTATTCGTCTGGCAACCCACTTCATTTTGATTTTCAATGAGAAAAAGCGCAAACGATTTCTGATCTTTGGCTAGGAAAACATATCTTTTAAAAGGAAACCAAATTGGCGACATCAGTTACGTCATAAGTGACATAATATTTTTTGCCAACTTGGCTCCCTTTTAATAGATGCAAGTAGACCGTCGCCAAATATCTGAATCGTCTGCAACCTTCTTAATTGAAAATTAAAGAGTGAGGGTTACCAAATAAAAAAAAAAAAATGCTCATTATTTGGTAAGTTATGGGGCATTTGGCAATTGGATTTAGTTGAACTTATTAAAAGTCGATTTTTGATCAGTTTTGGCCATATTTGCCACGGCAGACCAGTGGATTCGTAATCTAATCACTTTTCTCTAATTTCTATAAAAAAATTCAGAATGATGTTCGATGAGGTCCAAAAATTGAAGTCGCCTCTCAGTCTATTACTCACTAGCTAGAATGAATTCAAAATACTAATATTTGCAGATGATTGCGCATATTTTAGATTTTGTTCGACAGTATGAATGATAGTTTCACAACTCTTGCAATATCTGAAACATATTAGTATCATTATAAGATAAAGGTATATATTAATGCTTGAATGTATACTTTTACGTATTCTGGCATACTTTAACCCTTTATTTATTGGCTGGACATATTAAGTCAGTTTTGTCATGGTACTGCATTATTACGTTCGCTGCTGATCACGCGCCAGCGGGGAATTTCGGGTTGTTCCCTAGTAGCCTGTCCTGATCAGACTGCACCCGATCGGTGTTGCCATTTTTTGCTGGAATTACCAAAAAATGCGTTTTAAAAACAAACGATTCCATCTAACCTTATGAATCAACACAAAATGTGTCTGATATTTATGCTATTTTTAATACAAATATCAACAATGGTAAACATAGAAAAAGTAAGCTATTTCGATCTCAATTAACCCACTTTAAAAGGTCGAAAAGGGGTTAAACGTTTCAAACGATGATATTCGAATGTCCCACTTCCGGTGTAGTAACAACTCAGATATCGGGTGGTAATGTTATGAAGGGCAAATATAGAAGAAAAAAAATGTATTCCAATATCGATTAATGAATTTTTAAAGGGATTAAAAAGTCGACGCAACATTCAAACTATACGAGGAATATCTTAATGTTTCACTTCCATTACAGTTACAACTTTGAAAGTTAGAACTAAAAGCAAACATAAACACAATAGATTATTACAATCTCGATTAACTAATTAAAAAGGGTGAAAATGGAGTTAAACGTTCTAAACGAGGCATATTCAAATGTCTCATTTCCAACATATTCACAATTATAAATTTTACTACAAATGTCAAAGAAGGCAAGCATAGATAAGCAAGTTATACCTATTTTGATAAATAAATTTTTAGGAATCAAAACGGTATCAAACGTCTGAAATGGGGAATACTGAATGTTTTTTGATAGCTAAAATGCACATGGTAAAATTTCGTAAGCACGGGTATTCAGCTATACTAAACTTCAACTTAACCTGACATCACTAGACGGTAGATCGTCACAGTGCTCATAGGTATTTAATCCATTTTGGCGGCGTGAAAGCATAATGTTCGCCAAACCACAACCCTGTAGAGAACAAAAGGCTATAAGGTTTGGCGAGAATTATGTCTTCACTCCGCTAAAATGGATTAACTGCCTATGAGCACGGTGAAGATCTATCGTCTAGTGATGTCAAGTTAAGTTGGAGTTTAGTATAGTATGAGATAAAAGCAAACATGTATGCTTTTATGTATTCTAGTACACTCTAAAATACATGAAGATTCTTTGCAATGATAGAAAACTATGCTTGTGTTGAATTTATGACTCATTTATGATTAACTTCTTCATTTAAGTGGTATTTAATTAACTTTAAAAAAAAAACATATCGACCTAAATTGTAAATTTTTCAACAGGAAATATTTTGGAAAAATCAATAGAAAATCTGGAGAACCTCGTATCCATTCCAACCGGTTGTGGAGAACAGAATCTAGTAAAATTCGTCCCAAATTACATCGTACTGGACTATCTAACGGCCATCGGAGAACTGACGGACAGCGTCAAAAACAGAGCTATTCGCAACTTGAACACAGGTAAGGCTTCTTTCTCTACAAATACCTCTGTCATCCGTATATTATCTTTCAAGATTGTAGTAGAATGGCGTTCCATGTCCTTTTTATGAATGCTTAAGGGGGTCCGGTACCGAAAATCAAAAAAACTTTATTTACGTACATTTTTATGTCAAAAATTTATTTTCTGTATGAGATACTATTTATATATCTTTGAGAAAATGTTTTTTTTAAATATTGTGTTTAGTTATTTAAAAAAAAATTTAAAAACCAAGAAAAATCCATAATAATTGATGTTTGCGTATTTTGATATAAGTCAAGAAAAAATAAAAAAATTTCAAAGTGAAAGCTTTCTGTCATACATAATTATATAAAGAAAATTTTGTCTTCACAGAATTTTGATAGGTGAATTAAAAAAATTCTCTAAGTTAAAATATTAAAATTTTTGCTTTTTTTTTTTATGTTATCTTTTATGCTAAATGTTATATTTTAAAACAGAATTAAAAAAATAAAATTCTGTGAAGACAAAATATTTAAAAATATATAAATTAAATGCTCCAAAAATTTGAATAGCCAATTATTAATGGTTCTGGAGATATATCGATTTGAATATGCAACATCTGTGAAAAACACTAGTGCTCGATAAACGCACTTTAAGCAGACGCTTCAAGGTGTTACGCCCATTAGTGTTGTTTAAATAACAGGTAATTTTGTGGCGTTCTAATCACCGGAGGAATAAGATAAAAACATCATTCTCTTCAGGAATGTATGAACTATTTTTTAAAATCAGAAAAAAAAAATGGGATTTTTGAAAAAATTTCGGTACTGGCCCCCCTTAATTTGCAAGATTATGCCTGTTCTTACCACTATAACTTGCTTATCACCCGCCAAATAAGCCTCGTAATTTTAAACTACGATAAGGTTTCGAAGTTCAAACCTTATCACACATGCCTCTTTCTCCAACCCCACCACACTAACGAGAAGACAATGAGGCCACGACCAAGGCCTGATCGTGACAAGTTGGGGCCCAAGGCCCTTAAACTTTTAAGTGCCCCTTCATCAAATGCGAGATTTATTGGAAATGAGATTGACTCGTTATCAAATGAATTAACATTAAATATAGAAAAAGTTGATAAATTAATGTCAACTTATTGTCTTCTTAAAAGTTTTTTTTTTATCGTATACTAGCTGCGTGGCCCGTCGTTGACGGATAAACTCAGTTTTTGGTACTAAATAAAAGTAATATAAAAGTTTATCACCCCATTGTAAATTCATTCTTTGTTCGTTTAGTTCGGCATGTCTTAGCCGATCGGCTTCTAAACGAACGGCACGCCTCTCTGATGTTTCTCTACTCCTTACAGACTCCTGGCGTCGCCGTTGCGACGCTAATCTGTCCTCTGGGGAAATGTCCGGCAGCCGCAAAGTCGAAGCTTCTTGGTTGTCATTTTGTAATTCGTTCCTCTTTAAACGTTTTTGAAAAACTTTTTTGTCGATTTTGCTTAATGATGGGCGTTTTTTTCTAGGCATTGTGAATGTAGAATATCATTTACGATTTTCAAAACAAACCAAACGAAGATTGTCATTCAGTTGCCATTCAGGAAATACTAAATTGTGTCTGCTTAAAAACACCAAAAAAAATTATTTCGGAAATTTTAAAACTCAATTAAAATTAAAAATATATCGCCTATTTTACTCCTGGTCGTTTAATTAAGCGATATACCAAATTTCATCCTAATCCGTTAGGTAGTTTTTACGTGAAACGGTCCCCAAATCCGTGTGACAGAAAGTCAGTTTTATTTATATAGATAAAGAAACAAATTTCAAATAACCAAATTTATAAATCAAAACAGGTTAAACTTTGTAATGTAGCATTGCATTTCACGATCACAATGTGTAGTAATATCCGTGACAACAATATCTGCATCATTATTCACAACATCAAAGCCGACATTTGCTGATCTCGCCATTTAATTTTTCAAGACTTCCTTTCAATACTTCTTCGAGAAATATTGTGTTTTTTTTTACGCTTTTAAATGATGGTTTGATGCATTTGAATAAATACACTCTGGGATACTAAAGACGGTTCAAGATCTAATACAAAATTATTTTTATGAAAAAATTCTTGTATACAGATTGTAAAAGATATTCACAAAAAGAAAGAAAAATTATAGGTTTACAGCCAATTTCGGGGCACCCTAAAATCTTGGGCCCAAGGCACGGGACTTGTGGGCCTAGGCGATGATCAGGGCCTCCCACGACCTATTTAATATAGTAATATCATCTATGAATCCGTTTCCAGGTAAAAACTTTTTTTTTATTATTCACACATAGAAAACTCGTAGGACAAGTTCTAACCTCATTACAATACAACAAGGAGACAAGCACAAATCACAAAAATAAATAAACAATTAAGTTTTGAGAAAAGTTTTTTAACACTTTAAATCCCAACCCGCCCTATACCGCCTTGTAGGGAAATTCCCAGCTAGTCGCCTTCTGGGCGGGTGCAGGGGTAAACGTATATTTCCAAGTGAGGGGAATCTGGACTGCAGTAGTTGTTTAAAGCGTGACGGTCCTCAACAATAGGCTATTGTGGGGCATGTAGAGGGGAGACATGGATTTAAAGTACTCAATGTCAAACTGCCCCACCCTTTGGACATGGAGTAAGATAGTCCAGGATTTTTCTTTTATGCGAATCTTGTCATGTACTTAGAGGTGGCGTTTGTTTCATTGATAAGACGCCAACTAAATCCTCGGACATATCAAGCAGATGCCCCAATGCACAACCCTATTGCAGGTTGTAGACATATAGTAATGGTATTTTAATGGTCGACAGTGACCCCCCCCCACAGGAATCCCAGGAGTGGCAGACAGGAGAACGAGTCGGGCGAGTCCATTTCCAGTTTTTATGAATGGAAAGTCACTGGGGTTTTGTGAAACCTACAATGCTGACTCCATGGGATTTAAAGGGTTAAAGAGTTAAAAGTTCGGTCATATTTGGAACTTCCTTCTTTCCAGTCCAAACAGCGTCTCTCACTTCACTCTCCAAACCCAGGCAGGTTCCCAAATTTTTCTCAGCGCCACTGGAGCCAGGCGAGGTAAAATAAATGTTCTTTATGACGTTTCAATATGCACCAGGCCCCGCTATAGTACACACCAGTATTTGATGAAGTCAGGACAGAACCTACTATCTACATACAGCTCATAGCTCCATGCCTCTAGCTCTGATTACATTTTGATATTCATTTTTAGCTTTTCATTACCAATGTATTTTACGCTAGACTTCTGAACCTGTTACGTTTGCTTTATCCCGTTTTCAAGTCCAAAAAAAATGTTAGTTCTTTAGAGGCTTTTTTTTCTTATCGCACTTTTAGTTAGATTAGATTGCATTTCTTTTTAATTTTAGATTTGATTTGCGATTCATGTATGTAATTGAAATGAAGCAAATGCTTTTCGACACGAAACTGTTAATTTGTCCATGATAGTTTTTGTTTAAAATAGCCTGTAGGAATACGCTAAAAAAAGGTAAGCCTTCTAAAAACATGGGGAATAATCTGTAAAAAGGATATCTCATTTACAAGCAACGCGTTATTACCTGTCTATCAAAAGAATAGCTCCCGCTACATAGTCCAGAGTTGTCGGTTGCCATTAAAACAAGGCTACGTTCCTTTTCCATGAGGGATTTCAGGAAAAAGACATCAACATTGACTCGTAGCGTATTGACTAGACTCTCAAAGTATATTATGAGCCCAAATGAAAAGGAAACCTTATCCGTAACGGTGATGTATCAAATCTCAGTTATTTAATATGTAAGGCGATAAATGACGTGATGGTACTTCTAGTTGAACATATGTAGTTAACAGGCTTCTCTTTAACCCATTGACGGTCATGCACGTATATATACGACATTTTATCCCAGTTTTTCTAGCAATACACAACATTTTTAAGTTTATAAAATTTAAAATAAGATATATTTTAGATATTTTTATTAGGATGATAGTCTATAACCTATCTAAAACAAATAAATAAAAAAATAATATAAAAAAAATATGTATTTGAATTAGATATATAATTTAAAAATTATTGCAAGGGAAAACCACTGGGGAATTTCGCCCATACCCATGACCGTCAGTGGGTTAATATCTTATTGCAGGTAAAACATTTCCACAGTTCGTTGTGATACGTGACTTCTTATTTCCAAGAATGTCGTATTGTGACCTATAAGGCCGCCAGTGTCCTGTATGCAACACATCCATTTTAAATCGAATCAGTCTTGTTTTTATAGCCATCACCACCATCTAGACTTTCTATACTAAACTTCAACTTAACTAGACATCACTTAGACGATAGATCGTGACAGTGCTCATAGGTATTTAATCCATTTTGGCGGAGTGAAAGCATAATGTTCGCCAAACCACAACCCTATAGAGAACAAAAGGCTATAAGGTTTGGCGAGAATCATGTCTTCACTCCGCCAAAATGGATTAAATACCTATGAGCACTGTGACGATCTACCGTCTAAGTGATGTCTAGTTAAGTTGAAGTTTAGTATAGTTTCCTGATGGACAGATCACATATTGCTTACATCTATCTTTGATCTCAGGTTACCAGAGGCAACTGACTTACCGCCACAGGGATGGCTCGTTCAGCGCATTTGGTGAAGTGGACAAGACCGGCAGCATGTTCTTGACGGCTTACGTGGCGCGTTCTTTCGTTGAAGCGCAGAAATACATCCGCATCGACGACACCGTTGTCACATCTGCGCATGCGTGGATAGCCGGAAATCAACAGGATGATGGCTGCTTCAATAATATTGGTCGTATTGTCGACAGCGGTATACAGGTAAGGGCTGGAGTTCAACTTCCATCTCCGATGTAGATTCTGCGCCTATCTTCGTTTTGGCTACGAATATCAAACCCACCATTTCTTACTATACTAAACTTCAACTTAACTAGACATCACTTAGACGGTAGATCGTGACAGTGCTCATAGGTATTTAATCCATTTTGGCGGAGTGAAGACATAATTCTCGCCAAACCTTAGAGCCTTTTGTTCTCTAATAGGGTTGTGGTTTGGCGAACATTATGCTTTCACGCCGCCAAAATGGATTAAATACCTATGAGCACTGTCACGATCTACCGTCTAAGTGATGTCTAGTTAAGTTGAAGTTTAGTATAGCAAGCTTATGTCAGGATTTGGCTCGATTTTTTGTTAACAACTCTTGGCGCAGAATCCGCAATGGAGTTGGAAGTGGATTCTATAAAGGTATATATGGCTGATAACGAATATTTAGAAACCACACCATTAATTACATACATACAAATTCTAAATTAAAAGTAAATATTCTAAAATTAAAAAAATAATAATAATAATATGAATTAAAGTTGTGATAAATTAACATTTAGAATTGGATTTTGAAATGACTTTGAGTTGAATATGTACCCTGGACATCTAATAGCAAAGTAATAATTGTAACAGATCGGGACCGGCAATTTACTTATTTTTTCGGCTAACTGAAAGATTTAAAATTTTATGAAATAACTCATCATATTAATTGCCGTTTACGACCCTGAAATTAATTTGGAAATGGGCTTTACTATCGATGAAAACGAATCTGTATTGTTTGTGTGGTTGTTTTGCTAAAATATGTTACTTCATAGTCACTTTTGTAAGTGAATTAAGTAAAAACAAAAGAATATAGTACATGGCCCTTGTGCCAATAAACACCAACCAACCAAAAGAATATACTTGAGCATGTTTTACGTCTTGGTACAAAACTATACGATAAATCGACTTTCCCCTTCCGACTTTGTCAGATAATACCATTAAGCCCTCCTTAAAAACTTTGCAATTTGCATTAACAATAGGTATTTAATGTATTACAAATCTAATGTATTTATCATCGGTCATTTCCTTCTATATTGTAAGAGCCTTTTCTAGTGTTACCAAGCTCAATTCGACTTTTAGTGAGCTGTTCCATAGATTTAGCTGGATTCTGCCAGACTAAGCCAGATTAAATTAGTTCTTAGGTCTCGCCATATCATCTGCGCATGCGTTATTCTGACAGCCTATAAAAGGCAGAGATTCGTTTTCGGCTTGGGACTTTATATTTTACCCGTTTAGAAATAACTGCGTCGCTTGCTCCGTCTCTTAGAAATATAAATTCGTTGGTTGCCATAACGACTATTTCTTGATTCAGACACATTTGCGCCTTAAGATCGGGTAAGTCATTTACACTTACAAGGAGACCTTACGGTCTCGGAAATTCAGATCGGGATGAAATTTGGCAGATTGATAGTATACCTTAAGGGTATCCACACTGTAAAGTAATAAAGCGCACTAGCCAGAAGATTCCGAGAAAATAGGCTTTAAAGTGTTATGCGTAGCTTACATACTAGTAGAGATTTTTGATCCGCAGCTCCCGGTGGCTAAGTGGTCAGCGTGATGGGTTCCCGTACGGGCGATACGGGTTCGATACCACGTGAGGGAATTTTTTTCTTCTTCAATTTATAAAGTGACTGTTACAGCTAATTGAAATTTGAAATAAAGATAATACTTTATTTTTAAATACGTAATGTATTTTTAATAAAGAAAATAGAGATAAATTAAATAGATATAAATTAAAATTCTAATTACCACGGCAACAAAATTAGGGTAGGACTTAATTTATCTATGAATTTTGACATATAGTTTTTATTTGTCAATTATTTATTTATATACATACACCAGAATGACACTTATCATAAAAACATGGAAAACAAAAACTGTTTTGACATCTTGCACAATTTATAAAGGAAGATTGTTTACAGGAACAACCTTTTTGTAAAAGATTCGTTGGAAAACATACTTCATTAACATTCATGAAAATATATCTTTCGTCAGAAAACTTGGAAGCATACCAGGCATACCGGATCATTTTATTAAAAATTGATGATGGACTATTGATTGTATTTTTATGCAGTCTTCACGGGTATTAATTTCTCTATTATTTTCAACCAGATACGAGCAATTTTGCATACGCTTTAGTAGATTCTTTACCTGTCTATAAAAATAGACGTCGCAAAGTGCCGTTAGGGTTTTGAAAATTTCTGACTACCTGCTTGAGTACAATAGGACAACATTCTTACTCTTCCATATAGAAACTGGTTCTTCATGTTTTTTGGGAAAATCATTTACTTCTCTACATCTTATAATATCTAAAAATTTATAATCACTTGTTTGTGAAAATAGTAAATAGAGTTTTAATGTACCTTCATTAAAAATACATTACGTATTTAAAAATAAAGTATTATCTTTCATTCAAATTTCAATTAGCTGGAACAGTCACTTTATAAATTAAAAAAATAAAAATTAAAAATTACCTCATTAAAAACACATTACGTATTTGAAAATAAAGTATTATCTTTAATTCAAATTTCAATTAGCTGTAACAGTCATTTTATAAATTGAAAAAAAAAAATCCCTCACGAGGTATCGAACCCGATCGCCCTTACGGGAACCCATCACGCTGACCACTTAGCCACCGGGGAGCTGCGGATCAAAAATCTCTACTAGTATGTAAGCTACGCATAACACTTTAAAGCCTATTTTCTCGGAATCTTCTGGCTAGTGCGCTTTATTACTTTACAGTGTGGATACCCTTAAGGTATACTATCAATCTGCCAAATTTCATCCCGATCTGAATTTCCGAGACCGTAAGGTCTCCTTGTTAGACTGTTTTATATGTATACCCAATTCGTTAATTTTATTGATCGTATGTTTTCTGATACTATTATTGATAAAGCAATTTGGTTTCCTAATGACATATGATACTGATATCAATTTATGAAAGTGAAGGCTATCTTGTGTTATGCTATTACACAAAGATGAAAATACAAGGGAAAATAGTTTCTTTCATGGGACAAGTTATGAGATATTTTTATATAATATTAAATATTTTCTTAAAAATCTATCTTTAGTGAGTCTGTACACATGCGCATTTCAGATTGTTTAGAAGAATTACTTTTTTGGAAGTTCATCAGAATTAAATATTGTATTCACTTGCTGAGAGGTATAAGATTCCTTAGATTTCCTCAACGTGCTTAAATTGCAGTTTTTCCTTTTTTTTTACAGAGCTGCCATCTACAGTGCACTATCGTAACTATCCAAATTTTGAACCATTTCTTTTTTGTTTTTTGTTTTTCTTAAACTTCGATTTTCTGTCACTCATTAAATCGGTATGTCATTTTTCAATTTTGGCTTGGTAAAAAAAAAAAAGGATAGTCACAAAAAAGAAAGCACCATCCAAAAATAGTAGATAAAATCTCACGGAATGTCTCACTTAATTAAAGTTTAACTAACGCAATTCCATAATTGGGATGAGTTAAACATAATTGTTGAGATATAAACAGGAAATAATGAAATATATAACCAACTTTCAGGGCGGACTGGAAAAGGACACATCTCCAACAGCCATAACAGCCTATGTTCTGGCTTCACTCCTTATTTCCAAGTACAAGAACCAAACTGTTATTGACTCGGCGACCTCTTGCTTGAAAAACAATGAACCTAAAACTTCATACGAAACATTCCTTGTGGCATACGCTGAAGCACTTGCTGGTGACAGTCAGGACGCAAGGCAAAAGGTTGAGGATATCAAGCCTTCTGTAAGAACTAAGGGTAAGAAACGGCTTTCTTTGAAGCTTATGGGAAAAGGTATACAATTTAAAATAATACACAACATATTTAGTAACCATCAGCTGCTTTGCTGGGTTAGTAAATTTGTTATGTATTGTTTAACCGTTACTGTGTATAATAATATGTGTGTAAAATATATATGTATATATTGTTGCGTGGGTGGGTTCGAAAGATTTGAAGCCAAAGCAGATCAAAACTTGCAGAAATTTATTCCAATGTAACTCTTTACAGATTCCTTTACAACTCCAGAACTTCTCGTTCTAGTAGACTCAATACAGCTCTTTTCACAACAATTGAGCACCAAACAGCAGTAAAAAGCTTAACAACACAACTGCTAAAATCGCTGCTAAAAACGGTGCAATACAGTTCGCTTTAGAACTTCTCTGAATGCTCACTGAGACTCAGTATCTCAACTCAGTAATTCCAGTCAATTCCCTTCCCGCTCTCTTGGTCAGCCTTATATAGGAAAGGTGAATCTTCGTGAATCTTCTAGAGGTAGATATTTGGAGAACTTTCCAGATCGTAGTCGAAAAGTCCTAAACATATACATGTTAACCGAAAATGGCGCCAAATGGTCGCCAAGTTTGGCGACAAAAATTAGTCGCCAAAACCGTCACCAATTTGTCTCTATCTTGCCAATTTGGCGAGATTGCCATTACCATAATGTTAAATACCCTGCTCCTTGTAAAACTCGCTTCCCAGCCTTACCAGTGTAAAACTCGTTATCAAGCATTAAGACATACGTTGGGGGGAAGCAAACTAAAGACGAATTATTGCACTGCCTTATGTGAGATGTACATAAGTTTTCCTATTTACAAAATTAACACTACGAAATATTTACAAATATACAAAAATTCGTAACAATATGTATGTATTGTATTATTATTTAAACCGTCATTGGTGTCTAGTAGGTCCCAGCTTTCGGCGATTCACTGCTACGCAAAATCAAGCTCGCTAAGAATTTCATTGTTAAGAAAACACAGTTGGATTGCTGAAGAAAAAGAAGGAAAAAAAAAGTTATTAAAAAAAAAAAAAAAAAAAAAACTAATTAAAATTTTAACCCTTTGTTTTTCAAAGGTCAAATAAGAAGGTCAAAACTACTTATATTGAAAATTTCAGAGCTCTACGCCTACTTTAAGTAGCTTTCTATAGAGACATACACACAAATTCTTTGTTTTATTATTATTGATGGTTTTGCTTAATAAAAGTCGTATGAATGATTTAATGCTATCTACATGATCTTTGAGAAAGGACTCGCTAACTTTGACATAACTGCGAAAGAGTTAGAAGCGGAGAGAAGAGACCAGTAGCATGTTGGATAAACAGGTGCGGAATTTGAAACAAACCGGTTTGAAAAATTATTTACAATTTAGAGATGGGGCAACCAATTGATGTAAACTCTGTATGAGTTTATCATTTTCCGCATGGGGAAAAAAAAAAAAAAAAAAAAAAAAAACTTAGCAAAATGGTCCCTTTACTCGATAGTGCAGCTAAAAAGATCACTTTTAAAGAATGCACTGATTTTGCATGACACAAAGATGGATTGTTTGTTCCCCCTATTCACTAGTTTATTGACAATTCTGTCCAAATGAAAATGGGCATCATTGGTAAACAGATTTGCAAAATCATTCACAATTTTGAAGTGTGACAAAAAAATCTGATTACAGTTGAATGAGCCCTTTATGGTAAAAAAGCAAAATGGTAACTTTTTTGGGATGGCGCAGATAAAAGGATTCCTTTTGCAAAATGCAGTGGTTTTGCAAGACACAAAGATGGATTGTTTGTTTCCCATATTCACTAGTTTAGTGACAATTCTGTCCACTTGAAAATGGGCATCATTGGTAAACAGATTTGCAAAATCATTCACAATTTTGAAGTGTGACAAAAAAATCTGATTACAGTTGAATGAGCCCTTTATGGTAAAAAAGCAAAATGGTAACTTTTTTGGGATGGCGCAGATAAAAGGATTCCTTTTGCAGAATGCAGTGGTTTTGCAAGACACAAAGATGGATTGTTTGTTCCCCCTATTCACTAGTTTATTGACAATTCTGTCCAAATGAAAATGGGCATCATTGGTAAACAGATTTGCAAAATCATTCACAATTTTGAAGTGTGACAAAAAAATCTGATTACAGTTGAATGAGCCCTTTATGGTAAAAAAGCAAAATGGTAACTTTTTTGGGATGGCGCAGATAAAAGGATTCCTTTTGCAAAATGCAGTGGTTTTGCAAGACACAAAGATGGATTGTTTGTTTCCCATATTCACTAGTTTAGTGACAATTCTGTCCACTTGAAAATGGGCATCATTGGTAAACAGATTTGCAAAATCATTCACAATTTTGAAGTGTGACAAAAAATCTGAATATAGTGGA
Source organism: Linyphia triangularis (assembly GCA_963978545.1). Taxonomy (NCBI): domain Eukaryota; kingdom Metazoa; phylum Arthropoda; class Arachnida; order Araneae; family Linyphiidae; genus Linyphia; species Linyphia triangularis. The sequence goes on along the minus strand of OZ021723.1, from coordinate 9,065,101 downwards.
ATGATCCCTTTATGGTAAAAAAGCAAAATGGTCCCTTTTTTTGGATGGCGCAGATAAAAGGATTCCTTTTGCAGAATGCAGTGGTTTTGCAAGACACAAAGATGGATTGTTTGTTTCCCATATTCACTAGTTTAGTGACAATTCTGTCCACTTGAAAATGGGCATCATTGGTAAACAGATTTGCAAAATCATTCACAATTTTGAAGTGTGACAAAAAATCTGAATATAGTGGAATGATCCCTTTATGGTAAAAAAGCAAAATGGTCCCTTTTTTTGGATGGCGCAGATAAAAGGATTCCTTTTGCAGAATGCAGTGGTTTTGCAAGACACAAAGATGGATTGTTTGTTTCCCATATTCACTAGTTTAGTGACAATTCTGTCCACTTGAAAATGGGCATCATTGGTAAACAGATTTGCAAAATCATTCACAATTTTGAAGTGTGACAAAAAAATCTGATTACAGTTGAATGAGCCCTTTATGGTAAAAAAGCAAAATGGTAACTTTTTTGGGATGGCGCAGATAAAAGGATTCCTTTTGCAGAATGCAGTGGTTTTGCAAGACACAAAGATGGATTGTTTGTTCCCCCTATTCACTAGTTTATTGACAATTCTGTCCACTTGAAAATGGGCATCATTGGTAAACAGATTTGCAAAATCATTCACAATTTTGAAGTGTGACAAAAAAATCTGATTACAGTTGAATGAGCCCTTTATGGTAAAAAAGCAAAATGGTAACTTTTTTGGGATGGCGCAGATAAAAGGATTCCTTTTGCAGAATGCAGTGGTTTTGCAAGACACAAAGATGGATTGTTTGTTCCCCCTATTCACTAGTTTATTGACAATTCTGTCCAAATGAAAATGGGCATCATTGGTAAACAGATTTGCAAAATCATTCACAATTTTGAAGTGTGACAAAAAAATCTGATTACAGTTGAATGAGCCCTTTATGGTAAAAAAGCAAAATGGTAACTTTTTTGGGATGGCGCAGATAAAAGGATTCCTTTTGCAAAATGCAGTGGTTTTGCAAGACACAAAGATGGATTGTTTGTTTCCCATATTCACTAGTTTAGTGACAATTCTGTCCACTTGAAAATGGGCATCATTGGTAAACAGATTTGCAAAATCATTCACAATTTTGAAGTGTGACAAAAAATCTGAATATAGTGGAATGATCCCTTTATGGTAAAAAAGCAAAATGGTCCCTTTTTTTGGATGGCGCAGATAAAAGGATTCCTTTTGCAGAATGCAGTGGTTTTGCAAGACACAAAGATGGATTGTTTGTTTCCCATATTCACTAGTTTAGTGACAATTCTGTCCACTTGAAAATGGGCATCATTGGTAAACAGATTTGCAAAATCATTCACAATTTTGAAGTGTGACAAAAAATCTGAATATAGTGGAATGATCCCTTTATGGTAAAAAAGCAAAATGGTCCCTTTTTTTGGATGGCGCAGATAAAAGGATTCCTTTTGCAGAATGCAGTGGTTTTGCAAGACACAAAGATGGATTGTTTGTTTCCCATATTCACTAGTTTAGTGACAATTCTGTCCACTTGAAAATGGGCATCATTGGTAAACAGATTTGCAAAATCATTCACAATTTTGAAGTGTGACAAAAAATCTGAATATAGTGGAATGATCCCTTTATGGTAAAAAAGCAAAATGGTCCCTTTTTTTGGATGGCGCAGATAAAAGGATTCCTTTTGCAGAATGCAGTGGTTTTACAGGACACACAAACTTGTTTTCGGCTCCAGCTACGTTTATTGGTAAATCTGTTCACATGAAAATGGTCTTCATTAGTAAACAGGTTAGAAAAATAATTTATAATTTTTAAATGTGGCAATAAGTTGCTGTAAATTTTGAATATAGTATTATAGCGAATGAGTCCCTCATGAAAAAAAAAAGAAGAAAAAAAGCAGTATGGTCCTTTTTCTGGAGAGTGAATCCCAAACTATAACTTTTGTAGATTGCAGTCGTTTTGTAAGACACACAGACGGATTTTTAGTTTTCTGTATTCACTACTTTAGTTTATTGACAAATCCATGCAAATGAAAATGGGCCTCATCAGTAGAACACATGCAATTGTCATCCAATTTCCTTCCATCAATCAGTTTTGCAAACAGGTGCAATTAAAATTTCATACATCTAACATACCACTTGCGTCTTCTTTCCGCCTATCCCTGTTTCACAGTTACGTCATTTCAAAATTACCGATTCCTTTCTGAAACGCATATCAATTAGAGGTCGGCGATATATCGATACTTAAAAAAAAAATATCGATTGTGAAAATATCGATACAAGTCACCGATATATCGATATTTTTAAACATTTTCAATTTTTTGATGATCGTTTTGTAGTTCCATGTGTGTTTTCGATTTTCTTTATTCCCTTTTCAAAAACTTCAAAACTAAGGTTTGGATTTGGCTGAGAGACAGTTAAAATGGCACCCTAATAAAAAAGAAAATATGATGTAATAGATCATTTATTAGTAGTCTTCCTGTTGCCAGCGTGTGCCTGGAATTCGCATCTAATTTTAAATATTAAAAACTCTCTACCAGCAAAATATGCTATTAACTACTTTTCAAAATTTCTTCTTTAAAAATAAATGTGAATTTATGCAATGACATCCTAATGCATTTTATTTATTCTGATTGATAACATAATTTATTTATTAAAACAATTTTTATAATTTATTTATTTAAACAATTTTTATAGTTTATTTATTTAAACAATTTTTATAGTTTATTTATTAAAAAAAAATGTGTAATTATTTATTAAAACAATTTTTGTAATTATTTTTTAAAACAATTTTGGCATAAATTCATGAAAAGTAGAAATTTACCCCAAAAAACTTTGAAGAAAAAAAAATCATGTATCGATATATATCGATATTTTTTTCTATGCAACGATATAGTATCGATATTTATTTTGATCGATATTTCCGACTTCTAATATGAATGTGCGTAAAAGGAAGCGCTAGTAAGGATCCTTTACTAAAATCGCTATGTTACAATGTGCCAGTCCAGTGCATTTATAAACTACTTAATATAAAACCTTAACATCTGGTGAGTAGATAAGAAAATTATCACCTTGATGAAATGGCATAAATTAAATACTCGAAAATAGCGTCTAAAGCATTTTAGTTTGCAAATGAAATCATTACGTCAGCGCATATGGAGTGACACTACCTCTGGCTATGTCTTTTGCTATTTTAATTTTCATTTATAATATATAGACATTAAGGTATACATATACAATTGAGAAGATTTCCTTTAATTTTTAGGTTATAATTTCACACTTTTTGGAAGTATATCAGAATTAAAAGTAATGCATTTTTATGTATAAAATTTCTTTTTCCGTCAATTTTTTAATCAGCTAATTGCAATTAAAGTGACTAATTAGGACATTATTAGAACATGCATAAATAAACTTGTAATTAACTTAGAGGTATGATTTTTATTGCAAATAAAAGATATATTATTGACTCATGTTCCTATGGAGAATTTTGAATTTGGCTTCAATATTTGTTTAATTACAAGTTTTTAAATAAAAAGTTTTAAAAAATACATAGTTTTTAACAAAAAATTAAGATTAAAATATGCATACAAAAATTGTTCATACCAATATATATTAGATGCTCCATAGAAAACACATTCACAACTATTGTCGACAAAACAAAATTAGAATTTTGTAAATTGGATAATTTATTGTGAAGTTATGCCGTTGGCGAAAGTCATATAACACCAAAATGTCATTCTTCAGAAAACGCGTTTAAAGTTTACTACACTAATGAGCGTGATACAAAACAGGTTCACAAAACCTACTGTAATTTAAAAAGTAATTTGAGTCTCAGTAAGAAAATGGTATCATTTTAATGGTAATGAATTCGGGAATATTTTAAAACCAAAAAACAAAAACGCAGACTTGAGTCAAATTTCGAGATTCCTAATGTATATGTATACCTTAAATAAAAAACAGTTTGTTTCATTTCATTAAGCGATCCTCTTTGTAACTACTCCCTAAATTTCAAATGTTTTTAGAAAGTAGTTTCTAAATGCACTGGGTTAGAAGATTGTAACATAGCGGGTATATGAAACCTTGCTAGGATTAACTCTTGAAGGAAATATGAATAACACTCAAAGAATGAGATATTACCTATCTATAAAACTTAAACTTGACAAACAAAAAAGAGTTTTATGAGATTTTTTTAAAAGGTATCTTTGTTTAAGAAAATTGTTGCGTGGATGGGTTCGAAAGATTTGAAGCCAAAGCAGATTAAAACTTGAAGAAATTCATTTCGATATAATTCTCCGCAGATTCTTTTACAACTCCAGAACTTCTCGTTCTAATAGACTCAATACAGCTCTTTACAAAACAATGGAGCACAAACAGCAGTTAAAAACTAGATATACAACTGCTAAATTCCTCGCACAAGACAATGCAATACAGTTCGCTTTCGGAGCTATTCTGAATGCTCGCTGAGAGACAAGTAACTCACTCAATTCTGGGCCTTTTATAGGAAAGTTAATCCTTCGCGAATCTTCTAGAGACAGAAACTTGGAGAATTTTCTAGATCGCATTCGAAAAGCCCTGTACAGGTACATGGGGCCCGAAAGTGTCGCCAAATGGTCGCCAAGTTTGGTGATATTTGGCGATTTCTAGCCAAATTTAGCGACAAAAATTAGTCGCCAAAACCGTCACCAACTTGGCGAGATTTCCATTAACCATAATGTTAAATGGCCTACTCCTTGTAAAACTCGTTTTCCAGCATTATCCTTGTGAAACTCGTTTTCAAGCATTAAGAGACGCATTGCAGGAAAGCGAAGTAAAGACGAACTCTTGCACTGCCTTATGCGAAATGTACATAAAGTTTCCTTTTTACATAATTAATACTACGAAATATTTACAAATATACAGAAATTCGTAACAAAATGTAAAAGCTCTAATGTTCAAGAAGAATCTGTAAACGTTCCCAGCGAATATTATTGTTCATTAACGGCTATATTTGAAAAAAAAACCAGCTGACGCTTGAAAAACAAATCAAGTGCTGTGTTCCAAAAGACAATCACAGTTGAATAAAGAACCAAATTTAAACATAAATTTATGTGAAAATATATATATATATGCAATCTCTCTCTCTATATATGTATATATATGTGACAAAAATTCATATTTTTTTATTAATGGCAATTATAGTTGCATGAGGAAAAAGAGTTAAACCTAAATTTGTGAGAAAAAATATATATCTATAATAATAAAACAAGTGCAACTGTGGATCTGTAGAAAGCTACTTAAAATAGGCTTAGAGCTCTGAAATTTTCAACATAAGTAGTTTTGGCCTTCTAATTGTACCTTTGACAAACAGAAAATTCTTTTTTTTTTTCTTTTTTCTTTTTTTTACAAAACGATTTCTAAAAGGGTTACAGCTCTGAAATTTTCAACATAAGTATTTGAAATACATATTTAATTACTATAAAATAAAGTTTTACTACACACTATCTGAATACCTCGTATAAATATAGTAATTTGTCTTTTGAAAAATAGAAAATCATTTTAATTAGTTATTGCTTAATTAATTTTTTTAATTAACACATTTTTTTTTTTTTTTTTTTTTTTTTACAAAATGATGTCTAATAGGGCTACAGCTATGAAATTTTCAACAGAAGTAGTTTTGGCCTTCTATTTGGACTTTTGATAAACAGAATTTTAAAATTTCGATCACATTTTTTAAAGTTAATTTTTTTAATTTATTAAGAAATATTTTACAAAACGATTTTGAATACGACTGATGCTCTGAAAATTTCAACATAAGGAGTTTTAGCATTCTAATTTGATTTTTGAAAAACAGAATGTTAAGATTTTAATTAGTTTTTTTTAAGTAATATTCTTAATTAACAAATTTTTTTTTTGCAAACCGATTTCTAATACGGCTAAAGCTCTGACATTCTCAAAATAAGTAGTTTTGGCCTTTTCATTGGACTTTTTAAAAACAGAATTTTAAAATTTTGATTAGTTTGTTTAGTTAATTTTTTTAATACTTATTAAATATTTTTACAAAACAATTTCTAATAGGGCTACAGCTCTGAAATTTTCCACATTAGTAGTTTTGCCGTTCTAATTAAGACTTTTGACAAAAAGAATGTGAAATTTTTAATTTGTTTTTTAATTAATATTTTCACAAAAAGCAACTTTAAATAGGCATAGAGCTCTGAAAATTTCAACATAAGTAGTTTTGGCCTTCCTCGACATGGGAGGGACTTCTAATATTACGGGTTTACGCAACAATTAGTTTTTAGTGAGTGAAGCGAGTTTATGCTTACGCAGCAATGAACCTTTTAGCGAACGAAGTGAGCCCATGCTTGCTTACCAATGAACCTTTTAGCGAGTGAAATAAGCTTATGTATATGTGTTAATGAACTTTTCAGCGAACGAAGCGAGTTTGGTTTTGCATAGCAATGAACCTTTCTGCGAGCGACGCGAGCCCATTCGCAAAGCATCAAAACCTGGGTTGTATACACCAATGACGGATCACCGCAACGCGGGGCCACGCAGCTAGCAAAAAAATTGCACACGGTAAAATTTCGTAGGGAAGCACGGGTATTCATCTAGTGTGTAACAAAACTTATTTTTATAGTAATAAAATGTAATTGCACAGCTATATGAATTTCGTAAATCATTATCACTTAGTCAGCTAAGTAATTCTATGGTAATAAATCCTAAGGTATCACATTTGTTATGCTAGTCCCAAACTCTATTAGACAAAAGCGACCACTCGTGTCAGAGCTTAGTTTCGGGCTTCTCATTTGTCCTAGAGGGGCCATTCAAATATTACGTAAGCACCTAGGGGGGGGAGGGGGTTAGCGATTTGTTTTTCGCTGACAAGGGGGGGGGGAGGGGGTATGAGTGATGCTTACGTAAGCATTTAATAATCCCTTTATTTCTAAAAAAAAATTGAAACTTACAAAAAATTTCACTTTTGTACACCGAGTTCTGGGATAGGCAACTTTCCATTCAAATCGATCTAAGAGATTTAAACTTACGTCACATAAGAGTGACGTACTCTGCCTTCAGCCAATTACAAACAAACATTGACGATGCAAAATACTGCAGTTTCAAAATGAATAAAGGGGATTCCCCTCTTTTGGGTGCTTGGAGACGTGAATCCTACATTAAACCTAACTTATGTGACAGACAATTTTTGTTTTTGTTTCGCTTGACGACTGGCGGGCGCCTAAGATGGAACAGTAGTTGGCTTAAGGTTCAAGTTTCCGAATTGAGTTGTATTTTGAACAAGTTTCTTTCTTCATTTTTTTCCCTTTTAAGGCGAGTTAAAGTTCGTTATTATTATTCGTATAAAGTTCGTTATTTAGATTATAAACGTTACAAAAAAAAAAAAAAAAAAAAAAAAAAAAATCAGGAGCAGGGGGGGGGGGGGGTTACCGTATATAGAGGGGAGGGTATGTGATTTGCTTATTTTTGCTGACAAGGGGGAAGGGGGGATCAAAAATTACCAAAAACATGCTTACGTAATATTTGAACGACCCCAGACTAACATTGAGAAAATTGAGAGGTTCTAAATTGCTTCATAACCAATTACCCACTGCGTCTTCATAAAATGTAATAGATATCACTAATCTCTCTCAATTTCAATATTTCTAATAAGTACACCTGTTAAGTGTCGTGAAGAGAAAAGAAAGTCTTGCTACAAGAAATGACGGCAACGCTATTTAAAGATCGATGGTTCGGAAAACGACGCCATTTCGATATGGCTTAGATTAGAGTGGTTGGTTGTTTTCAGATTATCTGGCGCCGTCAGCAACACGAGGGCTATAATGCGCCGAAACATTCGTCATTTGACAAGCCAACATACAATTACAAACACCCATACCTAACACGGGATTCGAACCCCCAACCTCGTGGTCTAGAAGCTAGCACGCTAACCACTATACCGTTTGATCGGCTAGATTAGAGTGGTTTAGCGCCATGTAAGGAGTCAGTTACGTAGGCGCTCAATTTGTAAATAGTTCATGTAGTAAATATATCCTGCAACTCTCTAAATTTCATTTTAAGATTAATTAAAGCAACTTAGCCATCAAGTAATATTTTTCGAATTATTTGAAAGTCCGCATTTTAATTTTATCTTTCAGCAATAACTTTTATTCCATCCACATTTTACACTATGTTTTGCAGAAACAAAACAACATCTGTAAGACTATTAAAAGCATTAATTTAAAAAAAAAAAAAAATATTTTGAACAGGGGGAGTGGATTATTATGCCAATCCTAACGGAACAAAAGCTTTAGAAGTTGAAACCAATTCCTACGCCGTGCTTACTATTCTGGAATTGGGAAACAGTCCTCAAGATGTATTGCCCCTCGTCAGGTACTTGACACAGAATCTGAAGGCAACGGGAGGATTCTATTCCACGCAGGTAAGGAAAAATTTGCCTCATGGTTAGATGTTTGTACTCAACTGTTGAGTTGGTTGTATTCAGGCGTCTTCTCACTTTAGGCACCTCGAAAATAGGCTATTTTAGCTTTTTTATACACATCTTCGTTTTATACACATCTTTCGTTCTTCATAGTTATGGCTATAGCGCATATCATCAGATTTTTGAAATTTTGATTTGAAGTATTTTTTTTTTACAAAAAACTGCAAAAAAAACGCGTTTTTTTTTTTTTACTTTTTCGAAAAACATGCGCCATTTTGTTATTTTCACGAATATCAAAAATCTGATGATATGCGCTATAGCCATAACTATGAAGAATATGTCATTCAAATTTCATGACAATCGGCCGGATAGTTTCCGAAATTTCATCAACAAGCCACGAACATTACATTTCTACACGGGTTTTTCGATGCTACTGTTTTATTATAATAATTGTTCAAAAAAATAAAAAATAAAAATTTTCTTGTACTTGAAAGATGTGTTTATTATATAGGATCCATTTTATCCCATAATTAATTTGCAAAAATCCTCGGAAAAAAATCGCGAAAATAGCCTATTTTCGAGGTACCTAAAGTGAGAAGACGCCTTCAGTTTACTTGGCTCCGTCAGCAACACGAGGGCTATAATGCGCCGAAACATTCGTCATTAGACAAGCCAACATACATTTACAAACACCCATGCCTAACACGGGACTCGGAACCCGCAACCTCGCGGTCTAGAAGCCAGCACGCTAACCACTATACCGTTTGGTCTGCCTCAGCTGTAGAGAAAAATAAATTTAGTTATACTGTAGACCTACAATCAGTCAAAGACCACTTGAACGTATTTTTGAAAGTAATGCTGGTAAAAGTAATCGGCATGCTGAACCAGATTGAACGTTGCAGTCAATTGATCTTTCATTTAAAAAAAATGTCTTTTAAATATTTAGAAGTATCAAATGAGTTCAATAAAAATGAACATTTTCATGAATTTTAAAATTAAACACAAGATTTATTATCGATTGATTAAAACCAATTTTATAAATATTGAAATTAATTTTATTGTTTTTGTTTAAGAAATATATTTTATATCTTTTAAGTATTTATTACAAATTTAATACCTTTTTAAATATTTATTACATATTTAATATTTTTTAATATTTATTGCGTATTTAATATATTTTAAATATTTATTACAAATTTAATATCTATTGAATATTTAAATGGACCATTCCATGGGTAACGGGACATCTTTAATAAAAATATATATATTTTTGGATGAGAGATTGAAGCTGCCTAGACTATTTTTAAAAATCTGAATAATATATACCTAAGAATATTTTTCCATTTCAAAATTTTCGATTTTTATATTTTAGTAGAAATATATAGCCTGCAATTCTAGCTTTCAGTACATACCTTACTTTTGCTGATCCGAGATGAATTAAGAATATTATTTGAGATTTTGTAAGCGCGCATTTCAGAAATCGTCTGTATTTCAATTTCTTAAATTGCATTTTTCTCTTCATGTGTATTTTAAGATTTTTAGGGTATTCGATTTGTTCCTTGCGATTCAAAAATTGTTGTATTTTTTTATATTTGGAGATATTATTTACTATACTATTTTGAACACAATTGTGCATGGATTTTGGAATCTGGTATTGTTTTATTGTTTTACAGCAATTTTCGTAATGCTTCTATTGAAAAAGTTGACATTTTTTGCCGTTGTACCAAAGTTTTACTTTTAAATAATTAACCAATAAGTCAAATTCAAAATCCATGCACAATTATGTCAATATATATTCGATTAGCTTGTACAAAAAAATTGAGACAGATTGCAAAACATTTGAATCGCAAGGAGCTTTTTTAAAACTACGGAAAAAACGCTACATTTTTTAATAAAAATTTAATATCTTGAAAAAAAATCAATATAAATTTTTTAAATTTTGGGTTGTGTTTCATCTAATTGCTATTGAACGGCACAAAAAAATTCACGAATTTTGAACAAAAATTGAAGAATTTTTATTTTTGACTAACAGTTCTCTTGGAAAGAATGATTCCAAAATGACTACTATTAGCTGAATGCCGTATGGTTGAAGCCGACCAAACGGTATAGTGGTTAGCGTGCTAGCTTCTAGACCACGAGGTTGCGGGTTCCGAGTCCCGTGTTAGGCATGGGTGTTTGTAAATGTATGTTGGCTTATCTAATGACGCATGTTCGGCGCATTATAGCCCTCGTGTTGCTGACGGCGCCAGATAATCTGAAAACAGCTAGCCGTATGGTTGAAACAGTGTTCACTTTAAGAGCTTGCACTTTATTTTTTGTTTCACTAAGTCTTAAAGACACGTTTGCGGTTTCAATATGATATGCAAGTATAGTCTCTATAAAATGCATTGTTATTTAACATTTACTTCAATTTAAAATGTGTTTACTTAAAAATTCAAGTTAATACAAATGTATGTCCCCCTAGGACAGAAATTACAGTATCTTATGTAATTATTATTGAACCAAGTAGTTTAGCTTGTTGTCAAATAAGTCTATAAATGGCCTAAATAAGTACAAACTTTCCTTAAAATATAAAATGCCAATTTCATTCCTGAAGTTAATTACAGAACATTTTGATATGTCCCACACGTGACGTCACATGTGGGACATTTCAAATATAAATGTTTTCGAGTAAGGTTGGTTGTATTCAGATTATCTGGCGCCGTCAGCAACACGAGGGCTACAATGCGCCGAAACATTCGTCATTAGACAAGCCAACATACATTTACAAACACCCTTACCTTCAAGCGGGACTCGAACCCGCAACTTCGCGGTCTAGAAGCTAGCACGCTAACCACTATACCGTTTGGTCGGCGTTTTCAAGTAAGGAATTTCACTGTTATTACAAGAAGAAATGATTTCGAAAATGATTTAGAATAAAGTAACATTTGATAAGTTGGAGAAAGTGGGTGGTAAAGAAACGTTACCTATGTTCAAATCTTGTTTAAAAATTAATTAAGTTATCAATAATAAAATTTAAATTATCCAAATATGTTTTTAAGTAAAATGACAAAAAAAAAAAAAAAAAATATTGAAAAAACTTTGCTATTTCTCACAGCAAGGGAGGATTAACGGAGTAGCAGGTGATATAAAGAGACTTGTTTTTGTACGTCAGAAGATAATGATCCAAGGGAAGATACACACTGTTCAATCTGCCAAAAATTGTACTAACTTAGTAACAGACTGAGAGGCAGCTGCAATTTTTGGACCCCATCGAACATCATTCTGAATTTTTAATGGAAATTGGAGAAAAGTGAGGAGATTACGAGTCCACTCGTCTGCCGTGGCAAAAATGGCCGAAACTGGACAAAAATCGACTTTTAATAAGTTGAACTAAATCCAATTGCCAAATGCGCCATAACTTGCCAAATAATGAGCATTTTTTTTTTTATTTGGTAACCCTCACTCTTTAATTTTCAATTAAGAAAGCTGCAGACGATTCGGATGTGTGACTATGTCTTACTTGCATCTTTCACAAATGAGCCAAATTGGCAATCAACATTACGTCACTGATGACGTAACAAATGTCGCCAATTTGGCTTACTTTTTAAAGATATAAGTTTTGCGAGCCATAGATCATAAATCGCTTGCGCTTTTTCCCATTGAAAATCAGAATGCAGTAAGTTACCAGACGAAAAAGTTTGTTCTCTTTTTGGCAAGTTAGGACATATTTGGCAATCGGATTTTAGTTCAACTCATTCCAAGTCGAATTTTGATCAGTTTCGGCCCACACGTAACATTTGTTTATAAAACATTACCTGGGTAAATGCTTACCTTTTCACCAAAAAACATTCATGAATAGTTGATATGAACCTAGGAGATATATATAAAAAAATGCTGAAGTTACATGACTATATTAGAATCGGAGAAATTTTCGTTAGAAGGCCATATAGTAAAAAATCTTGTCCAATAGTGTGTCCTGGACGTGGCAGTTAGGATTAATTAAATAACTTGGAATTTAAAAAGGTTATGAAAAAATTCTTGCACTTATAAAATCTCCCGACTCAAGTGTTTTCATAAGACCTTAATAAATTCCAAAGCTTCATTCTTACGAAGAATATCTACAAGCAAATATAGCCTAAATAATAATCCGAATGTTCTGCACGTGATGGTTGAATGGCCCAAGAACGATAAATGAAATCAAAAATTTTTTTTTTTTTTAATAAATTTTAAAACTGTGCATAAAATTTAATATCTATTCTATATTGTCAGATTTAGATAAATTTAAAGATTTTTTTTTATTGTTATTTTTGGCTACTTCAATATTGAATTGACCTCATCTGTTTAAAAATTTATAAAAAAATACAAATTATTTCCTATTTTGATACTGTTATAAATATAGCATTAGACAGAAATTTCTATCCAAAACTTTAAAACGTTTTATTTGCAGTGATGAACCCTTTCCCCTATTGCTTTTTTTTTTTTTTTTTTTTCAAAACTTACAATTTTATTTGAATTAATATGAAATTAATTTCATAATAATTTAAACGAAATTGTAAATCACCAGAATAGCTCCCCACATTTTGTCTAGCGTTGTCTGTGGCCGTACAAACCATACAAGTAGCATTTCGCATGACGGTTTCCAGCTGAAATACATCTACAATTCCGTATTGTAATCTTTTCAGACTCCAGTTTCCTGTATGCAACACTCCTAGCCTTGTTTCGATAGAGACCGTCACCACCTAGACTATCTAGCGGGAGCCTTTTTTCCTGATAGACAGACAGTACCTCTAAATATTGAGAAAAACAGTTATTTTAATATTTTTATACCAATGCTACTGTATAGTTTCATTGTGCTGCATCGCAAGAAATTACGCCCATTGTCATAATCTTCTCCTACTATACTAAACTTCAACTTAACTAGACATCACTTAGACGGTAGATCGTCATAGTGCTCATAGGAATTTAATCCATTTTGGCGGAGTGAAAGCATAATGTTCGCCAAACCACAACCCTACAGAGAACAAAAGGCTATAAGGTTTGGCGAGAATTATGTCCTCACTCCGCCAAAATGGATTATATACCTATGAGCACTGTGACGATCTACCGTCTAAGTGATGTCTAGTTAAGTTGAAGTTTAGTATAGTCTTAGGCTTTTAACAGATTACAGCTTATTTAAGGTATACGTATAGGCTTCAAATCGCAAAAATCGGGGAAGATTTGTAAGGATGTAAAAAACAAAAGCAAAATAAAAACAACACAAAAGAAGGAAACCCTATGATGGAGGAGCATACTAAAAAAGAAATATATAATAATTAGTATAATAATAACTGTTTTTTATATAAAAAATACTTTTTTAAAAGTTATTCTCAGATTGTAATTTTTTCTATTTTTCATTTCATTCAAACAGTAATAACTCCAGTTTTAATAATATTTTTTGAAATTTGTTTTTTGCTATATAATCTGCATACACTGTTGAATGTTTGGACTCTAAATACTAAGTGATTTGTAAATAAATATTTTTTTTAATTGGATTTTAAAGATAAGATTCTGTATAAAAAAACTTGGATTTTTCTAATAGATTCAGTTAAAGCAAGATATCACAAAATATACACACCGTAAAATTCTGTTAATAGGGTCAAAACATAGAGCAGGGTATTCCGCATTATTGAACACCAAAATTGTACATGTCTGTGAATTAGAATTTTTGTCATTACCGTTCGAAATTAGCCTAATTAGTTGATTAAATATTAATTAATTATTAAAATTGAAGAAATTTTAAACTTTTTTTTATAGGAAACAGTTTAACAAATAATGTACTTTTCAAGGTGCAAAGGTCTAATTTTTAAATTGAAAATTAAAAAAAAAAAAAAAATGTTGAAACCTATACGTATACCTTAAATGAAATAAATTATGAATGTTTAACTATCCAAATATATGTTCAATTCTTAATTGATTCAGCCATCTACTCTAATATGTTAGGACACCTGTGTGGGCCTAGCAGCTTTGAGTGGTTTTGCGACACTCGTCTTTGGAGACCCCATTAAGATAGATGTCACCATCACTGGAGGCCTAGATGAAAAAGTTCAGATTGACGATGACAATAAAATGTTAGTGCAACGTAACAGGGTCTCTGAAGTTCCAAGTGATCTCAATATTAAAGCCACTGGTTCTGGTTGTGGACTTGTACAAGTAAGTTGCTTAAGCAGGCTATAGGGTGTTGTTTGTTCAATATATAAAACGTATTAATTAAACGTAAAATTCCTATTAATTATATATAACGCACACTAAAACGTAGCATATAGAACAAACGTATATTTTTATTTACAAGAAATTCCAAATTACTTTTATGCATGTTGCCAAACGATCTTTTATCCATGCCAAACGATCCTTTTTAAAGAAAAGAAAATAAACTATAAATCTCACAGTCTGACGTCATATACTTTCTCCAGATAGGGTATTCAGAAAAGGACTGATACGATTGAAAAATGGATTTAAAAAAATCAAAATAATACGTGAAGATGGTAGCAACTGTCTTATATTTCAACAATTGCGGAATTTTGTCCATCAATATTCAAGAATAGTAGCAAATTTCACCAACAGAAACATAACAAAAATTATTGATTTTAACCAACTTTTTTTTTTGGTGTGAAAATGCCAAGTAAACAGGAGTTCTCAAAAAGTAGGTAGGTGTGCGCTGTTGAAAAAATCTGAAAAACGGCCCATCTGATACAAAAAAAAAAAAAAAATAATGGTTTTAGGTTTAAAGTGTGACAGTGGCTATATCTCGTACCTCTAATAATAATTTATATGCGAAAATAACAAAATGGAGGACAAAAAAAATTAAAAAACGTGGTTTTTTTTCCAGCTGTTTTGCCGAAAAAAAAAAAAAGAAAAAAAATAGTAAAGATTAAAATTTTGCCATAATTCTGGTAAGGGGTATAGCAATAAGTGTAAAGAATATGTGGTTAATATTTCACAAGGATCAGTTTAGTAGTTTGGCATTTTCACACTAAAAATGTGGTTAAAATCAATAGATTTTTTTTTGTAATTTACGAATTTTTTTGATAAGTCAAGAATCAAGAACAAGAGAATACCAAGTTCCCTTAATAATATTAATAAAAAAAAAAATAAAAAAAATGCTATGAAAACTTGTCCCCCATCTCTTCAACAACGCCCACACTTATAGTGCTTTTTTTGGCTACCAGTCGTTACAGCCGACAGATGTTTTAATAACAATTAAGGTATACATATTTAATAACATTAGGAATTGCGAAATTTGACTTAAGTCTGCGTTTTTGTGTCTTTGTTTTAAAATGTTCCCTAATTCATTACCATTAAAACGATACCATTTTTCTTTCCGAGACTTAAATTACTTTTTAAATTACAGTGGGTTTTGTGAACCTGTTTTGTATCACGTTCATTAGTGTAGTAAACTTTAGGCGCGTTTTCTGAAGAATGACATTTTGGTGTTATATGACTTTACGCCAACGGTCATAACTTCATAATAAATAGTCCGATTGACAAAATTCTAATTTTGTTTTGTAGACAATAGTTGTGAATGTGTTTCTTATTGAGAATCTAATATACAGGGTGTTCGGAAACCACCGCACTTCCTTAGTACCAGCGTATTCTATAACAAAAATAAAGCATATTTCCAATATATTGTCGGGGCCCCAAATGAAAATTTTTGGGTCTAAAATTTTTTTAAAGTTGGGACTCTTTTTAGTCAGCGCAAGGTTAAAAACCGAACTACCGATCCCAAACGTACCAATGGCAGTGAATAAAATACAAATTGCTCACGAATTTAGTATAAAAGGCCTTAAACCCCGCCCATATCAACATTGGCGATTGATTTGACGCAAAATGTAATTTTAATTAATTATTGTAGCCAAACCTATCACTGCATAGTGCTATGTGATTCGAATCTCAAACTAATTGAGAGATTTTAATTTGGAAGAGGGTTTTTTAATTCGAATAATTTGAATATTAAATTCGATTATTATTATTTTTTTTTTTTTTTTTGTGCCATAAATTTATGGAGGCTAAAATCGAATCGAGCACAAATTTGGGAGGTAAATATTCATTTTCAATGACAATGCATTCTATCCTTAGATTCTATCACGTATTGGCTGTCATAAAAAGGCCGCTTTTACCCACGTTTCTATTTCTATTTCGAAGGACTGACATGCAACTTGACGTCCAATCGAGCTAAAACTTGACAGATAGACTCGTCGTCGATGACAAAATCTACTATTAAATTTCTTTATTTGGGGGGGGGGGGGAGGAGGGATATTAGTCAATGTCACACAAGCGATGGTTATGTTAGTAGTGCTCAAATACTATAGAAACTTTCTTGGGCTCAAAATCCCTTCGACAAGTTGCAATTGCACATAAAAGTTGCATACAAAGATTTATATAGTAAAAACATTTTTTATGGGTTACTTATTTTTTTTAATCTTTTTATAAAGGGTATTAATATGCCGTTCAATCCCATTATCTCTCTACTAAACGTTTATAACGATTGTATAACACATTGCTAAAACCATGATAAGTTGGTTGGTTTTTACGTTCAACGACCTAATTTTTTGTACTATAACATGGCTAATCAGGCCGGGACCTATAGCTAAGCGTGGATTCCAAACCCCAACGAACATCGATGCTTAACCCAGGATTCGAACCCAGCACCTTTGACGTGCGAGGCCAGAGCGGCAACAGATTGTATTAGTATTTTATTAGATTTGATTCGACATTTTATGACTATAGATAAAGATTAAATTTCGTCCTGATATAGTTACAAAAATATACAGATAAATGAACGTAGTCCAAGAGATAAGGAGGAAAAGCCTTCTGGGAGGTATTTCACAGGGATACTGCATTTTACAATAAGCTAATGAAGCTGGGACGCATAGCTTAGAGAGTAGATTCTGATCCACGACGAACATCGATGCTTAACCCAGGATTCGAACCCAGCACCTTTGACGTGCGAGGCCAGAGCGGCAACAGATTGTATGAAATTTTTTATTAGATTTGATTCGATATTTTATGGCTATAGATAAAGATTAAATTTCCCCAGGATATAGTTACAGCAAGATATAGACTATAACTAAGCTAAGGAACGTAGTGCTAGTGATAAGGAGGAAAAGCCTTCCGCGAGATCTTTAAAGAGGAAACTACAACGCATTTTGTCTTGTATGGAAGGAAATAGAGAACACCCCCGTCAAAAAACACATTAACCAAAACAAGACCACTGAAATTCAAAAAGTCAAATAAAAAAACAAACATATTTTTTAGTTTCCCTTTAAAAGACCTCTCGGAAGGCAGTCCTCCTTACATATGGATGACCTACAAATGAACTGCCAATATTTTACGATGTTTCCGTGCAGTATAGCCCTCTTGTTTTGTAGCTGTTGCTAAGACATAACATAAAACCAACTAATACTTTTCCATGGCGACCCCTAACAGTAGTAAATTTAACTTGTTGGTTTATTTGATTACCTGAATTTTATTACGATCGCGTTCGAACTTATGTGCAATTTAATGGGAGTTTTCCGTATTTCCTTCCCTTCAAGACGAAAATGTGTTTCAGTTTCCGTTTGAAAGACCTCCCGGAAGGCGTTCCACCTTATAGTATGGATAATCCAATAATGATTTGCCTATGTTTGATCATTCAATACAGTATAGTCCTCTTGTATCTGTTGCTAAAAAAACCCACATACAACGAATTCAGTTCAATACTTTATCGAAGCGAATATAGCGCCCTCTAACTGTAACAAATTGAAGTTTGTAGTTTATTTTATTATCTGAATTTTGTTAAGAATTGTTTCTGATTAATTTGAAGTGTGATGGAATTTTTCTATATTTATTCCCATTCAAGACGAAAATGAGTGCAACTTCCCCCTTGAAAGACCTCCTGGAAGGCATTTTCATTAAATTTTGATATCTCTGAGTTGTTCAATGTTACACTGTCTTAATGAAGTCTAGCCCTGTTGCTAAAAAATCAAATACAATTTATACAGTTAAGTACTTTCAGAAATGATTGCAGCGCCCCCTACCGGTATCTTCTTTCAGCATTGGTCATATATTTTAAGGCGTAATAGCTATATGGAGTCATACTGCACCGAAATGTCGTTAAATCGATACCTGTGTGATGGTCGTGCCTTCCGGGAGGTCTTTCAATGGAAACTGTCCTAGTTTTTTCAGTCTGTAGAGTTAAAAAATTGAGATAACTCCCTAATATAGCTAAACAATTCACACAACACTATCTGTTACGATCACTGTCGTGTATACTCATTTTAAAGAATGACTGAAAAGCGTCGGCAAGGTTCGATCGCGGGACCTTTTCCATGTTGCCCAAACATTCTGCCTTTTAGCAACTTATTTAATTATAGTAAGATAAGTCTCTGCATGTATTTATGATAATTGTTTATTATTTTATAAAAAAAATATTTCTTATAGTACGAACGAAGATTATTAATTAAACAAGAACAATAAAATTCCAAATTATCTGCTATTTATTGCAACTAAATTTCCAAATATAAATTATTTCTTTTGAAAAGTAAGGGTTTCCAAATCATATGCTCACTTCAAATTCAAGCATTAAAAATTGTAAATATTTTCATATCAACTGTTAGCCAAAAGGTGATAAAGAGAAAAAAAAAGTAAACTTAAAACTTTAATTTTTCTTGCGATTTGGTCCACCACGCCAACTTAAATATTTTTTTTCCAATCAGCAAACGATTAAATTCTGGTAACCTCTAAAGATAAACGGACGAATAAAATGAGTTTCAGAATTGGATTGAAAGGATTTAATTGGTTCGAATTGATAAAACTTTGATTGCGAATATCTCGATAAATATTGATTTGCGGACCCTAGTTCAATTTACAAATATTATTCATTTTTGCTCATAATTATGAAAATATGTATGAAGTGCGATGGTTTCCGAACACCCTGTATATTGTTACAAACATATGTTTTATTTATATTTTAATCTTAATTTTTTGTTAAAAACTTACTATATATATATATATATACAGGGCTCATAATTATGAAAATATGTATGAAGTGCGATGGTTTCCGAACACCCTGTATGTTTTATTTATATTTTAATCTTAATTTTTTGTTAAAAACTTAATATATATATATATATATATATATATATATATATATACAGGGCTCATAATTATGAAAATATGTATGAAGTGCGATGGTTTCCGAACACCCTGTATATTGTTACAAACACATGTTTTATTTATATTTTAATCTTAATTTTTTGTTAAAAACTATATATATATATATATATATATATATATATATATATATATATATATATATATATATATATATATATCAGTCAAATATATTGACTTTTTATTTAAAAACTTATAATTAAATAAATATTGAAGCCAAATTCCAAATTCACCATAGGAACATGCGTCAATATAATATATTTTATTTGCAATAAAAATCGTACTTCTAAGTTATTTACAAGTTTATTTATGTCTGTTCTAATAATATCAATTAATTGCAATTAGCTGATTAAAATATTAACGGAATAAAAAAGTTTATACAGGGTGTTCGGAAACTACCGCACTTCATATATATTTTCATAATTATGAGCAAAAATGAATAATATTTGTAATTTGAACTAGGGTCCTCAAACCAATATTTATCGAGATATTCACAATCAAAGTTTTATCAATTCGAACCAATTAAATCCTTTCAATCCATTTCTGAAACTCTCTTTATTCGTCCGTTATTCTTTGGAGGTTACCAGAATTTTAATCGTTTGCTAATTGGAAAAAAAAATATTTGAGTGGGCGTGGTGGACCAAATCCCAAGAAAAATTAAAGTTTTAAGTTTACTTTTTTTTTCTCTTTATCACCTTTTGGCTAACAGTTGATTTGAAAATATTTACAATTTTTAATGCTTGAATTTGAAGTGAGCATATGATTTGGAAACCCTAACTTTTCAAAAGAAATAATTTATATTTGGAAATTTGAGTTGCAATAAATAGCAGATAATTTTGAATTTTATCGTTCTTGTTTAATTAATAATCTTCGTTCGTACTATAAGAATTTTTTTTTTTTATAAAATAATAAACAATTATCATTAATACATGTAAAAACTTATCTTACTATAGTTAAATAAGTTGTTAAAATGCATTTCCATTGAAAGACCTCCCGGAAGGCACGACCATCACACAGGTATCAATTTAACGACATTTCGGTGCAGTATGGCTCCTTATAGATATTACACCTTAAAATATATGACTAATGCTGAAAGAAGATACCGGTAGGGGTTCTGCAGTCATTTCTGATTGTACTTAATTGTATAAATTGTATTTGATTTTTTTTAGTAACAGGGCTAGACTTCATTAAGACAGTGTAACATTGAAAAACTCAGAGATATCAAAATTTAATGAAAATGCCTTCAAGGAGGTCTTTCAAGCGGGAAGTTACAAGCATTTTCGTCTTGAATGGGAAGAAATATAAAAAAATTCCATCACACTTCAAATTAATCAGAACGAAATCGTAACAAAATTCAGATAATAAAATAAACTACAAACTTCAATTTGTTACAGTTAGAGGGCTCTATATTTGCTTCGAGAAAGTATTAGCAACAGATACAAGAGGACTATACTGTATTGAATGATCAAACATAGGCAAATCATTATTGGATTATCCATACTATAAGGTGGAACGCCTTCCGGGAGGTCTTTCAAACGGAAACTGAAACACATTTTCGTCTTGAATGGAAGGAAATACGGAAAACTCCCATCAAATTGCACATAAGTTCGAACGCAATCGTGATAAAATTCAGGTAATCAAATAAACCAACAAGTTAAATTTACTACTGTTAGGGGTCGCTATGGAAAAGTATTAGTTGGTTTTATGTTATGTCTTAGCAACAACTACAAAACAAGAGGACTATACTGCACGGAAACATCGTAAAACATTGACAGTTCATTTTTAGGTCATCCATTTATAATGAGGACTGCCTTCCGTGAGGTCTTTTAAAGGGAAACTGGAATATTATTTTTTATTTGATTTTTTGAATTTCAATGGTTTTGTTCTGGTTATTGTGTTTTTTGACGGGAATGTTCTCTACTTCCTTCCATACAAGACAAAATGCGTTTTAGTTTTCTCTTTAAAGATCTCGCGGAAGGCTTTTCCTCCTTATCACTAGCACTACTTTCCTTAGCTAAGTTATTGTCTATATCTTACTGTAACTATATCCTATCGCAATTTAATCTTTATCTATGGCCATAAAATATCGAATCAAATCTAATAAAATATTAATATAATCTGTTGCCGCTCTGGCCTCGCTTGTCAAAGATGCTGGGTTCGAATCCTGAGTTAAGCATCGATGTTCGTCGTGGTTCAGAATTTACTCTAAGCTATGCGTCCCCGCTTCATTAGCTTATTTATTGTAAAAGGCAGTATCCCTGTGAAATACCTCCCAGAAGGCTTTTCCTCCTTATCAATTTGACTACGTTCATTAGTCTTTATATTGTTGAAACTATTTCCTAGCGTAATTTAATCTTTATCTATAGTCATAAAATGTCGAATCAAATCTAATAAAATACTAATACAATCTGTTGCCACTGCCTAGCATGTCAAAGGTGCTGGGTTCGAATCCTGGGTTAAACATCGATGTTTGTTGGTGTTTGGAATCCACGCTTAGCTATAGGTCCCGGCCTGATTAGCCGTGTTATAGTTCAAAAAATTAGGTCGTTGAACGTAAAAACCAACCAACTTATCATGATTTTAGCAATGTGTTATACAATCGTTATAAACGTTTGGTATAGAGATAATGGGATTGAACGGTATATCAATACCCTTTATAAAAAGATTAAAAAAAAAAAAGTAACCCATAAAAATGTTTTTACTGTACAAATCTTTGTATGCAACTTTTATGTGCAATTGCAACTTGTCGAAGGGATTTTGAGCCCAAGAAAGTTTCTATAGTATTTGAGCACTACGAACATAACCATCGCTTGTGTGACATTGACTAATATCCCCCCCCCCCACACACCTAAAGAAAGAAATTTAATAGAAGATTTTGTCATTGACGACGAGTCTATCTGTCAAGTTTTAGCTCGATTGGAAGTCAAGTGGTATGTCAGTCCTTCGAAACAGAAATAGAAACGTGGGTAAAAGCGACCTTTTTATGACAGTCCAAATACGTGATAGAATCTAAGGATAGAATGCATTGTCATTGAAAACAACCATCTACCTCCCAAATTTGTGCTCGATTCGATTTTAGCTCTCCGTAAATTTGCCTGGCACGGAAAAAAAAAAAAAAAAAAAAAAAAAATCGAATTTAATATTCAAATTATTCGAATTAAAAAACCCTCTTCCAAATTAAAATCTCTCAATTAATTTGAGATTCGAATAACATAGCAATATGCAGGTGATAGCTTTGGCTACAATAATTCATTAAAATTACATTTGGCGTCAAATCAATCGCCAATGTTGATATGGGTGGTGTTTAAGGCCTTTTATAATAAAGGCGTAAGCAATTTATATTTTATTCACTGCCATTGGTACGTTTGGGGTCGGTAGTTCGGTTTTTAACCTTGCGCTGACTAAAAAGAGTCCCAACTTTTAACAATTTTTAGACCCATAAATTTTCATTTGCGGCCCCGACAATATATTGGAAATATGCTTTATTTTTGTTATAGAATACGCTGGTACTAAGGAAGTGCGGTGGTTTCCGAACACCCTGTATATAAAAATTCATCATTTTTAATTCTAATATACTGCCAAAAAGTTTGAAATTATAACCTAAAAATTAAAGAAAATCATCTCAATTATATATATATACCTTAAAAAGAGAAAAAAAAAATCCTGAAATTATTTAATTTATAAAAAAGAATTGTTCAAAATACACGATAAAATAATAAAAGGAAAATAAAGTTAGAATAAACCTAAAAGGACTTTTAAATCTTTTGTTTTCAACAGAATTCTATTTTTAGAGTAGTTTTTTGATTTTGTAATATTTAATATGAAATTTTTGTTATCATTTTAGGCAACTCTCCGCTACAATTCAAATACACCACCAGAAAAAAATAAGTTCTACATCAAGGTGGTAGGACAATGTGATGGTGCAAAATCCAAGAAAAGAAAAATATCAGGCACTGTCAGGTATCAGAATTTTTACACTTTTGCATTTTCCAAAGAATTCTGCAAAGGTATTTCAACTATATAAAAAAAATTATGATGTATTTTTACAGTGAAGGTCGATAGTTATAAACAGTGATTTGTAATTATTTTCCAATTAGCAAAAATGTTGAAATTAAAAAATTTCACAATTTTAACAGTAGAACTTTATAAAACTTTATAAGGCTTATTTCTAAGGTTTATTCTTATTTTCACTAGTAAAATATAGTTTAAAGAATGTATGATAAAGTTTTGAAAAAATACTCAATTTTTTTTTTTTTTTTTTTTTTTTTTTTTTATACGTCTAAAAAAAATTTAAATCCTTTATATTAACTTCAATTGTGTGTGTTTGTGCCTGCTGGTCAAATCTACAAAGGTTTAGTTAAACCATTCTCTGTCATCCAATCGGGCTAAATCTTGACAGATGGATTTAATGCCTATGGCAATGCATTCTATCAAATTTTGGGGGCTGTCACTGTCACTAAAAGGTCGCATTTACACACGTTTCTGTAATTGCATTTGAATTCTAATAAATCTCATTTAACCGATTATAATTCAAATTCTTTCCTATTGCTGAAATTTTATTCAGAATAAATAAAAGATAATTGGATGGAAATGCATAAATTCATTTTGGAGTGAGTCAGTCAAATTAACTTTGCGTTGCAAAGTAGCTCTATAAGTGAAAGAATTTTAACCGATCATTGTTGAATTTTTTTTTCTGTTGCTATAATTGCTTTATTCAAGACATATAAAAGATATTTAGACGTAAATGCATAAATTCAAATTCATTTTTAATTAATACATTTTTTAAACGCAATTCGACATATGTTTTGTTTATAGATTTTTTTAATATTTAAAATTTGATGGAAAAAAAAACACATCTGCGCTACGTTAACGAATATAAAAATTGAAAATGCATGTAAAGTATTTACATTGAAAACTTAATTTTTATGAATTATAATATTTTACTTTTCGTTAATCATTTAATTTGTATTATACATGCAAAAACTATATTGCAAACATTAGCAACGACAAAAAATGTTATAGAATATATCTTTAATATAAATAGCAGATGATATATAAACACATGTTTAATATTACCGTCGGTCTACATTAAGAATACGTCCCACCACGTTGTCTAGCATTGTCTGTTTCTATGAAAAATAGGCTATCCCCACTTTCTACGTGAGATTGTAGGAAAGAGATATCTATTTGATAGACTTTGGATGCCAATTTCCAGCATATAACACCCATATTCTAAGTGGACGAGTTTAAGGTATACATTTACAATTGGAGATGATTTTATTTAATTTTTAGGTTATAATTTCAAACTTTTTGGCAGTATATCAGAATTAAAAATGATGCATTTTTATATAAAAACTTTTTTTTTTCAAACAATTTTAAATCAGCTAATTGCAATTAAAGTGACTAATTAGGACATTATTAGAACATACATAAATAAACTTGTAAATAACTTAGAGGTATTAATTTGTATTGCAAATAAGAGATATTATATTGACGCATGTTCCTATGGAGAATTTTTAATTTGGCTTCAATATTTATCTAAATATAAGTTTTTAAATAAAAAGTTTAAAAAAATACATAGTTTTTAACAAAAAATTAAGATTAAAATATGCATAAAAAATTTGTTCCCTAACAATATATATTAAATTCTCCATAGAAAACACATTCACGACTATTGTCTACAAAATAAAATTAGAATTTTGTAAATCGGACCATTTATTATGAAGTTATGACCGTTGGCGTAAAGTCATATAACACCAAAAAATGTCATTCTTCAGAAAACGCGTTTAAAGTTTACTACACTAATGAACGTGATACAAAACAGGTTCACAAAACCTACTGTAATTTAAAAAGTAATTTGAGTCTCAGAAGGAAATTAGTATCATTTTAATGGTAATGAATTCGGGAATATTTTAAAAACAAAAACGCAGATTTGAGTCAAATTTCGCCATTCCTAATGTATATGTATACCTTAAGAAGGTATCTCCCCTCTTGATAGACATACAGTTGAGTATTAAGTCGTCTATATCAAAAGAAAATTTTGGAAAGCGTGAGATTTGTTGTTTCACAAATAAGTCATGACTAAAACTCTACATGAAATACGTTAATAATAGATTGGTTTAGAAATAAAATGTACTTTTATTAATGAATACATTTTGTTGTTATTATAGTTATATACCGACTGGAAAAGCAGCTGGATTTTCACTGGTCCAAATTAAAATGCCTACCGGTGTAGTGCCAGATCGTGACAGTATTACTCAGGTAATGCCCTAATTAATATTAGAACTGCATAATCATAGGTCTCTAAATTAGCTATGTTGAATGAATTCTCACCAGAAATCACAAAAATGTATTTACAATGTCAGTACGGGTAAAATAGTACAAAAAATCATAAGAAATACAAAAAAATTGGTCTGTTAAGGTATACGTATAGGTTTAAAAAAAAAATTAATTTTCAATTTAAAAATTAGATCTTTGCACCTTGAAAAGTACATTATTTGCTAAACTGTTTCCGATAAAATTTTGTTTTTAATTTTTTCAATTTTAATAATTAAATAATATTTAATCATCTAATTAGGCTAATTTCGAACGGTAATGACAAAAATTCTAACTAACCCACAGATACAATTTTGGTGTTCAATAATGCGGAATACCTTGCTCTATGTTTTGACCCTATTAACAGAATTTTACAGTGTGTATATTTTGTGGTATATTATTTTAACTGAATTGTATAATTGTTTTAACTGAATCTATTAGAAAAATCCAAGTTTTTTTATACAGAATCTTATCTTTAAAATTCAATTAAAAAAATATTTATTTACAAATCACTTAGTATTTAGGGTCAAAACATTCAACAATGTATGTAGATTATATAGCAAAAAACAAATTTCAAAAAATATTATTTAAACTGGAGTTATTACTGTTTGAATGAAATGCAAAATAGAAAAAACTACAATCTGAGAATAACTTTTAAAAAAAGTATTTTTTTATATAAAAAACTTTTATTATTATACTAATTATTATATATTTCCTTTTTAGTATGCTCCTCCATCATAGGGTTTCCTTCTTTTATGTTGTGTTTATTTTGCTTTTGTTTTTTACGGCCTTACAAATATTCCCCGATTTTTGCGAGTTTTGAAATTTGGAGCCTATACGTATACCATAATGAAACTTGGCAAAAATGTTCCAGTTGTCATAAAAAGGAATTATCAAAAGAGTCCATAAAAATTTCTAGCAAAGGAGAGTGTTTTTTGGAGAGTGGAGCGGGAGGGGAGGGGTAAGGGTGTTTTATAGGTAAAAAATTAATTTTGGAATAATCTTGGCACGTGACACATGTTTTTAAAGTATTCTTTTATACTGAATCGAATGAAAAAAAAAGCAAGACTACATAACTCATCTATATTCCATTAACTCTAAAATCTGGTAAAAATGTTTTATTTGTCATGTGAATAAAGAAACAAAAGTATCCATAAAAATATCTAGCATAGAATTGTGTTTTTCGAGGGGTTAAACTGAAAAATAATTTTGTTGTAACCCATACATGTGGCACATGTGTGTGGAGTATTTTTTGACGCTAAATCGAATGAAAAAAAGCAAGACGATATAAGTATCCTATAAAGAGTTATAGTCCATTTATCTATTTTATAAACGAAAATACTTTCAATATAAAAATACATGCGATGAACCAAAACTAAATGGAAAAAGTTAATAAATAATCAAAATGTAATAGCAAAAGTACCAGTTAGTAACCAAATAAGTAAATAACAGTGAAGGATTGAAATAGAAAGTAAAAAAAGTATAAGAGATACAGCATAGGTAATGAAATAAGGTTGGTTGGTTGTTTTCAGATTATCTGTCGCCGTCAGCAACACGAGGGCTATAATGCGCCGAAACATTCGTTATTAGACAAGCCAACATACATTTACAAACACCCCTGCCTAATACGGGACTCGAACCCGCAACCTCGCGGTCTAGAAGCTAGCACGCTAACCACTATACCGTTTGGTCGGCAATGAAATAAGGTACACCTTTGCATACATTTTCGTCTATAAAAATGACTATAACTTTTTATAGGATGGCTTTATCATCTTGTTTTTTTTTTTTTTTTTCGATTCAGCGTCAAAAATGCTTCACACGCATGTGTCACATGCCTGGGTTATACCAAAATTAATTTTCAGTTTAAAAATCCCCTCCCGCCCTCACTCCCTCAAAAAAAAAAAAAAAAAAAAAACTTCTATGCTAAATATTTTTTTGGACTTTTTTGTTTCTTTATTCTCATTACAAATAAACATTTTTGTTAAGGGGGTCCGGTACCGAAAATAAAAAAAAAAAAAACTTTATTTATGTACATTTTTATGTAAAAAATTTATTTTATGTATGAGATACTATTTATATATCTTTGAGAAAATGTTTTTGGAAATATTGTGTTTAGTTATTTGAAAAAAATTAAAAACCAAGAAAAATCCCTAATTATTGATGTTTGCGTATTTTGATATAAGTCAAGAAAAAATAAAAAAAATTTCAAAGTGAAAGCTTTCTGTAATACATAATTATATAAAGAAAATTTTGTCTTCACAGAATTTTGATAGGTAAATTAAAAAAAAATTTAAAAAATTCTCAAAGTTAAAATATTGAAATTTTTGCTTTTTTTTTTAATGTTATCTTTTACGCTAAATGTTATATTTTAAAACAGAATTAAAAAAATAAAATTCTGGGAGGACAAAACATTTAAAACTATATAAATTAAATGCTCCAAAAATTTGAATAGCCAATTATTAATGGTTCTGGAGATATATCGATTTGAATATGCAACATCTGTGAAAAACACTAGTGTTCGAAAAACGCACTTTAAGCAGACGCTTCAAGGTGTTACTCCCATTAGTGATGTTTAGATAACAGGTAATTTTGTGGCGTTTTAATCACCGGAGGAATAAGATAAAAACATCATTCTCTTCAGGAATGTATGAACTATTTTTTAAAATCAGAAAAAAAAATTTGGATTTTTGAAAAAATTTCGATTTTTGAAAAAATTTCGGTACTGGACCCCCTTAAGTTTCAGGAATGGACCATATTTTTATTTCTTTATGTCGTATTTAACCTTTCCTCGGTTTTTACAAGTGTTTTCGGCCGACCAAACGGTATAGTGGATAGCGTGCTAGTCTCTAGACCGCGAGGTTGCGGGTTCCGAGTCCCGTGTTAGACATGGGTGTTTGTAAATGTATGTTGGCTTGTCAAATGACGAATGTTTCGGCGCATTATAGCCCTTGTGTTGCTGACGGCGCCAGATAATCTGAATACA
The DNA here is from genome assembly GCA_963978545.1 of Linyphia triangularis. Classification (NCBI taxonomy): domain Eukaryota; kingdom Metazoa; phylum Arthropoda; class Arachnida; order Araneae; family Linyphiidae; genus Linyphia; species Linyphia triangularis. The sequence continues at coordinate 9,036,204 of OZ021723.1, read as the reverse complement.
ACCAACCTACAAGTGTTTTCGTATATAAAAAAGTTGTAACTTTTTTAGACTAGTTATATCATCTTGCTTTTTTTTATCATTCGATTCAGCATAAAAAAAAAATGCTCTTAAAACATGCGTCACATGCCTAGATTGCTGCAAAATTAATTTTTCAGTTATAAAACTACCTACCCCCTTTCCCCAAAATTAGCATCCTTCTTTGATAGGTATTTTTATAGACTCTTTCGATTATTTATTTTTATTATGACATATGAAACGTTTTGACTTTTAAACGCATCTATTTTATTTTTAATTGTCCGATTTTACCTGTACTGTGCGTGAAAGATATTGAAACGGAAAAGGGAAAATCAATTTATTTTGCATTAGAGTAATGAAAAGAGTTTCATAAAGAAGATTAAGGAAAAAGAACGAGTGCACATGTAAGTGGTAATGAAAATAATGGAAACACCTGTGAATAAAAGCGACATTTAAGAATGAGCTTTGAAGTATTAAAATATAATCCTAGCTACCATTTTTTTTTATTTTAATATAAAAAATATGTATTATTCTACGTATGAGGTAGCTTTACGGAAGTTTTATCGACTTGAATTTTTTTCAAAAGCGTAAATAGTCTGACCTCACAGAATTCCAAAGAGGCCAAATTGTAAGAGCATGACTATACTAAACTTCAACTTAACTAGACATCACTTAGACGGTAGATCGTCACAGTGCTCATAGGTATTTAATCCATTTTGGCGGCGTGAAAGCATAATGTTCGCCAAACCACAACCCTGTAGAGAACAAAAGGCTATAAGGTTTGGCGAGAATTATATCTTCACTCCGCCAAAATGGATTAAATACCTATGAGCACTGTGACGATCTATCGTCTAACTGATGTCTAGTTAAGTTGAAGTTTAGTATAGCAGTTTTTTTATTTTAATATAAAAAATATGTATTATTCTACGTATGAGATAGCTTTACGGAAGTTGTATACGACTTGGATTTTTTTCAAAAGCATAAATAGTCTGACCTCACAGAATTCCAAAGAGGCCAAATTGTAAGAGCACGACTAGCCGGAGCAACTGTGGCCGATGCATTCCAAATTTTAGGCATTTCTAGAGGTACGGTGTCTAAAATAATGACAGCGCACCCTAGAGGTCGGAAATGTCGATCAAAATAAATATCGATACTATACCGTTGCATAGAAAAAAATATCGATAAAATTTCGATACATGATTTTTTAGTTTTTTTTATTTGATTTTCAATTTTGCCAAATCGCCAATTGCCGCCAAACTTGGCGACCATGTGGTGACATTTTCGGTCCCCAAGTACATGCATAGGACTTTTCGACTACGATCTGGAAATTTCTCCAAATATCTACCTCTAGAAATTTCAAGAATGTTCCCCTCCCCTATAAAAGCTCAGGAGAGCGGGTGATGGAGTTAGTTGTTAGCTGAGTCCAGTAGTTAGTTGACGATTTTGAGTCACTGAATTAGTTGACTGGTGAGTTGACTGGAATTACTGAGTTGAGATACTGAGTCTCAGTGAGCATCTAGAGTAGTTCCGAAAGCGAACTGTATTGCATTGTCTTGTGCAGCGATTTGAGCAGTTGTGTTGTCAAGTTTTTAACTGCTGTTTTGTGCTCTATTGTTGTGAAAAGAGCTGTATTGTGTCTACTAGAACGAGAAGTTCTGGAGTTGTAAGAGAATCTGTGAAGAGTTATATTGGAATAAATTTCTGCAAGTTTTGATCTGCTTTGGCTTCAAATCTTTCGAACCCATTCACGCAACACTATATTTATTATTTCCAAAATAATTATTTCACAAGATATTATTATTTTACTACAAATCACGCTGTTAGGCACTAATTTCTTGATTTCATAAAAGCTTTTTAAATGTGTCAGGACTTGCCCCTTTTGCCAAGCTTTTTAACAGAAAGGGGCTTTTTAACTTTTGACTGAACGAGACTACTTGAAACTTACCATGTTTTCGTGGGTTATGTCACAAAAGACCACTAAGGCAGAATTTAAGAGGAAGAGATGCAATAAAAAAAAATTTTTAATTTTTTTATCTTTAAATTCAAATTGTTTATCTTTTATTAATTAAAGAAAAACTAGTTTTTCCTAGAATAAACTGCTCTTTGACTCCCATCCTTTATTTTGTACTTTACCTAAAAACATGGTCAGAATTTCACACAATGAAGAACTTTCACGTTTTTTGGTTTTATTTTTAAATCAAAGTAGAGAAAAAATCATGAAAAACAATACCATTCTTTCAAAAATTTGAGCTCGGATGGATAGTTAAGGCGTCTTCTCACTTTAGGCACCTCGAAAATAGGCTATTTTCGCGATTTTTTTTCGAGGATTTTTGCAAACAATTATGGGAAAAAATGGATCCTATATAATAAACACATCTTTCAAGTACAAGAAAAAATTTTATTTTTTTATTTTTTTGAACAATTATTATAATAAAACAGTAGCATCGAAAAAACCCGTGTAGAAATGTAATGTTCGTGGCTTGTTGATGAAATTTCGGAAACTATCCGGCCGATTGTCATGAAATTTGAATGACATATTCTTCATAGTTATGGCTATAGCGCATATCATCAGATTTTTGATATTCGCGAAAATAACAAAATGGGGCACATTTTTCGAAAAAGTAAAAAAAAAAACGCGTTTTTTTGCAGTTTTTTGTAAAAAAAAAAAATACTTCAAATCAAAATTTCAAAAATCTGATGATATGCGCTATAGCCATAACTATGAAGAATATATCATTCAAATTTCATGACAATCGGCCGGATAGTTTCCGAAATTTCATCAACAAGCCACGAACATTACATTTCTACACGGGTTTTTTCGATTCTACTGTTTTATTATAATAATTGTTCAAAAAAATAAAAAAATAAAATTTTTTCTTGTACTTGAAAGATGTGTTTATTATATAGGATCCATTTTATCCCATAATTGTTTGCAAAAATCCTCGAAAAAAAATCGCTAAAATAGCCTATTTTCGAGGTACCTAAAGTGAGAAGACGCCTTAAAAAAAACATTTATTTTTTCACTTTGCGATTTGGCGGGAAAAAGCCACTTTTGCGTGAAACGTCAACGCGCAGATAATGAACCAGTCTAAAACCTGTTTTAGAAAGGGAATGAGTGAGGTTTCTCCTTCATTTTGCGACTTTATCTCTGCGTAACCACGTCACGTTTTTTTTTTTTATGCGTTTTTGGTCACGAGACTTTTGCTTTGATTTCGGCTAATTTCAAACTCTATTTTTGATTAATTGAAAGCGTAAAGATAAAAAATAATTGCACTGCTCAAATATATTCGTTGGATAACACTAGAAAATAAAAAAAAATATTCACTTTCCTCACTAGTGCAAGTTCCTTATTTTGGTGACATACGATTCCGTAATTTCTTCCACATTTCTTCCAAATACAGAAAATTAGTAATTTTTTAAATTATCCATTGCGTCATCCAAACATTTCCTGCTATCAAGTACTTTGATTCAACTATACTAAACTTCAACTTAACTAGACATCACTTAGACGATAGATCGTCACAGTGCTCATAGGTATTTAATCCATTTTGGCGGAGTGAAGACATAATTCTCGCCAAACCTTAGAGCCTTTTGTTCTCTATAGCAGGGGTTCCCAACCTTTTTGCACCTGCGTACCACTTGACTTTATGAGAAATTTTGGCGTACCACCAGACCTAAATATTTAAATAAAAGTATAATATTTACTCTTCTAAAAGTGTTCAAAGGCTTTTTGAATTAAATTCCTGAGAAAACTTCATATTTAATGGTTAGATATTTGTTTATTTATAACATGCTTATAATAAAGGAGAAATAAAAAGATTAAAATGGTATTAATTTACAGTTTTATTTATTACCCATAGGTCTAAAAACATACAAATAAAAAATTAGTACAAACGCAGCAAAAAATTAACCATCATACAAAATATACTTTTATAGTCTTTAGTGCGAAACTTGTTGTTGTATGCCTGTGATTAAAATATCAACATTAGGAGTAATGGAGCTTATCTTCAATCTTAAGTCCACTTCAACACTTATTCTGCTTCTATGTTTATTTTTTATGTACAAGAGTTCAGAAAATCCACTCTCACACAAGTAACTCGTAACAAATGGCATAAAAAATAGCAGAGCTTGCCAGAAGATCAAAGGGTATTCGGTTTTACATCCGATCCAGAAGTTAATTAAAGATTTCTCTTTAAAATAATCTTTCATGGAACTATCTTCTGTAAGATCGATAAAACTTTCTTTTAGTTTACCTGAAACCACCGTACCACCTGAAACGTTCCCGCGTACCACCAGTGGTACGCATACCACCGGTTGGGAACAACTGCTCTATAGGGTTGTGGTTTGGCGAACATTATGCTTTCACGCCGCCAAAATGGATTAAATACCTATGAGCACTGTGACGATCTATCGTCTAAGTGATGTCTAGTTAAGTTGAAGTTTAGTATAAATGCAAACGCGATACTATTTTATTTTATTTTCTTCGCCAAATTGAACTTGGTTGAAATCATAAAAAAAATTCCTTAGGTTTGATATTCAATGATAAATATTGCATTAAGAGTCACTGTATTTGATATCTTATAAAAATATATATATATATATATACATTTTCAGCTGCCTGGAAATAAGAAATACAATATCTTGAGAGCTGATGTCGATAGCAACATTGTGAATATATATTTTAATAAAGTAAGTGCATTCGAATAATGTAAGTTCCAAGGTAGCACAACTGTATTGGCCAATTCTAGGTAGATGCCGATTTTCGAGCATCGTTTCAATATATATGATTGATTTTTTAAAAAAATAAACATGTTAAAAACATCACAAAACATATTTTTACTCGCCTATTCTGCATCAACGTTCAAAACAACTTCCAGTATATTTCAGCCAGCACTGGGCGACATTGGCCAAGATCCGTAGTAACGGCCAGTCTACAAAGTGTCAGAGTCTTCGCGACACTGGGGTTATAAAAAAAATCGAACATCATGCTCAAAAAATAATACGTGGTCTCAGCTTTTGTGTTTATTATTTATTTCCAAATGATTGAGTTTGGTTGACAAACGCCCGCCTGATAGCTGTGGCGTTAGCGCTTTGCCCTTGCATGCCAAAGGTGCCGGGTTCGAATCCTGGGCTAGGCATGGATGTTCGTTGTGGTTCTGCATCCACATTAAGGTACTTGCCTACGTTCGAAGTGTTTTTTTTTTAAAAACTTTGTTACAATATTTTAAGTGTCTTTTTATATTTAGTACTACTATAGATTAGTAATACAGTGAAATAATTTCAAATTATTATTATTATTTTTCAAAAATTGCAATTTTGCATGAAATTTTGATGAAATATTTCGAAAACTTAAAATAAATGAAAAACTATTAAGTTTTTTTAGGACAAAAATTGTTTGTAAATAATCTATCTAGGGCATATACTACATTAAGAAAAATGTATTCATTAAAACTTTTTTATGGACAGTCGAAAAATAAGTTCAAGATTTTTCAACAATTTCACCTTGTTTATATTCAAACTAAAGGTGGTATTTCATAAAATAACCATCCAATCTCAATTTATATAGCAGATGCCCTAGAAAACGATCAACAAGAGAAGTACAAAAAAGTTTATAATGATTCATAAGTAATTTTTTGAGTTATGACATTTCAAATTAACAATATTTGGGGAAAAATCAATTTTGAGAAAAATGCATTTAAACTTTAAAACACTTAATTTCTATATAAACCATATTACTTCTTTTTTATTTATTTTTTTATTTATGAAAAAGAAAAAAATATTAATATTTAGAAGGAAATCATTTTTTAATCGGCAACTTTTGGTTTTGGGGTGCTATTTCCGGTCATAATTTACAGTTTTAGATCAGATTCAAATTTTCTTAACTTTTGTTCAAATCAACGCAGAGTCAAAAAGAAGACAGTTTTAGAAACTTATAGATTTGGGCTAAAATATTCACGAATAATATTTGTTTTGTCCAATTTCATGAAAATCAACCGTTTCAACGTAGGCAAGCACTTTAAACTGTAGGTGAGTGTATCAAGGTGAGCTTAAGCTATAGGTGAGAGTATAAAACAATCAACCTTGGTTGACAAACTTATTTCATTAAAGAGTGATTAGTAAGTTCCCTCCAGGGAGAAAAGAGAATTGATTGTAATCATCAGGATGGACCATAGACTTATTATTATCAATAGACTGCGAGTTCCCACTTCAATTATACAACGAGAATGAAACCAAAATGAATCACATGATAGGGACTTTTTGGCAGATTTGGCGGGTTTCTCCTCACTCAGGCGATAAAGGATAATAAGATTATTAGATGAAGGATTAATTTTACGTCGTAGTTGTCTTGTATGTTAAATTGTTGGTTGCTAGACCGCATGTTTAGAGTAACCTCGTGTAACCAAGTTAAAAACCACGTGACTGATAGACGAAGGAGAACGAAGAAGATAAAAAAAAAACTCATTCCAATGGAAAACGCCGAAATGCGTCTGACGGAAAGTACGTGAATACAAGAAAAATGGTAAATGTGTCTTTAAGACTTTAAGTGTAACACAAAATAAAGTGGAAGCTCTTATAGTGAACACTGTTTCAATCATAGACTTATTATCAATAGACTGCGAGTTCCCACTTCAATTATACAACGAGAATGAAACCAAAATGAATCACATGAGTAGGGACTTTTTGGCAGATTTGGCGGGTTTCTCCTCACTCAGTCGATAAACAAAAACATATTTATGAGTGTACTGTAAAACCTTAACTAAATAGAAAATTTAAAAAATAGCACTTACTTGTGAAAGGTTATTGAGCCTCCTTTCTGGAATTTTTCTTTGCAACCAAATGCAGAACAATATTTCGCCATTTTTCTTGTATTCACGTACTTTCCGTCAGACGCATTTCGGAGCTTTCCATTGGAATGAGCTTTTTGTCTTCTTCGTTCTCCTTCGTCTATCAGTCACGTGGTTTTTAATTTGCTTACACGAGGTTACTCTAAACATGCGGTCTAGCAACCAACAATTTAACATACAGGACAACTACGTCGTAAAATTAATCCTTTATCTAATAATCTTATTATCCTTTGTCGCCTGAGTGAAGAGAAACCCGCCAAATCTGCCAAAAAGTCCCTACTCATGTGATTCATTTTGGTTTCATTCTCGTTGTATAACTGAAGTGGGAACTCGCAGTCTATTGATAATAATAAGTCTATGGGATGGACAACATTAATCCATGACTTTCATCGTCTCCTGGTTGCACTAAAAAGTATTTCCTCGTGTCAAAAATAATTTAGTTAATATTGAAATACCAGCAGACGAAGAGCATCAAATATATACACAAAAAATTGTCATTCGCCCTTGAAGAGCATATCCAAAATGTCTATCCATTATAGTCTGAGAGGCGACTGCAATTATTGGACCCAAATCGAACATCATTCTGAATTTTTTATAGAAATTAGAGAAAGGTGAGTAGATTAGGAATCCACTGGTCTGTCATGGCAAAAATGGACGAAACTGATCAATAATCGACTTGGAATGAATTGAACTAAAATCCGATTGCCAAATATGTCATAACTTGCCAAAAATAGAACAAACTTATTCGTCTGGCAACCAACTTCATTTTGATTTTCAATGAGAATAAGCGCAAACGATTTCTGATACTTATATCTCTTTTAAGGTAAGCCAAATTGGCGACATCAGTTACGTCATAAGTGACGAAATATTTTTTGTCAACTTTTGTCTCCCTTTTAATAGATGCAAGTAGACCGTCGCCAGATATCTGAATCGTCTGCAACCTTCTTAATTGAAACTAAAGAGTGAGGGTTACCAAATAAAAAAAAATGCTCAATATTTATCAAGTTATGGCGCATTTGGCAATTCTATTTAGTTCAACTTATTAAAAGTCAATTTTTGACCAGTTTCGGCCATTTTTGCCACGGCAGACCAGTGGATTCGTAATCTGCTCACTTTTCTCCTATTTCTATAAAAAATTCAGAATGATGTTCGATGGGGTCCAAAAATTGCACTCGCCTCTCGGACTATTATTGTCACTTCAGAATGGACAATTCCCGCATTTTTTTAATTATTTTTTTGTTCAATTCTAAATGTTTCGAAGAGGCCATAAACACAAAAATTTCTACTCAGTGCGCTTTTTCTTTTTTAATTTGGGATAAAAATTACCTTGTTAAACGTTGGCTAGAAAAAGACTCATTTCGCTGGCATTGAATGTGACGTAAAGAGTTCCCAAACATCTTGGCTTGAAATGCAGCAAAGGAAACTAGATTTGCAAGTTTCTCGCAAATCACGCCAACCTTTACGGAATGTGGCAATGGTCTACCAACGCCAACTCTATCAACGCCAACTATTTGGCAGAAACCTCACGAAAACCATAGAAACGATAGGGTATCTTTACGTCACGCACTTTGTTGACTGTTTTGATCGGACTGGTATTGCCACGATTTTGGGACATTTTCTTTATTTTTTTAAAGAACTTTTGTTTAAATATTTGGAACCAGAAAGAAATTCTTCATAAATATATACTAATTTCACTCGTTTTTAAAAAATGCGGGAATTGTCCATTGTTGTTACTGTCTTCAGAGCAATGTAGCCTGGAGAAAAATACAACCTTATGTTTCCATTGAAAAACATTTCTTTAATGGATACCATCAAGCAGTCTTTTTAACGAATTTACTATTAACAATGTATATAAGAACAGAATAATAAAATATGATTTATCCTTGCATTAAAATAAGTGATTGTTTCGATTAGGTAACCGACTTTGGTGAAAAATTTGAATTTGACGCTTTTGAAGTGATTGAAGTTGATAATCCTCAGCCAGGCTCAGCTAAAGTTTTTGAATACTATGCACCAGGTGAGTTTTATTTCTTACCTAATTTGAATAAACAAAACAAAGTTCAAAATCTGTTGTTTCTTGGTGATGATTTCAGAGCTTTTGTTATATAAAGTACAGTATATTTTTGGCTTGGAGTGTAGAGGTGCTAACTTCACTTTCATATAAGATATTTTTGTTTTCACTTCACATAACATATTTTTGTTTCACTGACAATTTTGACAAATGAATTGGGTCCGGCACCTCCATAGCCGACCAAACGGTATAGTGGTTAGCGTGCTAGCTTCTAGACCGCGAGGTTGCGGGTTCGAATCCCGTGTTTGGCATGGGTGTTTGTAAATGTATGTGGGCTTGTCTAATGACGAATGTTTCGGCGCATTATAGCCCTCGTGTTGCTGACGGCGCCATATAATCTGAATACAACCAACCAACCGGCACCTCCATAGGAGCCCATGTTAAATTCAACAACTTTGGGGGCATCTCATTTAATAACCGATTCTTCAATAGTTATGAAACTTTCATAGTATAATATTTGGATACTTTTGAATACATTAACACGAGATTTTTGTTATTTTTTAAAAATTAAAATAATTATGATTTTCTAAAAATATGCTTAAGAAAAATTAAAAAATTTTAGACTAATTATTATTATTATTTTTTAAAGTATGCTACTTATCAATAATTCCTCATGTTAAAGTACTTAAATACATTAGAGAAACATGTATAAAAAAATTCAAGCATTTAGGTCATATATATTTTAAGCTATGTGCCCCCAAACATGAAAAAATGGCATTTTGAGAAATTCGGCTATGAAGTTAAAAAACATACATTAAATACATACATTTTGTTTACTTCAAAAAATTATTAAAAAAACTTTGAAATAAGATATAATTACAAATGTGGCATTATTTTAAAGACAAAATTTTATAGTTTAATAAACAGTAATAAGCTCGAAATCAATAATCTGAAAAATTTTCATGTGCCGTCCCCCTTAAAGTTACTCTAAACTTACGATATCGTCTTCTACATCTGTAGTTGTATGGCATATACCTTGAACTTAGCAGGATTACAAGTTGATAAAAAGTATTTCATCGACCTTGCAAAGTAATTAAGTTTACTTATGTTTGGTAATAATTTCTTTTGGAATTAGGTACAATTAAGTTCTTTATATTAACTTGGATATTCGCTATCGATAACAATGCTCTCTATTAAGTTTTGGTGAAAATTGGTTAGCTTATGGCGTGGAATCGATAGTTTACTTCGTAGTGGTCATATACAATGGAAACAATACAGTTGCAATAAAATTAGGCAACGTAGGTAAATAATTTATATGAAAATCTTTGCTGATATTGGTTAATTTTTTTAAACTAATAATGAAAATGACGATAAGAAATATTTTGCTGTTGGCTTTTTTCATTTCAAATACGTAGCACAGAAAACATTGGATTGCAAATTTTTATTGGTGTACAGTAAATATTTCAAATACACAATGAAATATTCTTTAATAGATGAGGCATACTTAAATGAAATAACGACAAGGCGAGAAACCGTATGAACAACAGCAATGGTTAATATATTGAATTTCAAAGTTTACTTTTTTATTAAGGGAGTATTCTAATGTAGAGGCATGAATTTCGCCCGGTTTTTGAAGCGCTGTACAAAGGAAACAAAAAATATTTTTACCATCAATTTTTTTTATCATTTGTTTATTGATGTTTTATTATTACATAAAAAAATTATTAAAAAAAAATAAATTAAAATTGACAAAGTTATGAGCAGTCAAAGTAAGGGGGTCAAAAAAAAAGAGGGTGTCCTGGCGTGCATTATTCCAACCCTCCTGGTGATCTGAAACATAAAAAACAGACGGATTCTTAATTATTATAGATGCCGCTATCGTATAACCCTTGGATAAGTTTAAAAAAAAAAAAATTTTAAATGGCGGCAGTTTGAAAAAAAATGCTTGAAATTTTTTTTTCAAACTGCTGCCATTTTAATTTTTTTTTTTTTTTTTTTTTAACTTATCCAAGGGTTATACGATAGCGGCATCTATAATAATTAAGAATCCGTCTGTTTTTTATGTTTCAGATCACCAGGAGGGTTGGAATAATGCACGCCAGGACACCCTCTTAATTTTGACCCCCCCCCCCCTTTTGACTGCTCATAACTTTGTCAATTTTAATTTTTTTTTTTAATAATTTTTTTATGTAATAATAAAACATCAATAAACAAATGATAAAAAAATTGATACTAAAAATATTTTTTGTTTCCTTTGTACAGCGCTTCAAAAACCGGGCGAAATTCATGCCTCTACAGTAAAATACTCCCTTAAAAGCAAATGAATTTTTAGACATAAAAGAATTCTGTAAAAAAAAATTATGACTGAATAGTGAAAAATGTGATTTAAATCTTTATTTTTTTAAGTGTTGTGAATATATATATATATATTTTTTTTGCTAAAAGGTTGAAAACGAATTAACTTTCAGAATATAAATATTCTATATTTTGTTCCTTTTTAATTTATAGCGATTTTGTAAAAATAATTATATAGCTAGTGATTAATATTATTAAAAAAATACTATGTATTCTTTTTTACAGAAAACTCTGCAACAACAACTTTTAGCTTTGATTGTTCAAAATAATCTCATAAAGTCAGAAGATAGTGTTTGTGAAAAACATAAGTGACTTTTCAAATGATGATGCAAAGTCTTAAAATGTTATAAACCAACAAACTAATAAATGATTTCTAAAAATCAGACCATGGTCTTTATTTTTATGCTAAGTTATTATTCTAACTTTATGTTAGTTTTTTAACATATTTCGTGGGCTTAAAAGGTTCTAGCTCCACTTTTGATCTCAGAACCACTTTTTAGTATATTGGAAAACAAGAAGATAAAACACGTTGATTAGTAACCCTTGCAAATTGATCGATGATTGTGATAAAGAATGATGAATGAGCACTTTTATAAAAAAAATTTATCTGCCACAAGTTTCATTCTATAAAACAAATAGCGATGCTTTTTTTTTCCTACAGGGCAAGAGCTATGAAAACTCGGCCTGCGCTTAAAATCGTTTATATAAGCTACAATTGCACGTGCAAGTTAGCAAAGTTTATAAAGGATTTCGTCGTGAAAACGTTGTTTTTAATGGTTACTTTATTATTTGATTCATTCTAATTGACAAGTCGTTGAATCGCACAACTTTCAATGGATAATTCCCGCATTTTTTTTTTTTTATTATTATTATTATTATTATTCAATTCTGAATGCTTTAAAAATCCATAAACACAAAAATGTCTGCTAAATGCAGTTTTTCCTTTTTTTTTAAATTTGTAATCTAAGTTCCCCTGCTTGAGGTTGGCGAGAAAACAATTCATTTCGCTCGAATTGAATGTGACGTCAGGAGATCTCAAACATCTTGGCTTGAAATGCAGGAGCGGAAAACCAGTTTTGCAAGTTTCTCGCAAATCAGGCCAACCTGTACAGGATAGGGCAATGGTCAACCAAACCAAAGCCAACTATTTGGTAGAAACCTCACGATAACCATAGAAGCAAAAGGAACTCTTGACGTCATAGATTTTGTTGAGGGTTTTGATTCGACTGGTTTTGGCTCGCTTTTGTGGCATTTTCTTTTCTTAATATTTAAATAAGTAATTTTTTAAAAAAACTTTTGTTTAAATATTTGAAATCAGAAAGAAATTCTTTATAAATATAAACTAATTTCAATCGTGTTTTTTTTTTTTTAACCCTTTAAATCCCATGGAGTCAGCGTTGTGGGTTTCACAAAACCCCGATGACTTTCCATTCATAAAAACTGGAAATGAACTCGCCCGACTCGTTCTCCTGTCTGCCACTCCTGGGATTGCTGTGGGGGGTCACTGTCGACCATTAAAAGATTATTACTATATGTATACAGCCTGCAATAGGGGTGTGCGTTGGGTCATCTGCTTGATATGTCAGAGAATTTAGTTGGCGTCTTATCAATGAAACAAACGCCACCGCTAAGTACATGACAAGATTCGCATAAAAGAAAAGTCCCTGACTATCTTACTCCATGTCCAAAGGGTGGGGCAGTTTGACATTGAGTACTTTAAATCCATGTCTCCCCTCTACATGCCCCACAATAGCCTATTGTTGAGGACCGTCACGCTTTAAACAACTAAGGCAGGGCAGTTCCCCTCTTCTTCTTCTTCTTCTTCTTCTTATCAAGGACTATGGGGACTAAGGCACCTCTGCTTGAGCATTTTGTACCAACCCCATATCCCGTACAGATCGGTAGTGGGCAGTACTGCACAGGATGTAAGAGCACACTCGCAAGAGGGAGTGCGCAAGTCTACCTATAGCCGCCGAAGAGTTCATTTCTACCTCTTTCGGTAGCTATCCGGTAGATGGCAGTACTACCGACCGTATGTGGAACTTCTTAATTTAGAGGCATCACCAAGCAGAAGATTCCACCAGAAGACTTGGCTTTGCCACCCCCAGAGGTATTGATTTGTATGGGAACTTGGAGGACTTTGCGACCATGACTGATTTAACGTGCTCCAGTCACCCTTAGCGAACACGGCGGTCTTTAGTCGGTCCCAGGCCCGAACTCGCAACCTCAGGGCTCGCAACCTTCTAGTTGCGAGAACGATACTCTCCCGACTGGGCTACGCGGCCCACCAGTTCCCCTCACTTGGAAATATACGTTTACCCCTGCAACCGCCCGAAAGGCGGTTAGCTGGGAAATTCTCTACAAGGCGGTATAGGGCGGGTTGTGATTTAAAGTGTTAAATGCAGAAATTGTCTATTATAATATAATACTAGTCAATACATTTAAATATTTTAATTTGACACAGAATACCATTCTTACCATTTTCATTCATTTGAAAATATAACCAGTTTGGCATTATTTTTGGCAATAACTCATACATGGACCATTAACAAAAATATGGGAAATTTGGGGTTAAATATTTCGATACTTCTTGCATCGTCTTTTCTTGTAAGTTAAAAAAAGGTGAGGGCAAAACGTTTGTCAATGACATTCGTTTTTCAACTTTTTACACCTTTGTAGTATTTTACGAGAATTTCAGGGGGAGTGGACGTTTAGTTTACCTTAACAGGCATTACCATAGCAATTTTGATTAATATTGTTAGTGTCGTTTATTAAAAATTGCTGAAAATCGTAATTTTTTCACGTTTTCTCATGTTTTGCGCATGCGCAGTATTGACGAAAACCTTATTGACAGTTCCCATTGTCACTACTAACCATCGATATAGATAAACAACTGGATAGACTGCTCCATTGTCAATGCAAAGAGAAAAACGCGCCGGGGATTGCGAAGCTGGTGGGAAGATTAACCTATCACAGTTCACTTTTAGAGTTGGATGGAAATGCGAAAACCCTTGTAAAATGCTAAAGTATATATTTTTTTGCACATTATTACTAATTAAGGTCTACTATTGACATTTCTGCTGTGTACAACCCAACATTTTATTTTCAATCCTCGGCAATCCGTATTTTTTTGTCCCACCAATTGCATCTGGCAACGGCTTCATTTTCCCAGCGTTAAGCAGTCTATCCAGTTGTTTATCTATATCGATGCTACTAACCGTACACCAAATTTGAACAACGTAGGTTAATTCATAAATTTGAACATCGACATACATTTCACACACACAGACATACATTTTTTTCTAGACCACTTTTTGATTTTAGGATGTTCCGAATCATGTTGTAATGGGAGGGAAAAAAAACAATTTTTTTTTTTTTTTTTTTTTTAAACATTACTTTCATTACCCTATGTTAACAAACGGGTAATTGAAGGTAATTAAGAAAAAAAAGTGTGAAGATTCAAAAAAAAAATTGTAGCCTAAACACACATTAAATCTTTAAATTAATAAAAAACTTCGTATGAGGAATCATTGGAATTTCTTTGATTTTTCGAATTTCACTAAATCTGGTAGTTCCATCTGATTTCTAAGAATAATAAATGCAATCTCTTGATATTTATAGAGAAATATTTAAAACTTTCAAGACAAAATTTTAAACAATAGAATTATTTAATAATAGAGGAATCTAAGACATGCTTTTTTTTTTTTTTTCCTTTTTTTTTTGAGTGGGTGGATTTGGTTGTATTCAGATTATCTGGCGCCGTCAGCAACACGAGGGCTAAAATGCGCCGAAACATTCGTCATTAGACAAGCCAACATACATTTACAAACGCCCATGCCTAACACGGGACTCGGAACCCGCAACCTGGCGGTCTAGAAGCTGGCACGCTAACCACTATACCGTTTGGTCGGCTTTGAGTGGGTGGAAAAAGAAGGATTTGCTTGAAGTTATTAATTTCATTCGGCCAATTGAAAAATTACTTCTAGATTATGAGAGCTGAGGGTAAAAATAAAAATTCACGGTCATCCGAGAAAAACTGTTGTATTTATCTTATTTTTTAAAAAAATAGTTATAATTTTAATATTTTCGTTGTTTTGGAGTTAATTAACGTTTCAACAAAGATATTTCATTTGAAAGCGAAAGTTTCAATAGATAAAGAGACCAAAATCTTTTTTTAAATGACAATTCTCACTCTCGAGTCCGATGTTCATTTGATAACTATTTGTATTCGACTCATGGCTAAGAGGCAGAATACTTACCCATCATGCGAGAGATCTCAGGATCGAACCCCGTATGTGCCTCTGCAATCGTTGTTTCAGAGTTCATTCATATTGGCGAATATAACAATTCGGATGGAGTTTCCCTGGTTTTCTTTCATTCGAGGCGCAAATATTGTGCAGTTTTCATTGAAAAAACAAAAGGAAAAGTTTCCTCTTCTCCATGGTTGGTTGTATTCAGATTATCTGGCGCCGTCAGCAACACAAGGGCTATAATGCGCCGAAACATTCGTCATTAGACAAGCCAACATACATTTAAAATCGCCCATGCCTTACAAGGGACTCGAACTCGTGGTCTAGAAGCTAGCACTCTAACCACTATACCGTTTGGTCGGCCCTCTTCCCACGGACTAGTTTAAATCATGATTCACACCATACAAGGCCGACCAAACGGTATAGTGGTTAGCCTGCTAGCTTCTAGACCGCGAGGTTGCGGGTTCCGAGTCCCGTGTTTGGCATGGGTGTTTGTAAATGTATGTTGGCTTGTCTAATGACGAATTTTTCGGCGCATTATAGCCCTCGTGTTGCTGAAGGTGCCAGATAATCTGAAAACAACCAACCACACCATACAAGTAGGCGTATTTTTTGTGATCGTCGGTCATTAGACGCCAGCGCTGGCCCCATGTAAAAGCTTCAATCCAGTCTCAACAGAAACCAATCAGTCGCGTGATCGTTTCTGGCTGGTGCCTCCAGTAGATCAAACATTTTATATATGCTACAAAAAAGCGCAAAATGTCCTATCTGTCAGCAAAAGGATTTTCCAAAGACACAAAGTAACTGCTTAATATATCATACAAAAGATTTCACTTCAACTTTCATCATCCAGACACAGGCTTTCTATCGTGACCACTGACAAGAGGGTGCAATGCTTACCCAATAGCTGGAATATTCCTGTGCTGGCACAATGTAAAGTAAAACTGGCATTTTGATCGACGGGTCATCTTCCAATCGACCGACCAAACGGTATAGTGGTTAGCGTGCTAGCTTCTAGACCGCGAGGTTGCGGGTTCAAGTCCCGTGTTGGTTGGTTGTATTCAGATTATCTGGCTCCGTCAGCAACACGAGGGCTATAATGCGCCGAAACATTCGTCATTAGACAAGCCAACATACCTTTACAAACACCCATGCCTGACACAGCACTCGAACCCGCAACCTCGCGGTCCAGAAGCTAGCACGCTAACCACTATACCGTTTGGTCGGCGAAGTCCCGTGTTAGGCATGGGTGTTTGTAAATGTATGTTGGCTTGTCTAATGACGAATGTTTCGGCGCATTATAGCCCTCGTGTTGCTGACGGAGCCAGATAATCTGAATACAACCAACCAACCAACCATCTTCCAATCAAGCTTCCAGCAGCGTTTCAAGCACAGGAAGCGTGTAACTAAGCCTTAAAGTAGTTAGGATCAAACAATGTCCTGGTACAGTGATTCCCTCCTGTTGTTGCCCACCTGATGGCTCTGAGGTTAGCTATCTACCCTTCCTTGCATCCCAATAGCTCAGCGTTCGAATCCTGGGTAAGCCTTCGATGTTCGTTGTGGTTCAGAATCCTCGTTAGGCTGTAGGTCTCGGATTGATTAGCCGTCACTGTGTCAAAAATAAGTCGCTGAGCGTTCGAACCAACAAAAATCCCACTAGCTTCGTGTTATTGGGCCAGGAAATATATAATACAACCAGCCATAAATAGCTGCATTACATTATGTATTTTTAGGAAATAAAAGTTGTGATTTAACCCTTTGCACTCCAGGCCTTTTTCGCGCTGAGGAATCAGCAACTCGAGACATTTTAGGTTCGGCTGGTGTTTATGGATTTGCTTCATAGAAACTAAACACAGTCATTGGCCTTGCTTCTAATTTCCGCATCACACCTAATGGTCCTCTCGTGGTTTGGCATCCAATCGTGAGGCGCCACTGGAGTGCAAAGGGTTAACCTTTAACTGCTGTGGTTGGGTGGTTTGAGGTTCTTCGCGCAAGAGCAACACATGGTCCTTACTATGCCAAACAAATTTGTGAACATCAGTTTAAAGTTTAAGAAACATAGTATCAGAAAAATTAATATAAAATTCAAAGGTGAGATATTTTAGGTGATGAAACATCGATATAGATAAACAACTGGATAGACTGCTCCATTGTCAATAAAAAGAGAAAAACGCGCCGAGGATTGCGAAGCTGGTGGGAAGATGAACCAATCACAGTTCACATTTATAGTTGGATGGGAATGTGAAAAATCTTGTAAAGTGTTAGAGTATATATTTTTTGCACATTATTACTAATTAAGGTCTACTATTGAGATTTCTGCTGTGTACAACCCAAAATTTTATTTTCAATCCTCGGCAATCCGTATTTTTTATCCCACCAATTGCATCTGGCAACGGCTTCATTTTCCCAGCGTTAAGCAGTCTATCCAGTTGTTTATCTATATCGATGTGATGGAAGCATTCCACAAAAAATGACTCGCGGTCTGTCAGACCGCTTACAGCAGTTAAAGGTCAAATATGCATTACGGCTTCTTCGCGTATCCTGAAAATTCCATTCGAATGTTTTTCTAAATTTAACAAACGTCATTTGTACAGTCATTCAGGGTAACTTTGAGTCATAGTGTGTAACTTTGCGCCTCCTTCAAGTCTTCAATATATTTGGTTTTACAGAGCTGCTTATGGGCCAATGCTCAAAAATTCTGGCAAGATTGTGAAATTTGCTTTTTGCTCTATAGTTTAGAAAATGAATTGGTAAAATAGTACATAATTTTTTTTTGCCCATTCAATGTTTTTCTGAAGTAGTGTTTGCAAGTTCAATTTTAATGCTCATTTGAAGTTGATGTAAATCAATTAATTTGTGCAAGTAAGTATCAACTTACCACTTTATCAGCTGTATAATTTTCTGCAAATAGTGAAATCGTTAGTAGCTAATAGTTATGTATTTGCTAACATTTGGTAAAAAGCAAAAATCCAAGGCACTATCACTTTACCACATATTCAGTATAACTTTCAACCTGTTCAAAGTTAGACTGACAGTGTGTAATCTGTACACTGCGCATATAATTCATATTTTAATCGAATTTATTTGTAGTTGCTTTTAAATAAATTTATATACAGTGGGTAAAAAAAGTCTTCGTAATGAAGCCAAAGTTACAAATAAATTAGGACAATTTCTAATCTTTTGCTTCATATCTTCAGTGCCGACCAAACGGTATAGTGGTTAGTGTGCTGGCTTCTAGACCGCGAGGTTGCGGGTTCCGAGTCCCATGTTTGGCATGGGTGTTTGTAAATGTATGTTGGCTTGTCTAATGACGAAAAGTTTCGGCGCATTATAGCCCTCGTGTTGCTGACGGCGCCAGATAATCTGAATACAACCAACCAACCAACCATATCTTCAGTAACTACTGAAATATGTTTAATTTGATTCTTTAAAATAAGTTTATAATAAATGTGTGTTTTTACAAAACGCAGTAAGTATTCAAATTGAAATATTTAGGAGATGTTGATAAGTGCCATGCAAAAAAAGTTTCTGTATAGTGGTTAGCATGCTAGCTTCTAGACCGCGAGGTTGCGGGTTCCGAGTCCCGTGTTAGGCATGGGTGTTTGTAAATGTATGTTGGCTTGTCTAATGACGAATGTTTCGGCGCATTATAGCCCTCGTGTTGCTGACGGCGCCAGATAATCTGAAAACAACCAACCAAAAAAAGTTTATGTACTCAATATGAAAATTAGATGTGACATCTTCCACAAAAGTAAATTTTCGAAACTGAAGTGTACGCAAATGTCATGAAGATATGATAGCAGCAATTGTTTAATTATAGCATGTAGCTTTTTGTCTTAAAATGGAGTTCCCAAATATATTCGTGAGTTGGTGATTCAGTTATGAAATGATAAATCATCTATGAAACAAATTGACGAAATCTTTAATGAATTGAAGTCTAGAACAACATATTATTGAAAGTCACTGATGTGCTTCCAATTTTTGCTGCTAGAGATAGATCAGGAAAATTTTCAAAGCTAAAACTCTTGTATAAAAGAAATATCCTATAGATAATTCAAGATAATCTGCGAATAAGTGCACCTTAAGTCGCACATGGCTTAAAAAATTTATAAGAACATTGAAGTGGTATCTCAAACGGTGAGAAAAAGTGTTTAGAATAGCACTTTTTCTCAAAAATATTAAATTAAAATAATAGGTCTGAATGGACTTGCAGCCCGTAAGAAGTAGCAGAAAAAAGAGCATCGATTCTGCAAAGACCTTTTTAGTGACGAATTAAAATTAAATATCCAAGGGTCATATAATCGAGTTATGGCCAGGAGAAAAACATATTAACAAATGCTACCTTATAATTTATGTGGAACTGTCAAATACGGTGGAGGAGACGTTATGGTGTGGGGTTGTATGGAGATGATGGTATCGGCAATTTACGTTATGTAGAAGGAAATAAGCATAGGTGCGTGTATCTTGATATTCCAACGCAAAACGTGCCGACCAAACGGTATAGTGGTTAACGTGCTGGCTTCTAGACCGCGAGGTTGCGGGTTCCGAGTCCCGTGTTGGCATGGATGTTTGTAGATGTATGTTGGCTTGTCTAATGACGAATGTTTCGGCGCATTATAGCCCTCGTGTTGCTGACGGCGCCAGATAATCTGAATACAACCAACCAACGCAAAACGTCTTAACCAGTGCACATAAATTGTCACTTGGGAACATCGATATAAATAAACAACTGGATAAACTGCTTAACGCTGGGAAAATGAAGCCGTTGCCAGATACCGTTGGTGGGATAAAAATACGGATTGCCGAGGATTGAATATAAAATTTTGGGTTGTGCACAGCAGAAATGTCAATAGTAGATCTTAATTAGTAATAATGTGCAAAAATATATATACTCTAGCATTTTACAAGGTTTTTCGCATTTTCATCCAACTATAAAAGTGAACTGTGATTGGTTAATCTTCCCACCAGCTTCGCAATCCCCGGCGCGTTTTTCTCTTTGCATTGACATTGGAACAGTCTATCCAGTTGTTTATCTATATCGATGCTTGGGAATTGTCTTCAATGTGTTTAGCAATATAAGGTTACACTGACAAAGTCGTCCTGTAACAAAAAGTGCAAGATCAAAAATTCTCATAAACCTCGCGTAGTAAGAAAACGCATCAAAACTATCGAGTTATCCACAGATGGCCTGATGGATATGTTGCCATCCCCACGTCGATAAATAAAAGCCTTTATTTATATTTCGTTCACTTCTCATCTCAACATCTGCCAAACGACAACCGCTCGTAACACACTGCGAGCTCTTTTATAGTTTACATAAAAAAGTTCAATCGTTTGGGATTGCGATTTTAATTTTGACTGTGATCTTCGAAAAGAGGTGAGTTGCTCTTTATTTTTTTTATTTTTTTATCTGCGTTGAATCAGCTGAAATTGTTACTTTATCTGCGTGTGTGGCTTGAGAAAATGGCCGGTGTATATATTTAGACATCGTGGGGAACTGATTGTGGAAATGAAGTTTGTTATACTAAACTCCAACTTAACTTGACATCACTAGACGATAGATCTTCCCCGTGCTCATGGGTAAATTAATCCATTGTAGGGGTGTGAAGACATAATTCTCGCCAAACTTTATAGCCTTTTGTTGTTCTCTACAGGGTTGTGATTTGGCGAGCATTATACTTTCACGCCGCCAAAATGGATTAAATACCTATGAGCACAGTGACGATCTATCGTCTAGTGATGTCAAGTTAAGTTGGAGTGCGGGTGCGGTTTTTTGGGCAGAAAAGCTGATTGTTAAATATTAACCTTTAACTGCTGGGAGCAGTCTCGCATACCGCGAGTCATTTGTTATGGGGAATTCGCACCATTAAAAATTAATGATGGTATCTGTCCTCTTCACTATACTAAACTTCAACTTAACTAGACATCACTTAGACGGTAGATCGTCACAGTGCTCATAGGTATTTAATCCATTTTGGCGGAGTGAAGACATAATTCTCGCCAAACCTTATAGCCTTTTGTTCTCTATACTAAACTTCAACTTAACTAGACATCACTTAGACGATAGATCGTGACAGTGCTCATAGGTATTTAATCCATTTTGGTGGAGTGAAGACATAATTCTCGCCAAACCTTAGAGCCTTTTGTTCTCTATAGGGTTGTGGTTTGGCGAACATTATTCTTTCACGCGGCCAAAATGGATTAAATACCTATGAGCACTGTCACGATCTACCGTCTAAGTGATGTCTAGTTAAGTTGAAGTTTAGTATACCTTCCTATGAGGTGACGCCAAGGTCACATTCCACAACTGGTCCAGCTTGCTTTTGTATTTTTAATTTTATGCCATTTTCCTGTTTCATGCGGTCTGGGAGACCGCTCACAGCAGATGCGTTACAGTTTCTGTCTGACAGAGTTGACTGTTGTCAGATGACTTGAGTTTCGAAGAAAGCTTACAATGGCTGCAAATGGTCCTAAAAAAAAACGCCCCGTTTTTCCCACGAAAGAAGAATCGTTAGTAATTGGCTTGATATAGAGTGTTCAGATACTGAACATTCGGAAATTTTTAATAAAGCGAACATGACACTCATTCTGAAATGTCTGCGGATGTGATTGAAGACTCTCCAAACACTTCTAATCGATACAATTTTTACCGGAAAAAAACAAATTTCAAATGTTGTGTTCAAGAACAAATTCGGGCCTTTCGAACTAAAAGACGTAACATAATTGTACAATTACCATTATTGAAACATCATGCAAGAATTGGATCTAAAGCAGATCCCGAGGACACCTGATTCAACACCACCTAAAGACAAAGCCTTACCACTTGTTTTGTGACGTCACCAAGAGAAGTTGGACGGTTTACGTTCATTGCGGTTTCATTATTTAGCGTAGTTTGAAAACAACATGAATAAGTTTTTTTGTTCAGAGAATTCATTGCTAAATTTCAAATTGTTATACAGCATTCAAATATTCAATGCTTTTCATTCGATTTTCAATTAATAAAATAAAAATTTCCCAAGTTAAAAGGTTTTAAAATAAAATTATATAAAACCGAAAATTTTTCTATTTTTTTTGCATTTGTATATTTATCAATAGTGTAAATTTTATTGAAGTTTTTATCACATAGATAATATATTGAATTTTCATATCAATTTAATTGTTTACATATAAAAAGAACAAGGAACTGGGTTTAGAGTAATCAAATTTTTTTATTTACAATATTAACACATACGTCACACACATTATTAACTTAACAGATATATTACATACCTGCCAACATTGGCATTTTCAAATTAGTACAATTTTTATGGAACAAATCATTAGTTAATAGGTCATCAGAATGCTTACAAATAATTTGAAGTTTGGAGAAGAATTGATTTCTATCATTACTATTATAGTTATTTAAATTCTCAATTAAAGTGGAAATTTTTTCACAGCTGTTTACATTTGAAGGTATGCATATTTCATTTAATTTTGTTATATGAACATTATTAATATAAGTATTTGAAGAAAGTTTATCATCTACTACTATTGATTTTGTAATAAGAGGTTCTGGGTTTAAAATTAATTAAAACAATATCAATATTCCAGATTCTTTCAAATGAGACCACCCAGCAGGTAAAGAAATTTTATTTACTTTTCACAGAGTTCTTCGAATGATGAAAATATCATCCTTGCTTGCTTTTCCTTCATCTCTTGTAAACTTTCAGCAATTGCCTTTTTCAAATTAAAGTTCACAATTCGCTCTTGCTTTTTAACCACGCTTTCTCTGATGTTTGAAGTAGATGATAAATAAGAAGGGCAGTTAGGGAAAATAGTTGGCACAGCATTATTTGTCAGGCTAGAGTACTTCAACGGAGCAGATATTTTCTCTCCTCTCTTGCTGTCAAAAGCCTCAGTAACTCTGCATATACTCATTTTGGAAATGTAGAATACACACCTAGGAATATATATACTTAAAATCAAGAAAAACAAGCTTAAGCATTCTTAAAATAGTTGAGGTTTTCGATAAATTAGTTTAAGAAGTAGGGAAATAAATTATATATGCAAAATAAATTATACCGTTTCCACAAAGATGACACATTTTAAATATAAATGAGATAATTAAGTCAAAAAGTACAAATAAATATATTCGTATACACATTTTAGCTAAATATCCAAGTCCGGTACGGATTCTGTTTTGTTTTTGGAATTGTTTACATAAAACCGCGCCAAATTATGGCAACTATAAGCAGTTCATTTGACATTATAAAAATGGACATTTTTTGGTGAAAATCACCTTGGCGCAAAATTCATATCGAACTTGGAATTTCAACCAATATTTTAATTTTTTTTACTACGGAATTATCGGTCAACAATTAAAAAAAAAAAGGTTAAATGTGTTAAAAAAAAAAAAAAAAAAATAGTAGAAATGCACTACAGAGACTTGGCTATTTTTAGTAACTATTTGGAGCTAAAATAAACAGTTAAATACTAATTATGGTTGCTATAAAACTGTATAGAACACATTCAGTGTTATAGTTTAGTTAAATTTAAAAAGTTAAAACATTTCGGATAAAAACTTACACAAGTTTATTATTAAAAACATTTATATAAGTCAATACGCCCAAGATTTGTACTTACCCTTGAATATTTTGAGGGTTTCAATCCTTTTCTGGTATTGGATTGGATCCATTTCTGACGCAGTTCCGGATCTTCGAGAAACTTAAAAATGGACACTGCTGTCTGGGTTACGATTTCCATTGCAACTAGTTACACAACAGGTATCATAGATGGTATTCTTTTCAATAAAAACGATAAATAATAACGCTCGCAAATGGTTACTCAATTACAAATCTGTTGAAAGCTATACATAAAAACGCTCACAAATAGTTACCACCAAGCATCAACGCCATTGCTAAGCCTAAATACGAATGTGCTCTGCTGCTGACATCGGGATGAAGTAAAGAAACTAGATCTAGCTGTTTCAGTATAACTTCTTGTGATGACGTCACGGCAACCAGAAGTGAGAGTGATTGGGCCTTGTACTTTAGGTGGTGTTGCCTGATTGGTTGGTTGTTTTCAGATTATCTGGCGCCGTCAGCAACACTAGGGCTATAATGCGCTGCAACATTCGTCATTAGACAAGCCAACATACATTTACAAACATGCCTTACTCTGGACTCGAACCCGCTAACTCGCGGTCTAGAATCTAGCACGCTAACCACTAAACCGTTTGGTCGGCCCGAGGATACCTGGATTGGTTGGTTGGTTGTATTCAGATTATCTGGCGCCGTCAGCAACACGAGGGCTATAATGCGCCGAAACATTCGTCATTAGACAAGCCAACATACATTTACAAATACCCATGCCAACACGGGACTCGGAACCCGCAACCTCGCGGTCTAGAAGCTAGCACGCTAACCACTATACCGTTTGGTCGGTTGGTTGGTTGTTTTCAGATTATCTGGCGCCGTCAGCAACACGAGGGCTATAATGCGCCGAAACATTCGTCATTAGACAAGCCAACATACATTTACAAACACCCATGCCTAACACGGGACTCGAACCCGCAACCTCGCGGTCTAGAAGCCAGCACGCTAACCACTATACCGTTTGGTCGGCACGAGGATACCTGGAATTTACTTTTTAATGCAAGTATCGTACAAGTTATTGTGAAATGGACTAACGTGAAATCTATTTCATGTAGAAGAAACTAATCCAATCAAGAAAGACTTGAATTATGCGATACGGATGATACTGAAATAAACGCATTTCTTGGACTCTTGTTATATTTAGCAGTCTTCAAATCAAATCACGAAGACGTTGACTGTTTGCTAATGATGGTACAGGAAGGGAAATATTTCGCTGCGTTACTTCGAAAGTGAGATTTTTATTTTTACAGAACTATTTTTTCAATTTGATAATCCTGAGACTAGAAAGGAACAGCCGACCAAACGGTATAGTGGTTAGCGTGCTGGCTTCTAGACCGCGAGGTTGCGGGTTCGAGTCCCGCGTAGGCATGGGTGTTTGTAAATGTATGTTGGCTTGTCTAATGACGAAAGTTTCGGCGCATTATAGCCCTCGTGTTGCTGACGGCGCCAGATAATCTGAATACAACCAACCAACCAACCAACTAGAAAGGAACACCCATATCTGAAATTTTTAACGCTGTCGTACCGAATTGCCAAAAAATTCTTTCTATCGGGGAATATTCAAGCATCGATGAGATGCTTGCGAAGTTCAGGGGACGATGCGAATATAAAATGTACTGTACATGCCGAGAAAGCGATCTAAATATGGACTAAAAATCAAGTGCGTTTGTGATGCATAAAATAACTATCTTTGCAATGCATACATCTATAGCGCCGACCAAACGGTATAGTGGTTAGCGTGCTAGCTTCTAGACCGCGAGGTTGCGGGTTCCGAGTTCCGTGTTAGGCATGGGTGTTTGTAAATGTATGTTGCTTGTCTAATGACGAATGTTTCGGCGCATTATAGCCCCCTCGTGTTGCTGACGGCGCCAGACAATCTGAAAACAACCAACCATACATCTATAGCGGAAAATATTCAGATGGACTTTCTGAAGATGAGATGAAATTAACACGTTGAGCGCCACGTCAGCCATTGGTTGATGACAGTGTAAAATATGAAGAAAAAAACAAAAAAACACCTTTTTTTTAGACAATTACTGAACATTTATTTAATTTTTATTTATTACATTATAATATCCGTAACACGTTGAGCGCCGAGTCAGCCATCGGTGTCTCTCGGTACACTGTTGTTTTCCCCATACCTATAATTTGACATAGTGCCTTTCTTAGTAATTTCTAAAGAGCAGGAAGTCTTAGTTTTTGAAGTACTATTGATATTTCAATAGATAAATATATTACTAATTATACTATGTCCAAAATGCCCTTGGCCGACCAAACGGTATAGTGGTTAGCGTGCTAGCTTCTAGTCCGCGAGGTTGGGAGTTCGAGTCCCGTGTTAGGCATGGGTGTTTGTAAATATATGTTGGCTTGTCTAATGACGAATGTTTCGGCGTATTATAGCCCTCGTGTTGCTGACGGTGCAAGATAATCTAAAAACAACCAACCAAAATGCCCTTGTGAAAAATTGCCTACCTAAGAATTTTAAGTCCGAGGTCTGGCAACGCTGCGTAAACGCGTAGAATGAATATCTGTAAGCATTTCATTTTAAGCGTAAATGTCTTCTACTGCGATAAGAAAGAATGGCCCTAATATATTTACTCAACTATTTTAGAGCAAATTTCAAACTGTTAGCAGGGATGCTCTGGTATTGCGGTATAGCAATGTGAAGCGCACTACTGCCCTGAAGGGGATTTTCTTAAGAATTCTCATGGTGCTCAATGTGTTAAACAAACCTACTCAAGCAATTCTTCGATTAACTGAATCGCTCAAAAAATCGCACAGAAATCTAACTTCAGACAATTGGCTTTCTTCAGCTGAACTATACTAAACTTCAACTTAACTAGACATCACTTAGACGGTAGATCGTGACAGTGCTCATAGGTATTTAATCCATTTTGGCGGAGTGAAGACATAATTCTCGCCAAACCTTATAGCCTTTTGTTCTGTTGTGGTTTGGCGATCATTATGCTTTCACGCCGCCAAAATGGATTCAATACCTATGAGCACTGTCACGATCTACCGTCTAAGTGATGTCTAGTTAAGTTGAAGTTTAGTATAGTGAAATGTTTGCGAGAAAAAGGACCGACTTTTGTGGGAACCTTGAAGAAGGATAAAAAAAAGAAATTCCTAAATAGTTTCAAGCCAATAAAGCAAAGGCAGCTCATTGTATGGTTTTAACAAAAGAAATCACACTTCTTTCTTACGTTCTAAAGAAGAGTTCTTTTTGATGATCGGTTATGATGTGTTTCGGGAAGATCGTGACTGCCAGCAAACCAACTTGTGTCGTGGTGAAGGTGTCTTAATTGCAGTAAAAAACGCGGTCTATTCCTAGTTGACGTTAAAATATCACCAAGCCGATTTGGCGCTGTTTTGTAGGCGATACAGTTCTAAATTTGGCAATCCCATTTATTTTATTGACGCGCTTTGGCTTCAACCTTTCCATACCACAAATCATGGAGCTGGTTCGTTTCTCGATTTTTCATATTGGAATTCCGAATTGGCGACATTCTGGCTTTGTCGCCAACTTTTCAAAAGTGCGCCAACCCATAAACGTGAACTAGGAATTTACCAAAAACACTTGAATGCCAAGCTACTGTCTCATTTCGAACACACCGGTAAGGCAATTTGGATTAAAATTTTGGTTAATAAAAATATTTGCGTCTGTTGTGCTTAATTCCCACCGTCGGTCTACAAGTTACTTAGATTTTTCGAGAATTTTACGATATTATTGATAAATATTTTTCTAGTCATACCAATATCATAATTGTCGGGAATTTCAATTTACCTTATATAAACTGGCAAAACAATATTTCAAGTGATAATGCTTCATGTACTCATGATTTCATTTGCTTTCTTTATTTGAATAAACTAAAACAACGAGTTTAAACCTTTTGACACCAACAAAAACAGCTTTTTTTGCGTAATGTTCAATATGCTTTAAAATAAAGTATACTTTATATTTTTAATTGTAATTTTTTATACGATACAATGCTTATTTTCTTGTAAAACAATAACTATTTTAGACATAAATATTTTTTTTTTAAAGTTATCAAGTGAAAGGTACGATGAAAAATTTAGAAAAAAAAATTTTGAACATAAATTACCCACAAGATATTTTATTAAGTTTCTTGAATAAACTCAATATTAATATTGGAAATTAAAGCTAATTTATGGGTTTATTATCTAAAGCAGAATTATTCTTTTACACAATATACAAATAATTTTATGTAAAAAATAACTTTAAAATTTAAATTTTAAATATTTTTTCTAACTATAAATGGTGTTTTATAAAAAACTTGTCATCTATATTCTTATTTCCTGCTTCAGAGAATGTAAAACTATCACGTGCATATCCATACATTTTTTTAAAGCGATAGAACAATAATTTGTTTTTTAATATTGTGGGTAACTTATATTCATAATTTTTTTCTTCTTAATTTTCCATCATTACGTTTCACTTGATAACTTTTTAAAAAGCATACTTATGCTTAAAATAATTAATGTTTTTCAAGAAGGAAATAAACATTATGCCGCATAAAAAATATCAATTAAAAATACCGAATACTTTTTATTTTAAAGCATATCGAAAATTACGTAAGAAAAGCTCTTTTTGCTGTCCTCAAAAGGTTTAAACTCCCCTTAATTTTATTGAAAATTATATAAATATAATCTTGGATTTGTTTCTAGTTAAACTTGATTGTTATACTGTGGCTGTAACGAAACCAGTTCTTCCAATATCTACTGAAGACAATTACCATCCTGTTCTACTGATTAATTTGTATAAAACCAATAGAGTATTAAATAATAAACCTAGTTCTAAAGAGTCTGAAATCAAATCTTATAATTTTAAGAGAGCGAAATTTATTTTGCTTTTTCCTCTTTTATATCTTGTTGATTGGAATTTCTTGAATCAATATTCTTGTATTAACTTACCTTTAAATCATTTTATACAGTTTTATACTGAAATAACGCGATAATGGAGATTCCTGCCAACTTTTTTCAAAACTGTGAGGTGATATTTCATGTAGTTGCGGATTTTAGCTATTTCCACATGTAAATGGATCAGATTGGTTCATCGATATAAATAAACAACTGGATAGACTGCTTAACGCTGGGAAAATGAAGCCGTTTCCAGATGCCGTTGGTAGGATAAAAAATACGGATTGCCGAGGATTGAAAATATAATTTTGGGTTGTACACAGCAGAAATGTCAATAGTAGACCTTAATTAGTAGTAATGTGCAAAAAAATATATACTCTAGCATTTTACAAGGTTTTTCGCATTTCCATCCAACTATAAAAGTGAACTGTGATTGGTTAATCTTCCCACCAGCTTCGCAATTCCCGGCTCGTTTTTCTCTTTGCATTGACAATGGAGCAGTCTATCCAGTTGTTTATCTATATCGATGGATTGGTTAGGTATAGGCATTTGCACGTAAATTGATGAAGTTTGGTCATGCATGTTTAATTTTTCTCGGTGAAAAGGAGGCTGATTGGTAGGGCGTATCGAAAAAAACTTTTTGGGGAAATTCAAAATTTCAAGTTGATAAAAAGTTGTCACTATGCTCACGTGTTTACCAAAAAAAAAAAATTTAGTTCAATCGAAAAATATTTAGGTCTCCCGGAATGGACCTGAAGTTTGATGTTTTTTGACAAAAACAAAGATTTTAATTTTTTTTTTTTTTTTTAAACATAAATATAAAGCACATTTTTATTTTCAGGAATAAAAATGTCGAATTTATAATACTAATTAACAGTAATAAAAAAATTATATCTGCCATTTAGTAATTAGGTCTCCCTGAATCTACATGAAAAACTTAATCTTTTTTACAAAATACGGATATTTTTCAATTTTTAACTCATTCTTTTGGTTAGTTTCAATTATTTTATTGATAGTCTAGGTATAGTAGTACAACATTTTGAAATATCGGGGATATCATTTATGAAATGGCGTTTACTAAACTCAATTATTAAATCATATCAGTTCTGCACGACTCCACGTTGGTTGGAGTCTCCAACCAACAAAGTCTCTAGGTTTGAGACATGAAGGTAACGTTATCGAAAATGATTCAATGTCACAGGGTTCGAATGATGAAAGTGTACATGAGAGTAAAATGTTTCTACCATGGAAAAGCCAGAAAGTTTAATTATTTCAGTGAAATAAGAACTGCCAGAAAATCCACTCTCTTTTTTCTAGAGATTGTGACAGTAGAGTCAATCTCTTTTAGAGTAGAAGTTCTATTAGCAAGTGCTCTTTCACGGGATTTAAATGTTGTAACACTAGAAAACCAGGCAATGGTAATAGATAAATCGAAAGTTTTTGTGAGTGGGTAAAATATCATTTAGGTATTAGTTCAACTATTTTTCACTCTTATTTTCATTTTTCACTATTTATATAATCGAAAGGATGAAGCAATAAGTATAAATATTGTAAGTTGTTAATGTGGTCGCATAAATAAACGAGAAGAACATGTATTTTTGGTATAAGAACTATATTCAACATATTTTGGACACTCAACTGCAGACAGTGGCTCTGGGTAAAACGTAGTGTTATCATTACAACTTACGAAATAAAGCTGCATTGATAAGAAAACTATTCAAGGTCTTGGTTTTGATGGTGATGAATGAAATACTGAAGTCTCTAATTGATCAATTTCATTCTTCGTAAATACTTTAAAATAACATGTACAAGCAGTTATTTGTTTATTTCATTTAAACGAATTGCCTCTTAAGAAAGTTATGATTATTCTCGATGTTCCAATTTATTAACGTACTTCTTTTACTGTTCATTAAGAAAACGTCTAACAAGTTGTCGAGATTTACCAGTTGTTGAATACAATAACATTGATAGGGTTTTTCCAAACTTTGATTTTATAAAGTTGAACACCGACCAGAAATATTGGAAAATATGTCAGGATGTACTAGTAAGCAAATGCCCCCAAGGTAGCAAGCAGAAACCCTGGAAACATCCCCCATTCAAGATGATTAAAAATGGCAAATCGAATT
Organism: Linyphia triangularis; assembly: GCA_963978545.1. Classification (NCBI taxonomy): domain Eukaryota; kingdom Metazoa; phylum Arthropoda; class Arachnida; order Araneae; family Linyphiidae; genus Linyphia; species Linyphia triangularis. The sequence goes on along the minus strand of OZ021723.1, from coordinate 9,005,091 downwards.
TCAAGTATATGTATTGTATCACTTGATCCAACCACGAAGTTGAAAAAAAATAGCTGAGTTTGTAATGAAAATTTATACTCCGTTATGGGTTACAATATAACGTCATGTAATGATGATATTACGTTTTGTACAGAGTCACTATCTGGAGTTGCGTGTCCAAAATATATTGAATATAGTTCTTATACCAAAGATACATGTTCTTATCGTTTATTTATGCGACCACATTTACAACTTACAATTTTTATATTTATTGCTTCGTCCTTTCAATTAAATAAATAGAGTGAAAAATAGTTGAACTAATACCTTGATGAGATTTCACAGTTTCATGAAAAAAATTCTATTTATTTATTACCATTGCCTGGTTTTCTTGTATTACAACATTTAAATTCCGCAAAAGAGCACTTGCTGATTGAGCTTCTACTCAAATTGAGATTGGCTCTACGGTCACAATCTCTAGAAAAGGAGAATAGATTTTCTGGCATTTCTTATTTCACTGAAATAATTAAAATTTCTGGCTTTTCTATGGTAGAATCATTTTACTATCATGTACACTTTCATCATTCGAACCCTGTGACATTGAATCATTTTCGATAACGTTACCTTCATGTCTCAAACCTAGAGTCTTTGTTGGTTGGAGACTCCAACCAACGTGGAGTCGTGCAGAAATGATATGAATTAATAATTGAGTTCAGTAAACTCCATTTCATAAAATGATATTCCCGATATTTCAGAATGTTTTAGTACTATACCTAGAATATGAACAAAATAATTGAAACTAACCAAAAGAATGAGTTGAAAATTGAAAAATATCCGTATTTTGTAAAAAAGTTACGTTTTTCATGTAGATTCAGGGAGACATAACTATTAAATGGCAGATATAATTTTTTTATTACTGTTAATTAATATCATAAACTCGACATTTTCATTCTTAAAAATAAAAATTTGCTTTATATTTATGTTTAAAAAAAAAAAAATTACAAATCCTTGTCAAAAAAACAAACTTCAGGTCCATTCCGGGAGACCTAAATATTTTTCGATTGAACTAAAAAAAATTTTGGTAAACATGTGAACATAATGACAACTTTTTATCATCTTGAAATTTTGAATTTCCAAAAAAAGTTTTTTTCGATACGCCCTACTGATTGGGGGGGCGTTAAAATATTATTGAGGCTGATATTGGATTGCAGTTGAAGGATGTATAAAATGGGGTTCAGGATAAGTTGAGAATTGATGAGGAGAAATATGAGGTGACTGAGAATATATTGCTTTCTTTTTTTCGTTGATATTTCCAATAACTTGTAAAACTTCCATTTGAAATTCTAAGAATTGCTTGTCCTTAAATTTTTGAAGATGATTTCGCATGCGACTTTGTAAAAACGCCATTTTACAACAAGGTTTCTCTCCTTCTATTGCTTTTAAAAATATCATTTCAATTTCATCAGGTACCTTTCGTTTCCTATACTAAACTTCAACTTAACTAGACATCACTTACGGCCGTAGTTTCCCGAATTCTCAACCCGGAGTTATAAGATCTCAACCTCCCAAAAACCGGTCTCAACTCGAGGGTTAGCGAAAGTCGTAGTCTTCGGCTATTTTCAACACCGAGTTTTGTCAACCTAGAGTTCATAAACTCAGCTAATGTCAACCCTCCTCCCGAGCACGGTTGAGACTGAATTTCATAACCTGCCCATGCGCAGAGGATAAATTTGTGACGTTTGTTTTGTTTTGCGCTTCAGTCTCGACTCTTGCTTTGCAAAATAATTAAACATCAATGATTTGATATTGCTAGCGGATTAGGAGTTTTTAGAAAAATTAGAGAGCAGAAGGGGGGAAAAAACAAGATTACGTGTCGATTATTTTTCGCTATATGACGACCTGGATTTTCAACGGCGGTACAGGCTGACGAAGGAAACAACGATGGAAATGTGTAGCCTACTGAATTTTTATCTTTGGATGCATGTGGGCTTTGCATATTATGTTTTGAAAATTTCCTAGCCTCAATTTCAGTGATTCTCAACCACTGTGCCGCGGCACTTTTGTGTGCCGCCAAATTCTTAAAGTATGCCACCAAATTTTAGAAATGTATATTTGTAATTAATCCCTTCATAAACATACTGTTGTTTTTGTAGTACATATTATTTTATTTTACATTCCAAATAATTATCATAAACTATTTTACACAGTGTATAATAGGTGTATTACAGTGTATTATAGGTAATATTATATGTAGGTAAAGTAAACAACTTTTAACCTTTAACTGCTGTGGTTGGGTGGTTTGAGGTTTTTGGCGCAAGAGCAACACATGGTCCATACTACGCCACACAAATTTGTGAACATGAGTTTAAAGTTTAAGAAACATAGTATCAGAAAAATTAATATAAAAGTCAAAGATGTTTTAGGGGATGGATTGGTTGTTGTATTCAGATTATCTGGCGCCGTCAGCAACACGAGGGCTATAATGCGCCGAAACATTCGTCATTAGACAAGCCAACATACATTTACAAACACCCATGCCCAACACGGGACTCGAACCCGCAACCTCGTGGTCTAGAGACTAGCATGCTAACCACTCTACCGTTTGGTCGGCTTTAGGGGATGGAAGCATTCCACAAAAAATGACTCGCGGTCTGTCAGACCGCTTACATCAGTTAAAGGTTAAAAGCTTCAGTGACAGCGACAAATGCCGCGTTCTTCTGGCAAAACGAAGTTTTGTTGGTTTCTTTGCATTCGATGATGCTAATCCGTTGTTGGATTAACTCCAACAACAGATTTTTTTCGTACGGAGTGTACAGGGCTCGGTTTTTTTTTTTTTTTGCAAAAGTGAATCCATTTTTCAATTTTTTCAAATCACTTAAAACACAAGAATACAAAATGACAACAGACTACAAGATAAACACAAGACCAAAGCATTCTGGGAACGGAAATCACATGACACTTCTAGACCAATAGCAAGCTGTCCTTCAACTCTGAGTTGATAAGCTTCGAGTCCATAAGCTCCGCATTGAAAAATCCCGAAGACTACCGTTTTTTTAACCCCGGGTCCACGCTCTCGACCCAGAGCTTATGAACTCAGGGTTATAGTAGCAAGGTTGAGATTTTGGGAAACTACGGCCGTTAGACGATATATCGTCACAGTGCTCATAGGTATTTAATCCATTTTGGCGGAGTGAAGACATAATTCTCGCCAAACCTTATAGCCTTCTGTTCTGTTGTGGTTTGGCGAACATTATGCTTTCACGCCGCCAAAATGAATTAAATACCTATGAGCACTGTGACGATCTACCGTCTAAGTGATGTCTAGTTAAGTTGAAGTTTAGTATAGTTTTTGGTGTACTTGATTTTGTAACTACTGGAGTAGATGCATCGAAAACATCAGCGGAAGCTGTATTTTTATGTGCGTAATTATATAATAGTTACTAGGGGCTCTGCCCCCTGCTCGCTGACGCTCGACAACACCCTGGATTGCTATGCAATCCCTTTGGCTCGCTTTGCTCGCCTCAAAGTGAAGCATTTAAAATCTGCCCTTGCAAAAAGCTATTTCACCTGCATAATGCCATGAAACTGAAAGCGTTTTGTTATTTATGAAGAGTCAGAATACTTGCCACGTCATTATCATACTGCTGTAGAGACGCTTTAAGCAGGGACAGTGTGGCAACGTAGTAAAAAGTTCTTGGAAAACAACACAAATAAACAGTATCGTGGGGTCCCGATATCCTAGGCGGTAGAGTATTGAGCTCGTAACCGGAGGGTTGCGGGTTCTGTCCTCGGTCCGCCAAATATCGGTGTGTACCTAATGGGGGCTGGTGCACATTAAATCTCTCGTGGCCTCAATGTCCTCTCGTTGGTGTGGTGGGGTCGGAGAGAGGGGTTTACACTAGAAGATTTCGATCTCGTACTCTTCTAGATGCTCAAAATTACGAGACGTATTTGGCTGTGTTAAGCACTTTATAAGTGGCAGAAATAGACAGTCGGTGGTTTCAAAAACAAAACAAAACAGTATAGTACATGTATATAAAAAAGATCGATTATTTCATTGAACAATTAAAATTTACGGTCTGGTTTCGTATGAAACTCCAAAATAATTAAAGTTGCTTATCGAAATTTCTTAGCGAAGCAATCATATGTTCACCTAATCTTTTTTGCGTTACTTAGAAAATAAAATAAAATAGCGAAAGGCTGATTATCCGGCATTCAATCAACCGGAATTTTTTTTTAATCAAATTTGGCGAGAAAATTATCCCTATTTCGCAATTTATTTATTTTTAATCTCATATTAGATTTTGAAGTTGAGTGAGTGGTTTTATTCGTTATTTTGATAGTTTCAATTCGTAATAGCTGAATTTTCACTGATTAGAAATGAATATAGGTTCAAATTTACTGCACAATGCCTCTTAGCGACTTTTTGAAAGGTGTCGATTCAGCGCTGGGCTTAATCCTAGTATACGTTACACGGTGAATTTGGCGACATTGGTGATGATGCATATGCTTTTTTTTCAAAGTATTTTTATGTATTTGCCATTTTTAGGTTACGATTTTCTATGTTTTTGCCTACGCAAATTCTTGGCGACAATCGTAAAATCGTTACTTCGGCGTAGGTAACAGTTTGGCGATAAGCATCAAGTCATTTCGCCCGTAGCGACATTTTTCAAAATCGCGCCAAGTGTGTAACGTATACCAGGACTTTACCTAGCGCTGAATGCAACCGGGACCTCCGCGAAACTAAGATACTCTCTACTCTGTATAGGGCCCGGTACTAAGTTTGATGACGTCACGCTAAGCGATTTATGAAAACACGAAGGCCGTCTACCGTAGTCCACAGATCGTAATGAAACATCTCTGGTAATTTCTATAATATATTATGTAGTGAGTTATTAAATGTTTTAATACGTTAAGTTGTTTGATTGTAGAATATTCAGATACAGCATTTAATTTCATGAAGTAAAAGCACCGAGAGTGGGATTTAAATTAAAACACTGCGGTAAATTCTTGAAATTATAACTAGATTTTTTTCAATATTATTAATATTCCTTTTATAGTAGATTATTCGGGTTGAAAATTCTCTTAAATATATTCATATACTAATACATCTTAAATAATTTCAATACCATAACAAGCAATACATTTAAACAGTATGTATTTAAAAGAATAAACATTACAAAAATACAAACACTAAACTATTATACAAAAATTGTATTTCAACTTTGAATATAATAGGAATTTAAAAGTTGTAAAGTGCTAGTACCTAATATTCTGATTAAAATTTCCTTTTTAAGCAATGTATTTCCTCAAGAAGAACATCATAAATTACTTCAAATAGGTATTTTCATTTTTAAACAAATAAGTTGGTTGGTTTATGAGCTCAACGACCTATTCTTATACACAATGACGGCTAAGGAGGATGGGACATACAGCTTAAAGTTGATTCCGAACCACAATGAACATACATGTCTTATCCGTGATTCGAACCTGGCACCTTTGGCATTCATGGCCAGAGAGCTAACCACAGTCATCAGATGGGTTGGTTGTTTTCAGATTATCTGGCACCGTCAGCAACACGAGGGCTATAATGCGCCGAAACAATCGTCATTAGACAAGCCAACATACATTTACAAACACCCATTCCTAACACGGGACTCGAACCCGCAACCTCGCGGTCTAGAAGCTAGCACGCTAACCACTATAGCGTTTGGTCGGCGTCATCAGATGGGAAAACAAATAAGACTTCGTTGATTTGAAAATAAGTGCCAAAATTAAATCATAAAAATTATTCCCTAGGAATATGTTTTTTATATATTTACAAATAAATGTCGGTAAAAAAATTATAAAAATATATTTTTAGCATTCATAAAATTGATAATTAAAAAAAAAAAAAACAGCATTAATAAATGCAACTACTGAAATAAAAAGTAGTGAAGTACATCTTTTATTTTTCAGAAGAGAGAGACTTGAGAACATTATTATATACTTTTTTTAACTATGAACCATCATTATTAGCATTACATTTCAAGAGCCATTTTAATTCCTGATTATTTTTTTCATCTACAAAAAAAAAAAAAAAAAAAAAAAAAGTCTATGGGAAATATTCTGTCGAATACTTATTGGCACTTTTTGAATGATCAGGCAATAAAAAATAACTTGGGGGCTTCGCCCCCTGCTCGCTAACGCTCGCCAACCCCCAAACGCCTCGCTGCGCTCGGATTGATCAGCTTTGCCACTCGAATTTGTGGTTAAAACATCTTGCTGTTCTCGAATAGGTTTGCCAGCCATAAAGAATGTAACCTAATTTTTATAAATTTAATGCAAGGCCTAATAGAGAAAACACCCAAATTGCAAGTTTCATAATAGAAAGTTAAATATACTATCCGCCAACATTCTGACTTAAAACTTCATTAGCTATGCCCTTACATTGAAGTCCAAATATCTTTTATTTATTCTGATAAGTCGCCCCGTTAGAGAACGACGTCCAACGCGAGGCATTTTCTGGATAGAAATACTTCAAAATAATAATTACTCTAATACAAAAATGCTTCAGAAAAACAGAAAAAATCAACTTTGAAACGAAGAGTTTAAAAAGAGCTTTAAAATTAGCAACGGTTGGTTGATTGGCTGAACCCCCGAGCAGCGGGTTTGTTGTTTACATACGTAAGGATGTTGCCATTCATTTATTCAAAATCATTGAGGCTTTGTAGTAGCTTAATGATGAAAAATATTGAAATTTAACTAATTAATAAAGTGTTAATAAATTATTTTGGCACGTTTTGGCAAATCTACAGCTTATTTCCTTTAAAATGACACTTTGATCATTGAAATTGGTTGAGCAGTTTAGGCGGACGGACTAACCCCAAAAAACGTATTGCCTATTAAATATATAGATGCGGTATTCTTGAACACACAACAACCAGTCTTTTTTTGCAATGTTTACATTTTCTTTTAGATTTTATAGTTTATTCTTCTAACTGGTCTATTCTTCCTTCGGTATCATATATTCTTGTTACATTCCTTGGTACTAAGAAAAGAAACATCATCAGGTTTTGTTTACGAGTATAGCCATTAAAATATAATTTCAACTTAAATCAAGTGATAAATTGATAGATTACTTTCTAACTATTTTTAATGATATTAAAAAATCAGCAAATGTTTGCATGATAGTTGTTTCAGTAGGAAACAAACATCTTCATCATCATCAGTTTCACAAAATTATATTTTCAAAAGAATATTTAAAATAGAATTATGAAATAAAACTTTTTTTTAATTTCTATGAGAGATTGTTTGAGTTACGATAGGATTAAGCCTAACTTAGAATACTAAAAGTTTGAAATCAATACATTAATAGCATGATACAACTTAAATGTAAAGTTTTCAAACATGAAAGTCACTCCTTTATAGAGTTATCCTTTCCACATTTCCAGCTTGTTATAAAAAAAAAGGGTAAAAAGAAACATTTTAGCTATCGATAAATTTCAATACCGTATGTACAATCCAGTTCGTAGAATAGTTTGTTTACATTTTCATCCATCGCTTAGCGTCGCATAAGATAAGAGCGCCATCTGGTTGTACCAGGCCCGATATAAATATTGTTATGAATTTTTCCGCTGAGGCAATGATGGCCCAGTTTTTACAGTATAAAAATATTTATTCTCTCTTCAGAAAACTCACAAAATTTATCCACAGGCAACAGTGTAATCGCTCACAAGCTTTAACACAAGCTTTAGCAAAAAAAACTTCGAATACAGCGATTATACAAGCTCACTCCAATAGGTAAACAAAGCGATACGCTTTCATCGAAGTCCAAAGTCAATCTGAAAACTTTCCCGTTCTCCAGTCTTTTATATACAAGCGCGTGAGACATTCTCGAAATTTCCAGCCAATTCATCGGAAAAGAAATATCTCGAAACTTATCGATTGCTTTAGGTGTTGCCACCTTTTTCTAACTTGTATAATCGCTATTAATTAATAAATAAAATAAGATAAAAATAAATTACAATAGAATTTTGAAATAATACGTCACTACTTACAATATATACAGACAATTTGTGCAACATTTCCCCCTTCTTAAAGACTGCACGTCCCGGGCAGTGAAGTCCTTAAGAGGAAAGGCAATTCAATCACTTCTACTATAATATGGGGCTAGTCTATTGTTATGTACAACTCTAGGTTTACAGGAGGGTGTCCGTTGAATCCTTACCACGACGTCGTTGATCTTCTTAAGGACCACATACGGCCCTTCCCAGTTCGTCTGAAGCTTAGGGGAGAGTCCTTTCCGACGTTTAGGATTCCATAACCACACCTTGTCACCTTCTCATGCGCTCTGTCATGATGTTGATTCTTTCTCTGGCGAACCGATGTACGGCTTCCAAACGTGCCTGGAGATCATCTAGATACTGGACAGGCAAAGAAGGGGTGTCCGGTGGTCGTCCAAAGAGGAGGTCTCAGGGTAGTCTAAGGTCTCTTCCGAAAATCATTTGAGATGGTGTATATCCGGTGGTCTCGTGAGTAGCACTTCTGTAGGCCAAAAGGAACAATGGAAGTTTCTGATCCCAATCTTGCTGGTTCTTGGAAACAAACAAGGAGAGATGATTCAGAATCGTTCTATTAAATCGTTCAACCATTCCATCGGATTGTGGGTGCAGGGGAGTTGTACGAGTCTTTTCCATGTCGAGCAAGTCACACAGCCCAGTGAAGACGGCAGAGTTGAAGTTCGTCCCCTGATCGGAATGTATCAGCAGGGGTACGCCAAATCGGGAGATCCAATTCCGTACGAGGACTTCTGCTACGGTTGTGGCTTCCTGGTCCAGAATCGCGTATGCTTCTGGCCACTTGCTAAAGTAGTCCATGACAACTAGGATATATTTGTTGCCATTAGTTGTGTGAGGTAGGGGGCCTAAGACGTCCAAAGCAATTCTTTCGAATGGTGTTCCTACGTTGTTAACGTTGCAACTTTCCACGAGTTCGGGTCTTCGGTCCCTTCCGCGAATTGCATGCATCACAGGACTTGCACCACTTCTCCACGTCGGATTTTGCTTTGTCCCAGAAGAATCTCTCCCTGACTTTCTGAAGAGTTTTCGTGACACCAAAATGTCCTCCAGTAGAACTGCTGTGAAGTTCTTCTAGAACGTTCGTAACTCTAGAACTTGGAAGGATTAATTGCCACCGGAAGCTTTTGCCGTCATCGGACTCCCATCGACGGTAGAGTACTCCATTCTTCAAGTGCAAAGAGTCCCACATAGCCCAATATCTCTTCATTGTTGGGCAGCATGCAATTTCCTGCCAGCTGGGTTTTTCCGGTAGCCGCTTCCAGGAATTCAATGAGAGGTTTCAAATCCTGATCTTCGACCTGACTTTTGCGGACATTCTGATCACTCCAAGGATCCACGTCTGAAATAGTTGACTTGGAAGTTATTTTCCGAACGGCCGATGTGTTAACCCCAAACTTAGACTCGGCATTGGAACAAAATCGACAGTTCTCCGGACATGGTCTTCTAGAAAGAGCGTCTGCATTCCCATGGAACGTTCCTTTTCTGTGATGGATATCCATGTCGTATTCCTGCAGGCGCTGAATCCACCTTGCTATTTGTCCCTCTGTATTCTTGAAATTCAGCAACCAAGTCAGAGACGCATGATCAGTTCTTAAAAGGAATTTTCGGCCGTACAAGTAATGATGAAAGAGCTCAACGGCTTTTACTATTGCCAGTAACTCCTTTCTTGTGACGCAGTAGTTCCGCTCGGATCTTGACAGGCTCTTACTAAAATAAGCGATGACTTTCTCCTGTCCTTCAATTTCCTGGGAAAGAACGGCGCCTACTCCCTCATTGCTGGCATCTGTATCCAAAATAAAGTCCTTGTTAACATCGGGAAAAGCCAAAACAGGCGCGGATGTTAAAGCGTTCTTCAGTTGATTGAAGGAGTCGTCACAGTCGGCAGTCCACAGGAACTTCTGCTTGCTCTCTGTTAGTCGATGCAAAGGTCTGGCGATCTTGGAGAAACCTTTCACGAATTTACGATAATACGTGCACAGGCCTAGGAAGCTTCGCAATTGATGAACGTCTTGCGGCCGAGACCAAACTTGCACAGCATGGATCTTGGCTGGATCTGTGCTTACTCCATCGGATGAGATGATGTGTCCGAGATAACTGACTTTCCGCCTAAAGAGCTTACATTTTGATGGGATAAGTTTCAAGTGGGCTTCCCTAAGCTTCAAGAACACGTTCTTCACATTTTGCAAGTGTTGATCAAAACTCCGCCCGGTGATAATGATATCGTCCAAATATACCAGGCAGGTCTCGTAGGAAAGTCCTCTGAGCACAGTCTCCATTAGTCGCTCGAACGTAGCCGGTGCATTACACAAGCCAAACGGCATAACCTGGAACTGCCATAATCCTTGTCCGGTAGTGAAGGCAGTCTTCTCATGATCGTCGGGATGTATCTCCACTTGCCAGTATCCACTCTTCAAATCCAAAGTCGAAAACCACTGGTTCCCTGATAGAGTGTCCAAAGTGTCATCAATTCTTGGCAGAGGGTAGCTGTCCTTTTTCGTAATTTCGTTCAGCTTCCGGTAATCCACACAAAACCTGGTGGAACCATCCTTCTTTCGAACGAGTACGATTGGAGAGGCCCATGGACTTGAGGAGGGTTCGATAACTCTATTATCTTCCATTTCATGTAACAATCTCCCGACCTCCTCTTGTTTTGCAAATGGAAGTCTTCGAGGATGTTGTTTAATCGGTAAATGGGTCCCAGTGTCAATTTGATGTTGTGTAAGCTTCGTTCTTCCTACATCTTTCGATGACATGGAGAAAACGTCCTGAAATTCTTATATAAGGTTTCCGACAGTCTTCTCTTGCCTTCTTTCCAACCGAGAGTCCTCGAGAAGCTGGTCCACTAAATCCGCGGGTGGTGCGGTCGGAAGCTCCTTCGATCCTCGTTCGATGCTTGTAACGGGTGTGCAAGTGGCAATTTCTTTTCCTTTCTTGATAACTCTCTTAGAATCACCGATGTTGGCCATTCTCACATGCACCACCTCTTGAGAGAGATCCACCGCTCCTACTACCACTCCTTTCGGGACGCTATTCGATGATGGGAAGTCCGTTACTCCAAATCGGAAGGCCTTCGGGAGTTCTGTTGAACCTTTTACAACCAAATCTGTCATGGAGGGGATGGTGATGTCTTCAAGAGCTACTATTCGATATGCACACGGCTCTTCCGAGTCCAAACCGAACAATGGAACTTCTTCTTTCCCTGTTTGAAGCTCGCCTTTCTCGAAATTTAAAATAATTCCATTTCTCTTTAAAAAGTCCAATCCAAGAATACATGGGTCAATAATTTTAGCGACGTAAACGGTGTGAGTGTAGGTGTGAAATCCAAAAGAGATGTTGACATTTAATTTCCCATGCACAGAAATTTTGTCACCAGTCACAGTCTATAGTGAAACTGAAGGCGCCGTGTAAAGAGGTTGGCTGTCCAGGCGCCGGGCTACATCCGTCCGTAAGATGGTTACATTTGCCCCTGAGTCAACTATTAGACGACAGGGAGTTCCATTGATCTTGCCCTCCACGAATAAACCATGGTTTCCTCCTTGAAGAGAGGAGATGTGATAGAGGCTGAGTGGAGCACCACCTGCTCTACACGGCGACCTCCGCCTCGCGAGATAGCCGCTCTTTAATTTAACTGCTGAGGCTCGGACGAGGGTCTGTCCCCTCTCCTGTCCAATTCAGGGCAATCACGTCTGAAATGTCCTTCCCAGTTGCAGAACCAACAAACCACTCTAGTTTTTCGATCCCTCAAGCCAGGAATATTTCTCATAATTCGCTCCATCTTGTTTTCCAGTTCTTGAAACTTCTTCGTGAAAAGTTCAGAGGAATCGTCTGACAATGTTCCACGTACGAAACGCCGATCTTTTCTAGAAGCTTGCTGTGCGGCTTCTACTCTCATGACATAGACGAGGGTGGACTTCAGATCTTTGCTGTCTGACATCCTGGTAGCTTGCTGTATGTCGGGATCTTTGATGGCATCCACGAAATACTGAAGAGACAGGTTATCTCGTACGTCCGAGGGACAGTCTGGGAAAGCGAGGAGCGACAGTCTTTCTATATCCGATGCCAATTCTTGAAGAGTTTCATTGGCCTTCTGCTGTCTCACTTTCAATTGCAGTCTGTTGTAATCCTTTAGATGCTGCTCCCCAAACCTTAACTCCAACGCATTTGCCAGCACCACGAATTCTCCCCGCTTCTCTTCAGGTAGTGTCTGTAAAATGTCAGCAGCTTCACCTCGAAGAGATGCCGCGAGATGGAATGCTTTCGAAGTATCGTCCCAACCATTCGCAGAAGCAATAATTTCAAACTGCGTTTGATAAACGCGCCAAGACGACCTCCCATCAAAAGTGGCCACTTTGATGTTGGAACGTGGCGCAATGAAGGGAGTGGAAACATTATCCCATTTAGGAGTTGCAATGGTCGCAGCTTCGCGAGTTTCCATTTCCCGTAGTCTTTCTTCTATAGCATTATGAAACTTTTAAAACCTTTCTTCAACAGCGAAACTTTTCCTGTTTCTCTTTCATGGTGGAAACTTTGTCACCTAAGTTGTTCACTTTTCCGTTGAACTCCTCAAACTTTTCATCAACTTCCTTTCTTACTGTATTGAATACTTCTTCTTTCACGGATTGCAGAACATTTGAGGTAGTTTCTATTATGGTTGATTCCACCATTGAGGCTAGCTCTATCTTCATTTCTTCTTTGATTTCATTCACTGCTGCAGATGTTGTTTCACACTTGGCGGCTAAAGCTTTAATCTCCGATGATGTTGCTTCTTGGCTGGCGGCGACTGCGGCGGCAAGTTCGGCGTTAGTCGTTTCTTGGCGGGCTTGACCAGCGGCGATTGTAGCGGGGGTTGAATCTTGCCCGGCTTTTATTTCGGCGGCCGTGGATTCTTGTCCGGCTTTTATTCCAGCAATCATTTCCATCAACTGCTTCATTCAAAATTACGAGACCCCACTTCTGATACCACTGTTATGAATTTTTCCGCTGAGGCAATGATGGCACAGTTTTTACAGTATAAAAATATTTATTCTCTCTTTAGAAAACTCACAAAATTTATCCACAGGCAACAGTGTAATCGCTCACAAGCTTTAACACAAGCTTTAACAAAAACAACTTCGAATACAGCGATTATACAAGCTCACTCCAATAGGTAAACAAAGCGATACGCTTTCATCGAAGTCCAAAGTCAATCTGAAAACTTTCCCGTTCTCCAGTCTTTTATATACAAGCGCGTGAGACATTCTCGAAATTTCCAGCCAATTCATCGGAAAAGAAATATCTCGAAACTTCTCGATTGCTTTAGGTGTTGCCACCTTTTTCTAACTTGTATAATCGCTATTAATTAATAAATAAAATAGGATAAAAATAAATTACAATAGAATTTTGAAATAATACGTCACTATTTACAATATATACAGACAATTTGTGCAACAATATGTTTCTACATTTCGCGGCGGTCCCGATGCAACCCAGTTACCTCCGGAAGATGTTCAAGTAGATAACTTTTCCGAAAAGTCTGGTTTATCTGAAATTCTAATCCAAAAGGAATGTACACATCTTGTATCTATTTATTCTTGCATCATCGTAACCATTAAATCCATACGTTTCAAATAGGCAATAATTTCTATCTGTAGACTGTTTTGTTTTGTTTTGAAACCACCGACTGTCTATTTCTGCCACTTATAAAGTGCTTAACACAGCCAAATACGTCTCGTAATTTTGAGCATCTAGAAGAATACGAGATCGAAATCTTCTAGTGTAAACCCCCCTCTCCGACCCCACCACACCAACGAGAGGACATTGAGGCCACGACAGATTTAATGTGCACCAGCCCCCATTAGGTACACACCGATATTTGGCGGACCGAGGACAGAACCCACAACCCTCCGGTTATGAGCTCGATACTCTACCGCAAGGCTATCGGGAGCCCATCTGTAGACTGTAATAAGAAAACAAATTATAGCGAATCCAATTTGTTGCTGTTGTCAGATGTATTAGTCAAATTTCAAAAGATATACTGTGATTGGCTGGTTTGATGAGTTTGGAAATTCATGCATAAAGTACATTTAGAAGATTTGTGAATGAATGTTTAAAGTCGTTGCCATTCTGCTCACAGAAATACATCCGAATTTGGACGTTACGCAAGAGAATTATATATATATATAGATTAGTATGTCTTATTTATTAAAAATTGATGAATAACCAAACTATTAAGTAATCAAATTGCAATTTCAGTGGCTTAAGGTCAACTCGCCATCCTACATAAAGTCGGCTAATGTGAAAGCGCCCATTTGGTTTCGTGGACTACTGAATCATCCGCAGTCGGCCTGACGCCGGATGCTTCAGTGGCATTCGACGGCTGCAAACACGCGTTCTTCCGACTTTTTGACTCAGTCGGATAATGTGAAAGGAGCAATTCACTTCTTCTCCCCACTAAAAGAATCTCGTCTTCCTACTTTTTGCCGATCGACAAAAGTCGGATAATGTGAAAGGAGCCTATTACTTTTCAATGTAGAATCCTCCATTTCTGTTCTGCTATTTAAATCTCTCACGAATTCAACGAAATAAATCTGATGTTCGCCAAGGTAAGAATAACGCTCTGCGCATGTCTGGAAATCAATGCAATCTGGCGAGTTGTGTGCACTCAGCTTGGAAAATCCGTGAGATGGCACCACTTACGCTTCAGCGAAGCTTGCCTTCTAGTCCGAGAGGCGACTGCAATTTTTGGACCCCATCTAACATCATTCTGAATTCTTTATAGAAATTGGAGAAAAGTGAGTGGATTAGGAATCCACTGGTCTGCCGTGGCAAAAATGGCCGAAACTGATCAAAAATCGACTTGGAATGAGTTGAACTAAAATCCTATTGCCAAATATGTCATAACTTGCCAAAAAGAGGACAAACTTTTTCGTTTGGCAACCCACTGCATTTTGGTTTTCAATGAGAAAAAGCGCAAACGATTTTTGATCTCTGGCTCGGAAAACTTGTATCTTTTAAAAGTAAGCCAAATTGGCGATATTAGTTACGTCATCAGTGACGTAATGTTTATTGCCAACTTGGTTCCCTTTTAATAAAAGCAAGTAGACCGTCGCCAGATATCTGAATCGTCTAATTGAAAATTAAAGAGTGAGGGTTACCAAATAAAAAAAAAAAATGCTCATTATTTGGCAAGTTATGGCGCATTTGGCAATTGGATTTAGTTCAACTTACTAAAAGTCGATTTTTGATCAGTTTCGGCCATTTTTGTCACGGCAGACCAGTGGATTCGTAATCTACACACTTTTCTCTAGTTTCTATAAAAAATTCAGAATGATGTTCGTTGAGATCCAAAAATTGCAGTCGCCTCTCAGTCTATTCTTATTAGTTATAAGTTCTTTGAATTACCGCCAAGCTGAAGTGTTTACACTAAAATAATATTTTAAACCCGTGGACTTCTATTCTTATTCGTCACTTTAAGGGCTGCTATAGCAACCCTATCACGGATCGGAAAGGTATTAGTTTGAAGGAGTTATTGCTGCAATTTGGCGATTTTTATCTGATACCCGTCTAACGGAAGAGTACGAATTTTTAACTTATATCCATATTAAAACACTGATAAGTTTAATAAAAGTAAACTAATAATTTAATTTTCTTTCTTCTTAGGTCACAAGAACTGAAAGAACGAATATGGAAATTAAAAATTCTTTGCTTTTAGTTGCAACATTTTACACTTTAGTACTAATATGCTTAGCCGAAGAAAATAAGTAAGATTTAAATAAAAAAATTATTTACTAATCTTCTATAACCATTTATTAATGTTTCCAGTAAGACTTTCAAGTACGGTAAGGATTTTGTGCCAAGAGCTGTTTACATTAGACATCGGCAAATTCCAGCAACCATAGGCAATTCACTTGCTACTTAAAAGTGGCTGCTGCTACCATTTGTTAGCAAAAATGAATAGTTTTGTACCTTTCATTATGATTAACTTGGTACAATACCAGAATGTACATGTTTTTGATATTCTAAGGAAAACATAGTAGCAGCTTTCTAACAGAAATTTCTCATTTCTTAATTCTCGTTAATTAAGATTCCTATTCAGTTTTAAATTAGTATTTGACGAAATTTAAAAGAGTGCTTTAAAAATTCTAATTGGTGACACAGTTTAAAAAGTTATTGCTACTATAAATAAATACTGTGCTAAAAGCATGACTGGTTTAAGATTTGTTGTACGAAACCCCTTGGCGACTTTTTAAAAAAAAATCGCCAAATTGGAAATGACGTCACATGACTGTATCGCCAAATCCAAAATGGCGTCAAAATCGCCTTCAGATCCTTTTCTCCATTAGGGTTACCAAAAAGTGGATTTGCCACAATAGGGTTGCCATTTTAAAATTGTTATTGCCAAATGTGAAAAACCTCGCCAAGGTGTCTCGTACGGTAAAGCTGAGCCCATGATTGTTTACTGCAAGTGTGTTCCCCAAAAAACCATTTTAAATATATTTTGTTTCTTTGCAGTCTTTATATTTTTACTAGCCCAACATCACTAAAAATTGGATCAACAAATGAACTGCAATTCCTCCGATTTGGAAAACTGGATGCCGGCAAAGTTACGGTTAAGTTGAACTATTCCGGATATGGCGGCGAAATCCTTGGAACCGAAAAAGAATTCGATCTCCCTGAAGGTATAGGTGGTTTTTCTACTTTTCGTGATCTATTAAAATAACCCCATTATTACAATGGACAATTCCCGCATTTTAATCTAAATGTTTCGAAAAGGTCATAAACACAAAAATGTCTGCTTAATACGCTTTTTCTTTTTTACTTTCAATTACTCATATGTTTATTATACTGTTGCTTGGATGCGGTCGAAAGACTTGAAACCAAAACAGATTAAAACTTGAAGAAATTTATTCCGATATAACTATTCGCAGATTCTTATACAACTCCAGAACTTCCCGTTCTAATAGACTCAGTACAGCTCTTTACACAACAATGGAGCACAAACAGCAGTTAAAAACTAGATACACAACTGCTAAAATCGACGCAAAAGACAATGCAATACAGTTCACTTTCGAAACTACTCTGAATGCTCGTTGATAGACAACTAACTAACTAACTCATTCGATTACCCGCTCTCTTGGCCTTATACAGGAAGGCTAATCGTTCGCGAATCTTCTAGAGATAGAAATTTGGAGAATTTTCCAGATCGCAGTTAAAAAGCAGTATTCATGTACATGGGGATAGTGTCGCAAAATGGTCCCCAACATGGCTTTATCTCGCCAAATTGGCGAGATTGTCATTAACTAAAATATTAAATGGCCTTCTCCTTGTAAAACTCGTTTTCCAGCATCAAGAGATGCATTGCAGGAAAGCGAAGTAAAAACAAACTTTTGCACTGTACATAAATGTTTCTCTTTACATAATTAATACTACGAAATATTTACAAATATACAGAAATTCGCAATAATACATAATGTAATGAAAGTATAGCATTCGGTGTGTGGTCAGCATAACTCCCGAACAAATTGATCTACGATGTTCAAATTTGGTATGAGGGTTAGTGGATGCCATGGGACCTATTTTCAAGGTTTTTGTCGAAATCGTGAATGCGCGTAATGTAGCTAGCTGCCTAGGAAAAAATTATGTTTTTCAATGATTGCTAAAAAACGGCCCTAACGATTTTGATAAAAATCGCTGTGGTAATGCCTTTAAAGGTGTTTTAAACATCCCCACCTCCGAAATTCCAGTAAAAATGTTTTAAGGGCGTAAAAATTTGAAAGATGAATGCCTTCAACACAGAGTTCTCTTTCCTTGAGCATACCTCATCAACGATCATTTTTTCTTCCCTCAGTTTTGATTGTAATAAAGGATAATATAAGGATTATCGAAAAGTATATCGCCAAAATCCCCATTTTGAAGGAGATTTTTTTTTTATTGACTCATATAAGAATTATCGCAAAAATTAATATCGGCATACTGGCCTGTAATTGAAGGTTGTGCGATGTTCCACACCTCTAGTTTAATTTGCGATCAAAGTAACCTTGTTAGACTTTGGCGAGAAAACGGTTCATTCCGCTGGCATTGAATGTGACGTCACGGCTTCTTAAACATCTTGACTTGAAATGCAGCAGCGGAAACTAGATTTGCAAATTTCTCGCAAATCACACCAACCTGTGCGGAATATGCCAACGGTCTACCAACGCCAACTATTTAGCAGAAACCTTACGATAACCATAAAAACGATTGGGGCTCTTTACGTCACGAACTTTGTTGACTGTTTTGATCGGACTGGTTTTGACTTGGTTTTAGGGTATTTTCTTTTCTTAATATATAAATAACTATTTTTTTTTTTTTTTTTAACTTTTGTTTAAACGTTTGGAATCAGAAAGAAGTTCTGTATAAATATATACTAATTTCACTAGTTTTTAAAAAATGGGGGAATGAAGAAGTTGCGTATTTTTTAAAAATAGTAAAAAGCAATATATTTTAATAAAGAAAGCAGAGCTGATTCCGATTATATAAGTTATATTGCGGTTAAAAATGTACTTAATTAAATATCGAAAGAAGAAAAATCTTAAAAACAGTGGAATCGTGACGGAACCGCAAAACGTTCCATCATTGGCTGGTTAGATTTGACGTCATAATCCGATGGAAAATTTTCTCCTTCATTTGTTTATCTATGACGACCTATGAATTTCATAGGAGGTGATATTCGTGGTGTAAAATCTGAAAGGTATGTACCCATTTTACAAACAGTTTTTTATTTGTCTTTAACTTGATTGAATATGACTTATTTTTATCGTAAGTTTTTATTTTCAATCATTTTTCCATCCAGTTAAACTGCAAAACATTGCAGTCGCCTATCTTTTTACAATATTTTCGGAGCTCAAAATTTTACATACTTTACGAACTATTCGGCACGAAACACTTATTTACCAAGAAACTCTATATTCGATCAAAATTCACTTTCAAGAATCTGCATTTTATTAGAAATCGCTATACTAAACTTCAACTTAACTAGACATCACTTAGACGGTAGATCGTGACAGTGCTCATAGGTATTTAATCCATTTTGGCGGAATGAAGACATAATGTTCGCCAAACCACAACCCTGTAGAGAACAAAAGGATATAAGGTTTGGCGAGAATTATGTCTTCACTCCGCCAAAATGGATTAAATACCTATGAGCACTGTCACGATCTACCGTCTAAGTGATGTCTAGTTAAGTTGAAGTTTAGTATAGAGGAATTTCATTTTGCATCTCGTTCAGCTTAAAATACAAGTACTACAGACATGTCTCGTAAATCAGTCTGAAGTGTTTAGTGAGATTAGTATGTATTGTTGCGTTGGACGGGTTCGAAAGATTTGAAGCCAAAGCAGATCAAAACTTACAGAAATTTATTCCAATATAACTCTTCACAGATTCTCTTACAGCTCCAGAACTTCTCGTTCTAGTAGACAGAATACAGCTCTTTTCACAATAATAGAGCACAAAACAGCAGTTAAAAACTTGACAACACAACTTCTCAATCGCCGCAAAAGACAATGCAATACAGTTCGCTTTAGAACTACTCAGTAATTCCAGTCAACTAGTGGACTCGGCTAACAACTAACTCAGTGACTCAAAATCAGTCAACTACTAACTAACCTCCTCGGCCGACTTATATAGGAGTCGAACCTTCTTGAGACTTCTAGAAGTAGATATTTGGAGAACTTTCCAGATCGTAGTCGAAAAGTCCTATACATGTACATGGGGACCGAAAATGTCGCCAAATGGTCGCCAAGTTTGGCGACATTTGGCGATTTCTCGCCTAATTTGGCGAAAAAAATTAATCGCCAAAACCGTCGCCAACTTGGATCTATCTCGCCAATTTGGCGAGATTGCCATTACCATAATGCTAAATGCCCTGCTCCTTAAAACTCGCTTCCCAGAGTTACCTCTGTAAAACTCGTTATCAAGGATTAAGGCACACATCGCGGGGAAGAAAACTAAAGACGAACTATTGCACTGCCTTATGCAAAATGTACATAAATCTTCTTATTTACAAAATTAATACTACGAAATATTTACAAATATACAGAAATTCGTAACAGTATTTAAAACGATAAGTGTCGAAAAATTCGAACCGAAGAATGCTTCTGTGCCGATTCGATTATATTCCGTTTGTCACGAAAAAGCGAACCCAGAAATCCGATTACTAAGATCGTGACAACTGATTCTTTAGGGACGATGAATAATGACACAGGACTAACGTTTACTCCTAATATATTTATTTCCAGAATTTACATTGAAAATCTGATGACATAACTGGAAGGATATTTACACAACTCAAAAAAAAAAAAAGATTACAACCATCGTGAAAGT
This sequence comes from Linyphia triangularis, assembly GCA_963978545.1. Taxonomy (NCBI): domain Eukaryota; kingdom Metazoa; phylum Arthropoda; class Arachnida; order Araneae; family Linyphiidae; genus Linyphia; species Linyphia triangularis. The sequence goes on along the minus strand of OZ021723.1, from coordinate 8,984,715 downwards.
TTTTTATTTATTAGTTTCCTTTCTCGAAAAGCAAGAATTGTTGCTATGTTCAAGACCGTTGCTATTGTTGCACAAATTGTCTGTGTATAGTGTAAATAGTGACGAATTATTTTAAAATTCTATTGTAATTTATTTTATCTTATTTTATTTATTAGCAGCGATTATACAGGTTAGATAAAGGTGGCAACACCTAACGCAATCGAGAAATTTCGAGATGTTTCTTTTTCAACGAATTGGCTGGAAATTTCTGGAATGTTCTCTCGCGCCAAGTAATAAATAAGACTGGAGAACGGGAAAGTTTTCAGATTGACTTCGGACTTCGATGAAATGTTTACCTATTGGAGTGAGCTTGTATAATCGCTGTATTCGAAGTTGTTTTTGTTGAAGCTTGTGTTGAAGCTTAAGAGTGATTACACTGTTGCCTTTGAATAAATTCTGTGAGTTTTCTGAAGTGAAAAAATAGTAGTTTTTATCTTAAAAACTGTGCCATCAGTGGAAAAAAATTCATAACACTATGTACAAGCATGAGTTGTTCATTACCTTTTCTCGCTAAGACTGATACCAGATAAAAAACCGCCAAATTGCAGCGATAACTCATTCAAACAATCTTCCGATCATTTATAGCTACCCTTAAAGAAATCTGTGTTGAATGTATTTAAATAACTATAAATGTATGAATATAAATATAAAAAAGGGTCTACGAGGTTAAAATATTATTTTCGAGCAAACATTTCAGCTTCACGATAACTGCGCCAACATTTAAATTTGACAGTTTTTCCTTACCCGTCTAACGGTATTGTTACGAATTTTTGTATATTTGTAAATATTTCGTAGTGTTAATTTTGTAAATAGTAAAATTTATGTACATCTCGCATAAGGCAGTGCAATAGTTCGACGTTAGTTTGGCTTCCCTGCAGTGAGTCTCTTGATGCTTGATAACGGGTTTTACAGAGGTAACTCTGGGAAGCGAGTTTTAAGGAGCAGGGCATTTAACATTATGAATGGGAACCTCGCCAAGTTGGCGAGATAGAGCCAAGTTGGCAACGGTTTTGGCGACTAATTTTTGTCGCCAAATTTGGCGAGAAATAGCCAAATGTCGCCAAATTTGGCTACCATTTGGCGACATTTTCGGTCCCTATGTACATGTATAGGTCTTTTCGACTACGATCTGGAAAGTTCCCCAAATTTCTCTCTCTGGAAGTTTCGTGAAGATTCACCACTCCTATATAAGGACGGCCGTGAGTAGGGTTAGTCAGTTCTTGGATTTTGAGTCACTGAATTAGTTGACTGGTGAGTTGACTGGATACTGAATAGTTCTAAAACGAACTGTATTGCATTGTCTTTTGCGGCGATTTAGCAGTTGCTTGTCAAGTTTAACTGCTGTTGTGTGCTCTATTGTTGTGAAAAGAGCTGTATTGTGTCTACTTGAGCGAGAAGTTCTGGAGTTGTAAGAGACTCTGTGAAGAGTAATATTGGAATAAATTTCTGCAAGTTTGATCTGCTTTGGCTTCAAATCTTTCGAACTCGTCCATGCAACAGTATAATATCGCCAATTCTGAGGAAAGTAAGTAATGTGAAATAAATGGCGATGGCAGAAATTGGTTATTAAGTGAAACAATGCATGACAAATTGTCCGACTTGACAACATTGTTGATGGTAAATATGGCCAATCTGGAGAGTTATTCTACACCCTGTCACCAAACTTATTAAGATTGTATTTATTTTTATTGACAGAAGCAGCATTTGTATTTTTTCTTGGAGGCGCCAAAAGAGAAAGGAACTGTCCTGGTTATAACTTATTTATTTACGTTTTTGATTATGCGAATAAATTTTTTCTCATTTTCAGGGCAAAAGGAAAATTTCTTGAATTTTTCTTTGGAACCTCTTTTGGATGCTTACTATGGAACGATCGAAATCAGTGGAAATCTTGGCGACGAAAAAATCGCAGGCAGTGACGCAGTATCTTTCGAAAGAAGTTACAGGGATGAAATAAAATGGAGACGGGAACATATAATTCGTCCCAATACTGCAGCGTCAAATACGGACATAATAATCATCCAAACAGACAAGCCTCTGTATAAACCTGGACAAGAAGGTAACTTCTAACTTACGTGGAAATAAAAAAAAAATTATAGTTTAATTTTTATTTTTAATATTTCTTAAAAGGATTTGTGATTGATATGCATTTACTTTAAGAGCCTGATACTGCCTCTGATTGGCAAATAATTCGTTTATTTTTGCAGTAAAATGCCGTGTATTGAAATTAGATGAGCAGCTGAAACCGTCTCTAAATGAATCGGACGTAAGTAGAATTTTAACTTGTTTAAAGCTAAATATATTTAGCACCATATGCATGAGCACCATTAAAAATTCTTTCAATTTTATACATTTTATTTACGATTTAATATAGTTGTTAAAACATTTAAAAGGGTGATAAAATTTATTTTCAGAAGGTTATTATAAATGTTAAGCATGTGAGAAACAAGTTTAACAGTTATTATAACGTTCTTCAGGAAACCTTTCATGAAGTAATTTAAAAAAAATTTAACATTCAGTTATTTATGCAACTAGTTCGAAAAGTAATACTTTTACAAACAAGGCAAAATGCTTATTTGACGAGAAAATTAGTCAAATAATTTAACGAGTTTGTTTTCCCACGTGCTGCATACAATATTTTTTTATAATCACGAGCAAAAATATATTTAATTCATACATATTCATTAAATGTTGGCAACTCGAGTCAATGAATTTCTTCTCAAAATATGTCATTTCCATAGACTTATTATCATCAATAGACTGCGCGTTCACCCTTCAATTATACAACGAGAATGAAACCAAAATGAATCACATGAGTAGGGACTTTTTGGCAGATTTGGCGGATTTCTCCTCACTCAGGCGATAAAGGATAATAAGATTATTAGATAAAGGATTAATTTTACGACGTAGTTATCTTGTATGTTAAATTGTTGGTTGCTAGACCGCATGTTTAGAGTAACCTCGTGTAAGGAAATTAAAAACCACGTGACTGATAGACGAAGGAGAACGAAGAAGATAAAGAAAAAACCACTCATTCCAATGGAAAACGCCGAAATGCGTCTGACGGAAAGTACGTGAATACAAGAAAAATGGTGAAATATTGTTCTGCATTTGGTTGCAAAGAAAAATTCCAGAAAGGAGGCTCCTTTCACAAGTAAGTGCTATTTATTAAATTTTCTATTTAGTTAAGGTTTTACAGTACACTCATAAATATGTTTTTGTTTATCGCCTGAGTGAGGAGAAACCCGCCAAATCTGCAACCCTGCTCCCAAAAAGTCCCTACTCATGTGATTCATTTGGGTTTCATTCTCGTTGTATAATTGAAGTGGGAACGAGCAGTCTATTGATAATAATAAGTCTATGGTAATTTCAATGCCAAGACAATATAATATTTGAGCTCGAGGCGTGCGAGAAAATACTTTTTTCACACTTGTGCGCGACAGTCACTCTCCCACACATCTCGCGAAAAAGTGTTATTTTCGTCACGATTTCCGATTTAAAATTATTAAAAAACGATTGGTTTTTGCGCGTTGATATAAAAATTCTATTTTCCCCACGATTTCTAATTAAGAAAATTGTAATTTTTTTGCACTGTGTTATAAAAATTGGTTATTTTATGCAACAAGTTGGGAAAGCAATATTTTTTCAAACGATGCAAAATGATTATTGATGAAGAGTGCGATAGCACGAGTCAAACAAGTTTCCGTGTTAGAAAAAGTGATTTCCCACATTTTGGGTACAATATTTTTTATAGTAACGTGCAAAATTATATTTAATACATATATAAACTAATGTTGACAACTCCAGTTAATGAATCTCTTCTAAAAATGTTGACTGAGAGGCGATTGCAATTTTTGGACCCCATCGAACATCATTCTGAATTTTTCATAGAAATTGAAGAAAAGTTAGTAGATTACGAATCCACTGGTCTGCCGAGACAAAAATGGCCGAAACTGGTCAAAAATCGACTTTTAATAAGTTGAACTAAATCCAATTGCCAAATGCGCCATAACTTGCCAAATAATGGGCATTTTTTTTTTATTTGGTAGCCCTCGCTCTTTAATTTCAATTAAGGAGGTTGCAGATGATTCGGATGTGTGGCTATGGCTTACTTGCATCTTTCACAAATGAGCCAAATTGGCAAGAAACATTACGTCAATGATGACGTAACTGATGTCGCTAATTTGGCTTACTTTTAAAAGATACAAGTTTTCCGAGATATAGATCAGAAATAGTTTGCGCTTTTTCTCATTGAAATTCAAAATGCAGTGGGTTGCCAGACTAAAAAGTGTGCTCTCTTTTTGGCAAGTTATTTCATATTTGCCAATCGGACTTTAGTTCAACTCATTCCCAGTCGATTTTTGATCAGTTTCGGCCATTTTTACCACGGCAGACCAGTGGATTCGTAATCTACTCACTTTTCTCCAATTTATATAAAAAATTCCGAATGATGTTCGATGGGGTCCAAAAATTACAGTCTTCTCTCTGACTATAGTCATTTCTATACCAAAGCCGTATAAAAATTGAGCACGTGACAAGCGGAAAAGTGCTTTTTCACACTTGTTGCGAACATAATGACGTCGTATGAATAAAATCTATTCGTAAAGAACTATTTCATGTGAATAACTTCGATTAATTTTGTTTAAGTTTTAATTACTCGCCAAGTATGGCTGGTTAGATTTGACGTCATAATCCGATGGAAAATTTTCTCCTTCATTTTTTTACCTACGACGACCTACGAATTTCAAGGAGCTGATATTCGTGGTGTAAAATCTGAAAGGTATGTACCCATTTTGCAAACAGCGTTTCATTTGTCTTAAACTTGATTGAATATTTTTATTGTAATTTTTTATTTTCAATTATCATTCCATCCAGTTAAACTGCAAAAAATTGCAATCGCCTATTTTTTTTTTACAATATTTTCGGAGCTCAAAATTTTACATACTTTACGAACTATTCAAAACGAATCCTATTTATCCAAAAACTGTATATTCAATTAAAATTCATGCTCAAGAATTTTCATTCAATTCTTGTACAAGTCATTCTTCTACAAGTTCATTTGATTCTTGAACAAGAAAAAAATGACTTATTTCTTTTTCAAAAATTTTTTGAAGTTATTTCGAAAACTTTAAGTCCGTTTTTCAACATCTTATCATTCCTAAGAAAATTATAAAAACACTTGTTTTCCGTAGTACATTTGTATCCAGTAGTATTTTTAAAATCAAATTTTCAAATTGATGGATTCAAATAGTAGAAGTTTCCACATTTTTTACTAATAAGTGAAATGTCTGTAACTTGGCGTGCTATGTAAACAACTGCCATGAAAATCCAATCGAGTAAAAAAAAAGTTTTCATTATTTTCAATACAGCATTTCTGTTTAGTTCAGATTAATTGATATTCCGTCAGAAATTTTACTTTCCCATTTTCAAGAACACTTGTTCCCTCTTTGAACAACTTGTACACCTGTCATTCACAAAGTTGGCGACATTTATTACGAAAGAAAATAAAATGGATCGTTTTAACAAATTCTACCAAATTATCAAAGCAGAATAAAAACCAAATATAATTTAATTTTGTTTATACATTCAATTTCATTGTGTTTGTATATTCCTGTTCAATTAAAACGCTGATCCAATTTTCTTTGACCTACTATTAAAAAAAAAAAAAATTAGTTTAGTAAGAACAGTCGGGCGGCGATGTTCGCATATAGTCAGCTAGGACGAACTCGTATTAAAAAGCTTAAAAATCTACTATTATTATAATTTTTTCTCAAATTTATTTTATGCCCTGTAGATGTATTTTTATTTTGCATTCGTCTTTAACAAATTACAGTAGTACTTCGATATCTCGAACTTCGATATCACGAAAAACTTGATAAGTCGAAAAATAATTTTTTCCCTTGATATTGCATATTCATCTAATGTTAATTTCAATTCTTATGTCGAAGAGTTTTCACTCAAAACCTTGTTGCGTCAAAAAATTTTCGAAGTAAGAAATGAAGTTTTCCAGAAAAATCGCCATTCAGTTATGTAGAAGCAAATATTATAATCATTTATCAGAATCAGAACACACAATTCTTTTTCAAATAAAATACTCTCATTTGAGAAACAGATGTCCTTCACGATGCATCATGCAAAGCAAAACACCGTTCGAGTTATTTTTTGGCAGAAAACCAACTGCATCGTATCTAAAAATCTTCGTTCAAAAAGCTTTCGTCCTCAACAAACGCCACAAGTCAAAATTCGAACCAAGATCACAAGAACTCATTTTTATTGGTTAATTCCGATGAAGCAAAAGCCTATTAATAAAAGAACACACAAAATCGGCTGTTCTGCCATTCTTAAGAACAAAAAGAATACAATTACGAGATATAGCGATCACGAACAGAAGGGCGTAAACAGGGGGGGAGAGGATCTTACAATGGAATGAGAACGAGCAATAGACAAAGTTCATATGCTTGTCCATATGCGTGGAAAACGTGGAAAAGGATGACTTCGCCGCTATTTTTAAAATAGAAAAATAGTTGAAGAACAATTTCAAAAGAGATGTAGCCAGTCCATGACGCTGGACTTTTTTAAGTAACTAGTAGTGAATAAATTCATCCTTGTACATTTTATTTAATATGTACATTACTATAGTGTAAGTACTAATTCTTTTCAATTTCATGTACTCATTTATTATTTTCGACTAAAAATTAAAATTGCTGTATTTAGACTTTTTCAACTATAATAAGTATAAATTACATATTTATACTTATTCTCATCTACCATGACTAATTTTTAGACAATTCTTCAGTATATTAAATTTTTAACTGAATTGTTAAGTTTTGGTTACAACCTTGTTATCTCAAAAACTCGCTATCTCAAATTTTTTTTAGTGTCCCTTCGACTTTGAGATATCGAGGTAATACTGTACATATACTCAAGATACCAAGCATAGGCAATTCTTTAGTTTCTGGTCATGAAAATATAGCTTCTGGCATTACATAGTTAATACAATAATTATAAATTTATTCAGGATGATAATAATGACACCAAAAAAGGATTATTTTTCGAAATTCCTTTGCAATTTTCATAAAGCTTGTAAAAATTGTAAATAACAAAAATAACTATACGTCATGGCTTTAAAATGCTTAATATTTATATGCATTTTTTTTTCTTTTTTTTTTTTTCTTTCTGACAGATCTACAAGGAAAACATATGGAGTTTAAAGTTGTAATTTCTTACACCAGTTTTCTCAACAAATGTGTTCTATTAGGTTCAAATCTGGTGACTAAGATAGTTTTTTTTAATTTTCTGTAATATATTATAGAGGTATCAGAGGCAAATATTGAATAAAGTGTGTTCGGACTATTATTGTGATAAAAAATAAAGTCGTTCGTAATTCCCTAATTTTGGCCTGATAATTTTAATTTATCGTTCAAAATATTCAAATGTGAGTTCGTGATCGTTTTTTATGTTACTACGAGACATTTTAAATAACAATTGGATTATAAGAATTGCAAAATCAAATATTACAGACAATAGATTTTGTGCATGTTTCCACAATGCAAAAATTTAAAAAAAGAGCCAGAAAATAATTCTATTAGTGTGAATTTATCAGAAAATTTTAAGTCGAACGAACACCATTGTAGATTTTTTTTTTTTTTTTTTTTTTTTTTTTTTTTTTAAGCTCTGAATTTATAATTTTATAGAAATAAAACGATTCAATACTTTTTTTAAGTATTAAATTTTATTCAGAATTAACATAAAAAAATATTAGAATTAATATTCAAATTCGATTCCAAACTGAAGAACTACTTTTTCTACACATTTTTAAACTGTATGAACCCTTCCGTTAACCACTGTATATCATAGAATTTCAAAATAATTAGGTCATAATATAAAAACAAGAGTAATAGGTGTACTATTATCGCATCAAAATGATCTTCACAAACCTGTCATGAACATTTTGCTGAAACATTGTCTCGTTTCATGACTTAACACCACTTCTTTTTTTTTTTTAAAGCTCTGAATTTATAATATTATAGAAATAAAACGATTCAATACTTTTTTTAAGTATTAAATTTTATTCAGAAATAACATAAAAAAATATTGGAATTAATATTCAAATTCGATTCCAAACTGAAGAACTACTTTTTCTACACATTTTTAAACTGTATGAACACTTCCGTTAACCACTGTATATCATAGAATTTCAAAATAATTAGGTCATAATATAAAAACAAGAGTAATAGGTGTACTATTATCGCATCAAAATGATCTTCACAAACCTGTCAAGAACATTTTGCTGAAACATTGTCTCGTTTCATGACTTAACACCACTTCTTGCGGATATCTGCGTGTTTAGCAACACTGATAAATAATTTAGCAGCTTTGGAAACTGAAAAATTCATACAATTCGGGACGAAGCAATGTTTGTACGCTGAATTTGAGGACATAATTTTAAATCGATTAAAAGAATACAAGATTAAAAGAAAATCAAAACGCACTATAGCAGTGCGAATAAATTCACAATAGTTTCCCAAGACCGTGCGAAGGAAGCAAAAGCCGGATTATGACGTAGGGGTCGTCACAGCTTAGCTATTCTCGTTTTTGCAGCGCTTTTAAAAGTGGGAAATTGAAACGGGTATAACTCGAGAAATATTGAACGGATTTCAAAAACATTTCTAGTTTTGGTTGTCTTTCGTCACTCTTAATAAATTTTTTTTAAAAAATGCTCAACTTGTCCATTGGCAAAACCGTTAAAATCTGCGAGAATCTCACAATAAAGAAATTTGTCTGAATAAGTTTAGAGAATATGCTGAATATAGATAGTTTGATTCTCAGTAATGACCAGAAATATTTATATAATATTTGTTTAGCTGTATCACTTGGTGCATGTTCTTCTGATCTATCATTGAAAAAACCTATTCTTGTTGCACACTCAACTCTTGACAACTCAAGGTGGGAGAATGTTGAGAACATAATGACGTCATTTGAATAAAATCTATTCGTAAAGAACTATTTCGTGGGAAGAACTTTTATTAATTTATTTAAGTTTTAATTACTTGCCAAGTATGGCAACAAGCTAAAAATTAATGTTTAGAATTCTGTTTTTCGGTTTGTAAAAAATATTTTGCTCAAAAAAGATTAAAAGTTTTAAGATTTTCTGGCATATGATAATAGACTTTGTTATTCGATTTAATAAGTATCCTGTTAAGATCTTTTGTTTATTAAATGTTTTAGAAAGTGATTCGTGTCGGAAGATTTTAGATTTTAATTTTTTTTTAATCCAACAACACTAGTGAGGGTAAGTTACTTTCCTACACTCGTCGCATTGAAGTGTTACTTTCGTCACGATTTCTGATTAAAAATGATCAAATAAATTTTAATTTTTTGCATGTTATTATAAAACTGACATTTTTAAAAGAGATTCATTGACTTGAGTTGCCGACTATAGTTTAGATATCTATTATATACACTATCTGGCCAAAAGTATACGGACACCCCTTAAAAAAGTGGTTCTGGCGAGTGACCCAATTTGATACGTAATTGAAAGCTATAAAAGTGTTGGTAGTGTTTTGTCAGATTGTATTTATGTTTTTTTTTAGGCAATGAGTAAGTCAAAGGAGCTTGATGAGTTTGATCGTGGCAGAATAGTGGAATGCCACCTTTGTGGGAAATCAGTTCGTGAGATTGCGGACATTCTACAGAAGCCTAAATCGACTGTGAGTGATGTAATTGTGAAGTGGAAACGTCGAGGCAGTGAAACGGCAGAAAAACGAATCGGTAGACCGAAATCACTTGGTGAACGCAGCCGCAGAACTCTGAAAAGGGTAGTGTGAAACAAAATCGCAAGTCCTCGTTGGTGGAAATTTCTCAGGAGTTCCAAAGTTCATCAGGCATTAGTATTAGCAGCAGGACTGTCTGTCGAGAGTTAAAAGACTTGGGATTCCATGGTCGTGCAGCCGCTCACAAGCCGAACATCACTCCACAGAATGCGAAGCATCGATTGCAATGGTGTATAGCTCACCGTCATTGGACTGTGGACATGTGGAAAACTGTTCTTTGGAGTGATGAATCTCGCTTTACAGTCTAGCAGTCGGATGGACGCGTCTGGGTTTGGCGGATGCTCGGCGAACATTTCTATAGTGACTGCATTGTGCCGACTGTTAAGTTTGGTGGTGGAGGCATAATGGTGTGGGGCTGTTCTCGTGGTTTGGCCTGGGTCCGTTAGTTCCTGTGGTTGGAAACATGAACTCTGAAATGTATGTGGACATTCTGGACAATGCTGCACTCCCAACTCTATGGCAATATTTCGGGATGGCCCATTTCTCTTCCAGCAGGATAACTGATCCATTCACACATCGAGGCTTGCACAGACGTGGTTTGACGAAATGGGTGTTCAAAAACTGGACTGGCCTTTTCAGAGCCCCGATCTAAATCCCATAGAACACCTTTGGGACGAATTAGAGCGCAGATTACATAGCCAGCCAAATCGACCATCTTCACTGCAAGCACTCACTTCAGCTGTGATGGACGTCTGGAAGGCAATTCCTATGGTCACCTATGAAAAATTGGTGGAAAGTCTTCCCAAACGTGTGCAGGCTGTCATCGATGCAAAAGGGGGACCAACATCATATTAATATGTGCCACAGGACGCTCTAAGTCCATACTACCGGGTGTCCGGATACTTTTGGCCAGATAGTGTATAATTGTTGCACGTGATTAAAAAAATATTGTTTGCAACATTGGGAAAATCACTTTTTCAAACTCATCAAATTATGCTATCGCACTCATCAAATAAGCATTTTGCCTCTTTAAAAAACTATTATTTTCCCAAATAGTACCATAAATATCTATTAAACTGAAAATGTTATAAATGTCCGCTGGATGCACATCGCATAAATTATTTCATCTCAAATTCGATTCAATTTTCTTCTCCTTTATAGGTTGGCCAAGTTTACGTCGAAGATCCAAAAGGAACCCGATTGTTTCAATTTGATCAACTTCAACTTCAAAAAGGTACCAATTTACAAGTTCTTTATTTAGCGAGAGCTTAGTTTGCCACAAAAGTAATCTCTGCCATGTAACATTTTAATTGCTATTAGACTGAGAGGCGACTGCAATTTTTGGACCCCATCGAACATCATTCTGATTTTTTTATAGAAATTAAAGAAAAGTTAGTAGATTATGAATCCACTGGTCTGCCGTGGCAAAAATGGCCGAAACTGGTCAAAAATCGACTTTTAATAAGTTGAACTAAATCCAATTGCCAAATGCGCCATAACTTGCCAAATAATGAGCATTTTTTTTTTTAATTTGGTAACCCTCACTCTTTAATTTTCAATTAAGAAGGTTGCAGACGATTCGGATGTGTGGCTATGGCTTACTTGCATCTTTCACAAATGAGCCAAATTGGCAAGAAACATTACGTCACTGATAGCGTAGCTGATGTCGCCAATTTGGCTTACTTTTAAAGGATACAAGTTTTCCGAGCCAGAGATCAGAAATCGTTTGCGCTTTTTCTCATTGAAAATCAAGATGCAGGGTTGCCAGACGAAAAAGTGTGTTCTCTTTTTGGCAAGTTATGACATATTTGGCAATCGGATTTTACTTCAACTCATTCCAAGTCGATTTTTGATCAGTTTCGGCCATTTTTGCCACGGCAGACCAGTGGATTCCTAATCTACTCACTTTTCTCCAATTTCTATAAAAAATTCAGAATGATGTTCGATGAGGTCCAAAAATTGCAGTCGCCTCTCGGACTAAAAGGTGAAACTTTTGATCGTTTGTTGACGACTGTGTTCATACTTAAGGTGTACGTATACCCAACAATTCACGAAAATCCACCAGAATATTAATTTTTTGTTATGTCATAATATTCTCTGATACTTTAGCTTTCAAACAATATTGAACTTTTTAAAATATCCTCAATATTTTTTAAGTTACAATCAATTATAGGTAGGTACTATCGCTGTTAGGTACAACGCTTCTAACACTTTAAACTTGTTTTCTGACGAACTGTTTTTGGATTTTGTCATGCTTTATTCAAACAATGATAATTCAACATCAAAATGTTCAATTATATTTTTTGTTATCTCATAGTAATCTACATAATAGGATAGATGTTTTGAAACTCAATTATATAAAATTGGTTGAGAAATTTATTTTTTAGTGATTTTTAAAACGTAGAATTCATTGAAAATATTGATTTTTTTTTTCATGTTTTCACATAAAATAAATAATAATAAAAAAAAAAAAAAAAAAACTATTTTATGTAATATATTTAATTGAATTTCAAAACATTAAGCATAATATTTCGAATGATTTCCAAGTGAAATTGCACTTCTAAGTAAATTAGAATTTGAAATATCATTGCTTGAAAAAGGTACTAATTATCTAATTAAAGCTTAATAACAAATTAACAATTGCCGAAATTTGATTTTTTTTTAAATGATTTTAATCATATACTCTCTAACTAATGTAAAAAGAATTGGGTTTATAAACTCAGAATTAAAAAAAAAAAATTCCTGGGTATACGTACACCTTAATATTTTAGCTTGGCATTTAAATACCCATAATGCTTTGAAATAGGTTGCCCATATTTACAAACAGATTTTAACTAACTTTGTAGGTTGGTTGTATTCAGATTATCTGGCACCGTCAGCAACACGATGGCTATAATGCGCCGAAACATTCGTCATTAGACAAGCCAACATACATTTACAAACACCCATCCCAACACGGGACTCGAACCCGCAACCTCGCGGTCTAGAAGCTAGCACGCTAACCACTATACCATTTGGTCGGCACTAACTTTGTAGGAAGTTGAAAGTATAGATGTCTATGGTGGTTGCTAAGCCTTCTTCGACTTCAAGTCCAAGCATGCGCTGTCCAGAAGTTGTAGTGGAGATCAGTAGTCTACTGGCCCGTAGACAAGTTTTTACAATTTTGCCAAAAATTATATCAATAGATATTATTACGAATTTTTGTATATTTGTAAATATTTCGTAGTGTTAATTTTGTAAATAGGAAAATTTATGTACATTTTGCATGAGGCAGTGCAATAGTTCGTCTTAAGTTGGCTTCCCGGCAATATGGGTCTTAACTCTTGATAACTAGTTTTACAGAGATAACGCTGGGAAGCGAGTTTTACAAGGAGCAGGGCATTTAATAAATTATGGTAATGGCGAGATAGAGCCAAGTTGGCGACGGTTTTGGCGAGAAATCACCAAATGTCGCCAAACTTGGCGACATTTTCTGTCCCTATGTACATGTATAGGACTTTTCGACTACGATCTGGAAAGTCCTCCAAATATCTACCTCTAGAAATTTCAAGAATGTTCGCCTCCCCTATATAAGGCCGGCCGTGAGTCGAGTCCGTGATTTTGAGCCACTGAGTTAGTTGTTAGCTGAGTCCATTAGTTGACTGGAATTACTGAGTTGAGATACTGAGTCTCAGTGAGCATTCAGAGAGTTCCGAAAGCGAACTGTATTGCATTGTCTTTTGCAGCGATTTGAGCAGTTGTGTTGTCAAGTTTTTAACTGCTGTTTTGTGCTCTATTGTTGTGAAAAGAGCTGTATTGTGTCTACTAGAACGAGAAGTTCTGGAGTTGTAAGAGAATCTGTGAAGAGCTATACTGGAATACATTTCTGCAAGTTTTGATCTGCTTTGGCTTCAAATCTTTACGAACACGTCCACGCAACAATATAAATTAAAATAAATCAAAAGCTAAACTCGATTTGAATTATTACAACTTTTAATTAGCGTTATGACAACCCTTCTGTTGAAAGTAGTTTCATTGTATTTTGAACTTTGAATCGATACAACTCTAAATGTTTGAAGTTTTTCGTATGTATTTTTAAGAATGATTATGAGGATTTATAAACTTAAAATCAGTGTTACTCTTCGATACGAAATTTCGATAAGTAACTTTAACTATTTTGGTCCCTTCATGCTCATAAATTTTACTTGTTCATTGATATTACTGATCTTTTTAAATACTTTATATTAATTTCGCTTTTGTGTGTGTGTTTGTCGACGGGATCTGAATCTGCGTAGGCCTAATTAACCCCTTTGCCATCATCCAATCGGGCTAAAACTTGGCAGATAGGTTCGCATTCTATCAAATTTTGTAGCTGTTACTGTCACTAAAGCTAGGCGTCCACTATCGCTGAGCAGAGCAGAGCGGATTAGATTAGAGCCAATTACAAGGCAGTCAACTTCCATTGTAGCACAAGGCTCGTGCTACAGTAGACGTTGGCAGCCTTGTAATTGGCTATACTAAACTTCAACTTAACTTGACATCACTTAGACGGTAGATCGTCACAGTGCTCATAGGTATTTAATCCATTTTGGCGACCTGAAAGCATAATGTTCGCCAAACCACAACCCTGTAGAGAACAAAAGGATATAAGGTTTGGCGAGAATTATATCTTCCCTCCGCTAAAATGAATTAACTGTCTATGAGCACGGTGAAGATCTATCGTCTAGTGATGTCAAGTTAAGTTGGAGTTTAGTATGGTCCACTCCGTTCTGCTCAGCGATAGTGGACGCCAAGCTTAAAATGCATCTTTTCCGGAATACTAATAAACCAACTTGCCGTCATCCAATTGCGCTTGGGCTATCATTTAACCGACCATTGTTGAAACTCTTTCCTGTTGCCAAAATAATTTTTTTAATAAATAAATAATAATAAAATTACTTTTATCAGAATAAATAAATGATATTTACATGTGAGAGCATAAATTCACGTTAATTTTTAATAAACAGATTTTGGAACGTAGTTTACCGCACATTTTGCTAAAAGTGAATCGTAAGCATCTTGAATTCGAAAATCTGGCAGGGGTGTGAAGTCTTTTAGATAAATGTTCAGTAGGGTGGATCGTTCTTCTATGGAGAAAAAAAAAATATTATTAATCAAAACCTACCTATGGGGAAAAGATGCTCTATGGTATATAGAGATTAGGGAAAAAATAATTTAAAAAATTCATTTTAAAATTTTGCACTGCCACAAAGGGGTTGAATTTTCGAAAAAAATGCAAAAAGCTCTCATTTTGGTTAAATGATTTTACACAAAAAATAATTGTTTTTTACAATATAAATCCTAAAAAGTGATGATTATTGAATAATTAGTAGTACAGTGTGCATTTCAACCTTTTTTTACCCAATTTCCCTTCCCTCTCCCCATATCACCGTTGAATCAGCCCTACAACCGTATAAAGCAGTTGTCAGTGGCTTACGAAATTCGACGCCTAATCGGTAAGCGCTGTTCTTGTAAATTAAAATACAATTTTATTATGTGACATTTGCTTGCTTGTGTACTTGGACTAATACTGTACTGTGGCGTTGATAAGAAAAGACATGATTTGTCCTATATTTGGGTCAGGCTGTAATATGCCCACGATTATGCTTCCTACTTACGAAAAACGTAATAAGGTGCGTATGTTGGCATTCAAAAAGAGAAGCAAAGTACAGTGTATTTAAATACACTTTTCTCCGCGTGTCAATAAGTTGCAAGTAAGTTAGGAGAGACCTGGAAACGAGTTTTAATACCAATAAATGACCACATTTTGAGAAAAATAAGTTCATACTACGACAAATATCGCAATTTCAAAGCTAGAAAATTAACTGAAAGCTATCTCTGGGAAAGCACATCGTAAGTTTCGTTCATGCGTCGACTTGGTTGTTTTCAGATTATCTGGTGCCGTTAGCAACACGAGGGCTATAATGCGCCGAAACATTCGTCATTTGACAAGCCAACATGCATTTACAAACACCCATGCCTTACACGGGACTCGTACCCGCAACTTCGTGGTCTAGAAGCTAGCACACTAACCACTATACCGTTTGGTCGGCTAGGTCACGTGTCGACATTGACATAGATACAACAATGTTGGTTGCGATAATAGGTAGTCTGTCATCACAGGTATCAAAGAAGGTGTTATACGAAATATGGAACTGATTTTGAAGCGTCCACTACAATGGTTAGTGTGCCAGTTACAAGACAAAGGGAGACCGTATGCGAGATACTGCATGTAGTTTCATTCACGTAAACCCAACCAATGCGAACTGACTAACAAGAAAAACTTAAATACTCATCAACTGTGCTTAATGGAAATTTGTGAAGCCATCACTGCGGACAAAGCAGCGAAAAGTTGTTGAAGAGAAACTCTGGAAAGATATGCCACTCAAGGTGGTTTACAACCCTCAACAGAATTCTCATGTTTTATTTGGCTTAGAAGAAGTCCAACCAAAGCTTTATTGACATTCATTACGTTCATCTTAAAAGTCTAGGCACTTATGTGATTCAAGATCAAAACCAAACAATCGGTAATCTATGGTGCAGGAGCATTTGCATTAATCGATCTTCCTGGCGCGTTATTTCTCAATTGATTTGAAGAAAGTCATTGATCCAGTAATTTCTTAAACGGGGGTTTGGGAATTCCTGAAAATATCCTGATATCAATGTTAGCTGACAGCAGAAATAACACAAAGGAATCGGTCCTCCAAAGAATTTTGAATTTTGCGCAAAGTCAAACGGTCTGCTGCAACCCAAACCCTTTTAGCGATTAATATCCGTATCTTAAACATACCAACTTTTGACCCTTGTGTAACAGATTATGTGAACTTAAGTGGGAGAATGTGACAGAGCGATTTAGTGATGACATGATTTCAGGAACAATAGTAAACCCAGCAATCATTTCTACAGCAATACTATAGCATTACCTACTATCAAGGGGTATCCCTGTCTTACTCAAGCTACAGAACGAATAGTCACAGAAGCATTTTCTGCTGTAAGCGGATCATACAGAAGAGATGGGTTAAAAAGAAATAGCCTGGAATCACGAAACCTCAAGCCAGTTTTCAACACCAAACGTGATTACCGTTTACTATAATTCCGAAGATTTTTTGATTTTTCTTGATTTAATTCTTAAGAAGCTGTAATATGTTCCTAAAACTTTTTTTTTTCTGTAGCCATTTAGTATATGTCCTCTCATTCCAATAAACATTTAAAAGTACTAAAGGCCTGTTTCACTTAAACAAAAATCACTTTGACATTTTACTATTATAAAGCTTAAATACCAAAACTTCATCACCCTTGCAAAGAGCTTAACATAAAATTTATTATTATTATTTTTTTTTTATTTTTCCCTTAATTAATGTACCTCAAAACATCTTTTCCTTACAGGTAGGATTTGAAATTATTAAAAAAAAAAAAAAAATTCAATGGACTTTGACTTTTCGCTATAAAAAAGCACAAATACCTAAACTTCATCCTCCTTGTTGCAGTACTGAACTTAAAATGTAATTTTTTTAATTATTTTTCCATGCATCTATATACCATAGAACATCTTTTCCCCATAGGTCGGATTTGAAATTCTGAAATAATTTTTTTTTCGATTCACCCTAATGTTCAGTTATCTGGATTTAAAAATGTTATCTAATGGTAATTTAAAAAGACAGTTTATTTTATGAATCTTTGCGAGTTGTATAATTATTTACTATAAAAAATTGTGAATTTTAATAAGTTGTGGACTTGGGTGGAAAAAATAAAAATAGTTTAAAATTTTACAAAAATCCAAATTTTTAAAAATATCAAAGGTGCTGCTTTAATATTAAATAGCTTATCCAATTGTAATATTTAAAATGCATCCACCGAAAAAAAAAATGTCAGAATGATGCCTTTAAAATAGGAGATTCTATATTTTTGTGTCCTATACTCTCGTTTGAGGATTATTTGATCTAAAGTATTGATTAACTAATATAACCCATAAAAAAGGTTTTAATATAAATCCTTTGTAAGCGTTGCCAATTTTTATATTCATTAACAAAGCGCCGTATCTGTTGCCAGTGTGTTTTTGGTATTGACATCTAATTTTAAATATTAAAAGAATCTCCCATCAGCATAATATGCATTAAACTACTTTTCAAAATTTATTCATTAAAAATGAATTTGAATTTATGCACTTTCAGGTATATTTTTATTTATTCCGATTAAAATAATCTATTATTTAATTATTAAAACAATTTTGGCAACACGAAAGAGTTTCTTCCATTATCGGTTAAATGCTATTTCATCGCGCTTGGATGACGGAAAATTATCTCATTATTATCCCATAAAATCGACCTTTTAATGACAATGACACAAGCAAAATTTCTTACAGTAAATTGTCATCGGCATCGAATCTATCTGCCAATATAATATTACTGTAGCAACTTAAAATTGTAGACAATTTTATTGTGTAGCGCAATGGGATCAGATTGAATCTATATATAAGGAAAAACACGTCATTCACAGGAATATATTTTGGACGACAGATAGACCAAGTTAATTTGTCATCCTTGGGAAAGTATTCATTTCCTGAGCTATGATGTTATGGCATTTAAATAGACACTTTTAATCTTAATTAAGGATATAAGTTTTGACAAATTTAAAATTAAAAAAAAAAAATTGATTTATTAGAAAAATGTGTTTATAGGAAGAACAACTTTCAATTTTTGTAGTAACAACCGCGACCTTTAAAAAAAATTTAATATTTTTTTCGTTTGTAGCGCTAATTATAGTAAAATAGTACTGTTTTACATATTTCTATCTTTTAATAGGTTTAAATCAAATAGAATTTCCGTTATCCGAAGAACCCGTACTCGGAACCTGGACTGTCACACTTCAAACTGGCGACGACACTAGATCAACAACATTTGAAGTAAAAGAATATGGTAAGTTAGTCTAAAATTGTACTTCGAGTTTGAAATGTTCATTAGGTAAAATAAGTACTGAAAGTACCTGAACAGTCGAAAAATCCCTCAATGGATATCGACAGTTTCCTCAATGGATATCGACAGTTTCCCAAATGGATATCGACAGTTTCCCAAATGGATATCGACAGTTTCCCAAATGGATATCGACAGTTTCCCAAATGGATATCGACAGTTTCCCCGATGGATATCGACAGTTTCCTCGATGGATATCGACAGTTTCCTCGATGGATATCGACCATTTCCCAAATGGATATCAACAGTTTCCTCGATGGATATCGACAGTTTCCTCGATGGATATCGACAGTTTCCTCGATGGATATCGACAGTTTCCTCGATGGATATCGACAGTTTCCTCGATGGATATCGACAGTTTCCTCGATGGATATCGACAGTTCCCTCGATGGATATCGACAGTCTCCCCAATGGATATCGACCATTTCCCTAATGGATATCGACTGTTTCCTCATTGGATATCGACTGTTTCCCCAATGGATATCAACAGTTTCCTCAATGGATATCGACAGTTCCCTCAATGGATATCGACAGTTTCCTCAATGGATATCGACAGTTTCCCAAATGGATATCGACAGTTCCCTCGATGGATATCGACAGTTCCCTCGATGGATATCGACAGTTCCCTCGATGGATATCGACAGTTCCCTCGATGGATATCGACAGTTCCCTCGATGGATATCGACTGTTTCCTCGATGGATATCGACTGTTTCCTCGATGGATATCGACAGTTTCCCAAATGGATATCGACTGTTTCCTCGATGGATATCGACAGTTTCCAAAATGGATATCGATAGTTTACTCAAGGAATATCGAAGGTTTTCTCATTTGATATGGACAGTTTCTTCTGTAATATTATTGACCCTTTATCAAACAGAAAGATAAATCAATCTGGCAACGTAAAGATAAAATTGATTATCTTGTAGAAATAATTATTTTTATTCTATCTTAAAATGTAAATTCAATGAATTCATTTTGACACTTAACTTATCTTTAACTGCCACTCGTAGTATCACAATTAAAAAGAAGTTATCTTTTTTAAAAAAATAAAAAAATTAGCGAAGTTGGAAACGTTTGGTAATTCAAGGACTACAATCATATACTATCTAGTATAATGTAGATGGTCTAAATTTAAATTGATTCTAACCTTCATTTTCACAACTTTTCTAATAAAGACCACCAGTCGGAAAACGTCCTTAATATCTTATTCAATTAGTAGTAAATATTTGAACTTTACACCCATCTCAAAATAATTTGACCTTAATCTCAATGTACATTTTCCTTTTTCTTTTTTTTTTTTCTTTTTTTTCTTTTTAATTCAATTCCGAGATTCCTCTGCGGAATTTTCTTCTCTTTATCATTATTTATTTCTAAATTTTATAAGATGATAACAATGGCTGAAAACATCACTATTCTTGTTTACATGCATCCGTGACGTCTCAGCTACGGGTACTATGTACTCAAGTGACTAGAAGGAATCAAGTATGCGTATGTATGTGATACACTCATTCAATATGGATATTCAAAATCAGCACGGCAAATTTTAGTTAAAAAAATCGCTTTCAAACGGGCTTAGAAAATCCACCAAATGTCCGTATTAAGCAGGGTGCTCATATCAAATGTCTTTAATTTGGCTATCCAGGATCTTCAGACGTCGCTCCACTATATTTCTTCTTTTGAGGCTACGTCAAAGACAGTCTACTTAAGACACTGTTGTTGCACAAATTGTCTGTATATAGTGTAAATAGTGACGTATTATTTTAAAATTCTATTGTAATTTATTTTTATCTTATTTTATTTATTAACAGCGATTATACAGGTTAGAAAAAGGTGGCAACACCTAAAGCAATCCAGAAATTTCGAGATGTTTCTGTTCCGATGAATTGGCTGGAAATTTCGCGAATGTTCTCTCGCGCCAAGTATAAATAAGACTGGGAGTTCGGGAAAGTTTTCAGATTGACTTCGGACTTCGTTGAAAGCTGATCGCTTTGTTTACCTACTAAAGTGGACTTGTATAATCGCTGTTTTCGAAGTTGTTCTTGCTGAAGCTTGTGAGCGATTACGCTGTTGTCTGTGAATAAATTTTGTGCCTGTGAAGAGTGAATAAATAGTAGTTTTTATCTTAAAAACTGTGCCATCATTGCCTCAGTGGAAAAATTTATAACACTATTGAGATACAAAGGCTTCAATATTCTTGATATTGAAGACTTTGTAGCTCAATAGCCGCTGCTTTGCTAACAGTGACTATATGGAAATGGCATGAGAACACGGTTGAAACTGGACTACCCACTGGATATTCACAGGGCTACTAAGCCCACGTAAAAATGCAGTATTTTTTTCTATATAATGTGTGCGTCCTGTTTTCTAATTTTAAATTTTTATACTTTTTAACTTTATTTTAAGTATAGCTGCTTCTCCAAATTTGATTTGTCAGACATTTTATTCGGATGCCTAGATGTACTGTATGCACCCAAATTTATGAAGATATTAACTATATACCCGCGTTGCGGAAATCAGTCATTGGTGTACAAGTCCCAGGTTTTGGCGCTTCGCTAGCAGGAAGGTTCATCTTGCTCGCTTCACTCACTAAAATCTAATTGCTACGTAAAGCCTTAATATTAGAAGCCCCTTCCCTGACGAGGAAAAAAAAATTCCCCGTTAATACAATAATACAAAAGAACAACATCCCTTTAAGATTATTTTAACACGTGTTTGTGGAAAGCAGAATTAGAAGGCCAAAACTACTCGCGTTGAAACTTTCAGAGCTCTAGGCCTATTAAAAGTCGCTTTTTGCGAAAAAATTAATCAAAAAAATTAGTTAAAATTTAAAAATTCTTTTTGACAAAAGTCCACTTAGAAGGCCGAAACTACTTGTGTTGAACATTTCAGAACTGTAGCCCAATCAGAAATCGTTTTGTAAAATGGTTGTTAATTAATTATAAAAATTATTAAAAAGAAACTAAATAAAAATATAAAATTCTCTTTTTCGAAAATCCAATTAGAACGCCAACACTACTAATGTTGAAAATTTCAGAGCTGTAGCCCTATTGAAAACCGTTTTATAAAATATTTATTATTGATTAAAAAAATTAATTAAAAAATAAGTGATTAAAATTTTGACATTCTGTTTTTCAAAAGTCCAATTAAAAGGCTAAAACTACTTATGTTGAAAATTTCAGAACTGTATCTCTATTTTAAGTCCTTTTATAAAATAAAAAAAAAATTAAAAAAAAAAAAAAAATTAAAGAACTAATTAAAAATTTTACATTCTGTTTGACATATGTACAATTAGAAAGCCAAAGCTTCTTTTGTTGAAAATTTCAGAGGTCTACTCCAATTTTAAGTAGGTTTCTATAGATCCACTGAGCCACAGACAGACAGACAGACAGACACACAGCTTGTTTTATTATTATAGATACTGATTAAATCAGGCTCTACACAACACAGGCTTGATTACAAACAATCTGTATATTTGTATAATTATACTGTAATGGGATGTGTATGGGTTCATGTGTTGAAAATTCAAAAACTATGACATGAGCATTTGTTAGCTTTGAAATCATTAGACTTATTATTATCAATAGACTGCGCGTTCCCACTTCAGTTATACAACGAGAATGAAACCAAAATGAATCACATGAGTAGGGACTTTTTGGCAGATTTGGCTGGTTTCTCCTCACTCAGGCGATAAACAAAAACATATTTATGAGTGTACTGTAAAACCTTAACTAAATAGAAAATTTAATAAATAGCACTTACTTGCGAAAGGTTACTGAGCCTCCTTTCTGGAATTTTTCTTTGCAACCAAATGCAGATCAATATTTCACCATTTTTCTTGTATTCACGTACTTTCCGTCAGACGCATTTGGAGCTTTCCATTAAAATGAGTTTTTATCTTCTTCGTTTTCCTTCGTCTATCAGTCACGTGGTTTTTAATTTGGTTACACGAGGTTACTCTAAACATGCGGTCTAGCAACCAACAATTTAATATACAAGACAACGACGTCGTAAAATTAATCCTTTATCTAATAATCTTATTATTTTTTATCGCCTGAGTGAGGAGAAACCCGCCAAATCTGCCAAAAAGTCCCTACTCATGTGATTCATTTTGGTTTCATTCTCGTTGTATAATTGAAGTGGGAACTCGCTGTCTATTGATAATAATAAGTCTATGTTTGAAATAGTGTCCTGTTCTTTTCAGTACTACCTAAATTCGAAGTGAAGATAAAATTCCCTCCTTTTGTGCTGGCAAATACAAAGATTGTTCCTGTGGAAGTGTGTGCAAAGTAAGTTTCCTATTCGGGATTTCATTTTGAACTCTTTGTAAAATACATGCTGAAGTTAAAGGCTAGAGAGAAAAAAAGCTATTGGCAGATGCATACCTTCTTTGAATTCTGACTATGCTCAGGCACAGCTGATGCCTGTGTGGTTAGTGCTCTGGTTTCGCTTGCCAAAGGTGCCTGGTTCGAATCAGGGGTAGGTATGGATATTCATTGGGGTTTGGAATCCAGGTTAAGCTGTAGGCCCCTGCTTGTGAACATGTAGAGGTTGTTGTTGTTGTTTCTTATTCCAACTGGTCTAGCGGGGCTAGACCAGGTCCATGAGTCCACCCACCCTCAGGAAGTCGAAGAACAAGACTGGGTCGCGCAGGAAATCTTCTTTTTCAAAATGCATGCAGCTAAGGAGGTGAGCCGGGCTAGCTGCACCGGTGAAACACTTATTGCAAGTTGGATGGACCTTTCTCTTATGTTCATATCTCATACACCTTAGGTGACCACTGATAAATCTTGTGTACGCAGTCTGATCACCTCTATCTCCTCTGAAGGTCAAAGCGCGTCCCGGCTTTTCTCCAGAGTACCAGGTGTGCACCGGGGGAACAATCCAGTCCAGCTGTACACGTAGTAGAGGTCGTTCAGCGCACAAACCAAATTGGACTATGTTCATCATTCCAGATCATGTTGTAAGGAATGTTTAGAAGAGCAATTCCTGCGCATTGAAAATTAGAAAGGGGTTAAGAAATAGTATGTGTGAAATGAAATATTTAATGACTATTTGTATCAGGCATGAGAAACGATTCGCTGAGATTGAAACTTTAAGGGGAGCCGGAATTAATGAACTTCAAAAAATCAATTTTGAGATTAATATTGGCCGATCGAATGGTATAGTGGTTAGCGAGCTAGCTTCTAGACTGAGAGATTGCAGGTTCGAGTCCCGTGAACGTGAATTTTAATTGAATATACAGTTTCTCGGTAAATATGTGTTTCGTTTCGGATAGTTTGTAAAGTATGTAAAATTTTGAGCTCCGAAAATATTGTAAAAAAATTGGCGACTGCAATGTTCTGCGGTTAAACTGGATTGAATGATAATTGAAAATAAAAACTTACTATAAAAATAAGTCATATTCAATCAAGTTAAAGACAAATGAAAAACTGTTTGTAAAATGGGTACATACCTATCAAATTTTACACCACGAATTTCAGCACAATGTAATTCGTAGGTTGTCGTAGGAAAACAAATGAAGGAGCAATTTTTTCTTCGGATTGTGACGTTAAATCCCAGGGAATGATGGAACGTTTTGCGGTTAAGTTACGATTCCAATTTTTTTTCTATTTTTCTTCTTTCGATATTTAATTAAATAAATTTTTAACCCCAGTATAACTTACATATTCGTAATCAGCTTGGCTTTCTTTATTAAAATTTATTGCTTTTTACCATTTTTAAAAAAATAAGCAGCTTCTCCATTATAAGAAATACCAGTAAATACAATTTTCTCCACTTGACAAGAATTCGGTTCCGTCGTATCGAATTCGGCTTTGGTCTGTCAAAATCGTCCATCCGGGAATTTTTTTAATACAATGATTTGAAGTTGCTTAAAATGAAAACAATATCTTATTTTTTATTTATTTTTATAATTATATTTTAAAAAACAAAAAAACAAAATTCTCTATTAGAACTATCAACCTCGCTTTTAGTATGCAGACGCCATTTTGTGTCACCATTACTTCCCGCTTTTTCAACGCCCTTTCCACAGACTGACAGGAAAATATATTGACCAATGGCGCACCCTTATTCTCTTCAATGACTTGAATCAATGTATGGTATGCTTATATGCGTCCGGGCAGATATCCGATCCACTGCTCTGCTGACGCCTTTTACAGGAAGGCCCAAATGCTGGTCTGAGCTAAACAGGACCTCCGAACTTTTTGTTGCCAATGGTCGACGTGGCAGTACGTAAGTACTATTAAAAAAATAAGAATTCTAGGTTATAAGACAGGCATAATTGTACTGTTGAGTATAGTACCACCAAAACTTGTTATGGGCCAGAAATGTAACCTTTCTTCCACCTGGCTCATAGCGGACTGTAATAGGAAATTTTTGTTTAAGTGGCTGTGTAGGAGTGCGTGTACGTATGTGCCTCTCGACAAATCTGAGGAATCCTAATTAACTCACTGGTCGTAATAAAATCAGTATGAAACCTGGCAGATAGATTCGATGTCGATGACAATGCATACAATCAAGTTTTGGGGGCTGTCAACACACGCTTTGTCTTCGGAATTCTGGTAAACCAACTTGACGTCATCCAATCGATCTGAAATTTGATAGATAGAATTGTTGTCGATAAGCTTGCATTATATCACGATTTGGAATCTGTCACTATAAGGCCACTTTTACACACGCTTCAATTGGCTCCCCTGGTATTACCAATAAATCTACTTTCCGTCATTTAACTGAACTGAAACAGCTTTAAAACATGGCAACAACACTCGTTGCTGATAACAATGCTTTCTATCTAGTTTTGAGACCGTCTCGTAAAGACCGCTTTTACATTCGTTTTTATTGCCTTACGTCTTTTACACACGCTTCAATTGGCACCACTGGTATTACCAATAATTCTACTTTACGTCATTTAATTGAACTGAAACAGCTTTAAAACTTGGCAACAACACTCGTTGCTGATAACAATGCTTTCTATCTAGTTTTGAGACCGTCTCGTAAAGACCGCTTTTACATTCGTTTTTATTGCCTTACGTCTTTTACACACGCTTCAATTGGCGCCCCTGGTATCACCAATAATTCTACTTTACGTCATTTAATTGAACTGAAACAGCTTTAAAACTTGGCAACAACACTCGTTGCTGATAACAATGCTTTCTATCTAGTTTTGAGACCGTCTCGTAAAGACCGCTTTTACATTCGTTTTTATTGCCTTACGTCTTTTACACACGCTTTAATTGGCGCCCCTGGTATTACCAATAATTCTACTTTACGTCATTTAATTGAACTGAAACAGCTTTAAAACTTGGCAACAACACTCTTTGCTGATTACAATGCTTTCTATCTAGTTTTGAGACTGTCTCGTAAAAACCGCTTTTATATTCGTTTTTATTGCCTTATGTCTTTTACACACGCTTCAATTGGCGCCCCTGGTATTACCAATAATTCTACTTTACGTCATTTAATTGAACTGAAACAGCTTTAAAACTTGGCAGCAACACTCGTTGCTGATAACAATGCTTTCTATCTAGTTTTGAGACCGTCTCGTAAAGACCGCTTTTACATTCGTTTTTATTGCCTTACGTCTTTTACACACGCTTCAATTGGCGCCCCTGGTATTACCAATAATTCTACTTTACGTCATTTAATTGAACTGAAACAGCTTTAAAACTTGGCAACAACACTCGTTGCTGATTACAATGCTTTCTATCTAGTTTTGAGACTGTCTCGTAAAAACCGCTTTTATATTCGTTTTTATTGCCTTACGTCTTTTACACACGCTTCAATTGGCGCCACTGGTATTACCAATAATTCTACTTTACGTCATTTAATTGAACTGAAACAGCTTTAAAACTTGGCAACAACACTCGTTGCTGATAACAATGCTTTCTATCTAGTTTTGAGACCGTCTCGTAAAGACCGCTTTTACATTCGTTTTTATTGCCTTACGTCTTTTACACACGCTTCAATTGACGTCCCTGGTATTACCAATAATTCTACTTTACGTCATTTAATTGAACTGAAACAGCTTTAAAACTTGGCAGCAACACTCGTTGCTGATAACAATGCTTTCTATCTAGTTTTGAGACCGTCTCGTAAAGACCGCTTTTACATTCGTTTTTATTGCCTTACTTCTTTTACACACGCTTCAATTGGCGCCCCTGGTATTACCAATAATTCTACTTTACGTCATTTAATTGAACTGGAACAGCTTTAAAACTTGGCAACAACACTCGTTGCTGATAACAATGCTTTCTATCTAGTTTTGAGACTGTCTCGTAAAGACCGCTTTTACATTCGTTTTTATTGCCTTACGTCTTTTACTCGCGTTATATTATCCAGATATCAATCTTAATTCAAACATGTTCAATTTGGCGATACATAATGACTGAAACCTTCACATATTAAGGCAGGCAAGGCAAAATCTTTGAAGGTCTAATTTAACCCACTTTCTGTCCTCCAATCGAGCTGAATCTTTTCAAATAGACTCGTTGTGGATGGCAATGTATTCAATCAAGTTTTAGGGTAAAAAAAGAAATTGGAAACTAGTTCGGTGTAGATCTTTTATTCTTAGAAGTCAAACACTATGAAAACTCGAACTAAGCTCAAGATATTGCACGTAAAAATTGCAATGCATATATAAAGGATTTATATTAAAAACTTTGTTTTTATGAATTATATTATTATATGCACATTACTATGATAGATAATATTTTTATGTAAAATGCATGATCTCATTTTTGATTTCGTATTTTCTTTAGTTACACTTATGGCAAACCTGTAATAGGGCAGCTAAATTTGAAAATTGCATTCGAACGCTCTTATTACAACTACCACGACAAAATTCCTGTTTTACAAAAATCAGTCAAGGTAAGTATTGTTGTATAATTGTGTGCAGAAAATTATATTCATATTTTTTTTATTTTGTTTATGTTAGGTTCTTTGGTTACGAGCAACTACCTCCCCCCCCCCCCCTTTTAAGTATATTACATATATGTTAAGAATGAAAATCATTTAAATATAAAATTGTGTAGATATTGTGATGAAAAATTTTTTGTAAGCTCATGTATGAGAGCCATTATGGGACACAAACATTTACACCCACCTAGGCAGTATTGGACCATCACATTGGTGGATGGGTTGGTTGTATTCAGATTATCTGGCGCCGTCAGCAACACGAGGGCTATAATGCGCCGAAACTTTCGTCATTAGACAAGCCAACATACATTTACAAACACCCATGCCAACACGGGACTCGAACCCGCAACCTCGCGGTCTAGAAGCTAGTACGCTAACCACTATACCGTTCCATTGGTGGATGGGAAACAGAGGGATTGACGGATGAAATGCGACTTGGGACTGTTTTGAAATAGTTTCCTTGCAAGGCTATAGTCGTGCAATGGAAACTGGAAGGGAGGTGTGAGTTTCTAATGCCGGCGACACACAGGAATGGTCCGGGAACTGCGGGTCTACAAGCCCCCTTTTGATAAATGTCGAAATGGGAGAAATGAAACTGAAATCTTAAGGAGGGTGGTATTTGTAAAGCTGAGGACACACAGGAACGGCGCTGTTACCAGCCCCCTTTTGATGAATGTCGAAGGGGGAGATAATGCACAGAAATCTTAAGGAGTGTGGGATTTGTAAGGGGGAGGAGTAGCTGTCCAAATTAAGGTGACAGTTTTTTCCAACCCCTTACAAATTCCAGCCTCTTTAAGATTTCAGTGCATTTCTCCTCTTTCGACATTTATCAAAAGGGGGCTTGTAGCCGCGCCGTTCCCGGACCGTTCCCAAGGCGAAGACACACAGGAACGGTCCGGGCACGATGAGGGTTACAAGCCCCCTTTTGATGAATGTCGAAGGGGGAGATAATGCAAAGAAATCTTAAGGAGTGTGGGATTTGTAAGGGGGAGGAGTAGCTGTCCAAATTAAGGTGACAGTTTTTTCCAACCCCTTACAAATTCCACCCTCTTTAAGATTTCAGTGCATTTCTCCTCTTTCGACATTTATCAAAAGGGGGCTTGTAGCCGCGCCGTTCCCGGACCGTTCCTAAGGCGAAGACACACAGGAACGGTCCGGGCACGATGCGGTTACATGCCCCCTTTTGATGAATGTCGAAGGGGGAGATAATGCAAAGAAATCTTAAGGAGTGTGGGATTTGTAAGGGGGAGGAATTGCTGTCCAAATTAAGGTGACAGTTTTTTCCAACCCCTTACAAATTCCACACTCCTTAAGATTTCAGTGCATTTCTTCCCTTTCGACATTTATCAAAAGGGGGTTTGTAACCGCGCAGGGCCCGGACCGTTCCTG
The DNA here is from genome assembly GCA_963978545.1 of Linyphia triangularis. Lineage (NCBI taxonomy): Eukaryota > Metazoa > Arthropoda > Arachnida > Araneae > Linyphiidae > Linyphia > Linyphia triangularis. The sequence goes on along the minus strand of OZ021723.1, from coordinate 8,955,616 downwards.
TGTGTCCCCAGCTTGTCTCCCCGGCCTTTAGCTTTCGAGCAGCTACCTTGTACTCCCCCCCCCCCCCTGAACCGTTATCATCCACCCACCATCAACTCCTCAAGGAAAAAGTGGTTTGACCAGGGACAGGGTCTTTCTGAGGAGAGACCTGGGATCTGGCAACAGAGACACTGATCGAGAGCGAAGCCCCTTCGATCCTTCGAGTGCACTTGGCAGATGATGTTTTCGTCTTGTCAGGTTGTTCGCGCGAGAGACTACGGATGTGTGTAAAGACGAGTTGTTAAGTTTTCAATCACAGTTTTTTTTTTCTCCAGCATCATAATCACCACACCTCATGAACGAACCTAATCTCGGAAAAGAAAGAGGATTATCACAGTATCAGTGGAGGCTCGTGGGTGAAAAAAGTGAGGGGCCCCGAATTAACAGTTGCGGGTCATGGGGGGGAGGGGGAACATGCAAATATCAAAATGCATGAATTTCATGCAATTTTGTAAATGTTACTCAAACATATATACACGCAAAACTGCAAGATTAATTAAATAATCTAAATCTTAATAAAGTAACTATTTCATTAAAAGTAATTAGTATGACAAAAACTACGTTCTGTTTGAGTATAGGCGACGCCAGGAAGGGTAAATAAGATGCACTTACACCCTTTACTTTTGAAAATTAGAAATGAAGGGGAGTATTAATTGGAAAAAGTCTGGGCTTCATATTGTTTATTTAAACGTAATATTAAATCATATTTGTTTAAATATTAGATTTTTAATTGAAATATTAATATTCAGCCGACCAAACGGTGTAGTGGTTAGCGTACGAACCTCTAGACCGCGAGGTTGCGGGTTCCGTGTAAGACACGGATGTTTGTAAATGAATGTTGGCTTGTCGAATGACGAAATGTTTCGGAACATTATAGCCCTCGTGTTGCTGACGGCGCCAGATAATCTGAAAACAACCAGAACAAACAATATTTATTCACGATTGAAAATTCCCGGTTTGTAGCTTTACCCGTCTTGCACTCTTTTGTATGCGATTTGCGCACACTTTCAAGTAATACATGCCACTGCAGATGCGTTTGAGGATTTAAATTTTTTTTTTTATGCAAATTATTTTAAGGATCTGGTGGTCGTAAGAGCAGCTCACCAAGAGCGCAACGCTTCCTGACCAGTGGTAGAGATTAGGAACAGCAGCAAGTACCGCGACTCAGTGCAAGTTTTTTTTTTTTTTTTTTTTTAAAGGGGGAGGGGGGTTGGAGTTTCGATAATCCTAACCACCATTAACCCTCATACTAAATTTGAAAATCGTAGGTCAATTTGTTTGTAAGTCATGCTGACCACAGATACACGCACAGACTTTGTATGTTGGCTTGTTTAATGACGAATGTTTCGGCGCAATGTAGACCTCGTGTTGCTGACGGCGCCAGAAAATCTTAAAACAACCAACCTTTCAAGTAAAACTGAGAAGAGGAAAAAAAAGGTTGTTTATAAGCAATGTTCAAGCAAAAAGAACTCTGTTTAAAACACCTTAAGAGGCATTAGCACAGCAATTTTTATCAAACTCCTTAGAGCCGTTTATTAGCAATCTTTGAAAAACATGACTTTTTCAATGGCTGTTACCTTATGCGCATGTGCGATTTTGACGAAAACTTTAATGGTAGGTCCCATGGTTACCACCAAACCGCACACTAAATTTGAGCATCGTAGGTCAATTTGTTTGGATTTGTTCGGGAGTTATTCCGACAATAAAAGCATCGTTTTATTCAGAAATGCATGAACTATTTTTAAAAGGCAAACAACTTTTTTATTAATATTATTATTATTGCAAAATTTCGTTACTGTACCCTTTTCAGATAATAATCCCTTTTCTTCTGAGTTGGAGTTTAATTTTTTTTAAAGAAATTTAGTTTAAATTAGTTGAAAATTATTAATGAGTACCTTAGTATGTATTTTAAGCACTCATTAATAGTTTATTAATAGTAAAAAAAATATTTTAGCACATATTTAATTACTACGTTTTTCTATGTACTTTTATTTGCAGCTCAACGGGTGCTTCAAATACGATGTAAATATATCTTTAATTGAAAATAAGCATTACAACCACGGGAGGAGAATTAAGGTCGAAGCAAATGTGGTTGAAACTGGGACAGGTAAGTCTGGACAATTATTGGACACTTGCAAAGTTTGGTTTAATGGAAAACTCTCTTTGAATAATTTTGGCATTGCTTATTTCAAACAACCTCTATCACCTAATAATATTACAAAACCTATTTTTCATTTAACATTTACTTAAATGTTTACCTTTGGTTTTGTTGTCTTTTCTTTCTAATAAGATATTGGTACTTACGCATTTACCGGTTAGTGATTGAAACCTTTCCCTACTGCTTTGATATATTTTTTTTTTGTGTGTGTGCCATTCTTGCTACTTTTTTTGTATTATTTTTCATATTTTTTTTTATCATCTTTGCTAACTTTTTTGTATCATTTTTGCTCCTTTTTTTGGTATCATTTCTCCAACCTTTTTCGATATTAACCCTTTGCACTCGTAATTATGCTTTAGAAAGTTAGCAAATAACTCGGAATTTTTTTTTTATGTTCGATCAAGAAGAATTTTTTTGATGGAAATGTGTTCCAATTTAACTAGAAGGTTTACCATCCTTAAATAAAAAATTTATAAATATAGCCCCCGAATACATCCCTTGACCTAGGATGGGAATGTGGCCACATAATATTTTATTTTTCCACATGTCAAAATAATTTATTGAAACTACTAAGAATACTTAAGTATATTACACTGCACCGCATTAACCCTTTGCACTTCGCTGTCCCCTCTCAGGTGACAGCGTAGTTTAGCATATCGCTCGGATGTGCCCTCTCAGGTGACATTAAAGTTTATTAGTGATTTCGGAGAATTAACTTTTTCCAGCACAACTTTTTGAGAAATACATGTTTTCCTGAAGTTTTCTCTCGAAATGGCACAAGAAATCAAAATCAAAATATAGTAAAATTACCATGATGTATAAAAAAAAAAACATTTGAGCGGGGTTTTGTGACAAAAGAGAACCTGAGAAGTGTTGGTTCACGACGGTCCGAGCGCTTCTCTGCGCCACTTGAAAGGAGCAATAGAGTTAGTCGATAGTTGGGTTTGTAGAAATTTAAGGGCGCAAGGGCAAGATGCGATGTCTCCTGTACGGGGACATACGAGCGCAATGGTAAAACGAGTGATGTCCCCCATACGGGGACATACGAGTGAAAAGGGTTAATTCTACTTCCTTTTTTTTTGCAAACGTTTGCGCTGCTTTTTGACGACAGGTTTTTTTTTTTTTTTTTAAATAGTCGACTGGAGAATACGTAAGTGCTAACATATTCAGTTTTCAAAAATTTTGCAATCAGTTGAAAAAAATCGCAATGTAGTTTGTGTTTTGTATCTTTTTATAAAAGTCTTCAGTATATTTCTCTAACTTTGGCCTTTGAAGATTTTCCTTATCTTGAAGATCAGCGTGCATCGCAATTATGATGTTTCTGTAACTCTGCTCTTCTGTCCGGGGGATTGTTAAGGCAAAAATTTCAGAATTTCAGATTTTTATAATTTAGTGGAAAAATATAGCCTGAAATTTTACCTTTCAGTACATACCTTACTTTTACTGATCCGAGAAGAATTAAGAATATTATTTAAGTTTTTGTAAGCGCGCATATCAGAAATCGTCTGTTTCTCATTTTCTTAAATTGCATTTTTCTCTTCATGTGTATTTTAAGATTTTTAAGGTATTCGATTTGTTCCTTGCGATTCAAAAGTTGATGTATTTTTTCTAAATTTAGAGATATTGTTTACTATACTATTTTGAACACAATTGTGCATGGATTCTGGAATCTGGTATTTTTTTTATTGTTTTACTGCAATTTTCGTAATGCTACTATTTAAAAAGTTTACATTTTTTGCGGTTGTACCAAAGTTTTACTTTTAAATAATTAACCAATGAGTCAAATTCAAAATCCATGCACAATTATATCAATATATAATCGATTAGCTTTTAAAAAAAATTGAGACAGATTGCAAAAAAATTGAATCGCAAGGAGCGTTTTTAAAATTTCTGAAAAAACGCCTAATTTTTCAATAAATATTCAATTACTTGAAAAAAAAAAATCCACATAAATTTTTGAAATTTTGTTTTGTGTTTCATCTAATTGCTAGTGAAGTGCTCAAAACATGAATTTTGGACAAAAATTGAAGAATTTTTATTTTTGACTTAACAGTCTAACAGAAGTTCTAGTATGGCTCATTTCCTGTACTCCTTATGTTACAATCTTCAGCCCAGTGCATTTAGAGACTACTTTCTATAAAACCTTCACAAGTGGTACGAAACAGATCATTTAAGGAAATGACATAAATTAAAAACTCGAAAATAGCGTCTGATATATTTTATTTCATGTTTGAAATCTTTATATCAATGCATATGCAGTGGTTCCAATTTGCTTTTTGCTGTAGTAATTTTTATTTATAATAGATGGATATGAAATGAAAACAATTTATATCATTTCATTAAGTGATCATTTTCGTACCAAACGTCAAAATTTTATAAAAAGTAGTTCTGGGTCTTAGCCAATCATCAAAATAATAATAATAATAATAATAGTAGTAGTGACAGTAGTAGTAGTAGTGATAGTAGTAGTAGTAGTAGTAGTAGTAGTAGTAGTAGTGATAGTAGTAGTAGTAGTAGTAGTAGTGATAGTAGTAGTAGTAGTAGTAGTGATAGTAGTAGTAGTAGTAGTAGTGATAGTAGTAGTAGTAGTAGTAGTAGTAGTGATAGTAGTAGTAGTAGTAGTAGTGATAGTAGTAGTAGTAGTAGTAATAGTAGTGATAGTAGTAGTAGTAGTAGTAGTAATAGTAGTAATAGTAGTGATAGTAGTAGTAGTAGTGATAGTAGTAGTAGTAGTAATAGTAGTGATAGTAGTAGTAGTAGTAATAGTAGTGATAGTAGTAGTAGTAGTAGTAGTAATAGTAGTAGTAGTAGTAATAGTAGTAGTGGTATTAGTAGTAGTAGTGGTGGTGGTGGTGGTAATAGTGGTAATATTAATAGTAATGGTAATATGAGTAGTAGTGGTAATAATAATGGTAATAATAATGGTAATAATAATGGTAATAATAATGGTTATAATAATGGTAATAATAATGGTAATAATAATGGTTATAATAATGGTAATAATAATGGTAATAATAATAGTAATAATAGTAGTAATGGTAATAATAGTAATAATAGTAGTAATGGTAATAATAGTAATAATAGTAATGATAATGGTAATAATAGTAATAATAGTAATAATAATGGTAATAATAGTAATAATAATGATAATAATAGAGTAAATGAGCTCTCAATTTTAAAAAAATACTTGTGACTTTTCATGTTTCTTATGAGGAAATCGTCTCATAGGTCGATATGTGTGAAGAAAAAAAATCAAAAACTGGAGGAAGCTGTAAAATTTTGCCCGTAGTTAAAAATTAGGAAGGAGTAACTTAATCGTCGTGAGCGCCAAGTAATATCAGCAAAATGGGAAAAAAAAAAGAATAACGTCGCCAAAGAAAACTGCGGGAGTAGAACATTACACAACTTTCAATTACCCAATAATATTGGTCGGTTGGTTGTTTTCAGATTATCTGGCGCCGTCAGCAACACGAGGGCTATAATGCGCCGAAACATTCGTCACTAGACAAGCCAACATACATTTACAAATACCCATGCCTAACACGGGACTCGGAACCCGCAACCTTGAGGTCTAGAAGCTAGCACGCTAACCACTATACCTTTCGGTCGGCCAATAATATTGGTCATTGCTTTCAAATGTATGGTGTTATTTACCCTTTTCATATTTTCACTCATAAAAATGGCCAGTTAGGTGATATTTTTGGCAATAACTTTTACATGGGCTTAAAAAACACTGCTAAGATGGCGATGTTATTCGATACACGTTACATTGTCCTTTTTTGTGGGTGTAATAGATAAAATTCAATCGTTGATGGGTGGTGCTCAATAACAGAGAGCTCTGTGAGAGCCACTCGTTCTACAACTTTTTACGCTTTTATTGCATTTCTACGGGAATATCGGAGGTGGGGTTGCTTAGAAAAACTTATGAGGCATTACCATAGCGATTTTGATCAAAATCGTTAGAGCCATTTTTATAGCAATCATTGAAAAACATGCTTTGTTTCAATGGCAGCTCACTTATGCTCATACGTGATTTTGACGAAAACCTTAAAGGTAAGTTTCATAGACACCACTAATCCGCTCACCAAATTTGAACATCGTAGGTCAGTTCGTTCGGGAGTTATGGTGACCACAGACACACAGACAGACATTTTTCTGCCGACTAAACGGTATAGTTGTCAGCGTGCTAGCTTCTAGACCGCGAGGTTGCGGGTTCCGAGTCCCGTGTTAGGCATGGGTGTTTGTAAACGTATGTTGGCTTGTCTAATGACGAATGTTTTGGCGCATTAAAGCCCTCGTGTTGCTGACGGCGCCAGATAATCTGAAAACAACCAACCAACCAACCAACCGATATGTTGTGCTCAACAGGGCTACGACTACTATTCAATCGAGAGATTTGGCTTTAATACCGAAATGGGTTGGTTGGTTGTTTTCAGATTATATGGCGCCGTCAGCAACACGAGGGTTATAATGCGCCGAAACATTCGTCACTAGACAAGCCAACATACATTTACAAACAACCATGCCTTACACGGGACTCGAACCCGCAACCTCGTGGTCTAGAAGCTAGCACGCTAACCACTACACCGTTTGGTTGGCCGAGTTTTCATAGTGTTTGACTACTAGAAACGTAAGGCCGACCAAACGGTACAGTGGTTAGCGTGCTAGCTTCTAGACCCCGAGGTTGCGGGTTCGAGTCCCGTGTAAGGCATGGTTGTTTGTAAATGTATGTTGGCTTGTCTAATGACGAATGTTTCGGCGCATTATAGCCCTCGTGTTGCTGACGGCGCCAGATAATCTGAAAACAACCAACAAAAGACATTTTTCTAGACCATTTTTTTTTAAAATCAGGATGTTCCAAAACGTGGAGAAATGTAAAAAAAAAAAATTCTTTACCGAATACTATACTTTCTTTAACCTATGTATACATATGGGTAATTGAAAGTAAAAATAGCCGACTTTAAGCTTCTCTGCAATAACGTGTCCCTGAACTTAAAACATCGAATTGCCCTATATAGATCAGCTGTTTACAGGTTCTGCTGTTACCTGCAGCCTATTACATTTGATGGGGCATGAACAAATAAATATCCAAATTAGATCTCCTACACTTTTAACGAACAAATTTTAAATCAGTCAAAACACTATTTTCAAAAAAGTAACATTGTAACGAAACTGGCAAAAGGTTTTATCTCAACATTACGGCAGTCCATCTAATTTTCAAACCTATACTAAACTTCAACTTAACTTGACATCACTAGACGGTAGATCGTCACAGTGCTCATAGGTATTTAATCCATTTTGGCTGCGTGAAAGCATAATGTTCGTCAAACCACAACACTGTAGAGAACAAAAGTCTATATGGTTTGGAGATAACTACGTTTTCACTCTGCTAAAATGGATTAATTGCCTATGAACACGGTGAAGATCTATCGTCTAGTGATGTCAAGTTAAGTTGGAGTTTATTATAGTCTATGTAATTAAAGTAAACCACAGATGAGAGGATAGGTTTTCTATTTTATCAGCCTATCATTTTAAATTATTGAAATAATATTAGACAATTGTGTGAAACTATACTAAACTCCAACTTAACTTGACATCACTGGACGATAGATCTTCACCGTGCCCATAGGCAATTAATCCATTTTAGCAGAGTGAAGACATAAATCTCGCCAAACCTTATAGCCTTTTGTTCTGTACAGGGTTGTGGTTTGGCGAACATTATGCTTTCACGCCGCCAAAATGGATTAAATACCTATGAGCACTGTCACGATCTACCGTCTAAGTGATGTCTAGTTAAGTTGAAGTTTAGTATAGTAGTAGACATTTTGTTAAACGTCATTTTCTTCTCACTATAAAGTCAGTCTGGTGGAAATGTTCATTCTTTTCTCCAAGACAAGGCGCAATTATAGATTACCTCTTAAGATTTTCCTGGAGGTTTATTTTTCCGTTAAAATCCTTTCTTAAGAAAAGACGCAGTACTTTTTTCTCTACCAAAAATATTCGAGAGTAACAGCTTCAAAGTTTTTTATACTCAATAGCTCTAGGTGTATTTTTTTAAAGGTCAAAGATAGCTTCGAGCTGTTCGATTGAGAATTAGATGAATTCTCTAAAGGTTGGATACAGGGTCTGATTTACCATTAGGCCCACTAGGCCCGGGCCTAGGGGCCCCCAAATTCTGAAAGTTTTCTGAAAATTGTAAATATAATGGTCTTTTAATGGAAGTACTGAACAAAAATAATAAAAAAATTTTAGATACACATCCGCAAATTCCATATTTTTTATAGTCACAGAGAGTTAAGTTAGATAGATTAATCTAATAAAACCTAACTAAGCAAATCTTTCCAGTTCAGCCAATCATATACAACTTCTTCATATATACACGGAGACAAAGGCTTTACGCCACTGTTCTCCTTCTCTCGCCTCTTGTAAAGAGATGTTCACCAACCAACCATATACAACTTCTTATATTATGAAATGAAAAAGGTCTTTGTGATTGGTTGGTTTTCAGGCTCTTCCGTGGACTTTTTTGGCCCTCCTTTTCGGTGAGATCGTGGAAACCGTGGAAAGGTTACTTTGCATTATTTACAATTATTGTTATAAAATTAAGTAATCTTTATTATTATATAATTTGTGGACCCTGTGGTAAAATGTAAGTTTAAAATACAGTAAAATGTCCTTTAAAATCAGTGTTCATGGGGGGTCTTGATTAATTCAAAAGTTTTGAGGAAATCAAGATCATACTAATTATAACAAAAAAATCGTGTGAAAGTAAACTATGAGTTTTAATTGTAAAAAGTTAACGAATGTAGCTTGATCTGGTAATATTGTGACGTAAGGAAATAAATATTTGCTATTGGGGGCCCCTCTCTGAATGTTGGGCCTACAGTAAAAAAAATTCTAAATCGGGCTCTGGTTGGATATCTTTCTACCAATATTAACAAATTGTTGACCGATGACGAATTAACTCTTCATTATGTGGGCAATTCTCTGCTGTAAACACGAGATATTTTAAGCTCTTTTTTACAAAGTTATATGGAAAACTAATTATTTTAACTCGGTCAAATTTGCATTTATATCGTCTGATGAACGGGACACACGATATAAATGCAAATTTGACCTAATTAAAATAATTACCTTTCCATATTCGAGAGTAATATTCGAGAAAATATTCGAGAGTAACAGCTTCAAAGTTTCTTATACTCAATAGCTCTAGGTGCATTTTTTTTAAAGGTCAAAGATAGCTTCGAGCTGTTTGATTGAGAATGAGATGAATTCTCTAAAGGTTGGATATCTTTCTACCAATATTAACAAATTGTTGACCGATAATGAGTTAACTCGTCTTTTCATGCCCAAACGTTGTTGACCGATGACGAATTAACTCTTCATTATGTGGGCAATTCTCTGCAGTAAACACGAGATATTTTAGCTCTTTTTTACAAAGTTATATGGAAAACTAATTATTTTAACCCTTTGCACTAGTATGGAGGACATCACTCGTTTTACCATTGCGCTCGTATGTCCCCGTACAGGGGACATCGCATCTGTATTGGGCAAACAGTAGTAACTTAACCAAAACATTTCTGTTCGAAGTATTTCTAAGTTGATTTGCTTTGGTGGAGGTGTCGACATTACGTTCCGCCCCTAAATACTGTTTTTTGTTCATATTATTGCATTTCTTAGATTTTTAACCTTTTGCACTCCGAACCATTCTGGACGGCTACCAGCAGCTCAGCCCTAGTGTTGCCCTTGCGGAAGTAAATTTCAAAAAACCCAACCATCGACAAACTCTCCTTATCACTCACTTCAAGTTGTGCAGAAAAGTGCTCGGACCGTCGAGAAAAAACACTTCTCACTTTCTCTTTTGACACAACCCAGTTGAAATGGGTTTTTTTATATATATATCGTGGTAATTTTTTCCATATTTTTATTTGATTTTTTGTGCCATTTCAAGAGAAAACTTTACAGAAACATGTATTTCTCAGACATTTTTACTGGAAAAAGTTAATTCTCCGTAATCAATAATAAACTTGAATGTAACCTGAGAGGGCACATCCGAGTGATATGCTAGATTACGATGTCCCCTGAGAGGGGACAGCGGAATGCAAAGTGTTAATGCGGTGTAGTGTAATATACTTAAGTATTCTTAATAGTTTCAATAAATTATTTTGACACGTTGAAAAAGAAAATATTATGTGTCCACATTCACATCCTAGGTCAAGGGGTGTATTCAGGGGCTATATTTATAAATTTTTGATTTAAGGATGGTAAACCTTCTAGTTAAATTGGAACACATTTCTATAAAAAAAAATCATCTTGATTGATCATGAAAAAAAATTCCGAGTTATTTGCTAGCTTTCTAAAGCATAATTACGAGTGCAAAGGGTTAACTCGGTCAAATTTGCATTTATATCGTCTGATGCACGGGACACACGATATAAATGCAAATTTGACCTAATTAAAATAATTACTTTTCAATATAACTTTGTCACCAAGTAATATGATATAAAACGAAAACATAACTATTGGATTCATCTTAATTTTATAATTCTTATCTGTTTACGAGTAGAAAAAAAAGAACCAAAATGTCCCGTGCGTCAGCCAGAGAATTGCCCATATTAATTATAGCCGGTGACATGACGATTGCCGGTAGACAATGAGCTTCTCCAATTAAACAACATTAATTATTTTTTTAGGAATTCAAAGGAGTGACACGCAATATCTTGTTCGCCAAAAGACCCCTCTAAACTTGAATTTCAATACAAATCATCGGAGAGAGTCCTTCAAACCAGGTCTTCCATTCAGTAGAAAGGTTCGTAATTGGCTATGTTGTACAGTACCAAAAAAAAAACATCAGAACGATGGCTATATCTTCGGTTCTAATTATCGTAGAATCTTACGGTTTACACCAAAATGTTTCGCTTACGATTCTCTACTTATCAGATGCAATTTTTTTTTCTTAAGGGACCGTTTACTAAGTAAAAGTAACGCTATCTTCGAAAATTTCAATACGAACCCTTATTTTTTATCATTTCATTCGATTCAGAATAAGTCATTTACCTTATAAATCTTAATTTCAATGCATTATGTTGAAAAACACGTCACTTATGAGCGAAAATGTTTCGACCATTTTTTGACCGATCTTCAGGGAGAATTTCCATAAAACGAAAGGTAATTTTAAGGTTCTACTTCACAACGGAAGAAACCGAACGGTCAGTGCGGAATTTCACGACGTTAAAAAATACAAATATTAGTTCATTAATTCAATGCATTATGTTGAAAAACACGTCACTTATGAGCGAAAATGTTTCGACCATTTTTTGACCGATCTTCAGGGAGAATTTCCATAAAGCGAAAGGTAATTTTAAGGTTCTACTTCACAACGGAAGAAACCGAACGGTCAGTGCGGAATTTCACGACGTTAAAAAATACAAATATTAGTTCATTAATTCAATGCATTATGTTGAAAAACACGTCACTTATGAGCGAAAATGTTTCGACCATTTTTTGACCAATCTTCAGGGAGAATTTCCATAAAGCGAAAGGTAATTTTAAGGTTCTACTTCACAACGGAAGAAACCGAACGATCAGTGCGGAATTTCACGACGTTAAAAAATACAAATATTAGTTCATTAATTCAATGCATTATGTTGAAAAACACGTCACTTATGAGCGAAAATGTTTCGACCATTTTTTGACCGATCTTCAGGGAGAATTTCCATAAAGCGAAAGGTAATTTTAAGGTTCTACTTCACAACGGAAGAAACCGAACGATCAGTGCGGAATTTCACGACGTTAAAAAATACAAATATTAGTTCATTAATTCAATGCATTATGTTGAAAAACACGTCACTTATGAGCGAAAATGTTTCGACCATTTTTTGACCGATCTTCAGGGAGAATTTCCATAAAGCGAAAGGTAATTTTAAGGTTCTACTTCACAACGGAAGAAACCGAACGGTCAGTGCGGAATTTAACGACGTTAAAAAATACAAATATTAGTTCATTAATTCAATGCATTATGTTGAAAAACACGTCACTTATGAGCGAAAATGTTTCGACCATTTTTTGACCGATCTTCAGGGAGAATTTCCATAAAGCGAAAGGTAATTTTAAGGTTCTACTTCACAACGGAAGAAACCGAACGGTCAGTGCGGAATTTCACGACGTTAAAAAATACAAATATTAGTTCATTAATTCAATGCATTATGTTGAAAAACACGTCACTTATGAGCGAAAATGTTTCGACCATTTTTTGACCGATCTTCAGGGAGAATTTCCATAAAACGAAAGGTAATTTTAAGGTTCTACTTCACAACGGAAGAAACCGAACGGTCAGTGCGGAATTTCACGACGTTAAAAAATACAAATATTAGTTCATTAATTCAATGCATTATGTTGAAAAACACGTCACTTATGAGCGAAAATGTTTCGACCATTTTTTGACCGATCTTCAGGGAGAATTTCCATAAAACGAAAGGTAATTTTAAGGTTCTACTTCACAACGGAAGAAACCGAACGGTCAGTGCGGAATTTCACGACGTTAAAAAATACAAATATTAGTTCATTAATTCAATGCATTATGTTGAAGAACACGTCACTTATGAGCGAAAATGTTTCGACCATTTTTTGACCGATCTTCAGGGAGAATTTCCATAAAACGAAAGGTAATTTTAAGGTTCTACTTCACAACGGAAGAAACCGAACGGTCAGTGCGGAGTTTCACGACGTTAAAAAATACAAATATTAGTTCATTAATTCAATGCATTATGTTGAAAAACACGTCACTTATGAGCGAAAATGTTTCGACCATTTTTTGACCGATCTTCAGGGAGAATTTCCATAAAACGAAAGGTAATTTTAAGGTTCTACTTCACAACGGAAGAAACCGAACGGTCAGTGCGGAGTTTCACGACGTTAAAAAATACAAATATTAGTTCATTAATTCAATGCATTATGTTGAAAAACACGTCACTTATGAGCGAAAATGTTTCGACCATTTTTTGACCGATCTTCAGGGAGAATTTCCATAAAGCGAAAGGTAATTTTAAGGTTCTACTTCACAACGGAAGAAACCGAACGGTCAGTGCGGAATTTCACGACGTTAAAAAATACAAATATTAGTTCATTAATTCAATGCATTATGTTGAAAAACACGTCACTTATGAGCGAAAATGTTTCGACCATTTTTTGACCGATCTTCAGGGAGAATTTCCATAAAGCGAAAGGTAATTTTAAGGTTCTACTTCACAACGGAAGAAACCGAACGGTCAGTGCGGAATTTCACGACGTTAAAAAATACAAATATTAGTTCATTAATTCAATGCATTATGTTGAAAAACACGTCACTTATGAGCGAAAATGTTTCGACCATTTTTTGACCGATCTTCAGGGAGAATTTCCATAAAACGAAAGGTAATTTTAAGGTTCTACTTCACAACGGAAGAAACCGAACGGTCAGTGCGGAATTTCACGACGTTAAAAAATACAAATATTAGTTCATTAATTCAATGCATTATGTTGAAGAACACGTCACTTATGAGCGAAAATGTTTCGACCATTTTTTGACCGATCTTCAGGGAGAATTTCCATAAAACGAAAGGTAATTTTAAGGTTCTACTTCACAACGGAAGAAACCGAACGGTCAGTGTGGAGTTTCACGACGTTAAAAAATACAAATATTAGTTCATTAATTCAATGCATTATGTTGAAAAACACGTCACTTATGAGCGAAAATGTTTCGACCATTTTTTGACCGATCTTCAGGGAGAATTTCCATAAAACGAAAGGTAATTTTAAGGTTCTACTTCACAACGGAAGAAACCGAACGGTCAGTGCGGAGTTTCACGACGTTAAAAAATACAAATATTAGTTCATTAATTCAATGCATTATGTTGAAAAACACGTCACTTATGAGCGAAAATGTTTCGACCATTTTTTTGACCGATCTTCAGGGAGAATTTCCATAAAACGAAAGGTAATTTTAAGGTTCTACTTCACAACGGAAGAAACCGAACGGTCAGTGCGGAGTTTCACGACGTTAAAAAATACAAATATTAGTCTAAAACTGCATAGAAACTACTTGGATTGGCACTGCCTAGGAGTTCAGCTGGATCTTCAGTTGCATCTCTGTTGCCTCGACCCTTTTCAACATCGATCTCAACTGCTGCCATGACACCCTTTATACCGATAAAGTCGGAGATGTGGCCAGGGCTGTGCTCAATGCCTTTGGTCCCATTTGACTTGTCCTATCACCTTTTTTCTGCACTTGTCACACGACAACAACAACAACTACTTGGATTTATAGTGTCATGTTTAAGATTAATACAAAAATTGCAAGTAAACGCAAAAGTAACATAATTTATTTACAAAGTTAAAGATGTGCATTCTTCACACGAAATAAATAAAATATCAAAAACTGTAATTGCAGAAGTAAGTATAACGTAAACTACTGATAATTAGAAAATTAATAAATATATAGGCATTAGTAAACAGTATTCAGCAAAGCGTGATTATTTTACAGAAACATTTCACTGTAAATACAAATGTAACTTTATCGTTGAAATTATTTATAAAATGAAAAAATCACCTGATTCAGTAAAATTTTTAAAGGATAACTTATTGAAATTGCTTAAAAAATTTTGTTTTAAATAAATGTAATTTAAGGAAGTAAATTTTTTTTTTTTAAAAGACACTGTTGAAAACCACACAAAACATATGTTCCACGATTCCAAACACGTTAGACAGATTAAAAATATACATACAAAAAATAAAACTGCTTTGTTTGTATAAAATATATATATATTTTTTTTTTTTTTTTTTTTGTAATCTCAAGAAATTCTGTTCCGATTCACCTCGCTGTTCCTATTCACCCCATTTTACGATAATTGAACGTTGTGCGATTTTCCACACCTCTAGTTTACATTGAATTAAAATTTTGTAGTTTTCAAAAGTCGTCTACTATACGGTCCCTTAAAGTGAGCGTTTTTTACATTTTCACTAAAAAATCGAGAACTAAAAGTCAAAATGAAAAGAAAAAAAATTGTGTGGGGTTTGAGACCATGGTGAATCTAATGGAAGCAAAAAAAAATATATGTTTCTATTAAAAAAAAATTTAAATTGTTTTTTTAATTAATAATTAATTATTAAAAAAGAAATTGATGCAAAAGTTGTTTGCTATTTATGTTTGGTCATTTACAAACTATCTTTTGAAGAAAAAAAATTACCGAAATATATTAATTATTTAAATACTTATTGCCCAAAAACCAATTTTTTTATTTAACATTAATTTATCATTTTCTTTTTATCATTTAAATTACAAACCATTCATTAGAAAATTACGAATTTTCGTATTTCGACATTTTTTTCGGATGCTGAATTAAAATATGGATAATATTATGAGGTTGCTATTGAACTTTTTAAAGTTTGGTTCTGTTTTAATATGTAGATGACCCCTCATGGCAAAAAAAAACTACATGCAATTATTAAAAACCTTCCACGATTTACAATGGTACCTTTTGTTTGTTATTTCAACAATTAGAGCACAAGATATAGCCATCTTTCTAATTTATTTTTTTTGAGTACTGTACAAACAAAGTTTACATTTATTACCATGTATTGCTTTATCAGTTTTTTCTCAGGCTAAGTTACTTAAAACTTGAGGAGCCACTAATCTCCAAGAGAAGAACCTTCTGCTTCTCCAGAGCCGAAGTTTGCTGACCCCTGAACTAGAAGTAATTAGAGAAATCGCAGAAAAAAACCCAGTCGTTGGTTATCCTTTTGTACGGGGCCCACACCAATTTAAAAAAGTACAGAGGCCGTATTCGCCCTAGAATTCCTTAAATTTTTGTCTCTCCCAAAAAATTAACTTACGTAATTTTCCGATAATTCAAAAATAATAATATTAATAATTACCAAATCCTGAAAATTCCTCGATTTCCTTCCAAAACCAGAGAAAAAAAAATGGATATTCCCCCGTATGAGAAAAGTGAATTTAATTGAATTCGCATGTTTGGCAAACTAGTATAACTTTTTTTTATTATATAACTGTTATTTTTCTAAAAAGTTGTTTGAAGTTAAAATGTTTGAAAATTGTTTTTTAACGGTAATGGAACCAGCTTTAGATCAAAATATGTCTGTGTTAGAAGCTTATTTTTATCTGCAAAAGAAATTTCCCTAAATGTTTTCGAATTATCCCTATAATTTTAAAAATTACTCGGAAAATTTTGAGAAATCACCCTAAAATTCCTAAAATTTTTGTCTCTCCCAAAAAATTAACTAACTTAATTTTCCGTTAATTCAAAAAAAAAAAAAAAAAAAAAAAAAAAAAAAAAAAAATTCACCAAATCTTGAAAATTCCTCGATTTCCTTCCAAAACCAGAGAAAAAAAAATAGATATTACCCCGTATGAGAAAAGTGAATTTAATTGAATTCGCATGTTTGGCAAACTAGTATAATTTTTTTTATTATATAACTGTTATTTTTCTAAAAAGTTAGTTGTTTGAAGTTAAAATGTTTGAAAATTGTTTGTTTTTTAACGGTAATGGAACCAGCTTTAGATCAAAATATGTCTGTGTTAGAAGCTTATTTTTAGCTGCAAAAGAAATTTCCCTAAATGTTTTCGAATCATCCCTATAATTTTAAAAAGTACCCGGGAAATTTTGAGAAATATCCCTAAATTTTTTGAGAATCAATTTATTACTGCGTCCCTTGAATATATTACACTAAGTCTATTAGATTATACTGTCAATTTTTAAAGTAATTTTTACCTATAAGATTTTGCCGAATTTACTAACACCACAATGAAACATATTTTATTGTGTAGCTTAAAGTGACCAATCCAGATGATAGTCCAGCTTCGGGTGAACCCATCAGCATCTGCTACACCGTATCGAGAGAGCGAGTCATCGCCGACTGGTCAGCAAACAAGAAAGTGAAGTTTTGCAAGAATTACACAACAGCAGAAAGTGGGATTATAGAATACGTGATACCCCCGCAGAATGTAGATACCACATCTGTACAGCTGGATGTAAGAAACGAGTACTTTTGATACATTGCTTATAAATATATGTGTAGTTTTTATATACTATAGTTTTCAATAACTATCGTGTTTAAAACTTTAAAAAAAAAAAAAAAAAAAAAAATATATATATATATATATAACAACGTGGCAAAAAAATTAAGCTTTTTTTAATCATTTGGAATAAAAAATCGTGGCGAAAGTAGTTCTTTTTCTCGAGAAGAGTGGAGAGAGGGAAAGTGACTTTTTCGCACTAGCGTGAAAAAAATGCCTTATCGCTCGCCTCGTGCTCCTAAACTTCGACTTAACTTGACATCACTTAGACGATAAATGGTCACAGTGCTCATAGGTATTTAATCCATTTTGGCGGCGTGAAAGCATAATGTTCGCCAAACCACAACCCTGTATACTAAAGTCCAACTTAACTTGACATCACTAGACGATAGATCATCAAAGTGCTCATAGGCAATTAATCCATTTTAGCGGAGTGAAGACATAATTCTCGCCAAATCTTATAGCCTTTTGTTCTCTACAGGGTTGTGGTTTGGCGAGCATTATGCTTTCAAGCTGCCAAAATGGATTAAATGCCTATGAGCACTGTGACGATCTACATCTAGTGATGTCAAGTTAAGTTGAAGTTTAGTATAGAGAACAAAAGGTTATAAGGTTTGGCGAGAATTATGTCTTTACTCCGCTAAAATGGATTAATTGCCTATGAGCACTTTGATGATCTATCGTCTAGTGATGTCAAGTTAAGTTGGAGTTTATAGCCTTGACATTGAAATGACATATTTTCAAAAGGAATTCATTATTACTTACCCCACTAGTTACATAAATAGTTATTTTAATTGGACATAATGATGCAAAATAAGTTAATCTTTACCTAGGTGATAGCAAAATAAGATTTCTTTAATTATTTAATTAATCAGTCATTTAATAAGACTTCTTGAATGATTAAATGACTGATTTTTTAATTAAATTAAATGACTTAAGGGGACTTGGTACCCTCCAAACTTTTTTTTTATTTTTATTTAAGACTTTAAAATTATAATTTTTACATATTTGGAAGTATTGCTAAGTAAAAACTAAATTTTATTTAAAAAAAAAAAAAAAAGTTAACATAGTGCTCTAAATTTTCGAAATTTAATTTTTTTTTAAAAATTCAATAAATTTCAAATTCTATTTTTTCGATTTTTTTTTAATGTTACTAGTAATATAAACTCTAACTTTTCAAGCATCGGATTTTGAATAAATAAATAGTTTTCGAGAAAAACGATGTTTACTGTACCTATCGGTTAAAAAAAGCGCAAAAAACGGGTATTTTTCAACATTAAATTTATAGAAAAAAAAGTTTATATTTTATACGAAAATCCATGTCCATTTTTGTAAAATAGATATTAAGAATGACACACACAAAAATTCAAGTCATTTCATTCATATTTTCTCAAGTGGTAGCATTTTGAGTAAGGTGGGAGTTTCAAAAATCCCTTACTAAACAACATTTACTATACTAAACTTCAACTTAACTAGACATCACTTAGACGGTAGATCGTCACAGTGCTCATAGGTATTTAATCCATTTTGGCGGAGTGAAGACATAATTCTCACCAAACCTTACAGCCTTTTGTTCTCTACAGGGTTGTGGTTTGGCGAACATTATGCTTTCACTCCGCCAAAATGGATTAAATACCTATGAGCACTGTGACAATCTACCGTCTAAGTGATGTCTAGTTAAGTTGAAGTTTAGTATAGAACTAGAGAAAAATGCGTTCGAAACATCAAAGGAACTATTGCAACAATGCCAAATTCTCCATAAAAATGCAGTTTTTCTGCATTTGCAGTAATCGGATCTGCTCAAAAACTTGTCAGAATAAGAAGGTTTCAAAGCTAATAAACACGCAAAAAATAGAAAATTAATATTTATATTATTTTTTGTGAAAACAAGGGGTACCAAGTCCCCTTAAATTAAATTACTGATAAAATTAATAATAAAATAATTAATCTCAAATAATTAAAAGGGTTTTTTTTTTCCTACCTTTTATTGCAGTTTTTACTCTAGATAAATGCTTGATGATTTTTTTGTGCCATTTCAAACATATAAAATTAACTATTATCTTATAACATTTATTTTTAATGTTAAATACTGTTTGACGTAACAAATGTTATTATACCAAACGTAACGATTTCGTTTTATTAAAATTAATGGTTTTAAAGAACAGATAACCGACGTGATTGTGACAATTTAATTCTCCTCCAAAAGACATGCATGAAAGATTTTATTTAAATCTAGTTAATGTTAATTGTAGTGAAAGAACGAATTTCGAAATACCTATAAAATCAATTTGACGTCTGACTATTTAAAACTTTAAAAGATGTTGGGATGTCGCTTTCAAATAACAGATAAAACTTCGGAGTACTCTTTTGTATAAGCAAGATATCTGATGGGAAAACTAAAGGTCCCACGATCGAGGCCCGGTGACCGCAGAAACTAACATCACCACATTGGTGACTTCGGACATCTGAATAATGCTGCCATCTATCGGCGCTTCTGAAAAGAGAAACTTCATCGTGACAAGCGATCAACGTACGAACACTCGCAACTTGCACGCTCAAACGATGCTACTAGCATCCCAAACTTCCAACTCCGATCAGACGCTGATCGATACAACAGCATCGCTCCTTCGTCGCTGGACGGAGGGCATGCGGTGTCGCCTTCAAACAACAGATAAAGCTTCTATGCGGCGGAGTACTCTTTTCCATAGCAGCAAGATATCTGAAAGAAAAACCAAAGGTCCCACGATCGAGCCCCGGTGTCCGCAGACACAAGCTTAGCCGCAATGTATTACTTTGGAACTGATTGAACGGTCCAAATGAAATTCGCCACAGCAATTCGATCAATACTCTACCATTACCCTACAAGAAGAAGGAGAAAAAATAGAATTTTTGACAAAGTCTCCTCCCCCCCCCCCCCTTAAATACGTTGCAATTAATGCAAAATTAAAGCACTCTAATAAACGATATCTGTAATTATCGAAAGCAATTTCTGTAACAACATCATAAAAATTTGAGACCTCATTTACCAATTCTATAAATACCATGTTTTATTGACAGGCTGAATCACTGACTTACGCCAAAGATCACAGCATTCTGTTCCATCCCAAGACGGGAATGTCAGTCAGCCCTTTCTACTCCCCATCGGGCAGCTTCATCCAAATGGAGAACAATGGAACGGTCATTCCTTGCGGGGAGAAGAAAGAAGTCAAGCTGCTCTTCACTTCCAAAGAAAACGCCGACTTCAAGTTCCACTACGAAGTATGCAACTCCCTTTTTAAGTTCAATTTTAACATACCTTGAAACAATGTACGTTGGTTCTATATCATCTATATATCTCTCTGAACTGATTTTTAAGTTCAATTTCACCAGACCTTGGAACAGTGTACCTTGGTTCTTTGTAATCTATAGCGCTCTATGAACTGACTTTTAAGTTCAATTTTAACAGACCTTGGAACAGTGTACCTTTGTTCTTTGTAATCTATAGCGCTCTCTGAACTGACTTTTAAGTTCAATTTCACCAGAGCTTGGAACAGTGTACCTTGGTTCTTTGTAATCTATAGCGCTCTCTGAACTGACTTTTAAGTTCAATTTCACCAGACCTTGGAACAGTGTACCTTGGTTCTTTGTAATCTATAGCGCTCTCTGAACTGACTTTTAAGTTCAATTTCACCAGACCTTGGAACAGTGTACCTTGGTTCTTTGTAATCTATAGCGCTCTCTGAACTGACTTTTAAGTTCAATTTCACCAGACCTTGGAACAGTGTACCTTGGTTCTTTGTAATCTATAGCGCTCTATGAACTGACTTTTAAGTTCAATTTTAACAGACCTTGGAACAGTGTACCTTGGTTCTTTGTAATCTATAGCGCTCTATGATATGACTTTTAAGTTCAATTTTAACAGACCTTGGAACAGTGTACCTTTGTTCTTTGTAATCTATAGCGCTCTCTGAACTGACTTTTAAGTTCAATTTCACCAGACCTTGGAACAGTGTACCTTGGTTCTTTGTAATCTATAGCGCTCTCTGAACTGACTTTTAAGTTCAATTTCACCAGAGCTTGGAACAGTGTACCTTGGTTCTTTGTAATCTATAGCGCTCTCTGAACTGGCTTTTAAGTTCAATTTCACCAGACCTTGGAACAGTGTACCTTTGTTCTTTGTAATCTATATCGCTCTCTGAACTGATTTTTAAGTTCAATTTCACCAGGCCTTGGAACAGTGTACCTTGGTTCTTTGTAATCCATAGCGCTCTCTGAACAGACTTTTTTGTGTGGTCCACTTCAGTTGGTTGGTTGGTTTGTACGCTCAGCGACCTATTTTTATGCACAAAGAGGGATAATCAGGCTGGAACCTATAGCTAGGGTCTGATTTACCATTAGGCCCACTAGGCCTGGGTCTAAGGGATCCCAAATTTTGAAAGTTTTCTGAAAATTTTCAATATAATTGTCTTTTTATGGGAAGTACTGAACAAAAATAATGAAAAATTTTTAGTTACACATCCGCAAATTCCATATTTTTTATAGTCAGAGAGAGTTAAGTTAGATAGATTAACTTAATAAAACCTAATTAAGCAAATCTTTCCTGTTCAGCCAATCATATACAACTTCTTCACATGTACATGGAGACAAGGGCTTTACGCCGCTGTTCTCCTTCTCTCGCCTCATGTAAAGAGATGTTCACCAACCAACCAACCAACCATATACAACTTCTTATATTATGAAATGAAAGAGTCTTTGTGATTGGTTGGTTTGCAGACTCTTCCGTTGACTTTTTTTGGCCCTCCTTTTTGGTGAGATCGTGGAAACAGTGGAAAGGTTACTTTGTATTATTTACAATTATTGTTATAAAATTAAGTAATCTTTATTATTATATAATTTGTGGACCCTGTGGTAAAATGTAAGTTTAAAATACAGGAAAGTGTGCTTTAAAATCAGTGTTCATAGGGGGTCTTGATTAATTCAAAAGTTTTGAGCAAATCAAGATCATACTAATTATAACAACAACAAAAAATGTGTGAAAGTAAAGTATGAGTTTTAATTGTAAAAAGTTAGTCTTAACGAATGTAGCTTGATCTGGTAATATTGTGACGTAAGGAAATACATATTTGCTATTGGGGCCCCTCTCTGAATGTTGGGCCTACAGTAAAAAAAATTCTAAATCAGGCCATGCCTATAGCTTAACGTAGATTCCGAACCACAACGAATATCCATGCCTAATCCTGTATTCGAACCCGCCACTTTTGGCATGTGAGGCCAGAGCGCTAACCTCACAACCATCAAATGGGCTGGTCCGCTCCAGTATTAGTACGTGTTTTGTTACCAGTATCAGGTGGCCGTGCACGTATTAATACGTGTTTATCTAGTATCCTGTTTTTAACGCCACGATGGATTTTATATTCAGTTGTTCAGGAATAGTGAGTGTTTTATTAAATACTTATGCAGGGTGTAGAGCGAAGGACTCTCTGATTTTAAAATTAAATAACTCAAAAACAAATATAGATATAATAATGAAATAAATAGTACAGTTAATTTGAAAGCTGCGAAAATCGTACACTAAATTTTCAAAATTAGTTACAAATGTTGCTATCAGATGGCGCTGTAGACTATAGTTCTAATGAATAAAGAGTGTTTTGATGCTCAGAGCTATCGGTCTTCGGACAGTTCAGCTTCTTGAACGTGGAAGGAAGTTAGCGTGGTTGCAACGAGTGATTGCAGAGGACAAATTAGTAGCAGGTTTTTAGAATTTTGCAACTACAGCGCCATCTGTGGGTCACATTTGTAACTAATTTTAAAACTTCTGTTTTAGAATTTTTTAAGCTTTCAAAATAGCTATAATTTTTATTTCATTCTACTATCGATTTTTATTTTTGAGTTATTTAATTTTAAAATCAGGGAGACCTGCTCACCCTGTACCATTCATGCAACGGCACAGAAAATGGCTGGCCCCAAGGGCTGATAAATTTAAAGAACGCCTGCGCACAAAATGTTAAGTTCAATGTCAACAGACGTTTGAACTGTATATCTTGGTTCTATGTTGTTCAGAGCGTTCTTTGTTTGTTTATTCCCTCCCGCTAGGCCGACCAAACGGAATAGTGGTTAGCGTGCTGGCTTCTAGACCGCGAGGTTGCGGGTTCTAGTCCCGTGTTAGGCATGGGTGTTTGTAAATGTATGTTGGCTTGTCTAATGATGAATGTTTCGGCGCATTATAGCCCTCGTGTTGCTGACGGCGCCAGATAATCTGAATACAACCAACCAACCAACCCTCCCGCTAGGCCGACCAAACGGAATAGTGGTTAGCGTGCTGGTTTCTAGATCGCAAGGTTGCGGGTTCTAGTCCCGTGTTAGGCATGGGTGTTTGTAAATGTATGTTGGCTTGCCTAATGACGAAATGTTTCGGCGCATTATAGCCCTCGTGTTGCTAACGGCGCCAGATAATCTGAATACAACCAACCAACCAACCAACCAACCAACCTCCAGCTAGGCCGACCAAACGGAATAGTGGTTAGCGTGCTGGCTTCTAGACCGCAAGGTTGCGGGTTCTAGTCCCCGTGTTAGGCATGGGTGTTTGTAAATGTATGTTGGCTTGTCTAATGACGAATGTTTCGGCGCATTATAGCCCTCGTGTTGCTAACGGCGCCAGATAATCTGAATACAACCAACCAACCAACCTCCAGCTAGGCCGACCAAACGGAATAGTGGTTAGCGTGCTGGCTTCTAGACCGCAAGGTTGCGGGTTCTAGTCCCCGTGTTAGGCATGGGTGTTTGTAAATGTATGTTGGCTTGTCTAATGACGAATGTTTCGGCGCATTATAGCCCTCGTGTTGCTGACATCGCCAGATAATCTGAACACAACCAACCCTCCCGCTAGACTGAAATAAAAATTTCCCTTATTCACAACACACACATAAAGGCTAATTTACATGCTGCCAATGCTTCAAACTGTTGTTGAATTTAAAAAAAAAAAAAAAAAAAATCTCGTTAGACAGTAGCTCATATTCATGCATCTTAACCAGAAATATTGGGATCTTTGTCAGAGGTGCCAGGCGGAGTGGTTTATCAGATAGGCATCGGTTCCAGCAGGATTTATTTACAGATAAGTGCAGATCGCGTTCTGGAGGGTTCCAGGCAGATAAAGTGTTTCTTTTTTTCCAAATCTTGATTTTGCAGAATTGGTATTTTATTTCCTAATGAAATACTTATAGACTGAGAGGCGACTGCAATTTTTGGACCCCATCGAACATCATTCTGAATTTTTTATAGAAATTAGAGAAAAATGAGTAGATTACGAATCCACTGGTCTGCCGTGGCAAATAGACCGAAACTGGTCAAAAATCAACTTTTAATAAGTTGAACTAAATCCAATTGCCAAATGCGCCATAACTTGCGAAATAATGAGTTTTTTTTTTTTTTCATTTGGTAACACTTCACTCTTTAATTTTCAATTAAGAAAGTTGCAGACGATTCAGGTATCTGGCGACGGTCTACTTGCATCTATTAAAAGGGAGCCAAGTTGGCAATAAACATTACGTCACGGATGACGCCACTAATGTCGCCAATTTGGTCTACTTTTAAAAGATACTAGTTTTCCGAGCCAGAGATCAGAAATCGTTTGCGCTTTTTCTTATTGAAATTCAAAATACAGTGGGTTGCCAGACGAAAAAGTTTGTTCTCTTTTTGGCAAGTTATGACATATTTGGCAATCGGATTTTAATTCGACTCATTCCAAGTCAATTTTTGATCAGTTTCGGCCAATTTTGCCACGGCAGACCAGTGAATTCTTAATCTACTGACTTTTCTTAAATTTCTATAAAAAATTCAGAATGATGTTCGATGAGGTCCAAAAATTGCAGTCGCCTCTCGGACTATTATTAATACCTATGCATTAATTTTCTGTTAAAATGAATTTTAAACCCATATTATACGACTTTTTTCTTGCGAAGTTATTTTTCTCCACTTTATTTCTAAATTTGAAACCTTGGATAAAAGTCTACCATTTTAACCCTATCCCTGACGTCGTCCATGCATAATGCACAGAGGTAAGAGTATGCACCTAGTAAACAAGAGGACTCAAGTCAATTTATAGCTTACTGAGGCACTAGAAACACTTCTTTCAAAAATGAGCCTAATGGATGTGGATTGAGGCAAACTTCCTTGTACCGATTGTCGGTGTGTCTGATGGTTATTTTCCTGGTTTTCTATACTAAACTTCAACTTAACTAGACATCACTTAGACGGTAGATCGTCACAGTGCTCATAGGTATTTAATCCATTTTGGCGGAGTGAATAAAGCATAATGTTCGCCAAACCACAACCCTATAGAGAACAAAAGGCTATAAGGTTTGGCGAGAATTATGTCTTCACTCCGCCAAAATGGATTAAATACCTATGAGCACTATGACGATCTACCGTCTAGTGATGTATTTAATCCATTTTAGTGGAGTGAAGGCATAATTCTCGATAAACCTTATAGCCTTTTGTTCTCTACAGGGTTGTGGTTTGGCAAACATTATGCCTTCACGCCGCCAAAATGGATTAAATACCTATGAGCACTGTGACTATCTACCGTCTAAGTGATGTCTAGTTAAGTTGAAGTTTAGTATAGTAAACAAGAGGACTCAAGTTCATTTATAGCTTACTGAGGCACTAGAAACACTTCTTTCAAAAATGAGCCTAATGGATGTGGATTGAGGCAAACTTCCTTGTACCGATTGTCGGAGTGTCTGATGGTTATTTTCCTGGTTTTCTAATATTCGAAATACACGTGAGGAGCTGTTTCTGAAGTTACAATATTGCAATGTTATAGCATAGTGTTATACTGGCATATGAAAATAACTACTGCAAGCTCGGCGTTATATCATTACATTTCTGCCCGTGCTATATACAAAATAAATATCTGTAAATGATCTCAAAATGGGAAACGGTGGTTTTAAGTTTAACAACTTTATGTTGCTAACTTATTGAGAAACTTATTAACTAGTTTTAATATTTACCGTGCGGATATAACCATTAACCTTTAACTGCTGTGGTTGGGGGTTTGATAATTTTGACGCAAGGGTAACACGTGGTCCATATTGCATCAAACAATTTAATGAACATCAGTTTAAAATTTAAGAAACATAGTATCGGGAAAAATAATATAAAAGTCAAACATAAAATATTTTAGGGGGTGGAAACATTTTACAAAAAATGACTCGCGGTCTGTCAGACCACTAATAGCAGTTACAGGTTAAATCTTTTCATAATGTCGAACAAACAATATGGAACAATATAGCAACAATACCCAAATTTGGCACACACAAAAATTTAGATACGTGCTTAGCAAGGTGGATTTGTGTTATCAGTTAGATTTTGGTTGGTTGGTTGTATTCAGATTATCTGGCGCCGTCAGCAACACGAGGGCTATAATGCGCCGAAACATTCGTCATTAGACAAGCCAACATACATTTACAAACACCCATGCCTAACACGGGGGACTCGGAACCCGCAACCTCGCGGTCTAGAAGCCAGCACGCTAACCACTATACCGTTTGGTCGGCCAGTTAGGTTTTGGAAATCATTGGCTATGTACTATCAGTTCCCAGTATGTTTGGGCCTTCACAGTTAAAATTCTCTTCCGAGTTTGTTTCAACTAATACTTGTATTAGATAGAATACATTAACTCTGTGATTTTAGAAACGCATTAAAACTCCCAAGAAAAGTAACGAATGTTTTTGTCTTCTACAGGTGATAAGACAAGGCAAGGTGGTTCAATCGGGTACCAAAGATGTGTCGTTCACAACTGGCGAAGATGTCTCCGGTAATTTCGAAGACGACGACAAACTCATCAATGATTCGGAACAACAGCTCGTTCCACCTCCGAAACCTGAATCGTCATCTAATCCTGAGGATGAAGAGTGTCCAGCAGCTGAAGAATCCAAGTAAGATGCGATAATCACTATGACTTCTCAACCATCTAGGCAATCTTGTGTTTAATCCATAGCTAAACTTCACCTGTTTAGAGGCATCTGGATTCCGTTACAATATTCCCACCCTTTATTTTTTTTTAAAATGCGAGAAGGATTTACCATTTTAAAAACTTCCTTCTGACAATTAGTTTATTATTGACAATTGCGTGTTGTATTATTTGTCTAAAAAACCAAATTAAAAAAAAAGAAAATCAGAAATAGTTTTTAAAAAAATGTGGATACAATACCACACCGTAGACAAGAGCAATTTAAGCAGCACTTTGAAGAAATCTTAAGAAATTCTATATCTTAAGCAATGGAAAACGGAACACAGTATCTAACTCTGATGAACAATGAACATACAATGAAGTAATTAATACCGGGTGGTTCTAAACTATAAGCAAAAAATGTAAAGGCAAATAGAGGGGATCTAAGGGTCTTATTATACAGTGCTACTCGAGTGGCGAAAGCACGCCACCGTTTCAGACACCCGAGCTAGCGACTGCAGTGGCCAGGTCTAGAGTTGCTTTATTAAGCTGTACAGCTTAGAGTTACGCCATAAGCTTGGAAAATCGTCCAAAATAGATGCTGCCGGGGAAACCTGATTCCGTAAGTAAACCGGTTTGGGCAGTTGATAGTTCCTTTGGCTCAGCGGAACAATAGCAAGTAGAAAATGTGAACCTATCGGCTCGACGATACATTATAGATTATCGTTTTTAAGAACAGCATAACATATATAACATAAAAATCGTTAGCTCACTCAATAAAAATCTAAGAATAATCCTCACCAAGGTTTTTGTTTACCTTTCGTCGTAAGCCTGCCATAGAACTAATGCCAAAGAAACAGAAAGCTCACCAATCTATCGCCACTAAGATTTTGTTCGAAAAACACTAAATACAATGTCCAAAAATTATTTTATACAATTAAAAGCATTATGTTGCGATAGAAAAAGGCATATTACGATTCTAATCATACAAACAAGAAACATATGCAGTGGGAAAAACAAATTATACGCTCGTAAAACGTACTAAACCATGCATACATTCTTAAAATGGGGATTATAGGGGTACAAATTTATCAATTTTAAAAATAATATTTAGAAAAGATATATTATACTTTGAATAATTGATAATTAAAGAAAATAAATGTGTACATTCCTTTATTTTAGAAGATTATACGGGCTTATGGACTGGAGGTAAAAACCTCATGTTAATCTCCATGGATGTTGCGGCGAATATTGGCCAGAAACTTGGCGAGAAAATGGGGATCGTTTGCCATTCGCTACACAGGTTTCACTCTGACTCGCTATTTGGAATACATTCAATAAAGATCTTATAATTGATAATGCATCGGTGATTTTGGGTGGTGTCATGTTTCGTTATATAATGGTGCATCGGCCGGGAATTGTTGTGTTATTGTGAGTGATATTATGTTTTTCGAGAAAATTGTATTCGAAGAATGTTGAAGAGCACTCATCGACACTAACCACCTTGGGCCGACCAAACGGTATAGTGGTTAGCGTGCTAGCTTCTAGACCACGAGGTTGCGGGTACGAGTCCCGTGTAAGGCATGGGTGTTTGTAAATGTATGTTGGCTTGTCTAATGACGAATGTTTCAGCACATTATAGCCCTCGTGTTGCTGACGGCGCTATACTAAACTTCAACTTAACTAGACATCACTTAGACGGTAGATCGTGACAGTGCTCATAGGTATTTAATCCATTTTGGCGGAGTGAAGACATAATTCTCGCCAAACCTTATAGCCTTTTGTTCTCTACAGGGTTGTGGTTTGGCGAGAATTATGTCTTCACTCCGCCAAAATGGATTAAATACCTATGAGCACTGTCACGATCTACCGTCTAAGTGATGTCTAGTTAAGTTGAAGTTTAGTATAGATAATCTGAAAACAACCAACTAACCATCTTGGATTCTTGGCGCATGTTTCACTGCATGTTAGAGGTGAGTAATTCGTTTTGTTTCGGTTTGGTTTGTTGTACTTATGCAGTGAAATGATTGAAAGTTGAATTTGGTAATTGTTCGGTTTATTTCGTTGCATTTGGTTTTGGTTGATTCGTGTGTCGGTGTTTCGAAAATTGAACTTGTTCGTTTGTTGATTAAGGGAAGTAATAAATAAGTTAGTGTGGATTCTGATATTGGTTTTATGTTTGTGGAGCTGAAATTTGTACTAGATTGGTGCATTTTGGATTAGTATGGTATTGTCATTTTAATATTTGTTTTACTTGCAAAGTGTTTCGGTTTAAAATGGATGAATCAAATCTGGCTTTATTAGAAAGAACAAAAAAGACTTCTGTCATAAGGTCTATTGTGACAAGGCAAACTAATAAATTGGAATCCGAAATAAATAATTTTGCCGACAAAACAGTAGTGCATAAAATATATATGCAATTAATTTCTAAATTTGAGGAATTAAGTAGACTCGATAAGGAAGTCAAGATTTTAATAGATATCGATAATCTGGAAGATGAAATATTAACTCGTGAAGAATATAGAGATAAATTTCTAATTTGGAAAACCCGCGCTGAGCGTTATATAGAATCGGTTTCGAATCCAAGTTCAGTTAGTATTCAAAATTCGCGGGAAACACAACAGGAAAACGTAACACTTCCTGTAAATAGCTCATTTCCTTCTGCTTTAACAAATCAACCACGCTTGCCAAGACTTACTTTAGAGTCTTTTTCAGGCAAAGATATAAGTAGTTTCCCTAGTTTTTGGGCTAGATTTAAATCAGCAGTGCAGAAAAATTCAAGTTTGAGTGATGTGGACAAGTTTTGCTATTTAAAATCGGTTGCCACATCTGATACTGAATTGGCAATACGAGGTTTAACGTTGACGTCGGAAAATTATGCCACAGCCATTAAAATTCTAGATGATAAGATTCTAGAAGGAGCTTATAGTTGACTATCATATGAATCTTTTGTTAAATTTGACCCCAGTGCGCAAATCATTTAATGTTATCGCGTTAAAAAATCTGTATGATCAATTGGAATTAAGTATTAGGGGACTCGAAACGCTAGGAATATCTCCTAATTCTTATAGGCCGACCAAGCGGTATAGTTGTTAGCGTGCTAGCCTCTAGACCGCGAGGTTGCGGGCTCGAGTCCCGTGTTTGGCATGGGTGTTTGTAAATGTATGTTGGCTTGTCAAATGACGAATGTTTCGGCGCATTATAGCCCTCGTGTTGCTGACCGCACCAGATAATCTGAAAACAACCAACCAACCTAATTCTTACAGCTGTCTTTTGTTTCCGATAATTATGAAAGCTATTCCCCCTAATTTGGCGTTAGAATTCAATCGAATTTATAAGGATAAGCAGTCCCAAATCACTGATTTAACATCATATCTACGCGATGAAGTTCAAAGTCGTGAGCGCACGGACGCCTTAGTAAAATCCCCTAAGTCACAAATCAAACGCTCGCATTCGAATAAATTCTCCGAGAGGGCTCCTAGATTCTTAACCCAGACGCAACAAAAGAGTAATTAGTGATTTTCTTCAAATCATAACAAATCAACTGTGAGAGCATCTGCAACCGAACTCCTGACAGCTGCGCATTTTTGTTGTATATTTTGTTCCGAAAATAACACTCATTCATCTGATTTGTGTGAGAATTTATGCGTTCAACAAAAGAGGGATAACTCAGTGGGATAAGCTTATTAAGGAACGTAGATGTGTTATATGTTGCAACATTAATTGCCGTGTAAAGGGTTGCAAAGGGGATTTGTACATACTGTCAGGGTCGATATGCTCACGCTATTTGCTTCAAGTTAGAAAATTCTAAAAAACAAAATTCGCATTTAGACTTGAACCCTGTTGACATTAAATCGACGACTTCAAATTCTTTTATGAATAATTGCGGTGGTGTTTAGTTGCAATGTGTTAAAGTAGAAATTATCGGTAACACTTCATCGGATAAAATATTTTGCCTTTTTGACAATGGATTGGAAAAGACCTTTGTTAAGAAAGATGTATCCCGTAGATTGGGATTTTAAAAAAAATAGTTTTGGAAAAGCTAAATATTTACTTGTTCGGATCAAAAACTCCTAAAAATCAAACTCGTCGCAAGGTAGAGGTTTGACTAAGGAATGTATTGAATGGACAGGGAGATTGTGATTGAGGTATTGGAAATTAAGGAAATTTCTAAGGCGACACATAGTCTTCCGAACCCAGAAGTTTGGAGGGAAATGGAATCGAGAGGTGTTAGATTGACGTTTAGCTGTAGTGAATCTACTGGGAGTTGTGAAATTTCGTTGTTAATTGGTTCAGATTTTTATTGGTTCTTAACAAATCAAATAAAAAGACTTGATTCATCATTGGTTGCAGCCGACACCAGTCTGGAACGGTGTCTTCAGGGTAGGTGCGATGAGAAGAGCGATTGTACTTCGGTGCATTTGATTCACAGTGAAGATGAATCTGTTTCGACTGAGTTAAGAAGGTTTTGGGAGATTGAAAGTTTAGGGATACATGATAAGGATTCGATGTCTTGGAGTAAGGGAGATGAAGAGATACTAACGGCCGTACTTTCCCGAATTCTCAACCCGGAGTTATAAGATCTCAACCTAACAAAAACCGGTCTAAACTCGAGGGTTAGCGAAAGTCGTAGTCTTCGGCTATATTCAACACCGAGTTATGTCAACCTAGAGTTCATAAACTCAGCTAATGTCAACCCTCCTCCCGAGCACGGTTGAGACTGAATTTCATAACCTGCCCATGCGCAGAGGATAAATTTGTGACGTTTGTTTTGTTTTGCGCTTCAGTCTCGACTCTTGCTTTGCAAAGTAATTAAACATGAATGATTTGAAATTGTTAGCGGATTCGGAGTTTTTAGAGAAATTAGAGAGCAGAAGGGGAAAAAAAAAAAACAAGATTACGTGTCGATTATTTTTCGCTATTTGACGACCTGGATTTTCAACGGCGGTACAGGCTGACGAAGGAAACAACGATGGAAATTTGTAGCCTAATAAATTTTTATCTTTGGATGCATGTGGGCTTTGCATATTATGTTTTGAAAACTTCCGAGCCTTTATTTCAGCGATTCTCAACCACTGTGCAGCGGCACTTTTGTGTGCCGCCAAATTTTATAAATGTATATTTGTAATTAATCCCTTAATAAACTTACTATTGTTTTTGTAGTACATATTATATTTTATTTTACATTCCAAATAATTATCATAAAATATTTTACACAGTGTATAATAGGTGTATTATAGGTAGGTAAATTAAACAACTTTTAAACTTATCTTTTTTTGTGTGTGCCGCCAAATTTTGAAATCGTTAAAAGTGTGCCGTGACAAAAAAAAGACAAAAAAAAAAGGTTGAGAATCACTGATCTATTTTATGAATATATCACAGTCAGTTTTGGCACCCAGTCAACTCTACTTGGCTACTTTTGGAAAATGAAAACCTCTGATATTTTACCTGTTGTGCCTGAAATTGCATGGATAGTTTATTTCAACAAAGAAGAACCTGCAAAGTTTGTAGGTAAAAACTTAATTTAAATATTAATGAAAACGGTTATATTAATGAATTATGAATGAATATTAATGAACTATTAAACGGTCTTCAAATCCGGAGGGTATATCCACTGCAGATGAGCAATTGCCAGTGGCTCTCATCTTCTGACGATAGTTGGTGACTTTGCTACCCGGGGCAGTTTTCTTGCTGGCTTTATACCACTCGCGGATTTGTTTTACAGACCGTTTTGTTGGGATATTTAAGGAAGCATTAAAAGCTTCCGTGACAGCGACAAATGCCGCGTTCTTCTGGCAAAACGAAGTTTTGTTGGTTTCTTTGCATTCGATGATGCTAATCCGTTGTTGGATTAACTCAAACAACAGATTTTTTTCGTACGGAGTGCACAGGGCTCGTTGTTTTTTTTTTTTGTGTGTTTTTTTTGCAAAAGTGAATCCATTTTTTAATTTTTTCAAATCACTTAAAACACAACTACAAGATTAACACAAGACCAAAGCATTCTGGGAACGGAAATCACATGACTCTTCTAGACCAATAGCAAGCTGTCCTTCAACTCTGAGTTCATAAGCTTCGAGTCGATAAGCTCCGCATTGAAAAATCCCGAATACTACCATTTTTTTAACCGAGGGTCAAGGCTCTCGACCCAGAGCTTATGAACTCAGGGTTATAGTAGCAAGGTTGAGATTTCGGGAAACTACGGCCGTAAGTGAGTTTGATAACTCAATTAGTTTCGTAGATGGTCGATATCGCGTAAGTTTGCCATGGAGACCAGGTATGAGAGAGGCTTTACAAAATAATGAGTTTGTTGCGAGTTAAAGCTTTGAGGGGTTGGTTCGCAGATTCAAATGTGATAACGAGTTGTTTTGTGAGTATAAGGATGTAATCGATGACTATGTTAGGGAAGGTATCGTTGAGCGTACTTCTTGTGAATATTTGTAAAATAGTCAGGGATTTTACCTACCCCATCATGCAGTGATACGTAGCGACAAAACCACAAGTCTGCTTCTAGTCGTTTTCAACGGTTCAGCTCACGAAGATAAAATTTTGTCTTTAAATGAAAATCTATATACGGGACCAAATTTGCATCCCAATATCTTAGAGCTGCTTCTGAAATTTCGAGAAAATTCTGTGGCCTTTACAACTGATGTGAAATCGGCTTTCCTTCAAATTAAATTGGACCTTGCTGTTCGAGATTTCACGCGTTTTTTCTGGACTGATAATCTGAACAACGGTCCCTACGTCTTAAATTTCACGAAAGTTCTTTTTGGACCTAGGCCTAGTCCATACCTGCTTGCAGCAACTTTAAAACATCATTTCAAAAAATACAAGGAGCAGTATCCTCATACATTTCATTTGCTAAGCAGCTCTGTGTATGTTGATGACGTCATATCCGGCCGAAGTGATGTTCAGGACGCTCTACGTACCTCCTTGGAGTGCTTGCAAATATTCAGTGATGCCTGGCATGTTACTCCGCAAGTGGCGAACTAACTCGAAACAACTTTATTTGTAATGGCAACAAGAAGGGGTTATGCCAGAATTCTCTCGAACTGTTACTATTGATCTTAGTCTACCGATTAAGGTTTGAGGACTTTCTTAGGATCCAGAGAGAGATTTGATTTATTTTGATCCGAAAGACCTATTGAAGTTTATGTCTCGTAAAATCGAATCAGAGATTTATTCTAAGTGTAGTTGGGCGTATCTTCGACCCTATAGGGATTATCGGCCCATTTGTCATCAAACTGAAACGTGTACTTCAAGATCTTTGGACTCTGGGAGTGGACTGGGACTCGGAACTTCCTCCAAAGCTACGCCATCAGTGGCAGCAGTGGAGTAGCGAAGCTGATGATTTGACTGAGATAAAGATACCTCGGTACTATTTAGGTGAACTCGAACAAGATATGTCGATTTTTGAGATACACTGTTTCTCCGACGCGAGTAAGACAGCCTACATTGTACTTGCGCTTTGTTACGCGTAACAATTAAATCGAGACGAGTTTTATTTGCTCGAAGGGTCGTGTAGCACCTTTGAAGTCATTGACATTGCCCCGACTTGAATTGACAGCAGCTTTATTGTCAGCTAGGTTGGCTTAACAGGTATCATCTTGCCTCAGATTCGAAGCCAACATTTACTAATGGACAGATTCTCTTATTTCGTACTACTGGATTCTCGGCGATTTTTCAACATTCAAGCCATACGTCAAAAATCGTGTTGAAGAAATCTAAATGCTCTCTGATCCGATCCGGTGGGGACACTGTCCAGGAAAGGACAATCCTGCTGATCTCATTTCGCGTGGTACATCTGCTCTCTGCAAAACGAACTGTGGTGGAACGGTCCACCTTGGCTTATAAACTACCACCCGACCATTGGCCAAATCTTCATCGTCCAATTTTAGATTCGGAACTTTGATCTGAAGAATTGGAACTTCGTTCCAGTGTGCACATGGCAGTTACCCAACCGAATAAATCTCTTGTCGACATAGAACGATTCAGCAGTCTTAAAAAACTTTTGAGAGTAACCGCATGGACTTTTCGATTCGTGAACAATGTTAAAAACTTAAATAAATCATTGAACTTGTATATTACTGCAGATGAGATACAGAATGCTGAATATTTTTGGATCAAATACGTTCAAACCGAATTCTATTCTGCTGAAATATCAGTAGTGCATAAAGGACAAACACACAGACATACATTCATTTTTATATACACAGATTTCATCTCGATCATTTATCACATAATTTTTATTTCATTTGTATATTTTTGTACTACTTACCTCAGTGTTGTATTAAAACATATTTGCAATTATTTCTATTACAATTAGGTATCTACCACCAATAGGAGAAGTGACGTTTGACATCGATGTGGACTCGGATATGTCTCCTTCATTCACCTTGCTTGTCTTCTACGTCCGAGATGACAAAGAAACTGTCGCAGATTCTCAAAAGTTTATAGTTGAAAAGTGCTTCAAAAACAAAGTGAGATATGCTCTTGAGCCGATTATTACCCGAATTTCTTTCAGAAAAAAATATAAAATACAAATAAATAAAATCATTTAACAGACTTTTAGTTTTCAGTAAGTCTTTGGCGATCCATTTCTTCATCTTCAAATGAGGTTTTATTAAAACTTTGATTCATAGTTTCGTAGATAAATTCCTCCAAATTTTAGCATAACATTTATGATTTGAATAATGAAAAACGATAAATATTTTAATTACTCAATTATAATTTGGTAGCAAATATTAACCTCTTTCTGTAACTTTTCATAATTTTTATGTATGTAGATAAGATTTGCTTCTTTAAAGTTCATCCAAAGGAATCCGATAGCTTTAAATGTATTCTGAGCCAAATTCTACAAATTTATACAACGCCACAAATTACACCCATTTCTCTTCCCTTTTTACTTTCAATCACCCATATGTTTACATAGGGTAAGGCAAGTATTATTTTTGGTAAAAATAATCATTTTTTTCCCTCCACGTTTTTAGAACATTCTGACTTCAGAAAAGTGGTCTATACTAAACTTCAACTTAACTAAACATCACTTAGACGATAGATCGTCACAGTGCTCATAGGTATTTAATCCATTTTGGCGGAGTGTAGACATAATTCTCCTCAAACCTTATAGCCTTTTGTTCTCTACAGGGTTGTGGTTTGGCGAACATTATGCTTTCACTCCGCCAAAATGGATTAAATACCTATGCGCACTGTGACGATCTACCGTCTAAGTGATGTCTAGTTAAGTTGAAGTTTAGTATAGAAAAAATGTTTGTGCTCGTTCAACATAACTCTAGAACTGACCTACGGTTGGTTGGGTTTTATTAGAGCAAGGGCAACACCTGGGCCATACTGCGCCAACAAGTTTAGTTGGTTGTATTCAGATTATCTGGCGCCGTCAGCAACACGAGGGCTATAATGCGGCGAAACATTCGTCATTAGACAAGCCAACATACATTTACAAACACCCATGCCTAACACGGAACTCGGAACCAGCAACCTCGCAGTCGAGAAGCTAGCACGCTAACCACTATACCGTTTGGTCGGCGCCAACAAGTTTAGCTACGGGTTATTAGTGGTCGTGGCATCTACCATTGTGGTTTTCGTCAAAATGGACAATTCCCGCGTTTTTTTTTATTCGATTCTAAATGTCTCGAAATGACCATTAATACAAAAATTTCTATTCTCCACGCTTTTTTTAAAAAAAAATTTGCATTTTAAGTTTGCCTGTCAGATTTTTGCGGGAAAACGGATCTTTTTCTTTTTTTTTAGACTCTATTGTGAAGTCATCGTTTCCTAAATATCTCCATACGTTACGTGGCGGTTGCGGCTGTTAAAACGTTGTTATCATGGAAATTTCAAATACTTGTCTTCTCGTCATTTTGTTTTCATATTATTTGATTGATTTTTTTCTTAAAATGTCTAACATTTTCTATAAATATTGTATCGCGCCAATGTGCAAAAGCACAACCATAACTCCTGACAAAATTTTCATTTAAGTACCACGGAATAAAAATACTCGAAAATAGTGGTGCCAAGCGATGAAGAGGGACATTGAAAAGTATATGCCGCTGTCGACAAAGACAGTACGTTATGTTTGTGAAGATCAATTTGAAATAAGTTACATTTATGATAATTTTTATATTAGGAAAATTAAAGAATGTTTGCCTTTTAAGTTTAAAACAAGCTATTTGTTTTTTGGAACTACCGACTGTCTATTTCTGCCACTTATAAAGTGCTTAACACAGCCAAATACGTCTCGTAATTTTGAGCATCTAGAAGAATACGAGATCGAAGTCTTCTAGTGTAAACCTCTCTCTCCGACCCCACCACACCAACGAGAGGACATTGAGGCCACGACAGATTTAATGTGCACTAGCCCCCATTAGGTATACGACGATATTTGGCGGAAGGAGGTCCGAACACACAACCCTCCGATTACGAGCTCGATACTCTCCCGCAAGGCTATCGGAGCCCTAGCTATTTGTTAGGAAAGCTATTCTAAATTCTTGTAAACATCAAGTGCAAAGTAATGGGTTAAAATTGAAAGTCCGGTACTGATTCTGCGCCAAGAATTGTTTACATAAAACCACGCCAAATTATGTTCACTTGTCATTAGAAAAAAAAATGATGGGGCAGCAATTTTTTGGCAAAAATTACCTTTGCGCAGAATCCGTACCGGACTTGGATGTTGACAACGGCCCCCTTTAAGGCGTCTTCTCAATTTAGGCACCTCGAGGATTTTTGCAAACAATTATGGGATAAAATGGATCCTATATAATAAACACATCTTTCAAGTACAAGAAAAAAAAAAAAAAAAATTTTGAACAATTATTATAATAAAACAGTAGCATCGAAAAACCCGTGTAGAAATGTAATGTTCGTGGCTTGTTGATGAAATTTCGGAAACTATCCGGCCGATTGTCATGAAATTTGAATGACATATTCTTCATAGTTATGGCTATAGCGCATATCATCAGATTTTTGAAATTTTGATTTGAAGTATTTTTTTTTTTTTTACAAAAAACTGCAAAAAAACGCGTTTTTTTTTTTACTTTTTCGAAAAACGTGCGCCATTTTGTTATTTTCGCGAATATCATAAATCTAATGATATGCGCTATAGCCATAACTATGAAGAATATGTCATTCAAATTTCATGACAATCGGCCGGATAGTTTCCGAAATTTTATCAACAAGCCACGAACATTACATTTCTACACGGATTTTTTCGATGCTACTGTTTTATTATAATAATTGTTCAAAAAAATAAAAAAAAATAAAAATTTCTTGTACTTGAAAGATGTGTTTATTATATAGGATCCATTTTATCCCATAATTGTTTGCAAAAATCCTCGAAAAAAAATCGCGAAAATAGCGTATTTTCGAGGTGCCTCAAGTGAGAAGACGCCTTAACGAAAAAATACTGATATTCCCCACCAAACTTTTTGTCCCAAGCTCAGCAAAACCATTCAAGTTAATTAAAGCAGGAAATATTGCCTATAGGCTTTTACGCTACGGGTTTCCGATGTTGCAAAATCTATATTCTTGCTGAAATAGACAGCCATCATTGTCGAGTCAATTTATGACAAACTGTCCGATTGGCCTCTTACAAAACCAGGTTCCATTTTTGCAATTAAATAAAAAACAAATACCTACAAAATAGGCGATCAAAAATATTTGAGAAGCGGCAACTACTAAGTAGAAAACCACAGAGTATATAGCTGACACTTTGTGGTAGAAACCTCACCATAACAAACGGAGCGAAGGGATTACGTCACCGAACCTTTCGGATCTCTTGACGTCACACTCAAAATCGGCCCGTTTTGAGCGGATCGCAACTTGAGGGCTTTTTGCCCATTTTCTTTTCTTGATATTTAAATAACTATTTTTTTTAAAGAACTTTTATTGGAATATTTAGAATCGGAAAGAAATTCCTTATAAATGTTTGTTCGTGCAGTCAATAATAACGACACGCCATGTTGAGTGGTCTTCG
Organism: Linyphia triangularis; assembly: GCA_963978545.1. Lineage (NCBI taxonomy): Eukaryota > Metazoa > Arthropoda > Arachnida > Araneae > Linyphiidae > Linyphia > Linyphia triangularis. Next base: position 8,916,432 of record OZ021723.1, on the reverse strand, counting down.
AACGTCTAATTTTTATAACAGAAAATTATTTACATTTGAATATTATAGCGTATGGTACCCCTAACGCCATCTATCGGTACAGGATTATACACAATCATGACTCACCAATAAATATAAATCAATTTCATTCGTTTTTAAAAAATGCGGGAATTGTCCATTGTGCATGCGCATAATGCAGCTACCAATTAAAAAAAAAATAATGTTTTTCAGTAATTGCTGAAAATAATAACGATTTTGGTCAAAGTCTCGGTGGTAATGCCTCTTAAAGTGTTCTAAATATCCCCACCTACGAAATTCCCGTGGATTTTTTTTTTTAAAGTTTCATGTAAAAAAATTATTGCAAAAAATATCACCAAACTGACCATTTTCCCTAAATGAGTGATGGAAATATAAATACTGTTACGAATTTTTGTATATTTGTATATATTTCGTAGTGTTAATTTTGTAAATAAGAAAATTTATGTACATTTCGCATAAGGCAGTGCAATAGTTCGTCGTGAGCTTGGCTTCCCTGCAATATGGGTCTTGATGCTTGATAACGAGTTTTACAGAGGTAACTCTGGGAAGCGAGTTTTAAGGAGCAGGGCATTTAACATTATGGTAATCGGAATCTCGCCAAATTGGCGACGGTTTTGGCGACAAATTTTTGTCGCCAAATTTGACGAGAAATCGCCAAATGTCGCCAAACTTGGTGACCATTTGGCTACATTTTTGGTCCCCATGTACATGTATAGGACTTTTCGACTACGATCTGGAAAGTTCTCCAAATATCTATCCCTAGAAGTTTCACGTATGTTCTTCTCCCCTACTAAAGCTCAGGAGAGCGGGTGATGGAGTTAGTTAGTTGTTAGCTGAGTCCATTAGTTGACTGGAATTACTGAGTCTCAGTGAACATTCCGAGTAGTTCTAAAGCGAACTGTATTGCATTGTCTTTTGCGGCGATTTAGCAGTTGTGTTGTCAAGTTTTTAACTGCTGTTTTGTGCTCTATTGTTGTGAAAAGAGTTGTATTGTGTCTAGTAGAACGAGAAGTTCTGGAGCTGTAAGAGAATCTGTGAAGAATTTTATTGGAATAAATTTCTGCAAGTTTTGATCTGCTTTGGCTTCAAATCTTTCGAACCCGTCCACGCAACAATACAGTAAACAGCACCAATACACATAAGTATAGTAGAGTAATTGAAAGTTGGGCAATGTTCCACACCCAGGGGAATTAAAATGACTAAAATAATGTAATAGTAGTTGACACTTCTTTCTTTCATAACTCTTATTTTAAATTGCTCATTAAGAACGTTATTGGAGTATTGAAGGCTGATCAGTTTTTTATTCCGTCAACAAAATTATCTTTCGTAAGTTTCATTTATGTTCAATAATGGTATTTCTTTCTATCGCGTTTATTGGGCCCTTCAGAAACGGCGACTATAAATACGTTTTCTGAATTTACAGGTGAACTTTCAATTTACGGATACAGTAAAACAGCCTGGCCAAGAAACTGCAATCAAGATCAATGCATCTCCAAATTCTTTGTGCGGTATTAAAGTGGTGGACAAGAGTGTATCTCTGATGAACAACAATGATCAATTGACAAAAGATAAAGTAATTTATTTCAATTATTTTGTTGAACTTCTAGCAATGATCGTTATCTAAATTCATTTTAAGCGGGTCCAGTACCGAAATTTTTTCAAAAATCACAATTTTTTTTTTCTGATTTTAAAAAATAGTTCATACATTCCTGAAGAGAATGATGTTTATATCTTATTCATCCGGTGATTAGAACATCACAATATTAATTGTTATTTAAACATCACTAATGGGCGTAACACCTTGAAGCGTCTGCTTAGAGTGCGTTTTTCGAGCACTAGTGTATTTCACAGATGTAACATATTCAAATCGATATATCTCCAGAACCATTAACAATTGGCTATTCAAATTTTTGGAGCATTTAATTTATATAGTTTTAAATATTTTGTCCTCACAGAATTTTATTTTTTAAATTCTGTTTTAAAATATAACATTTAGCGTAAAAGATAACATAAAAAAAAAGCAAAAATTTCAATATTTTAACTTTGAGAATTTTTTTAATTTTTTTTAATTCACCTATCAAAATTCTGTGAGGACAAAATTTTCTTTATATAATTAAGTATTACAGGAAGCTTTCACTTTGAAAAAAAAAAATATTTTTTCTTGACTTATATCAAAATACGCAAACATCAATTATTAAGGATTTTTCTTGGTTTTTAAATTTTTTTTAAATAACTAAACACAATATTTAAAAAAAACATTTTCTCAAAGATATATAAATAGTATCTCATACATAAAATAAATGTTTGACATAAAAATGTACATAAATAAGGTTTTTTTGATTTTCGGTACCGGACCCCCTTAAACTTAATTTAAAAGGATTCTTATATCATGCTCCTGTACTTTTTCAGATTTTTCAGCACGTGCAAGGTGTGGATACCGAATTCAATTACTATTCTAATCCCTGCAATGCTTACGAATCTCAGCCAGGTACACTCTTTGAAGTTTTCTTTAAAAAAAATTTAAGAAAACCTATTACATTTATAATTCGCATTATTTCTTGTGAAGATGCTTCTTTCAAGCTCTGCAATTCAGTTTTGATCAAAGCATCTTGTGTGTATTCAATCATAAAATATGTTATGAAATATTCATTGCTGAAATTGCAATAAATTTTTAAAGCAAAATAAATGTAAAATGATAAATGACACAGCACATTTTTTGACAATATTAACCCTTTGCACTCCAGTAGCGCCTCTCAGGCACCACACGATTGGATGCCAAACCACGAGAGGACCATTAGGTGTGATGCGGAAATTCGATGCAAGGCCAATGACTGTGTTTAGTTTCTATGAATCAAATCCATAAACACCAGCCGAACCTAATGTCTCGAGTTGCTGATTCCTCCGCGCGAAAAAGGCCTGGAGTGGAAAGTCTGGACCGCGAGGTTGCGGGTTCGAGTCCCGTGTTAGGCATGAGTGTTTGTAAATGTATGTTGGCTTGTCTAATGACGAATGTTTCGGTGCATTATAGCCCTAGTGTTGCTGACGGCGCCAGATAATCTGAATACAACCAACCAACCAAAGCTGGAGTGCAAAGGGACCTTAACTAAGAACACAAAAATTAGGTTTATGGTATCCGACTACGTTCGGAGCAATTGTTTTAAAAAAACTTAATAATGAAACTTTTCATTGCATAAAAATGTGAAATTGCATAAAACATGAATTTGGCAAAAATATTAACATTTTTAATTCTATTTTTCTAAAAAAAGGAGCTTTTTGGTTGAAATTGACCAATATTTTGTCAAAACGACTACTGTTGTAAAAAAAAAAAAAAAAAAAAAAATTAATTAAATATATTTTGTTTTACCTTTTACTACATGATTCAATGAAATTCATGCGCATAATGCTCTGAAATCTAAGTTATATTTTGAAAAATTAAAAAAATGTGTTGGCTGTTGTATAAGATTACATATATTAAATTTCAATATTTTCGCAACACATTATTATGTATATATAACAATAACTTTTCGAAAAAAATAATTACAATCAAATCTGTTGGCCATTATACTCAACATAGTATAACGAACAACTGTACAAAAAATTATAACTCTATCATAAATGCATTTTTGAGATAGAACAAAAGCCGTATTTCAGTATTAGTGAAAAATCTATTCTTCAGAAAACGCAATTTTGGAATCTCTATGTATGGATTTTCGTATTAACAACCGTTTTTGAACGACTATAACTAAACTTTAATTTAAAGTACAAGAAAAACACAAACTGATTTGAAAAGAGAAATTTTCAATTCGCATGAAACGAAAAAAGAGAAAAAGAAAAGAAAAAATTGAAATTTTCATTGATTTTGCTATTTTAAACGTAGTCGGGGACCTTAATAAAGATTTTAATTTTATCAATGCATTTCATTTAGAAAAGTATAGATCCAAACAAAACCATCTCTGTTAAAAAGCGCCAAGTTCTTTATGCATTGATTACGGCAGCGAAAAGTATTGAGATCTAAAGAAGAGCCAACTTTAATGTAGTTATAAATTACAGGCAATGAAGTTTAGTAAAATTTTCTTATCAAAATCAAAATTCCCCTGCATAGGCCAAAATATTGTTGCGTGGACGGGTTCGAAAGATTTGAAGCCAAAGCAGATCAAAAGTTGCAGAAATTTATTCCAATATAACTCTTCTCAGATTCTCTTACAACTCCAGAACTTCTCGTTCTAGTAGACAGAATACAGCTCTTTTCACAACAATAGAGCACAAAACAGCAGTTAAAAACTTAGCAACACAACTGCTCAAATCGGTGCACAAGACAATGCAATACAGTTCGCTTTCGGAACTCTATGAACGCTCACTGAGACTCAGTATCAGTAATTCCAGTCAACTAATGGACTCAGGTAACAACTAACTCAGTGACTCGAAATCAGTCAACTCAACTCACGGCCGGCTTTATATAGGAGTCACACCTTCTTGAAATTTCCAGAGGTAGATATTTGGAGTACTTTCGAGATCGTAGTCGAAAAGTCCTACACATGTACATGGGGACCGAAAATGTTGCCAAAACCATCGCCAATTTGGCGAGATTGCCATTACCATGATGTTAAATGCCCTGCTCCTTAAAACTCGCTTCCCAGAGTTACCTCTGTAAAACTCGTTATCAAGCATCAAGAGATTCATTTAAGGGAAGCAAACTAAAGGCGAACTATTGCACTGCCTTATGCAAAATGTACATAAATTTTCTTATTTACAAAATTAACACTACGAAATATTTACAAATATACAAAAATTCGTAACAGTATCTATGTAACGGAATCTTTTAACTCGATTTTCGACCACTTCAAAACGTGGCATTAATTTGAAATTTTGCACAGTTATTACGTTTCACAATTGAATAATTAATAGTTTAAAAAACTAAAAACACGCTTTAATAGAAAGCGTGTTTATTTAGTCGCATTACCCTTACCAGGATCTTCAGGATTAGCGATTTTTCATGTTCAGAGACACGGTAGTGGTTTGTGCCAAGTAATAAGGCGTGTACTAATGCATACACATGATTTAAATTTGAGACAAGCATGTGACGATTGGCAGGAACAACTGAAGAGTTTTGTTTACTTAACTAAAAAAATTAACTAAAAAAATTATTGTTTACAACAAAAAATTAATAGTTTAAAAAACTAAAAAATACTCCTTAATAGAAAACCAAACTAAAAAGTAGAAAATAAATAAGAGTTTAAAAAACTGAAAAACACGCTTTAATAGAAAAGTGAACTAAAAAGTAGAAAATAGTTTGAAATAAGAATAGAGTGATTAACAAGAAATATTTATTTTATCGTAAAAAAGTGTGGGATGCTTTTTAAGATATTTTCATAATGGCTCTACTGTTACCAATTAATATTTACAACAATTGACATCAAGCACCTCACGCTTTTTTTTTTTTTACCTTAGAATGAATATTTCTTGTTAATCACTCTATTCTTATTTCAAACTTATTTAAAATTATTTTCTACTTTTTCATTCACTTTTCTATTAAAGCGTGTTTTTTAGTTTTTTAAACTATTATTTATTTAAGGTACTAATTTTAAATTTATTACTTATTTATACAACTATAACTAGCTTTAAAATGTTTAGTGTTCATAATTTTTAAACTACAGTGCTGGAAAAAATGTTAAGGCCAAGCGAAAAACTTAATTATTTAACCCAAATACGTATTGAAACTTTATACAAATTTAACACAATGTAGAAAATGACAACTTAAATCATATATATAAATATATCATGACAAATTGAGTTAGTTTAAACATTAAAATTATAATAATTTTTTAACATACTGGCTGTCATGCACGTATATATGCGTCATTTGATCCTCTGTTTTTCCAGCAATACACAATATTTTTAAATTTATAAATAAAATTCAAAATACAGTATTTTTTTATATTTTTATTAGGATGATAGTTTAGAACCTATCTAAAACAAATGAATAAAACATAATTGAAAATTTTTATATATTTGAATTAGAAATTTAAATTAAAAATTATTTCGGGGAAAACAACTGTGGAATTTCGCCCATTCCCTTGACCATCAGTGGGTTTTAAACATGTATATACCTGGAAAAAAATAATAGGGACAAGCCCAAACTTATTGTTTTTTCCATGCAGTTTATTTGTGGTAATATTATAGTCGTCTGCGGAGTTGTTCAAATAAATTAGAAATTTAATTAGAAATTGAATTAGAAATTTAATTTAAAAATTATTTCAGGGAAAACAACTGTAGAATTTCGCCCATTCCATTGACCATCAGTGGGTATTAAACATGTATAAACCTGGAAAAAATAATAGGGACAAGCCCAAACTTATAGTTTTTTCCATGCAGTTTATTTGTGGTAATATTATAGTCGTCTGCGGAGTTGTTCAAATAAATTAGAAATTTAATTAGAAATTTAATTTAAAAATTATTTCAGGGAAAACAACTGTAGAATTTCGCCCATTCCATTGACCATCAGTGGGTATTAAACATGTATAAACCTGGAAAAAATAATAGGGACAGGCCCAAACTTATAGTTTTTTCCATGCAGTTTATTTGTGGTAATATTATAGTCGTCTGCGGAGTTGTTCAAACAAATTAGAAATTTAATTAGAAATTGAATTAGAAATTTAATTTAAAAATTATTTCAGGGAAAACAACTGTAGAATTTCGCCCATTCCATTGACCATCAGTGGGTATTAAACATGTATAAACCTGGAAAAAATAATAGGGACAAGCCCAAACTTATAGTTTTTTCCATGCAGTTTATTTGTGGTAATATTATAGTCGTCTGCGGAGTTGTTCAAACAAATTAGAAATTTAATTAGAAATTGAATTAGAAATTTAATTTAAAAATTATTTCAGGGAAAACAACTGTAGAATTTCGCCCATTCCATTGACCATCAGTGGGTATTAAACATGTATAAACCTGGAAAAAATAATAGGGACAAGCCCAAATTTATAGTTTTTTCCATGCAGTTTATTTGTGGTAATATTATAGTCGTCTGCGGAGTTGTTCAAATAAATTAGAAATTTAATTAGAAATTGAATTAGAAATTTAATTTAAAAATTATTTCAGGGAAAACAACTGTAGAATTTCGCCCATTCCATTGACCATCAGTGGGTATTAAACATGTATAAACCTGGAAAAAATAATAGGGACAAGCCCAAACTTATAGTTTTTTCCATGCAGTTTATTTGTGGTAATATTATAGTCGTCTGCGGAGTTGTTCAAATAAATTAGAAATTTAATTAGAAATTGAATTAGAAATTTAATTTAAAAATTATTTCAGGGAAAACAACTGTAGAATTTCGCCCATTCCATTGACCATCAGTGGGTATTAAACATGTATAAACCTGGAAAAAATAATAGGGACAAGCCCAAACTTATAGTTTTTTCCATGCAGTTTATTTGTGGTAATATCTGCGGACGTTCTGGAAGAGTGGGAAGATCAGTGGGTATTAAACATGTATAAACCTGGAAAAAATAATAGGGACAAGCCCAAATTTATAGTTTTTTCCATGCAGTTTATTTGTGGTAATATTACAGTCGTCTGCGGAGTTGTTCAAATAAATTAGAAATTTAATTAGAAATTGAATTAGAAATTTAATTTAAAAATTATTTCAGGGAAAACAACTGTAGAATTTCGCCCGTTCCATTGACCATCAGTGGGTATTAAACATGTATAAACCTGGAAAAATAATAGGGACAAGCCCAAACTTATAGTTTTTTCCATGCAGTTTATTTGTGGTAATATTATAGTCGTCTGCGGAGTTGTTCAAACAAATTAGAAATTTAATTAGAAATTGAATTAGAAATTTAATTTAAAAATTATTTCAGGGAAAACAACTGTAGAATTTCGCCCATTCCATTGACCATCAGTGGGTATTAAACATGTATAAACCTGGAAAAAATAATAGGGACAAGCCCAAATTTATAGTTTTTTCCATGCAGTTTATTTGTGGTAATATTATAGTCGTCTGCGGAGTTGTTCAAACAAATTAGAAATTTAATTAGAAATTGAATTAGAAATTTAATTTAAAAATTATTTCAGGGAAAACAACTGTAGAATTTCGCCCATTCCATTGACCATCAGTGGGTATTAAACATGTATAAACCTGGAAAAAATAATAGGGACAAGCCCAAACTTATAGTTTTTTCCATGCAGTTTATTTGTGGTAATATTATAGTCGTCTGCGGAGTTGTTCAAACAAATTAGAAATTTAATTAGAAATTGAATTAGAAATTTAATTTAAAAATTATTTCAGGGAAAACAACTGTAGAATTTCGCCCATTCCATTGACCATCAGTGGGTATTAAACATGTATAAACCTGGAAAAAATAATAGGGACAAGCCCAAACTTATAGTTTTTTCCATGCAGTTTATTTGTGGTAATATTATAGTCGTCTGCGGAGTTGTTCAAACAAATTAGAAATTTAATTAGAAATTGAATTAGAAATTTAATTTAAAAATTATTTCAGGGAAAACAACTGTAGAATTTCGCCCATTCCATTGACCATCAGTGGGTATTAAACATGTATAAACCTGGAAAAAATAATAGGGACAAGCCCAAATTTATAGTTTTTTCCATGCAGTTTATTTGTGGTAATATTATAGTCGTCTGCGGAGTTGTTCAAACAAATTAGAAATTTAATTAGAAATTGAATTAGAAATTTAATTTAAAAATTATTTCAGGGAAAACAACTGTAGAATTTCGCCCATTCCATTGACCATCAGTGGGTATTAAACATGTATAAACCTGGAAAAAATAATAGGGACAAGCCCAAATTTATAGTTTTTTCCATGCAGTTTATTTGTGGTAATATTATAGTCGTCTGCGGAGTTGTTCAAACAAATTAGAAATTTAATTAGAAATTGAATTAGAAATTTAATTTAAAAATTATTTCAGGGAAAACAACTGTAGAATTTCGCCCATTCCATTGACCATCAGTGGGTATTAAACATGTATAAACCTGGAAAAAATAATAGGGACAAGCCCAAATTTATAGTTTTTTCCATGCAGTTTATTTGTGGTAATATTATAGTCGTCTGCGGAGTTGTTCAAACAAATTAGAAATTTAATTAGAAATTGAATTAGAAATTTAATTTAAAAATTATTGCAGGGAAAACAACTGTAGAATTTCGCCCATTCCATTGACCATCAGTGGGTATTAAACATGTATAAACCTGGAAAAAATAATAGGGACAAGCCCAAACTTATAGTTTTTTCCATGCAGTTTATTTGTGGTAATATTATAGTCGTCTGCGGAGTTGTTCAAACAAATTAGAAATTTAATTAGAAATTGAATTAGAAATTTAATTTAAAAATTATTTCAGGGAAAACAACTGTAGAATTTCGCCCATTCCATTGACCATCAGTGGGTATTAAACATGTATAAACCTGGAAAAAATAATAGGGACAAGCCCAAACTTATAGTTTTTTCCATGCAGTTTATTTGTGGTAATATTATAGTCGTCTGCGGAGTTGTTCAAACAAATTAGAAATTTAATTAGAAATTGAATTAGAAATTTAATTTAAAAATTATTTCAGGGAAAACAACTGTAGAATTTCGCCCATTCCATTGACCATCAGTGGGTATTAAACATATATAAACCTGTAAAAAATAATAGGGACAAGCCCAAACTTATAGTTTTTTCCATGCAGTTTATTTGTGGTAATATTATAGTCGTCTGCGGAGTTGTTCAAACAAATTAGAAATTTAATTAGAAATTGAATTAGAAATTTAATTTAAAAATTATTTCAGGGAAAACAACTGTAGAATTTCGCCCATTCCATTGACCATCAGTGGGTATTAAACATGTATAAACCTGGAAAAAATAATAGGGACAAGCCCAAATTTATAGTTTTTTCCATGCAGTTTATTTGTGGTAATATTATAGTCGTCTGCGGAGTTGTTCAAACAAATTAGAAATTTAATTAGAAATTGAATTAGAAATTTAATTTAAAAATTATTTCAGGGAAAACAACTGTAGAATTTCGCCCATTCCATTGACCATCAGTGGGTATTAAACATGTATAAACCTGGAAAAAATAATAGGGACAAGCCCAAACTTATAGTTTTTTCCATGCAGTTTATTTGTGGTAATATTATAGTCGTCTGCGGAGTTGTTCAAACAAATTAGAAATTTAATTAGAAATTGAATTAGAAATTTAATTTAAAAATTATTTCAGGGAAAACAACTGTAGAATTTCGCCCATTCCATTGACCATCAGTGGGTATTAAACATGTATAAACCTGGAAAAAATAATAGGGACAAGCCCAAATTTATAGTTTTTTCCATGCAGTTTATTTGTGGTAATATTATAGTCGTCTGCGGAGTTGTTCAAACAAATTAGAAATTGAATTAGAAATTTAATTAGAAATTGAATTAGAAATTGAATTAGAAACTTAATTTAAAAATTATTTCAGGGAAAACAACTGTAGAATTTCGCCCATTCCCTTGACCATCAGTGGGTATTAAACATGTATAAACCTGGAAAAAATAATAGGGACAAGCCCAAACTTATAGTTTTTTCCATGCAGTTTATTTGTGGTAATATTATAGTCGTCTGCGGAGTTGTTCAAACAAATTAGAAATTGAATTAGAAATTTAATTAGAAATTGAATTATAAATTTAATTAGAAATTGAATTATAAATTTAATTAGAAATTGAATTATAAATTTAATTTAAAAATTATTTCAGGGAAAACAACTGTAGAATTTCTCCCATTCCCTTGATCATCAGTGGGTTTTAAACATGTATAAACCTGGAAAAAATAATAGGGACAAGCCCAAATTTATAGTTTTTTCCATGCAGTTTATTTGTGGTAATATTATAGTCGTCTGCGGAGTTGTTCAAACAAATTAGAAATTGAATTAGAAATTTAATTAGAAATTGAATTAGAAACTTAATTTAAAAATTATTTCAGGGAAAACAACTGTAGAATTTCGCCCATTCCCTTGACCATCAGTGGGTATTAAACATGTATAAACCTGGAAAAAATAATAGGGACAAGCCCAAACTTATAGTTTTTTCCATGCAGTTTATTTGTGGTAATATTATAGTCGTCTGCGGAGTTGTTCAAACAAATTAGAAATTGAATTAGAAATTTAATTAGAAATTGAATTATAAATTTAATTAGAAATTGAATTATAAATTTAATTTAAAAATTATTTCAGGGAAAACAACTGTAGAATTTCTCCCATTCCCTTGATCATCAGTGGGTTTTAAACATGTATAAACCTGGAAAAAATAATAGGGACAAGCCCAAATTTATAGTTTTTTCCATGCAGTTTATTTGTGGTAATATTATAGTCGTCTGAGGAGTTGTTCGAACAAATTAGAAATTGCATTTAAAAATTATTTCAGGGAAAACAACTGTAGAATTTCGCCCATTCCCTTGATCATCAGTGGGTTTTAAACATGTATAAACCTGGAAAAAATAATAGGGACAAGCCCAAACTTATAGTTTTTTCCATGCAGTTTATTTGTGGTAATATTATAGTCGTCTGAGGAGTTGTTCAAACAAATTAGAAATTGAATTAGAAATTTAATTAGAAATTGAATTAGAAATTGAATTTAAAAATTATTTCAGGGAAAACAACTGTAGAATTTCGCCCATTTCCTTGATCATCAGTGGGTATTAAACATATATAAACCTGTAAAAAATAATAGGGACAAGCCTAAATTTATAGTTTTTTCCATGCAGTTTATTTGTGGTAATATTATAGTCGTCTGAGGAGTTGTTCAAACAATTACGTAGACAATTTAGAACGATGCTAGAGAGTAATTTACAAATTTATGTAAATGGGAAGAGGTAAGAAATTAAGACTGATTGAACAAGGTAAGATTTTTAGTTTTAAAAAAGGTGGTTCAAGTTCATGAGATATAGCTAAAAGATTAAGCAGATCTAAGACTGTGATTAAGGGGGTCCAATACCGAAATTTCTTAAAAAATCCCAAATTTTTTTCTGATTTTAAAAAATAGTTCATACATTCCTGAAGAGAATAATGTTTTTATCTTATTCCTTCGGTGATTAGAACGCCACAAAATTACCTGTGATTTAAACATCACTAATGGGCGTAACACCTTGAAGAGTATGCTTAAAGTGCGTTTTTCGAGCCCTAGTGTTTTTCACAGATGGTTGCAAATTCAAATCGATATATCTCCAGAACCATTAACAATTGGCTATTCAAATTTTTGGAGCATTTAATTTATATAGTTTTAAATATTTTGTCTTCACAGAATTATATTTTTTTAATTCTGTTTTAAAATATAACATTTAGCGTAAAAGATAACATAAAAAAAAGCAAAAATTTCAATATTTTTACTTTGAGAACTTTTTTAATTTTTTTTAATTCACCTATCAAAATTCTGTGAGGACAAAATTTTCTTTATATAATTATGTATTACAGAAAGATTTCACTATGAAAAAAAATTATTTTTTCTTGACTTATGTCAAAATACGCAAACATCAATTATTATGGATTTTTCTTGGTTTTTAAATTTTTTTTAAATAGCTAAACACAATATTTAAAAAAAAAATTTCTCAAAGATATATAAATAGTATCTCATACATAAAATAAATTTTTGACATAAAAATGTACATAAATAAAGTTTTTTTTAATTTTCGGTACCGAACCCCCTTAAAAACTTTCTAAAAAGTAGCGACAATTACAATCAGTGAAAGGGTACAGGACATTTATCTGCATTGTCAAAGCCGACATCAGCAATGCTGTTTGAGCATGCGTGTAATGTAATCAAAAAGCTATATAATACCTTTTTGAAATATGTAACATTAGTTTTTAAAATAACACTTTAAATTTAAGCAAAGATTTAAGGGAAAACTTTGAACTTTTGCTTAGATCGACCTATTTGTGGTACTGTTTTTCTAATGGTATTACTTATAAATTACAGGATTACACGCTGATCGAAGTGCTATTATTAAACCCGTAGGATCTTATTCCAAGTCTTCGTATATAGATTCACTCTCATCTTTCCAGGTAATTTTGATATAATAATAAAATCGCATTAGATTTGTTCCGCAATAAACTCTTGATTAAACGGTATTCGAGTAAGGAAAAGCTGAGAAAGTGTCGAATAATTTTTGAGCGAAATTTACTTTTTTAATGAGAGTTTAAATAACTGGTTATTGAGAGTTTAAATAACTGGTTATTGAGTGGTTAAATAACTCGCTTTAAAGTGAGGCATTTAAAATATGCCCTAGCAAAAAGCTATTTCAGAAAAAAGCTATAATCAAGAAAAAATTCTATTGAAAAGTAATATTTTGCCACGAAATTTGAACGGTGCTTCTTGGAGACTTTTTAAAAATTAGCGATTTGACGCCGAATGTGACAACTCGTCGACTTGGTATTCCAGTCAATGAGTTGAACTGAAATCCGATTGCCAAATATGTAATAACTTGCCAAAAAGAGAACACACTTTTTCATCTAGCTACCCACTGCATTTTGATTTTCAATGAGAAAAAGCGCAAACGATTTCTGATCTCTGGCTCGGAAAACTTGTATCTTTTAAAAGTAAGCCAAATTGGCGACATCAGTTACGTCATCAGTGACGTAATGTTTATTGCTAATTTGGCTCATTTGTGAAATATGCAAGAAAGCCATACCCACACATCCGAATCGTCTGCAACCTTCTTAATTGAAAATTAAAGAGTTAGGGTTACCAAATAAAAAAAAATATTCATTATTTACAAGTTATGGCGCATTTGGCAATTGGGTTTTAGTTCAACTCATTCCAAGTCGATTTTTGACCAGTTTCGGCCATTTTTGCCACGGCAGACCAGTGGATTCGTAATCTACTCACTTTTCTCCAATTTCTATAAAAAATTCAGAATGATGTTCGATGGGGTCCAAAAATTGCAGTCGCCTCTCAGTCTATTACTAGGACTTCCTTTTAAGTTGAGGCATCAAACATGGGATTTTGATTTCTAGTTGTTCTTCTATCCACGCCGTCCAACCCATGACGACTAGGTGCGTTTCAATTTGAACTGTTCCAAAATTGATCGCCATTTTTAGAAAGGCACGAAGAAACATTTTTAAGTATTTGAGCTGTTTTCTGTTGAAGAAACTTGTTAATGGAAAAAATTTGTAAATAGTTAATTTTTTCTTCTAAAAGGAAATCCTAGTAAGGATCCTTCCCTATACCCGCTATGTTACGATCTTCCATCCCAGTGCATTTAGAAACTACTTTGTACAAAATCTTGGAATTTGGTGGGTAGGTACGAAAATGACCACTTTTATGAAATGACATAAATTAAAAACTCGAAAATAGCATCTAATATATTTTATATCTAAAATACTTTAGTCAATACAACATACGCAGCAGTTCCATCTGGTTATGTCTTTTGATATTTTAATTTTCATTCATAGGTAGGAATTAAATGCAAGCATTTTCATTCAAAAGATAGACATTAAATGAAAATGTATGTCATTTCACCCTTTCAGTCCCAATTATTTATTTTTCATTTTAAAAATCTGAAATTTATATAATATACTCATTTGGTATCCAGAATAACAGGGTTGAAAGCAATTTTTTTTTGCTTCACTTTTTAATTAAAATTAAAAATGATTCCAAATGGCATCATTGGGCATTAGGTATAGGACAAATCTAAAGCTATTTCGCTTCGGCATTTCTAAATAAATCAAATAAAATTTGAAATCTTCTATTTAGTCGTAAATATATCTTAACGTAGTGAATACTGCTAGAAAAAAATAGCAATAACGTTGTAATAACAGTTCGAATCTAAAATAAATAATATAGCCGGGAAAAGGTGTTGAGTTGTACTCAACTCCCACTGATGCCAAATGGAATCATCACTTTTCAATCGTTGCAAATGTTAAAATTTTAAAATATGTATTCGTTAAAAATGGTTAATATACAATTTTTAAATATTAAAGAAAATAATACGAAAATATTTAAAAGAGTTATTTAATTTAAATTACTTAAAAAATGAAATTAATTTCGGCATCTTTTTCGGAATTGAGAAAACATAAAAAAGCTTCATTTCATTCAGCAACAGAACCCGTGCAGCCATATATTGGTGAAAAAGGAAAATATATTTGGGCAGAGAATAGTTTGATGATTGTAAAAACGTTAATTCGAATTCACTGGGAGTATTAAGTTAGGAGGAAAAAAATGGTGAATGTTGTGATTCCAATTGGCATCACTGGGAGTTAAATGATCATTTTCGTACCTATTCACCAAATTTCAAGGTTTTACAGAAAGTAGTTTCTAAATGCACTGGGCTAGAAGTTCATAACATAGCGAGTATATACTTCCTCTTTATGTTCCATTGAATAATGGTGTAGGTAAAACATACGGTTTCAACACTTTAAAAAAAAAAAAACTTTGTTGCAGTATTCTGGCTTACTGGTCATTAGCAACTTGATTTTGCTCACACGGCCTTGCTCAAAGGAAGAAGACGACGAATGGTACCGAATTGTCACACCCCGTACCACAATGCTTGAATCCTTTCCTGACCCAGGTATTGTAATGTGTCTATCGTAGTTTAAAGTTATTCTTTCATTTAGTTGCAACAGATTTCTATTATGCAGATACCTGACAGATGCAAGATTTCTTAGGTTCCCTAAACGAGCTTAAATTGCGATTTTCTCTTTTCCACGGTGCTGCCATCTACTATCGCAATATTTCAAAATTTGTGCACTCTTTCTAATTTTTTTTTAACTTCGGTATTCATTTTTATATACCACTAGGGGGCTCCGCCCCCTGCTCGCTGAAGCTCGCCAACCCCATGGATTGCTTTGCAATCCCCTTGGCTCGCTTTGCTCGCCTTAAAGAGAAGCATTTAAAATATGCCCTAGCAAAAAGCTATTTCAGCTGCATGCCATTGAACTGAACCTTTTATTATTTATGAAGAGTCAGAATACTTGCCACGTCATTATTCTGTTGCTGTCGAGACGCGTTAAGCAGGGATAGTGTGGCAACGTAGTAGAAAGTTCTTGGAAAACAACTTTAATAAACAGTTTTATACATATATAAAAAAGATCGGTTATTTCATTGAACAATTAAAATTTACGGGCTGGTTTTGTATGAAGCGCCAAAATAATTAAAGTTGCTTATCGAAATTTCTTAACGAAGCAATCATATGCTCACTTAATCTTTTTTGCGATACTTAGAAAATAAAATAAAACAGTGAAAGGCCAATTATCCATCATTCAATCAACCGGAATTTTTTGAAAATCAAATTTGGCGAGAAAATTAGCCATATTTCGCCAATAGTTTTTTTTTTTTAATTTTCATATGAGATTTTGAAGTTGAGTGGGTGGTTTTATTCGTTATTTTGATAGTTTTTAATTGATAATAGCTGAATTTGCACTGATTAAAGATGAGTATAGGTTCAGATTTACTGCACAACGCCTCTTAGCGATTTTTTTTAAATTGGCGATTTAGCGCTGAATGCAACCCGGCGACCTCCGGAACATGTTCCAGCAGATAACTTTTCCGAAAAGTCTGATTTATCCGGAATTCTAATCCAAAAAAAATGTACATATCTTGGATCTATTTATTCTTGCTTCATCGTAACTATTAAATCAATACGTTTTAAATAGGCAATAATTTCTAACTGTAGATTGTAATAAGAAAAACAAAATATAGCGAATCCAAGTTGTTGCTGTTGCCAGATGTATTAGTCAAATTTCCAAAGATATATTGTGATTGGCTGGAAATTCGTGCATAAAGTGCATTTAGAAGATTGGTGATTGAAGTCGTTGCCATTCTTCTCACAGAAATACAGCCAAATTTGGACGTTACTCAAGAGAATTATATATATAGATAATGTGTTCACATAAACTATTCGTCAGAAGCTAAAGCCTTAGCCTCTAAATCGGTGTGCAATTGATCAATTTTGAATTGATCAAATTGAATGTCTTTCAAATTAATTAAGCGGGTAAGAAGAAAAGATATCGTCACAAAAGAAACAGTACCCAGAAGATTTTTAACGTATTTTGGCAATTCAATCTAAAATAATATTATGAAAATATCTTACTGATAATGGACCATACATGGAGAAATACAGAATCAGTTATTGACTGCATGAAATTCCATGTTATTTATTCTAAAAAAATATGTTTTTCATTCAATCTAATGTCATAAGATATCAATAATAAAACACATGGAACAGCCTTTTCAAAAAGGTATATATATTATACTCTAGCAGTGTGGACCCGCGCTGTTGGGGACCCGTTGAAAGACAGAAGTTTGCATTTAAGAAAAGTGGAACAGATGTAGTACAAGGCGATTTGGCAATTTTTTTCATTTAACGATCGCAAAAATCAAAAACACGGCAATAAAAGAAAATTAAAACATTAATAATCATAAAATTAAGTTAAAATATAAGTTATTAAGTGTACTCATCCGTTTGGCGGTTAACAGTTGTCGCCAAGGCTAAACGTTTACCCGTTTAAATGACGCGTTAATGTATCATTAATTATAAATACAGGGAGTAAAAATTACTTGAAAGTTGTTAATTTGGATTAGTTAGATCTCCAATTGAGAGGTTTTTATCTGGTACCTGGCCAACGGAATCGTACCAAATTAAGTTAAAATATAAATAATAAAATTAAATTAAAATATAACTGAAAATAAAAACCGTTACGAGAAACAGAATTTATCTGAACAAAAACACCAAAAAAAAATCGTGCCAAAGAAATGTCTTATACTATATCTGAACCAAAAAAGTTTTGTCGTCTTGTCTTTTTCTAACCTTTTTTAAAACTCACTTATTTGTCGTATGGGGGGGGGGGGGAGAGAAAGAGTGTTCAGTACTTACAATTGGTCACCAATTGGTCTCTAAGAAGAGAAGGCTGTCACAAGCACACCCTAGTATCCTCTGGTTGGTAAAGCGGTTAATTTTTGTAGTAGCGGTGTTGGTGTCCTAAATCCTTCTTTAACTGTCAAGAAAGTACATAACAATGGCTCCAATGTCTAGCTTCCCTGACAACTGGATATATGATGCATTCTTCTGTGGAGTGAGTTTTATGTTTGTTGGTCAGACACCGCGTCTACGGGTCGCAGCTGGACTGGCACAAAGGGGGGGGGAGGGGTTTGTCGTAATCTTACAGTTGAAGTCTCTCTCCTTTAACACTTTAAATCCAAACCCGCCCTATACCGCCTTGTAGAGAATTTCCCAGCTAGTCGCCTTTTGGGCCGGTGCAGGGGTAAACGTATATTTCCAAGTGAGAGGAACTGCCCTGCCTTAGTTGTTTAAAGTGTGACGGTCCTCAACAATAGGCTATTGTGGGGCATGTAGAGGGGAGACATGGATTTAAAGTACTCAATGTCAAACTGCCCCACCCTTTGGACATGGAGTAAGATAGTCAGGGACTTTTCTTTTATGCGAATCTTGTCATGTACTTAGCGGTGGCGTTTGTTTCATTGATAAGACGCCAACTAAATTCTCTGACATATCAAGCAGATGACCCAACGCACACCCCTATTGCAGGCTGTAGACATATAGTAATGATCTTTTAATGGTCGACAGTGACCCCCCCACAGCAATCCCAGGAGTGGCAGACAGGAGAACGAGTCGGGCGAGTTCATTTCCAGTTTTTATGAATGGAAAGTCATCGGGGTTTTGTGAAACCCACAACGCTGATTCCATGGGATTTAAAGGGTTAATTTCCAGTGTGATGAACAAAACTTCATTACAATGACATGTGTTGGTCAATATGAGCAGCACTGAATTTAAGTAATTTGCACAACAGCAATTGAAAAAGGTAACTCATGTTCTTTCTCAGGTCCTATCCCACGTTCTTCGATCAGGACAATTGAAAGTGAGCCACTTTCGGCCAGACGCAGGGTCACTTCTAGACTCATGTTGGCATCCCCGGACACCAAATCCGCAGTAGACGTGAGACGTGAATTCCCAGAAACATGGCTGTTTGGCATGGAAGTGGTCGGGTGAGTATGATTACCAATGATTGTGTTCTGAAGACTTCAAAACATATGTGATTGTGTTAAGGAATTGCTCTGCTCCGGTATGTAATGGGGTTGTTGTTTTTTCTTTCGATCGCGCGTTGATTCTGTTGTTGTGGGGGAGAGGTTAACCGGATGCGGGGGTTAAAAAAGGGTGGAATGTCTCCTCTGGTGGGGGTGAAAAATTCCAGTTCGAGGGGTTCAATGAGAGAGCGCGTGGGTCGGTTGCTGGGTGGAAGGAAATAAATCCAGAGACGGAAAGAAAGATTTGACGAAGGAGGCAGATTCTTCTTGGCGCTGCTGATCCGTCGCCCTTGGAGACGAGAGCCCGTTGAGACCCTGAACTCTGGGACAGCCCTTCCAGCCACCATCGTCCGCTTTATAATTGGAAAAACGATATTCAAGAGAAATCAGCCACGAGCCCCACTGCCCTTACGACCATGGACGCCTATTGAGAACCACCATCTTTTCACCGGACTTCGCTTCAACACCAGAGAGCCCTAAATCCACAGACGGAAGCCGGTTATGTCGTCACTCCCCATCCACCGACCCCACAACAGGAATCCTGCCTTTCATTGACTCTTTAGACCAGCTAAGTTTTTATACTTGTTTTTTATATTTATAATACTCACTAGTTCTACAAAATTGAACTTTTACTTTTAATTAAATTCCGTCCCCAATTATATCCACGAGTTGAGCAATTCCCCTCTTGGCCGTTAGTGCCCTGTAATTTCGTCAAGATGTTTGCCTATGTTTAAACCAGATTATAAACAGTTAAAGAATAAAAATATTGTGTATACAACTTATCGTGTATTATCATTTGAGAACGATTATACCAAATTTTAACTTTTTCCTGTTTTGTGCTTTATTATTATTTTTATGTATTGGCCACTATGCGATTCACTTTTCCTGCCACAACAGCGGGCAGAACTACTGATTCAGAATGTTGAGAGATCATGCCTAGTACAATTTTCAACTAACTTCCATTCTCGGTAGTACAATTGTAGAAATATGTATTCTGTTGAGGGTTGGGTTCTCTGCCAAAGTCACTGCATTACCTTTTTGTTCACATGAACAGTAAATTTAATACTCGGTTTTTCAGTACCTTGGTGAAAAAATTATTTTCGGGGAGAAAAATTTAGCCCCTCAGTTTTCAAAAAATTCGTAGGCACATTGTGACGAATCTTTCTGTACGAAGTTTAATGGTATTTGTGAAATAAAAGATTCGAATTTGGTGGTGTTCTTCCTTAAAATCATTTATGAGTTTTGAGTTGCTGTTTACACTTAATATTAGTGTATTTTTGGCTTAGTTTATATCCATTGCATTGCTCTTTTATCATGAAGGGTCCAAAAGAATCTGCCGACCAAACGGTATAGTGGTTAGCGTGCTAGCTTCTAGACCACGAGGTTGCGGGTTCGAGTCCCGTGTTTGGCATGGATGTTTGTAAATGTGTGTCGGCTTGTCTAATGACGAATGTTTCGGTGCATTTATAGCCCTCGTGTTGCTGACGGCACCAGATAATCTGAAAACAACCAACCAACCAAAAGAATCTAATCTCAAAAACTAATATTTAGCTTTGCCCTTTTATAACGACTTGTTTTTAGGTATTCTTACCCTCTGTTTTTGAAGAAAGACCATTTTTATATAAATTGTATAAATGCGTTGATGTAAAAAAAAAATTGTTCATGAAATACTCTATAGTTCTCCTAATCACAAAATAATAACTAAAGTTTTATTTTAGATTTTAAACTGTCTGACCAGTTTATGTATCCATCGTAGTGATTTTGCATTAGTAGTTTTCAATGGGGGTTTTTAAACAGTTTACCCCTTTAGAGTTTGTCTTTTAGACCCACTTGTTGTAATTATCATTAGATATAACTTGCTTTGATTTACTTTGAGTTGTAAAATGGGACGAAACGATCATGAACACTGGAGTGTTTAGTGGAGTAATTGGCAGGCTTAAATTAAAACTTCAGAATCCGATCCAATATCCGCTCATTTAACAGCAACGATTTTCCAATAAGACACCTATTTTAGTACATAGATGGAAAGTCTTTTGATCTCACGTCTTACACCGAAGAAAATAAAAAGGATGCGAAAAACCTCCTTTTTTTTTTAATAGCGACTTTCAACACATAGATCCTGCCGCCCGAAGTTCTGACTCGAAATACTTATTAGTCATATGCACCGCCATTAGCTCTGGCTTTTGTTCTTCAGTCCAAGCGTCACCCGGAAAATTTTAATTTAGCCCGCTGGCTAGCAACTGCGAATCGAATAATGAGGTTATATATATCTCCGAAAATTGTGGTCATCTTACGTTTAGGGAAATTTTCTCGAAGGTCAGAGCCGACAACAGCAAGATATGGAGGATTCCACCAACTCATGACTGGTATGAACAAAAACGTCCTGGGGCTGCCCTGGAGCTGAAGGGCGACAGGAAATTACAAACAACCATCACCAGACTCATCACCGGACATACTCGCACACTTGCATATGTTCAGGGACAAAAGGAGTACCCTGTGTGCCTCAAGTGTGTTTCCCATCAAGCTTCACCGGACCATCTGCTTTCCTGTTTGGATTTGGAGAAGAGCGATCTCTTTAAAAACCCTGCACTGGTTCGAGACTTTCTTTGGGCGTACGGTCTCTTGGACTTGGTCTAGACTTGTTCTAGATCAAGTGGAATAAGAAACAACAACAACAACATATCTACATTGGATTCATCAAATAAGTTGCTAAATTTATTTGCCCTGATGTTTCTGAATTAAGATTCAGTATTGTCGATAAAGGCTAGACACGTGTTGGGCTTCATTAGCTCCTCTTGCCTAAGATTTAACATGACAATCGAACCAGTAATTTATCACAACGCTTACTTTACGGCTCCAGAAGACACACGTTTTTTGGCCATCTTAACTTACGAGAGATGAGGAAATTTGTAGCTCTGCAGGGTTTAGGAAGGCAAGAGAAATTGATTCAGATGAACATTTTGTTGACTTCTAGTTCTCAGAGAGTTCAATTTTCACAGACTTCTGAATGTAATGCAGGAGGGAGTGCCAATGTGGCTCTAAAAACGTTATTAAATATTTTTCACACACAGGAAGATGGACACATTAAAAGCAACACTAGAATCCAGAAAACACCAAGATTTGAGTCCAAAAGAGAATACAGCAATAATGCTTTTTATTTGATTGCAAGGTTCCGACTGCTTATTGCTGCCACTTTATCAAGTGCTTCACTCTGCCAAATACGTCTCGTAATTTAGAACAAGCTAAGCTACGAGATCGAAAAGTTAAAAGTGCAAACCTCTCTCTCTCTCCAACCCCACCACACCAAAAAGAGAATATTGGGATCACGGCAGATGTAATGTGCCCCCATTATAGTACACACCAGTCACTACTGACCGCGGAGTCCCGAACTCACGAGCCGACCAAATGGTAGAGTGGTTAGCGTGCTAGCTTCCAGGTTCGAGTCCCGTGTAAGGCATGGGTGTTTGTAAATGTTGTTGTTGTTGTTTCTAATCTCCCTTTTGTCTGACGAAGTCAGACAATATCAGTGAAGCCATTGACATTAAGGAAGTCTGACACTAGTTGTGGACAGTTATAAATGTCCTCCCAGTCCAGTCCAAGGCAGTCCAAAATGTGCTGAGGTGATGCCTGTTCTTTTTGGCATTTAGGGCAAAGAGGAAAATTTTTGCTTCCCCCCAGAATATGTGAGGCCTTTAAGGTGACCACTAGCAAGTCGGGACAGACGGGTATTGGTGTGCCTATCACAAGGAAGAGATAGGGAGTGTCCTGGCTTTTTGGCTTTATACCATTCGTGAGAGGGAGGTATATGACGCTTTATTTTGAGCTATTTTCTTTGAGTACAACTCTTGATATGTGAGTTCTTGAGTAGAGATGACAGGGTGTTCTAGTCCCTCCTTAGCAAGAGTGTCAGCCAATTCATTTCCGTGGATGTCTACATGTGACGGGATCCACCTTCTATGTGCTCCATTCTTCGGACAACAGAAGCTGCTTTTTCCTCCCATGAATACGTTTGTAAATGTATGTTGGCTTATCAAATGATGAATGTTTTGGTACATTATAGCCCTCGTGTTGCTGACGGTGCCAGATAATCTGAAAACAACCAACCAACCGAACTCACGATCTACCGGTCATGTGGTCGGTACTCGAGCCACCAAAATGACTCGCATCAAAATTAAGTTGAACTTGTATTTTATAAAATTTAGCTTCAATTTCCAAATTTCGGTGCTGTTGAGGTGGTAATAAATGTTGACTTATAATTCTAAAATTTAGCACCAGTGTTGTTTTTAAAAACTGTAAACTTTTAGGTTAGGCATTACCCCAAACTGATCAACGAAATCTAAGATTTTTTTTTTTTTTTTTTTTTTTTTATTAATTTTTAAATAGCAGGCATTTTCAGTTAAACTTTCACAACTTTCGGACTATTTAGGCGACGGAAAATATCAACTCAGAGAATATAAGATTTTGCACACTTTTTTAATGAAAAGAATTCACAATTTTTCAGCACTATTGCTAAAAATATCTTGAATACTTCCGACTTTTTCAAACCACCCTAATCATTTTTAGCGAGAAACAAGCTAGAAAATAATACTTATAGTTCGGAGCAACCTTACTTGGAATGCCAAGTAAGGTTGCTCCGAACTATAAGTATTACGTGACTACACACACTGTCTCGTTATTTTCATTGGGTACAAAGAATTCGAAGCCAATCAGAGCCTTTTCTACCCTTGTTTTCATCCGGGTAATTAGTATCAAGAAAGGAAGTTTGGAACTAAAGTCATCATCTCCATAAAATTCAATCATCTTCTTCTCTTCTTCTTCTTATCAAGGACTATGGGGACTAAGGCATCTCTGCTTAAGCATTTTGTACCAACCCCATATCCCGTACAGATCGGTAGTGGGCAGTACTGCACAGGTTGTAAGAGCACACTCGCAAGAGGGAGTGCACAAGTCTACCTATAGCCGCCGAAGAGTTCATTTCTACCTCTTTCGGTAGCTATCCGGTAGATGGCAGCACTACCGACCGTATGTGGAACTTCTTAATTTAGAGGCAATACCAAGCAGAAGATTCCACCAGAAGACTTAGCTTTGCCACCCCCAGAGGTATTGATTTGTATGGGAACTTGGAGGACTTTGCGACCATGACTGATTTAACGTGCTCCAGTCACCAATTAGCGAACACGGCGGTCTTTAGTCGGTCCCAGGCCCGAACTCGCAACCTCAGGGCTCGCAACCTTCTAGTTGCGAGAACGATACTCTCCCGACGGGGCTACGCGGCCCTATTCAATCATCAATAAGACATATATAGAGGACAGCTAAACCATCATTAAAATTGATGTTATTAGGGAAATAAAGTTAAAATAAAGAAAAGTATATAAATTGCGTCTCGCTCTTCGCTTTCGGCTGATTGAGTACTGAATAAGACCTATAGTTTATTTCATATATTTTAGTTTCTGTATTGATAAAGTACTTGAAATGTTGCATGCTTATCGTGTAATAATTTTTGCGAGAAATTGGCTTCATACCAGGTTAGTTATTTGAAATTAATAATATAAGAAGTTTTTCGGTTTTCCTAAGAAATGGCAATGCGCTTTTTATGTATTGATGGTGATAACATGCGCCAATACTCGTATACTTTTAGGATGTTCTTGAAAGTATGCTCCTAAAATAATTCCTTCACTTATAAAGGTCGAAAATTAGGAATTTACCCATAAAATAGATGCATAAAATTACTGAACGAAATTTGAGCACATTTAAGGATCAATGAAAAATGACAGACATCACAATTAAGAAGATTCTATGAATTTCCTTGCTGGAAACATTTCCATTTACGCAATACCTTTTTGAGGTATTGCACAGTTACTGTTACATTCTAAATTTTCTGATTTTCAATCACATTAAGGCTTTTTTTATTAGACAGAGAGGCGACGGCAATTTTTGGACCCCATCGAACATAATTCTGATTTTTTTTATAGAAATTAGAGAAAAGTGAGTAGATTACGAATCCACTGGTCTGCCGTGGCAAAAATGGCCGAAACTGGTCAAAAATCGACTTTTAATAAGTTAAACTAAATCCAATTGCCAAATGCGCTATAACTTGCCAAATAATGAGCATTTTTTTTTATTTATTTGGTAATCCTCACTCTTTAATTTTCAATTAAGAAGGTTACAGACGATTCAGATATCTGGCGACGATCTACTTGCATCTATTAAAAGGGAGCCAAGTTGGAAAAAAACATTAAGTCACTTATGCCGTAACTGATTTCGCCAATTTGGCATACTTTTAAAAGATATAAGTTTTCCGAGCCAAAGATCATAAATCGTTTGCGCTTTTTCCTCATTGAAAATCAAAATGAAGTGGGTTGCCAGACGAATAAGTTTGTTCTATGTTTGGCAAGTTATGACATATTTGGCAATCTGATTTTAGTTCAATTTATTCCAAGTAAATTATTGATCAGTTTCGGCCATTTTTGCCACGGCTGATCAGTGGATTCCTAATCTACTCATTTTTCTCTAATTTCTATTAAAAATTCAGAATGATGTTCGATGGGGTCCAAAAATTGCAGTCGCCTCTCGAACTATATACAAAGCCACCCCAACTGTGCTCGCGCTACAGTTTCAGAGCGTCTGTCGCTTGAAGCGGTCAGACTCTTAAGCGATACATGAAATTATATTGAGCTTTTTATACTGGGCCACTGTAGTGGCTAGCCCGGGCATCTTTACAGTGGCACCGCGATCGCCACTGGAGTGTCTCTGTATGATAAGGACCATGCATTTGTACTTCTGAAACATTGGTCATTCGTTAAAATGTCTTCCAACAATTCCAATATCTTTCAGGGACGATGGCGAGTTCTTGAAGAAGGAGACCTTACCCGACACGATAACAGAGTGGGTAGGCAGTGCCGCCTGCGTCAGCCCAGACGATGGCTTCGGAATGTCGGATACCAGCAGCATCAAGGGATTCCAGCTCTTTTTCATATCGTACACTCTCCCTGTGAGTGCTGTGAGGGGAGAAGAGTTCTTTGTGGTGGTGTCCGTCTTTAGCTACGCCGAAGGAGCTTTGCCGGTAAGTAAATGGGAAAGTATGCTGTTTTGTCGATGAGGATTTATTGGCTGAACTGTAATTAGAATCAAAGGCGCAATTTATGAGATGCTAATTTTGAAGTGTCACAATTCATGACTTTGCATTGTTACAAATCGGGTCTTTACCTCCCGTGTGACAGACGTACCCGGACTGCTCTATCAAGGCTTGCTAGCGGTCACATCAAGTGACTCACTTTCAACGAGGGCAAGAAAACCTTCACCAAGTGCCAAAATCATCAGGTCTCTCCTGAGCACCTCTTGGATTGCAAGGGACTCTCTAAGGAGGATCTCTTTAGCAATCCTCTCCTAGTCTTCGACTTCCTTTTAGTCAAAGAACTCATGGATCTTGTCTGACTCCGTCAGACAGTGAGGATTAGCAACAACAACAGGTCTTTACATTGTCAGAATTCATCACTTTGCACTGCCATATTTCAAGGCTTTGAATTGACACAATTCGTGACTTTGAATCATCACACTTCGTGACTGCTTTGTCAAATTTTTCATGACTTGTCGTTGTCACACGTCCGGACTTTGCATCTTTCCATTTTCTGACTTTGCTTTGCCATTTTTCAGGACATTCCATGGTTATGTTAAATGATTTTTCATTGCCATATTTCAGGATTTGGCATGTCCACCTGATTGGCTGTGTGGTAACGCCTTGACCTTGTATGCCAAAGATGCCGAGTGAAGCATGGATATTCTTTGTGGTTCAGAATCTACTCTATGCTAAGACGTTTTTGTTCACAAAAATAGGCTTAAAGTATAAACCAAACCAGAACTTTGCGCAGTCATATTTCAAAACCTTGGTGTCCTTATCCGAAACATTAATCATCCAAGCAATTCAGTTGCGGCATTTTCAGTTGTATTATATTAAGGTTTTTAATAATTTAGGCGGAAAACTTGTCAGAAGCGATTAATAGTTTGGTAGGGGTCACACATAAGTATGTAATAAAATTTTCCATTTATACCTTTTAATCTTCAATTTGCTGTTTGTATCTTAAGGTACAATCTTCCCCATTATGTTTGAGTATCCAATTGAAATTCTAATCCAAATACGATTATTTACATTCCTTGCATTTTTTTCTAAATATTTATATATGCATTTTTAAATCACAAGGATTTTCTAGATAAGTTTTCTAGAAACTCAAAATCATTTCATCAGAGCTAATATCAGTTTCATATGGTCACTTAAATACACTCCTCTTGACATATGTCCTTTTCCTCAGGTGACAGTTTCTTTAGAAGAACCCGAGGGATACGAAGTGAGTGGAGATTCCATCGACGGCGACATCTGCGTGCAGCCGGGCACAAGCGAGAATTTCCGCGTCAAGCTGAAGGCGAAGACAGTCGGCAAGATAAACATCACTGTGCGAGCAGAGACGGCCAAGGACAGTGGGGTTTGTGGAAGTGCCGAAGTGGCCAGTTCTGTGGCCAGGGACGCCATTACACAGTCACTGAATGTTCAGGTGAGAATGTGAAACATACAGGAACTATAGGGTGTGGGACTTAAAAAGTACAGGTTGGTCTATAGCAGCGTTCGCCACTAACTTTTAGAGACGGGCCGCATGACTTATGTTGGAACTTTCCGCGGGCCGCAGATTTATACCGAAAACACCAATAAATATATTGCTTTACTACATATGTTCAATGTTAGAAATGTGATAATAATGTGATAATTTTTTTAATTAGATATTTAAATATTAAGGGGACTGTTAAGTCAAAAATAAAAATTCTTCAATTTTTGTCTAAAATTCATAAAATTTGTTGTGCAGTTCAATAGCAATTTGATGAAACACAATCCAAAATTTAAAAAACTTATATTGATTTTTTTTCAAGAAATTAAATTTTTATTGAAAAATTTAGCGTTTTTTCCGTAATTTTAAAAACGCTCCTTGCGATTCAAATTTTTTGCAATCTGTCTCAATTTTTTTGTACGAGCTAATCGAATATATATTGATATAATTATGCATGGATTTTGAATTTGACTCATTGGTTAATTATTTAAAAGTAAAACTTTGGTACAGCGGCAAAAAATGTAAACTTTTTAAATAGAAGCATTAGGAAAATTGCTGTAAAACAATAAAAAAATACCAGATTCCAAAATCCATGCACAATAGGGTATTTGACAAATTTTCAAAATATGTTTTAAATAAAGCATATGCCCAAAATAAAAGACACGTATTTTTTCTTTTTCCAAAATAATGCCGCAAAGCGCCAAAAATCGCATTTTAAAATGCAAGCAGAAGCCCCGCCCCTAAAACGCTGCTCAAAAATCCATCTGATTGTGTGACGTCAACATTGCATAAACAGCATCGCGAATGAGTTTCAAGCGAGATTGTGTAGCCGTAATGGGTTATTTTCCTTTTGATTTTGTTCGAGGAAATTTCTTACCGATACTGTGTTGTACCCCACTGAACAAGTATTTCAATTAACAGCTGAACACTAATTTGGGTAAAACTTCCAATTTTTGACATGTAGAGGATTTTGAGCCAAGAATTGTCTGCATAAAACCGCTAAAAGTTATGGCGGATTTTTACAATAGCATTTTTTTATGGTAATCTTGTGTTCCTATTCACTTCAATGCATTAATACTTGTTTTGTTTTTTACCCTGTAAATGTTTAAATAAGACCAGACATAAATTATAACGAATGTTCCGATTCCCCCCTTTCTGCTAGGTGATGTGGTACACAATGAATAAAATCAAAATAAATTGAAGTAATGTTTTTTTCAACATTTTTGGGTTTGATCATCATAGGAGAAGGTATGATCCAAGTTTCAAAGTCAAAAATTAGTTCATTAACAAGATTATTACATCGGATTTTTACTTTGAAAGTTGAAAAGGTTTCCGATTCAGTGTTCAGCCGATTATTTTAATCGCTAATAATTTTGATTATATTTTTATAATTATTATAACTGTGATAGTGTGTAGTTCTTGTTCTACAAATTATAATAACAGGGCGATTTATTTATCTACACAGATGTTTTAACATTTCTAAACACTGTAGAAAAAAAAACCTCTGCGCTTGATTTGAAAAAGAACCCACCATCAATGCGTCTATTTTGGGTAAATTTAAACTGTCTGCCTTTACGAAACTGTCATACATTTTTCCAATAAAGCTTCTTTGTACAAATATTTCCTAAAATTCACCTTTAATGGTCATAATTAATCATAAAGTATCAAGAAAGACGAACCAAGCTTAAAAGTAAACGTATGAAGTTGTTTGTTCACAAACTTCCACTCTACAATACTGACGTCACATTCTGGGAGGAGCTTAAGCGATCGTTTCTGGTCACATGACGAAGCGCTCAGAAAACCATTTTTTAGAATTCGATTTATAAAAATTTGAGCAATTATTTCGAGTCAAAAATGCTTGCATTATTATTACCTCGTTAAATACTATTCATAGGCCGCATTTGGTAATTATTTGTTGATGGTGTCAAATACCCTATTGTGTTTAAAATAGTATAGTTAACAATATCACCAAATTTAAAAAAAATACATCAACTTTTGAATCGCAAGGAACAAATCGAATATCCTAAAAATCTTAAATTACACATGAAGAGAAAAATGCAATTTAAGAAATTGAAATACAGACGATTTCTGATATGCGCGCTTACAAAAACTCAAATAATATTCTTAATTCTTCTCGGATCAGCAAAAGTAAGGTATGTACTGAAAGCTAGAATTGCAGGCTATATATTTCCACTAAAATATAAAAATTGGAAATTTTGAAATTTTTGCCTTAACAGTCCCTTAAGAAAAGAAAATGCCCGAAAACCTCATTCGATGCAAGTCCGATCAAATGGCTACTTTATAGCTCTGATGTCACATCCTTCTGTTTTCTATGGTTATCGTGAGGTTTCTGTCAAATAGTTGATGTGTGTGTTTGGTTAACAATGTATGACCATTTGGACAATGGCACGTATGACCGGTTGACGCAATTTGCAAGGAACTTGCAAAACTGGTTTCCGTTGCTGCGTTTCAAGCCAAGTTGTTTTAGATGAAGTGACCTCCCATTCAATTCGAGCCGAATGTGTCGTTTTCTCACCAAAATCTAACTAGCGAACTTGGGTTGCAAATTAAAAAAAAGAGGAAAAGAGCAGTGAACAGGTATTTTTGGGTTTATGACCTTTTCAAAACATATAAAATTGAATAAAAAAAATAAAAAATTGCCGGAATTGTCAATTGCAAAATTTCTCAACACACATCAATCGCACTCGCCCTAAATGTTCTGATTTTCCTTACCTTTTTGTTTCTCCCAAAAATTGTACGCATATTTTTCGCTAATTCCTAAAAAAATTAATACCTCCAAAAAGGTCCTCGATTTCCCCCAAACACTTGTTAACCCCCCCCCCCCCTTCTAAATATTCCTCCAGAATATAAACTCTTTTTTTGAAATTTTAATTATTAAGTTTCAATCAATAAGACTTTAACTACAATTAAAAATTGTTGCGCAATAATTAAACTCATGTTAGTTTAAAGAAAAGTGCCCACGACGGAGAAAACTCGTCCGAGATCCATGCGAGAAATTTGCTCAACACCACCTATACTAAACTTCAACTTAACTAGACATCACTTAGACGGTAGATCGTGACAGTGCTCATAGGTATTTAATCCATTTTGGCGGAGTGAAGACATAATTCTCGCCAAACCTTATAGCCTTCTGTTTTGTTGTGGTTTGGCGAACATTATGCTTTCACGCCGCCAAAATGGATTAAATACCTATGAGCACTGTGACGATCTACCGTCTAAGTGATGTCTAGTTAAGTTGAAGTTTAGTATAGATAAGGGGAGTTTAAACCTTTTGACGCCAACAAAAACAGCTTTTTATGCGTAAAAATAAAATATACTTTATATTTTTAATTGTAATTTTTTATACGATACAATGATTATTTTCTTCTTGAAAAACAATAACTATTTTAGACATAAATATATTTTTTTAAAAAGTTATCAAGTGAAACGTAACGATGAAAAATTTTGAAATTTTTTTTTTTTGAACATAAATTACCCACAAGATATTTTATTAAGTTTCTGGAATAAACTCAATATTATTATTGGAGCTTAAAGCTAATTTATGGGTTCATTCTCTAAAGCAGAATTATTCTTTTATACAATATAACAATATTTTTATGTAAGAAATAACTTTAAAATTTAAATTTTAAATATTTTTTCTAACTATAAATGGCGTTTTTTGAAAAACTTGTCATCTATATTCTTATTTTCTGCTTCAGAGAATGTAAAACTATCACGTGCATATCCATACATTTTTTTAAAGGGATAGAACAATAACTTTTTTTTTTAATATTGTAGGTAACTTATATTCTTAATGTTTTTTCTAAATTTTCCATCATTACGTTTCATTTGATAACTTTTTAAAAAACAAACTTATGCTTAAAATAATTAATGTTTTTAAAGAAGGAAATAAACATTATGCTGCATAAAAAATATCAATTAAAAATACCGAATACTTTTTATTTTAAAGCATATCAAAAATTACGTAAGAAAAGCTATTTTTGCTGTCGTCAAAAGATTTAAACTCCCCTTACAGAAAGCTTGCTTCCATATTTATGACTTTGCCAACGGAAGACCAGTTTGTTTGACCCTTTGCACTCGAGGCCTTTTTCGCGTGGAGGGACCAACAACTCAAGACATTTTAGGTTCAGTTGGAGTTTATGGATTTGCTTCATAGAAACTAAACACAGTCATTGGCTTTGCATCACATTTCCGCATCAAACCTAGTGGTCCTCTCGTGTTTCGGAATCCAATCGTGTGGCGTTAATACCTAGTTCCGGGAAGAGCGGATCATACCACACAAATCTATTGTTTTGCATTCTTCAAGTAGAAAAAGGTAGAAGTTTTAGTATTATACTAAAAGATTATGAGGTATTTTTGTCTCTCAACCATCTCACAATGTTTGCTTGAAAAATAAATTGAATATTTAACCGTAAAGAAGTATTTTAAATAATGAAACACTCGAACATATCGTTTGTATATTTTCTTCAATTTTGCGACTTCCTAAATAGAACAAAATTTATTTTAAATTCGTTTTTTATTTGATAAGATATTAATAAACGTATTTGAAAGAAAAACACAAAAATAGTAAATAGTTTTTATTTATTGGAATAAAGCTACTACCAAATACATTGACAAGAATGACACAAGGCAGTTTTTATATTGTACAAACATGTACCAGAATAAAAACCTTCTATCCTTTAAAAAAAAGTACGTTGAACTAATGTTGAATTAATATTGTTGCGTGGACGGGTTCGAAAGATTTGAAGCCAAAGCAGATCAAAACTTGCAAAAATTTATTCCAATATCACTCTTCACAGATTCATTCACAACTCCAGAACTTCTCGTTCCAGTAGACACAATACAGCTCTTTTCACAACAATAGAGCACAAAACAGCAGTTAAAAACTTGACAACACAACTGCTCAAATCACTGGCAAAAGACAATCCAATACAGTTCGCTTTCGGAACTCTCTCTGAAACTCAGCCTCTCTGAAAACTTCTCACTGAAACTCAGTATCTCAATTCAGTAATTCCAGTCAACTCACTAGTCAACTAACCCAGTCAGCAACTGACTCAACTAACAGCTAACTCAGTGACTCAAAATCAGTCAACTAACTCCTCCGCTCTCTTGGTCAGCCTTATATAGGACAGGTGAATCTTCGTGAATCTTCTAGAGGTAGATATTTGGAGAACTTTCCAGATCGTAATCGAAAAGTCCTATACGTGTACATGGGGACCGAAAAGTCTCCAAATGGTCGCCAAATTTGGCGACAAAAATTAGTCACCAAAACTGTCGCCAACTTGGCTCTATCTTGCCAATTTGGCGAGATTGCAATTACCATTATGTTAAATGTCCTGCTCCTTGTAAAACTCGCTTCTCAGAGTAACCTCTGTAAAACTCGTTATCAAGCATCAATACCCATAGAGCAGGGAAGTCAAGCTCAGACGAACTATTACACTGAATTATGCGAAATGTACATAAATTTTACTATTTACAAAATTAACACTACGAAATATTCACAAATATACTGTATTTTTTGTTAAATCAGTATTTGCACTTTAAATACAGCTTTCTGTATCAATTCGTCATTTTATGAAACACAATTTAAAAAAAAAAAAATATTTGCAGATATATTATATGGAAAATATGTTTTCACTAAGAGTTTGTAATCGAAAACTTTACGGTTGTAAGTCAAAAAAATTCTGCAATAGGAATGAGTATTTTGCAAATTAGTACTTCTTGAGAAAGAAAATTATGTACATTAGCAAATACTACAGTAGGAAGAAACTTTTAATGCAATCACGTCGACATAAGAAAAAGAAAAGAAAGAAAAAAATTAGAAAACACGGTACAGACCTTTGGCGCGATTTTATTTGGCATTTTTTTTCCACGTATGAATGCTATTTGAATCAACAAGTATAATTATCTATATATTTAATAGGCAATACGTTTTTTGGGGTTAGTCCGTCCGCCTAAACTGCTCAACCAATTTCAATGATCAAGGTGTCATTTTAAAGGAAATAAGCTGTAGATTTGCCAAAACGTGCCAAAATAATTTATTAACACTTTATGAATTAGTTAAATTTCAATATTTTTCTTCATTAAGCTACTACAAAGCCTCAATGATTTTGAATATATGAATGGCAACATCCTTACGTATGTAAACAACAAATCAGTTGCTAATTTTAAAGCTCTTTTTAAACTCTTCGTTTCAAAGTTGATTTTTTCTGTTTTTCTGAAGCATTTTTGTATTAGAGTAATTATTATTTTGAAATATTTCTTCATCGTAGCTTAGTGAGGCGTTTGTATCCCAACCCAAGCGAGGCATTCAGGGGTTGGTGAGTGTAGCTCGCGTTGTTTTTTATCAGAATAAATAAAAGATATTGGGACTTCAATGCAAGGGCATAGCTAATGAAGTTTTTAAGTCAGAATGTTGGCGGATAGTATATTTAACTTTCTATTATGAAACTTGCAATTTGGGTGTTTTCTCTATTAGGCCTTATATTAAATTTATAAAAATTTGTTACATTTTTATGGCTGTCAAACCTATTCGAGCGCAGCAAGATGTTTTAACCACAAATTTGAGCGTTTGGGAGTTGGCGAGCGTTAGCGAGCAGGAGGCGAAGCCCCCTAGTAAGTTATATTCTGCATTAATTTATTAAAGTAGTTATGTTTCAATTTTATTTTAGTCACTATGTTTTTATTTTTTTAAAAACGAGTGAAATAAGTTTATATTTATAAAGAATTTCTTTCTGGTTCCAAATATTCAAACAAAGACTTTTAAAAAAAAATTAGTTATTTAAATATTATAAAAAGAAAATGCGGTGATACCCAGTCCAATTCATCGATATAGATAAACAACTGGATAGACTGCTTAATGCTGGGAAAATGAAGCCGTTTCCAGATGCCTTTGGTGGGGTAAAAAATACGGATTGCCGAGGATTGAAAATAAAATTTTGGGTTGTACACAGCAGAAATGTCAATAATATACCTTAATTAGTAATAATGTGCAAAAAATATATATACTCTAACACTTTACAAGGTTTTTCGCATTCCCATCCAACTATTAAAGTGAACTGTGATTGGTTAATCTTCCCACCACCTTCGCAATCCCCGGCGCGTTTTTCTCTTTGCATTGACAATGGAGCAGTCTATCCAGTTGTTTATCTATATCGATGGTCCAATCAAATCGATCCGCTTTGCTGTGACGTCACGACATCCTTTCGTTTCTATGATTATTGTGAGGTTTCTGCCTGGTGTGTGTTTGGCATCGGTGTTCGGTAGATAGTTGCCATATCCCATACCAGTTGGCGCGATTTGCGAGAAACTTGGGGAACTGATTTCCGCTGCAGGCGTTTAAAGCCCGGTTGTTTCAAATGAAGTGACATAGTATTTCATACGAGTATAATCTGTCGTTTTCCCGCGAAAATCTAACAAGCCATTTTAAGTTGTAAATTTTTAAAAAAAAAGAAGGAAAAAAAAAAAAAAAGAATTAGTCTAAAATTTTATAATTTTTCTTAAACATATTTTTAGAAAATCATAATTTAATTTTTAAAAAATAACAAAAATCTCGTGTTAAAGTATTCAAAAGTATCCAAATATTATACTATGAAAGTTTCATAATTATTGAAGAATCGGTTATTAAATGAGATGCCCCCAAAGTTGTTGAATTTAACATGGGCTCCTATGGAGGTGCCAGACCCCCTTCATTTGTCAAAATTGTCAGTGAAACAAAAATATGTTATGTGAAGTGAAAACAAAAATATGTTATGTGAAGTGAAAACAAAAATATCTTATATGAAAGTGAAGTTAGTACCTCTACACTCCAAGCCAAAAATATACTGTACTTTATATAACAAAAGCTCTGAAATCATCACCAAGAAACAACAGATTTTAAACTTTGTTTTGTTTATTCAAATTAGGTAAGAAATAAAACTCACCTGGTGCATAGTATTCAAAAACTTTAGCTGAGCCTGGCTGAGGATTATCAACTTCAATCACTTCAAAAGCGTCAAATTCAAATTTTTCACCAAAGTTGGTTACCTAATCGAAACAATCACTAAATTTTAATGCAAGGATAAATCATTTTTTATTATTCTGTTCTTGTATACATTGTAATAGTAAATTCGTTAAAAAGACTGCTTGATGGTATCCATTAAAGAAATGTTTTTCAATGGAAACATAAGGTTGTATTTCTCTCCAGGATGCATTGCTCTGAAGAAAGTAACAACAATGGACAATTCCAGCATTTTTTAAAAACTAGTAAAATTAGTACATATTTATGAAGAATTTCTTTTTGATTCCAAATATTTAAACAAAAGTTCTTTAAAAAAATCAGTTATCTAAATATTAAAGAAAGAAAATGCTCCAAAACCGAGCCAAAACCAGTCCGATCCAAACAGTCAAAAAAATTTGTGACGTAAAGATATCCCTGCGTTTCTATGGTTATCGTGAGGTTTCTGCCAAATAGCTATCGTTAAAAAAGTTGGCGTTTGTTAGACCATTGCCACATTCCGTACAGGTTGGCGTGATTTGCGAGAAACTTGCAAATCCGGTTTCCGCTGATGCATTTCAAGCCAAGATGTTTGAGATCTTAATACGTCAAGTTCAACGCCAACGAAATAAGTCGTTTTCTCGCCAAC
Source organism: Linyphia triangularis (assembly GCA_963978545.1). Taxonomy (NCBI): domain Eukaryota; kingdom Metazoa; phylum Arthropoda; class Arachnida; order Araneae; family Linyphiidae; genus Linyphia; species Linyphia triangularis. The sequence continues at coordinate 8,880,168 of OZ021723.1, read as the reverse complement.
CTCTAACAAGGTAATTTTTATCGCAAATTTAAAAAAAAAAAAAAAAAAAAAAAAAAAAGCGCATTGAGCAGAAATTTTTATGTTTATGGCCTTTTCGGAACATTTAGAATTGAACCAAAAAATAAAAATGCGGGAATTGTCCATTGTTTTTTGTAAAGATTATTTATCACAGGGGAACCCCCTTAAACGTAATATTAATTTACTTATCTTCAATCTTCCTTATCGTGAAAAGTATGAATTTTATATTGATATATAAGTTAAATAGGTCTTATAAAAAGATACCGAGGCTAAAGTTTGGTAAATAAAAATCAGTATTTTTTTTAGAAGAGAATTTTTTTCGCAAAAACAGTTATGATAATAACATACCTGTTCTCATACTCAATTTAATCTGTAGGTTACTTACAACAATTTCATTAAAAAAAAAAAAAAAATCAATGATATAGTTTGAAATATTAGATTTAGAGAAAACAAATATTGAAAGTCGAAGTCTTATATAATTGAAAATTAATTATTTGGTTTTTAGAAACTAAATATAACATACTTCTAATTTAAGTAGAAACATAACACATCGATGAAAAAGAAAAAAAAAATCGGGAAATCGATTTTATTTTATTTTTAGGGTACCGAGTAGTCCCTTTATCTGCTACACAGTTACAGTTATGAACATTTTGGTTCCAAAAAAAGAGTAAAATAAAATTGTTAGTGGTGCACAACTTCTTTGAGGCGTCTTCTCACTTTAGGCACTTCGAAAATAGGCTATTTTCGCGATTTTTTTTCGAGGATTTTTGCAAACAATTATGGGATAAAATGGATCCTATATAATAAACACATCTTTCAAGTACAAGAAAATTTTTATTTTTTATTTTTTTGAACAATTATTATAATAAAACAGTAGCATCGAAAAACCCGTGTAGAAATGTAATGTTCGTGGCTTGTTGATGAAATTTCGGAAACTATCCGGCCGATTGTCATGAAATTTGAATGACATATTCTTCATAGTTATGGCTATAGCGCATATCATCAGATTTTTGATATTCGCGAAAATAACAAAATGGCGCACGTTTTTCGAAAAAGTAAAAAAAAACGCGTTTTTTTGCAGTTTTTTGTAAAAAAAAAAAAATACTTCAAATACAAATTTCAAAAATCTGATGATATGCGCTATAACCATAACTATGAAGAATATGTCATTCAAATTTCATGACAATCGGCCGGATAGTTTCCGAAATTTCATCAACAAGCCACGAACATTACATTTCTACACGTGTTTTTTGATGCTACTGTTTTATTATAATAATTGTTCAAAAAAATAAAAAAATAAAAAATTTCTTGTACTTGAAAGATGTGTTTATTATATAGGATCCATTTTATCCCATAATTGTTTGCAAAAATCCTCGAAAAAAATCGCGAAAATAGCCTATTTTCGAGGTGCCTAAAGTGAGAAGACGCCTTAAAATAATAATAAATATATATATATATATATATATATATATATATATATATATATATATATATATATATATATATATATATATATATATATATATATATAAAAATCGGACCAATTCCCTCATAGTTGAGCCCAAATCTTTCTTACAATTCATTATTTTTAAGTACTTTTTGAAAGATGCAGTTTCTACAAATCATAACTGATTCAAATTGGTTTCTTTTAGGCGGAGGGTTTTCCTGTGGACAAAGTTCAAAGCATACTCTTCTGCCCTAGAGGTGCAGTGTTAAAGCATTTCGTACAATTAAAATACTTATTATCCACAAGTATTTTGCTTCTACAGAAATAAGAATGTTTATATATATTTTCAATTTTATTTTGTGTTTTTCCTCAGATGCAGAAAAACAAACATTCGAGGTGTCTCATAGCCTGAACTTGCCAGCGGACGTGGTTAATAACTCTGCAAGAGCATACATCGACGTAACTGGTAAGAAGAGACATTCACTTATAGACTGAGAGGCGACTGCAATTTTTGGACCCCATCGAACATCATTCGTAATTTTTTTATAGAAATTAGAGTAAAGTGAGTAGATTACGAATCCACTGGTCTGCCGTGGCAAAAATGGCCGAAACTGGTCAAAAATCGACTTTTAATAAGTTGAACTAAATCCAATTGCCAAATGCGCCATAACTTGCCAAATAATGAGCATTTTTTTTATTTGGTAACCCTCACTCTTTAATTTTCAATTAAGAAGGTTGCAGACGATTCGGATGTGTGGCGACGGGCTTCTTGCATCTATTAAGAGGGAGCCAAGTTGGCAAAAAATATTACGTCACTTATGACGTAACTGATGTCGCCAATTTGGCTTACTTTTAAAAGATATAAGTTTTCCGAGCCAAAGATCAGAAATCATTTGGGCTTTTTCTCGTTGAAAATCAAAATGAAGTGGGTTGACAGACGAATAAGTTTGTTCTCTTTTTGGCAAGTTATGACATATTTGGCAATCAGATTTTAGTTCAACTCATTCCAAGTCGATTATTGATCAGTTTTTGTCATTTTTGCCACGGCAGACCAGTGGATTCCTAATCTACTCACTTTTCTCCAATTTCTATAAAAAATTCAGAATGATGTTCGATGGGGTCCAAAAATTGCAGTCTCCTCTCGTACTATTACGTATCTGACAAGCGATTGTAATTTAGCAACTTTTCAAGATTCATGTGCGTAATCCTTCCTTTCTATTTCTAAATAAAACCTATTTACTGTTTATTCTCAAGTTATTGAAATCATTTGTCATCTAAAAAACACATATTTAAAAGTTTTTAGTTTTCAAATCTCTTATATTAACTTCGATTTTGTATATTTGTTCCGGGCAAAATCTTTCTAAGGCTTATTAAACCGCTTGCCATTATTCAATCGAACTTAAACTTGGTAAATGAACTCTCTGCCAGTGACAATGCATTCTATAAAGTTTTAGAGGTAAAAAGGAAAGTTAGTCTAAGATATGAAATGGGTGTTTTCTTCGTAGATGGAAGATACTATTAAAGCCTGAAAACAGCTTATCCCATTATTTAAAGATCAGATGAATAAATTTAAATTATATCAACAATATATCAGCACAACAACTATTTAGTTTGATATAGCATACAATAAACTCTTTAGAAAGTCACATAATACAAAGATAAAATTTGGTCATCTATTGAACTTGAGTATACTTACAGCACTCTTAACTGTGTTTCGTTAAATCATTCTCAATTGATGCAGAAGATAGAAATTGCATTTCATAGTGAAGTTATGGCTATTTTCTGCAATGGATATGCAAATCTATTCATGTTTCTTCAAGTTGTTGTGCAAAAACTAAATCTCCAGGAGACTAACAAAGATGACTATTATGTGGAAATATTGGGGGGAATTATAAAGAAAGAAACAAAAGATGTACAAGAAAACAAACAGGAATATAAAACGCGTTTGGTTGGTTGCATTCAGATTATCTGGCGCCGTCAGCAACACGAGGGCTATAATGCGCCGAAACATTTTTCATTAGACAAGCCAACATACATCTACAAACACCCATGCCTAACACGGGACTCGAACCCGCAGCCTCGCGGTCTAGAAGCCAGCACGCTAACCACTACACCGTTTGGTCGGCTAAAACGCGTATGGACATGGATTCAGCAGAATCAGGCCGACCAAACGGTATAGTGGGTAGCGTGCTAGCTTCTAGACCGCTAGGTTGCGGGTTCGAGTCCCGTGTTAGGCATGGGTGTTTGTAAATGTATGTTGGTTTGTAAAATGACGAAATGTTTCGGCGCATTATAGCCCTCGTGTTGCTGACGGCGCCAGATAATCTGAAAACAGCCAACCAATCAACCAACCAGCAGAATCAGAGATCAGCCTAACATTTTTTAAGCTTTTTGCTGAAATAACAGAATAAGATTCCACAGTATCTTTGCCTTGTATTATGATCGGGAATATAGTAACAAATCAAATACAGAACAGGTATACTACTTTACAAGTATCCATTGGTATTGCTCTTAAGAACAAAGCTGTGATGGAATGTTTATACATATTATTATGGAGAATGCTGTTCATACAAAGAATGTCTTCTGTTTAAAGGATCTGCCACCAATTCAAACATTACACGATAGGACGTTTGTTCCAGTTACTGACAGTTCTTTATAGTCCGAGAGGCGACTGCAATTTTTGGACGCCATCGAACATCATTCTGAATTTTTTATAGAGATTGGAGAAAAGTGAGTAGATTAGGAATACACTGGTCTGACGTGGCAAAAATGGCCGAAACTGATCAAAAATCGACTCGGAATGAGTTGAACTAAAATCCGATTGCCAAATATGTCATAACTTGCCAAAATGAGAACAAACTTTTTTGTCTGGATGCAACCCTGCATTTTGATTTTCAATGAGAAAAAGCGCAAACGATTTCTGATCTCTGGTTGGGAAAATTTGTATCTTTTAAAAGTAAGCCAAATTGGCGACATCAGTTACGTCATCCGTGACGTAATGTTTATTGCCAACTTGGCTCCCTTTTAATAGATGGAAGTAGACCGTCGCCAAATATCTGAATCATCTGCAACCTTCTTAATTGATAATTAAAGAGTGAGGGTTACCAAATAAAAAAAAAATGCTCATTATTTGGCAAGTTATGGCGCATTTGGCAATTGGATTTAGTTCAACTTATTAAAAGTCGATTTTTGACCAGTTTCGGCCATTTTTGACACGGCAGACCAGTGGATTCGTAATCTACTCACTTTTTTCCAATTTCTATAAAAAAATTCAGAAGGATGTTCGATGGGGTCTAAAAATTGCAGTCGCCTCTCAGTCTATTAAGACTAGAGCAAACAATTACTGTCAACTTTGATGCACATATATCTATATAAAATGGACTCTTATCAACACACTCCCTTGCTTTGATATTAACTCAGCCTCAAATCCCAACCAAAACGCTTTTCGACAACTGAATCGATACCACATCTCTCTATGTCTAGTCTGAATTATACAGACTTCAATGTGCCAGTTCAAAAGAGTTCTGTTCAACATACTACAAAAGCTATGTACACTCAATTAATCAAATTGACACCATCTGGTCCAGCCACAATTAGGACAGCTTCGGCGGCTCGATGTTTAACCCTTTGCACTCAAGTGGCGCCTCTCAGGCGCCACACATTTAGTTGCCAAACCACGAGAGGACCATTAGGTGTGATGCGGAAATTCGATGCAAGGCCAATGACTGTGTTTAGTTTCTATGAAGCAAATCCATAAACACCAACCGAACCTAAAATGTCTCGAGTCGCTGATTCCTCCGCGCGAAAAAGGCCTGGAGTGCAAAGGGTTAACTAAAGAGAGTAATCAGGCTTGCGCCATTTTTACAGCAGATCAACAACTTTACAGATTTACATTGAACGCCATGTAGTATCAGCCTGAAATGTTCTCTAATCTCTGACCCAGGTTAGGTTGGTTGGTTGTTTTCAGATTATCTGCCGCCGTCAGCAACACGAGGGCTATAAAGCTCCGAAACTTTCGTCATTAGACAAGCCAACATACATTTACAAACACCCATGCCTAACACGGGACTCGAGCCCGCAACCTCGCGGTCTAGAAGCTAGCACGCTAACCACTATACCGTGTGTCGGCTGACCCAGGCTAGGTGGAATGCATTTATAGGAGCTATTGACACACTAATGTCTGGTAGGTTACTTGAAGAGTTGATGAACACTGCTTTTGCAGGTGTTTCTAAGATGTTGACTGGGAAGAAATCTCCGCAAAAATCTCCTTGAAACTACGTTTGGTAACAGAAAAAGTTCTTAGACCAATACTAAATTATAAATGAACAACGTTGCCACCGGGAACAGATGTGGCCCCGAATTATCTTCTGCAGATGATCAGTTGCAATTGCACTCATACAAAGGCTTTTACAAATACTCCGAATGTAACAACTGTTTAAATTCGGTCACGAAAGAAAATTTCAAGGATGAATGGTGACGGTGAAGATGATCCATCAGAATTGCTCGATACATGATCTCCTTCATATTAAAACCAGGGGTGTAATGGGTCCGTTACACGCCGGTACAACGTACCCGTACATTTTTGAGAACTGGTACAGTGTACCGCCACTTTTTTAAAACTAATTAATAATACCTCAGAAATCTTTTTGCATGTATTGTGTTAGTAAGACAATAAATACCTAAAATGCGAGTATTTAGTTCTTTTTTGTACTGTAAATAATGTAAAATATTGTGAATTTGTATTTTATAATGAAAAAATCCCACCTACAGTTGGGATTACCTACATGATCGGAAAGCATGCGTGCAGGTAAAAAAAAAAAAATTAGCACTACAACCCTGATTAAAACTCATTACAGTAGGGTGGTTGGTTATAGGTAAGGGGGACAATTTGCAGACACTTCTACATGGTGAGATCTGGTTACTGATTGAAGTTCATTCTATTAAACTTAGACCCTCAGTTTGTTAAGATCTGCAGTAAAGAACATAGAATCGCACACAAAATTAGAAAGAAAAAAATATCATTAGGAAATACAGTGTTAAAATAATTAAAAATGCCAATGCGATTCATCATGTGGCTTGCAACATTCATTTAGGTAAAACCGATGTATCTAGAGCTTTAATTTGATACCAAACGTGTTCTTATTTTGTATAAAATGATCAATATCCCATAGTCATAGTGAATGGGGGAGGCCAACTGAGATTAGGTGCTGATTCCACTAGGGAATATTGCGCCAACCCCTTTATTTTACGACACCCCTGTCAAAGAAAGCCAGATTCTTTAAGAAAGGTCAAAAGGCTTTTGACAGGTTCCTCGTGGATTGTATCAAGTTCTGTTCCAAGACCAAAGCTTGAGTGCCTAATGTGAAGAAGAGCTACAGATTCAAAAAGTATATGGTGGGCTGTTTCCTCCTCCATATTGCATTTCTTACATAAAGGTTCTTCTTTAAAGATTCCCATTCTATGAAGGTGTTTTCTTAGGTGATAGTGGCCTGTAAGAAATCCAACTATCACCCTCTTCTTATCTCTGCTAAGACGCAGGATCTGTGATGATAGTTATATGGAAGGTTCTTGTATCATAAGCCTCACATGTTTTTGATCGGTGGTTTGTTTTTCACCTTTCTGTAGTTTCTGTAAGCATATTTTCTCCTATCACCATTTTTGCAGTAGTCTTAAAGATCCCACAAAAAGGCTCAGGGCTTAAAGGTAGGTCTGCAGTTTCCAACAACAGGTACGCGTTATAGACCACAATATTGATGACGTCATATTTAAAATCCCTCAAGAGTATGAAAAGTATACTCCCCATATTCAGTTTCAGAACCTCCATCAAAAACTTTGTATATACCGTAATTTTGAATAAAAGTGGTTTGGCCCCGGACTACATCAACAGATGCAGTTGTTTCTCACCATGTTCAATATAGCTCCATATGCCATAAACGCGTTATATAAAGATGTTTTCAATTCATAAATTAAATAACACCTAGAGAAGAAACATTGACGAGCTACGTGTTATCAATTGGCAAGATATATTTCATATTTGATACATTTAATCTTCATCCTTTACTATGAAGTTGTATTAAAATGGTTTTCTCCTTCTCTCAATAGGCAATGTAATGGGACCAGCCATACGAAACCTGGACAAACTGGTATCTCTTCCAACTGGATGCGGGGAACAGAACTTGGTGAAGTTCACTCCGAATTACTTGGTTCTGGATTACCTTACGAGCATTGGAAAACTGACAGATAGCATCAAGGACAAAGCAATCCGAAATTTGAACAAGGGTAAGAGATTATATGAAGGTAGAATTACAAGACATTGCTTCAAAGTGTTAATTTAATAGAAACAGAATATAATCCCACTGTTTTTTTATATATATATATATTTCTGTTGACGAGGCACCAGTAGTTTAGTTTGCTCAATATAGTGTAAACTTTTTCTTAAGTTGTGGGAACGTTGGTTTTGAAATTCATGTCACTATACTAAACTCCAACTTAACTTGACATCACTAGATGGTAGATCGTCACAGTGCTCATAGGTATTTAGTCCATTTTGGCGGCGTGAAAGCATAATGTTCGCCAAACCACAACCCTGTAGAGAACAAAAGGATATAAGGTTTGGCGAGAATTATATCTTCACTCCGCTAAAGTGGATTAACTGCCTATGAGCACGGTGAAGATCTATCGTCTAGTGATGTCAAGTTAAGTTGGAGTTTAGTATAGTTAGAATTCCCTCCATTGGACGCCAAGTGTCCCAACATTTTGGTTTCGCACAAAGTGGTTAAGGTTCAGGTTTGGTGCGTTGTTAACAGGAAATCATCAGAACAGTATCTTCCGCTTGATGCTTTGAATCGTTCCGAAAATAGTAATGTCTGTAAATAAAAAAAAGAGCAATCGTCAAAAAGTCTAGCATTGTATGTTGCCATGATAAACAAGACTATACTAAACTCCAACTTAACTTGACATCACTAGACGGTAGATCTACACCGTGCTCATAGGCAAATAATCCATTTTAGCGGAGTGAAGACATAATTCTCGCCAAAACTTATAGCCTTTTGTTCTCTAAAGGGTTGTGGTTTGGCGAACATTATTATTTCACTCCTCCAAAATGGATTAAATACCTATGAGCACTGTGACGATCTACCGTCTTGTGATGTTAAGTTGAAGTTTAGTATAGTCCCATTTCCCACTAGAGTTCTCGGCGCATTATAGCCCTCGTGTTGCTGACGGGGCCAGATAATCTGAAAACAACCAACCAACCCAATAGAGTTCTAGGAAAAAGACATCAGCATAAGCTTGCTCAACGCTAAATAAACCGTCAGTGCTCATATCCCCTTTTGTACTGCCCAGACAGAGAGAAGCACAGTCGAGCCATCAATCGTTTGTTTTGATTGATCCGGCATTCAATCTGCATATTAAAAATACATTTTTAACACTTAGCGTCAGACAATCACAGGAATAGCTCGCTACAACTGTTGTTGTGGAAATTCATTTTTTTAATGGGGGATTCCAGAAGAAAACATCAGTATCGGCTTGCTGATGGCGTTTTGGCGATACTCTATAGATTACCAAACTGCATTGATTCAACTAAACGATTTCTCATCACAAAAAGGACGACCAAACGGTATAGTGGTTAGCGTGCTAGCTTCTAGACCTTAAGGTTGCGGGTTTGAGTCCCGTATTAGGCATGGGTGTTTGTAAATATATGTTGGCTTGTCTAATGACGAATGTTTCGGCGCATTATAGCCCTCGTGTCGCTGACGGTGCCAGATAATCTGAAAACAACCAACCAACTCATCACAAAAAGACAAATGCCATATTGTAGCCCTTTAAGGCCGCCAATATTCTGCATGCAGCACCCCTATTCCGAATCTACGATTCTTCTTTCTGTAGCGACCATCACCATCTAGACTTTGTTGGCGAGAGCGATTCTCCTGGCAGTCAGGCAGTACGGAATTTAAATCAATTGCAGGTTACCAGAGACAGCTGACCTACCGGCACCAGGACGGCTCGTTCAGCTCATTCGGCGGGACCGGCGGGACTGGAAGCATGTTCCTTACGGCATTCGTACTGAGATCCTTCCACCAGGCTCAGAGGCATATTTACATCGACGAAAAAATTCTGAAGGGTGCACAAGAATGGATAGTCTCCAAACAACAGGATGACGGATGCTTCCCGGATATCGGGTACATCATATCCTCAGGAATACAGGTAAGGGTTTGACTTCTTCGAAAAAATTTTAAGATCGGGTGTGTTTTTTGGTGTGCCTTTTATTATAAGGGTTTTCAGAAACGAACCAGCTAAAATAACGGGTAGAAAATTAGGTACACTTCCCTTAGGCGCAGTTGGCGCCAAGCCTAAATGTTTACTGGTTTAAGTGACGCGTAAATGTATCTCCAATCCTAAATGTTCGCGGTTTGTTATAGGAGTTAAAAATTATTTGAAGGTTGCTAGTTATGGTGAGTTATCGCTGCAATTTGGCGTTTTCTTATCTGTTACGCGTCAAACTGGAGAGTACCGAAAAATCTAAGATTTCTTTTATCATCTAAAATCTCTTTTTAAAAATAATGTCTTATTGATACGATTATTGAGTCATCAATAAAGTCAATGTGTAATACAATCTTGCCTGATGACCCCTTTTTAGAAAAGATAATTTTGGGCTATACAGAAAATCTTAAACGTGTTGGCTTACCATCTTCATATTGTTAGGTAGGTGAGAAGAAATTCAAGGGACGTTAGGAAACGATTTAACAATATGGCTTCTTTCCCCTTTAACGAATTGTACTCGATTTTGTAAAAGCTTTTGTTACATATTTACATCACTGGTTCTTTTGGTAGTTCTTCGGAGTCATTCAACAGGGGATCGTAATTTTTAAAGTATCAAAGAGTTTTGCTTTGCAATTTTTAAGCCGTCGCCAGTCTGGGGGGTGAAATTGACTTGATTATTGTCGAATCTGAAGTTGAAAATATAAATTGAATGGTGTAACTTAAAACTCATTCTCCTGGTCTTTTGAAATTTTGACAATCTCGAAACAATGAATCTCGAACGAGAATTATAGTGTCGGGATATCTTTTGTAAGGAATAGAGTTTCTGTAGTGGGGTTGATTTTACCAATTGCGGCTTTGAACTTTTAAGTAGGGATTAAAACTAGCCATTTAAATTTGCGGTTGAAATTTTGGGAGGTGTCGTAGGTGGACCTAGTTTCCAGACTAGCCTGCTAGCTTCTAGGCCGCGAGGTTGCGGGTTCGAGTCCCGTGTTTGGCATGGGTGTATGTAAATGTATGTTGGCTTGTCTAATGACAAAAGTTTCGGCGCATTATAGCCTTCGTGTTGCTGACGGCGCCAGATAATCAGAAAACAACCAACCAACCGAATCTTCCTTGTCAGAAGTTAATGGGTATTGTGAGATTTATTTTCACAAGCACTATCACTATTTCGATCATCTGGCCATTAATGCAAATACCTGAAACTTATAGTGTTTATAATTAAACGCACACAAATTATGACTAAAACCAAAAAGCTTCCGCCTAACAATATCACATACCATAGATAATCATTTTCGATACACCCAAATGAGTAACAAGTACTAGATCCTTAAATTAAATTTCAGAATAAACATAACCATATTTTCTAGATGCATGTGACATAAAATAATACAAGATCCGGCTATTAATTTCCAGGACTGACATAACTGTAGGAGAACGAAAAGCCGGAAGATGACGCTAATAATTGCATATTGAAGAGGGTTTTCTTGCGCATGTGCAGTGCAATCGGCGCCATTCTGAAGTAAGTGCGTGCTCGCGGAAAGGCGCATTAAAACGTAGCTCTTAAATTCCTGTTGTCGAAGTAAAAATGAAGCAAAGAATTAACATTACATTTTGCTTCAAATTGGGCAAGACAGCTGCGGAAACCTACGAAATGTCCATATCTCTTTGTCCATGTTCAATTCATTGGCGAGTACTCGAATAGTCAATCGACGATCACATTTCACCATACCGCGAACTTTTTCAATTGCTTCCGGCCTGCGTACGGACTGCGGCCGACCTGTGTGTGGATCATCTTCGACGCTTTCCGAAAGCGTTTAAACCATTCAAAAGTTCTTAAGCGGGATAATGCTTCCAAGCTCTAAACTTGTTTTAACATTTTATAGGTTTCCGCAGCTGTCTTGCCCAATTTGAAGCACAATTTAATGTTAATTCGTTGCTCCATTTTCACTTCGACAACAGGAATTTAAGGGCTACGGTTTGATGCGCCTTTCCACGAGAACCACTTACTTCAGAATGGCGCCGATTGCACTGCACATGCGAAAGAAAACGCTCTTCAATATGCAATCATTAGCGCCATCTTCCGGCTTTTCGCTCTCCTACAGTTACGTCAGTCCTGGAAATTAATAGCGGGACCTTGTATTTTGTATCGTCATCCCAATTCATATGCGCTACCCATTGTAGGACAATATATTTGGAAGAGATTTTTAAGACAATAAAAGGGTAAAATATCTATATTAGACTAAGAGTTGGGTTAATAAGTTTGTGTTTATCTGCGTGAAGTCAGGCTTCTTGGGGTAACTTGCTTTCAAGTAATCAAAATATGGATTTTTATTTTTTTATTTTTTTTGCATTTACTAAAACTATATTTATTTAGAGAGTGAGTAAGGTTTAAAGTTTTATTCAAGCTGTTATAGAAGTATTTATTGTTTATCATGCATTAAATGTATGAAAGGTTTTTACTAAATCCCTGTTTTCTCGTAATATTTTTTTTTTATTATTTTTTAATTCAAAAAGAAACTTTTTTTTTTTTTTAACAACTACCCACCATTCATTTATCCTAAAACTTTGTAACTATAATTACTAGATAGTATTAAACATTTTATCCAATTGATTTATGCATAAAACTACTGAAAAATGTTTTGGCTATGAAAAAATTAAAATTTAAAATTTCATTGTTTTTGAAAAAAAAAAAAAAAAAGTACTTGTACTTAACGATCCTTGATGAGGCATGTCCAAGGAAAGAAAACTCTGTGTTGAAAGCATTCGTTTTTCAACTTTTTACGCCATTAAAGCATTTTTATGGGAATTTCGGAGGTGGGGACGTTTAGAACACCTAAAGAGGTATTAACACAGCGATTTTTATCAAAATCGTTAGAGACGTTTTTTAGCAGTCATTGAAAAACATGATTTTTTTTTCAATGGCAGCTACCTTATGCGCCTGCTCGATTTTGACGAAAACCTTAATGCCCATGGCCATCAGAAACCCTCATACCAAATTTAAACATCGTAGGTCAATTTGTTCGGGAGTTATGCTGACTACAGACACATTTTTCTAGATCATTTAATTGAAATCAGAATGTTCGAAAACATGAAGAAATGCAAAAAAAAAAATTTTTTTTTTTTTTTTTGGTCGAATGCTATACTTTCTTTACCCTATGTATACATATGAAGAATTGAAAGTAAAAAAGAACTACCAATACTTTAAAATATAAATGCATTTTTTTTTAAGTAAGCAGTATTTTTTTATTTTTTTAAATGTACCTTAATGACATGGTGACATCTTCAAAGTATGAGAAGTCAACGGGGAACCGCCATACCTTGGCCAACACAGCGTAATGGGCAGAGAAATTCTAGAGAAGCTGCATTGTATTTTCTGGCCTAGAAATGCTAATAAAGATTACACCGCATACATACTACCATAATTTTCTGTAAATCCCCGACTGACTTTTCCTTCTCCAAACAATCTTTTTCTACACATGGCCATTCTAGTCTAATCTCTAGAAGTAAGGTTCTGAGCGTAAGCCGTTGACACGAGACCACCACATAGCTACTTCTCAGTTAGTCACGAAGTTGTCACGAAGTTAGTCACGTTAGTTGAGTTGCTTGCGTGAGAGTTGAGTGCCTTGCTTGTGGCAGTGAGTCCCCAAAGGTTGATTGCTGAGGTGATAGTGTGGAAGTCATGCAGTATTTTCAAAAGGCACCGATAGGTGGCAGCATGATTCGTTGTCCGGTACTCACCAATTATTATACAGAACCGCTTAAACTGAAACATGCAATCCTATGGAGCTTATTAAAGTGAGCGACTGCTGTGGCTAGAGGTTGCTTCTGGCACTTAGACCCTTAGCGAAACATGTAATCCTATGGAGCTTATGATACTGGGCCACTGCTGTGGCTAGAGGTTGCTTCTGTCGCTTGTGGCGCTCAGATCCTAAGTGAAACATGCAATCTTATGGAACTTATGATATTGGGCCACTGCTGTGGCTAGAGGTTGCTTCTATCGCTTGTGGCGCTCAGATCCTAAGCGAAACATGCAATCTTATGGAGCTTATGATACTGGGCCACTGCTGTGGCTAGAGGTTGCTTCTGTCGCTTGTGGCGCTCAGATCCTAAGCGAAACATGCAATCTTATGGAGCTTATGATACTGGGCTACTGCTGTGGCTAGAGGTTGCTTCTGTCGCTTGTGGCGCTCAGATCCTAAGCGAAACATACAATCTTATGGAGCTTATGATACTGGGCCACTGCTGTGGCTAGAGGTTGCTTCTGTCGCTTGTGGCGCTCAGATTCTAAGCGAAATATGCAATCTTATGGAGCTTATGATATTGGGCCACTGCTGTGGCTAGAGGTTGCTTCTGGCACTTAGACCCTTAGCGAAACATGTAATCCTATGGAGCTTATGATACTGGGCCACTGCTGTGGCTAGAGGTTGCTTCTGTCGCTTGTGGCGCTCAGATTCTAAGCGAAACATGCAATCTTATGGAGCTTATGATACTGGGCTACTGCTGTGGCTAGAGGTTGCTTCTGTCGCTTGTGGCGCTCAGATCCTAAGCGAAACATGCAATCTTATGGAGCTTATGATACTGGGCCACTGCTGTGGCTAGAGGTTGCTTCTGTCGCTTGTGGCGCTCAGATCCTAAGCGAAATATGCAATCTTATGGAGCTTATGATACTGGGCCACTGCTGTGGCTAGATGTTGCTTCTGTCGCTTGTGGCGCTCAGATCCTAAGCGAAACATGCAATCCTATGGAGCTTATGATACTGGGCCACTGCTGTGGCTAGATGTTGCTTCTGTCGCTTGTGGCGCTCAGATCCTAAGCGAAACATGCAATCTTATGGAGCTTATGATACTGGGCCACTGCTGTGGCTAGAGGTTGCTTCTGTCGCTTGTGGCGCTCAGATCCTAAGCGAAACATGCAATCCTATGGAGCTTATTATAGTGGGCCACTGCTGTGGCTAGAGGTTGCTTCTGTCGCTTGTGGCGCTCAGATCCTAAGCGAAACATACAATCTTATGGAGCTTATGATACTGGGCCACTGCTGTGGCTAGATGTTGCTTCTGTCGCTTGTGGCGCTCAGATCCTAAGCGAAACATGCAATCTTATGGAGCTTATGATACTGGGCCACTGCTGTGGCTAGAGGTTGCTTCTGTCGCTTGTGGCGCTCAGATCCTAAGCGAAACATGCAATCCTATGGAGCTTATGATACTGGGCCACTGCTGTGGCTAGAGGTTGCTTCTGTCGCTTGTGGCGCTCAGATCCTAAGCGAAACATGCAATCTTATGGAGCTTATGATACTGGGCCACTGCTGTGGATAGAGGTTGCTTCTGTCGCTTGTGGCGCTCAGATCCTAAGCGGAACATGTAATCCTATGGAGCTTATGATACTGGGCCACTGCTGTGGCTAGAGGTTGCTTCTGTCGCTTGTGGCGCTCAGATCCTAAGCGAAACATGCAATCCTATGGAGCTTATGATACTGGGCCACTGCTGTGGCTAGAGGTTGCATCTGCCGCTTGTGGCGCTCAGATCCTAAGCGAAACATGCAATCCTATGGAGCTTATTATAGTGGGCCACTGCTGTGGCTAGAGGTTGCATCTGTCGCTTGTGGCGCTCAGATCCTAAGCGAAACATGCAATCCTATGGAGCTTATGATACTGGGCCACTGCTGTGGCTAGAGGTTGCTTCTGTCGCTTGTGGCGCTCAGATCCTAAGCGAAACATGCAATCTTATGGAGCTTATGATACTGGGCCACTGCTGTGGATAGAGGTTGCTTCTGTCGCTTGTGGCGCTCAGATCCTAAGCGGAACATGTAATCCTATGGAGCTTATGATACTGGGCCACTGCTGTGGCTAGAGGTTGCTTCTGTCGCTTGTGGCGCTCAGATCCTAAGCGAAACATGCAATCCTATGGAGCTTATGATACTGGGCCACTGCTGTGGCTAGAGGTTGCATCTGCCGCTTGTGGCGCTCAGATCCTAAGCGAAACATGCAATCCTATGGAGCTTATTATAGTGGGCCACTGCTGTGGCTAGAGGTTGCATCTGTCGCTTGTGGCGCTCAGATCCTAAGCGAAACATGCAATCCTATGGAGCTTATGATACTGGGCCACTGCTGTAGCTAGAGGTTGCATCTGTCGCTTGTGGCGCTCAGATCCTAAGCGAAACATGCAATCCTATGGAGCTTATGATACTGGGCCACTGCTGTGGCTAGAGGTTGCATCTGTCGGTTGTGGCGCTCAGATCCTAAGCGAACCATGCAATCCTATGGAGCTTATGATACTGGGCCACTGCTGTGGCTAGAGGTTGCATCTGTCGCTTGTGGCACTCAGACCCTAAGCGAAACATGCAATCCTATGGAGCTTATGATACTGGGCCACTGCTGTAGCTAGAGGTTGCATCTGTCGCTTGTGGCGCTCAGATCCTAAGCGAAACATGCAATCCTATGGAGCTTATGATACTGGGCCACTGCTGTGGCTAGAGGTTGCATCTGTCGCTTGTGGCGCTCAGATCCTAAGCGAAACATGCAATCCTATGGAGCTTATGATACTGGGCCACTGCTGTGGCTAGAGGTTGCATCTGTCGCTTGTGGCGCTCAGATCCTAAGCGAAACATGCAATCCTATGGAGCTTATGATACTGGGCCACTGCTGTGGCTAGAGGTTGCATCTGCCGCTTGTGGCGCTCAGACCCTAAGCGAAACATGCAATCCTATGGAGTTTATCATACTGAGCCACAGTAGTGGCTAGAAGCGGTGGAGCATATTCGCCAGTCGAGTGGCTCGGTAAAATAAGGCCCTCAGGCAACTTAACTCTATTCCTAAAAAGCTCTGTCGGCTCGAAGTTCAGATGAAAATGAAAAAAGTGAATAATCGCCTATCATATTCTCAAAATCAGAAATATTAGTTAGAATAAAGTGAGCAAGAGGAAAATGTCATTTAGAAATAGCAAATAGAAATGTGTTAAATATCATGCAATTAATATATACTTCATATGCATAAAATTTCAACAACAAAAATTGAGTACTTTAACAGCACCACAAAATTTACAGAACTATAAAACTATAAAAAAATTCCTGGTTAACCTTTAAGACTACTTAATAATTTGCTTTAGTTATTAAAAAAAAGTTAATGGGGATTTTATAATAATACAAAAACAAATCTTGGTTACCAATTGAAGACTAGAAATAAAAAATGACTTTAGTACCAAAAAAAAAAAACAGAAAATCCTTTTTTACGGCACACCAGCACCAACACTGGTCTCTACAATTCTCCAGTTTCGAATCATACCATGACATTGCAGCATTTTCCCTAAAATCCAAACATTTCTCTCGACAGGGTGGTCTTGGAAAGTCAAGGAGTTCAACTGCCATCACGGCCTATGTTCTGGCCTCTCTCCTCATCTCGCAGTATGATGACCCGACCGTCATCGATGCTGCCAAGCGGTGTTTGGCCCACAGTTATTGGTCGAGCCCGTACGAGATCTTCCTGATTGCGTATGCGGAGGCCCTGGCTGGAGACAAGGAATCGGCCAAGAGGCGTCTCACAGACATGAAACCGTTTGCTATTACAAAAGGTAACTTTTTGTTGATACTGTTTGGACAAAGGTTTTGCTCAAAGTGACTACTTAACGAGATGGTTTTGCGAATTACTAATCTTGTTGCTAACGCTGTCTTAACTGATGCAGCTTTAGCATATTTAAATATAATAGGGGGCTCCGCTCCCTTCTCTCTAACCATCTCCAACCATCGGGATTGCTATGCAATTCCCTTTGGCTTTTTCTTGGAAGCCGCTTCGCTCGCTTCAAAAGTGAGGCATTTAAAATATGCCCTAGCAAAAAGCTATTTCAGTTGTATAATCAAGAAAAATCTTGTAGAGTGATATTGTGCTATGAAATTGAAAAAAATTGGAATTTATGATGAGTTACAAAACTTGCGACATCATTATCCTACTGCTTATGTGAGACGTGTTAAGATGGAACAGTGTGGCAAAGTAGTAAAACGTTTTTGGAAAGCAATAAAAATAAACAGTTTCCCATGCACATATCTAAAATAGTTCAGGTATTTCAATGAACAATTCAAATGTACGGATTGGTTTCGCATGAAGTGCGCCAAAATAATTAAAGTTGCACATCGAAATTTCTTAACGCAGCAATATAAGCAATTACATGTTTGCATACTCTTTTTTGAGAACAGAAACATTATAGGAACCCATTGGTGACTTTTCCTGGTTTGAACTACTCTAATTTGCGCTTTTTTACACTTCTGGTTACCCCTCCTTTCTACCCGATGTCCCGTGGGTTCAATCTGGCAGTCCTTGCAGTTTTGGCGTTTGTAATTTATTTTAGCCCAACAACCGAGTATTAGAACGGGTACGGTAAACAGCCAAAACACTATTGGCGACTTTTGCTTGGCGCTTTCTTGTAGTCACCACCCAAAAAGTCGCCAATACTACTTCTATACTCTTTTTTGCGATACTTAAAAAATAATACAATAAAAGACCAATTACCCGGCATTCAATCAACCGGAAAGCTCCGTCGACTGTAATTTTTTGAAAATCAAGCTCGGCGAGAATAATTTTAATTTCATTTGATATTTCGAAGTCGAGGAGGATTTTATTCTTTATTATGATAATTTTTAATTAGTGTAATTGCGTAATGGCTGAATTTGCACTGATTAGAAATAAATATGGGCTCAAATTTTTTATACGGTGCCTCCTGGTGACTTTTAGAAAGTTTGTGATTTGGTGCCGAATGTGGCAACCCTTCGACTCGGTTTTGCGAGAAATCTAGTGCCCGTTTGGATTTGATAACGCACCGTTTTGATGGATTTTTTTTGACTTTTTTCGAAGTCACCAAAAGGCACCATAAGGTAAATTATAATCTGAATAAATTTGTTATTATAAAAAGTCATTTTTAAAAAAATTGTGATTTATCCGGAATGCTGAAATTCTCATTCAATCTACTGTGAATTTTCAGCAAAAAAACTTTAATATTCTCAATGGAAATTCCGTGCTCAGTTTTTATCGGTATATATATTCGGAAAACGTTCACTTATAAATATGGATAAAACTTTAAAGTACGATACGGATTCTGCACCAAGAATTGTTTAAGAATCCAAAAAGAGATGTACACCATCTTGCATCTATTTATTCCAGCATCAACGTAAATATTGTTGCACAAATTGTCTATATATATTGTAAATAGTGACGTATTATTTTAAAATTCTATTGTAATTTATTTTTATCTTATTTTATTTATTAATAGCGATTATACAGGTTAGAAAAAGGTGGCAACACCTAAAGCAATCGAGAAGTTTCGAGATATTTCTTTTCCGATGAATTGGCTGGAAATTTCGCGAATGTCTCACGCGCTTGTATATAAAAGACTGGAGAACGGGAAAGTTTTGAGATGTACTTCGTACTTCGTTGAAAGCTGATCGCGATCGCTTTGTTGACCTATTGGAGTGAGCTTGTATAATCACTATATTCGAAGCTGTTCTCGTTGAAGCTTGTATTGAAGATTAATAGTGATTGCACTGTTATCTGTGAATAAATTTTGTGAGTTTTCTGAAGAGAATAAATACTAGTTTTTATCTGAAAAACTGTGCCGTCATTGCCTCAGCGGAAAAATTCGTAACAATATTAAATCATAAAGTATTAAACAGGCTATAATTTGTATGAGTAATAAGAAAACAAAATATAGCGAATTCAAGTTGCAAGAAGTAAAATTTCAAAAGATGTATTGTGATTGATTGGATTTCTGAGTTTGGAAACTCATGCCTAAAGCACATTTAGAAGATTTGTGATTGGTTGTTTCTTGTCATTCTGCTCACAGAAATACAGCTGAATTTGGGCGACACGCAAGGGAATTATATATATAGATAACCTATAAAACTAGAGTATTAAAAAAAATCCTTTATATGCATTGTTAGTTTTTGCTTTCAATTTTCCATATGTATACATAGGGTAATAAAAGTTGTTGTTGTTGTTTCTAATCTCCCTTTTGTCTGACGAAGTCAGACAATATCAGTGAAGCCATTGACATTAATGAAGTCTGACACTAGTTGTGGACAGTTATAAATGTCCTCCCAGTTCAGTCCAAGGCAGTCCAAAATGTGCTGAGGTGATGCCTGTTCTTTTTGGCATTTAGGGCAAAGAGGAAAATTTTTGCTTCCCCCGGAATATGTGAGGCCTTTAAGGTGACCACTAGCAAGTCGGGACAGACGGGTATTGGTGTGCCTATCACAAGGAAGAGATAGGGAGTGTCCTGGCTTTTTTGGCTTTATACCATTCGTGAGATGGAGGTATATGCCGCTTTATTTTGAGCTATTTTCTTTGAGTATAACTCTTGATATGTGAGTTCTTGAGTAGAGAGGACAGGGTGTTCTAGTCCCTCCTTAGCAAGAGTGTCAGCCAATTCATTTCCGTGGATGTCTACATGTGACCGGATCTACTGAAAGTGCACTTTGTGCAGTCGGGATATGCTCTTGACTTTGCGTATTATGGATAGATCTAAACTTCACAAACGAATCCAAGTCGGTATTGCGTAAAGCTAGGTAATAAAAGTATAGCATTAAGGTAAACAAAAAATCCTTTTTTTTCCCCCCATTTCTCCATGTTTTGGAGCTTCCTGATTTCCAAAAAGTGATCGATAAAAAATGTCTGTCTGTGGTCATCATAGCTCCCGAACAAATTGATCTATGATGTTCAAATTTGGTATGCGGGTTGATGGTGGACATGGGACCTACCATTAAGGTTTCCGTCAAAATCGCGCATGCGCATAAAGTAGCTGCCTTTGAAAAATCATGTTTTTCAATGATTGATACAAAACGGCTCTAGCGATTTTGATAAAAATCTTTACGGTAATGCCTCTTGTGGTGTCCTAAACATCCCCGCGTATGAAATTCCCTTAAAAATGCTTTAACAACGTAAAAAGTTGAAAACGAATGCCTCTAACACATATTTATATTTCCTTGAGCATACCTCATCAACGATCATTTTTTCTTCTCCTCTCAGTTTCGCTTATAATAAAGGATAATATAAGGATTGTCGAAAAAAGTATATAGCCAAAATCACCATTTTGGTGAATCATCAAAAATATTTCTATCAGCAAAATGTGCGGCAAAAACTACGTTTCAAAATTTATTTATTAAAAGTGAACGTGAACGCACGAGCCTCGTGCTACAATGGACGTTGAAAACCTTGTAATTGACTCTAATCTAATCCACTCCGCTCTGCTCTGCTCAGCAATTGTGGACGCCAAGCTTAAATGTTATTTTAATGCGATTGAATGACGGCAATTTGGTTTATTAGTATTCCGTAAAAGCAGGGCCTGATTTACCATTAGGCCCACTAGGCCCGGGGCTAGGGGTCCTCAAATTTTGAAAGTTTCTGAAAATTTTAAATATAATGGTCTTTTTATGGGAAGTACTGAACAAAAATAATAAAAAAATTTTAGTTACACATCCGCAAATTCCATATTTTTTATAGTCACAGAGAGTTAAGTTAGATAGATTGACCTAATAAAACCTAATTAAGCAAATCTTTCCGGTTCAGCCAATCATATACAACTTCTTCTTATGTACACGGAGATAAGGGCTTTACGCCGCTGTTCTCCTTCTCTCGCCTCTTGTAAAGAGATGTTCACCAACCAACCATATACAACTTCTTATATTATGAAATGAAAGAGTACTAGTGATTGGTTGGTTTGCAGGCTCTTCTGTGGACTTTTTTGAACTTTTTTGGCCCTTCTTTTTGGTGAGATCGTGGAAACAGTGGAAAGGTTACTTTGTATTATTTACAATTATTGTTATAAAATTAAGTAATCTTTATTATTATAATAATTTGTGGACCCTGTGGTAAAATGTAAGTTTAAAATACAGGAAAGTGTGCTTTAAAATCAGTGTTCATAGGGGGGGGGGGGGTCTTGATTAATTCAAAAGTTTTGAGGAAATCAAGATTATACTAATTATAACAAACAAATCGTGTGAAAGTAAACAATGAGTTTTAATTGTAAAAAGTTAGTCCTAACGAATGTAGCTTGATCTGGTAATATTGTGACGTAAGGCAACAAATATTCGCTATTGGGGGCCCCTCTCTGAATGTTGGGCCTACAGTAAAAAAAATTCTAAATCGGGCCCTGCGTAAAAGCGTGCTTTTAGTGAAAGTAACAGCCCCAAAATTTGATAGAATGCATTGCCATCGACATCAAACCTATCTGCCAAGTTTCTACTCAATTGGATGACGGCAATGGGGGTTAATTAGACATCTGCAGATTCCGTTCCCACCGACCAACGTAATCGAAGTTAACATAAAGGATTTAATAAGTATTTGTCTTGTTTGTTAAACAAGGACTTATACTGTTACCGTCATTAGTTGTAATTATCCAGGCGCATTTTATCCTTTACAACACCTAATGTAAACTTCCTAAACGAAAACGATGCAACCTCTTTTAAGATTTCGAAGGTGGTGTCCTAGTTCACAGTTGACAAGCGTTTCGTGCCTACCAAACGGTATAGTGGTTAGCGTGCTAGTTTCTAGACCGCGAGGTTGCGGGTTCGAGTCCCGTGTTAGGCATGGGTGTTTGTAAATGTATGTTGGCTTTTCTCATGACGAATGTTTCGGCGCATTATAGCCCTCGTGTTGCTGACGGCGCCAGATAATCTGAAAACAACCAACCAACAAGCGTTTCGTGACGTTTTCACGACCAACCTTTCAACAAAGTTTACACTGTAAGGGATGCGTAACCTTTTTCATAACAAGCTTGCTACAAGGATTACACTGTACATGACCAAATCTAGAATCAACCTTTTCAGAGGGTTGTCATAGTAAACCCTAACACCAAACCTTTGTAACCCAAGTAAATGAAAAGGTTTTCACAAGCTTGCTTGCTATCTGGGCAATTCAAATATATTTAATACCGCTCCCAGACGTTGTGTCATGACCGAAAGCTCGTGGTATTGAGCCACAATGCTGGCGGCTGCTGCGAGTTAAATCCGTCAGGGCCTCAATGTCATGTTCTTTTGTAGGTGGACGTGAAATGAATAAAAGTTGAGGTGTTATCTCAAGTAAGTTCATAATTACAAGACGCAACTGTAGATGTTCTTGTTACAACGTTATCGCTCCGTAAGTGTAACACTTTTGTCATAAAACACTTCAACAACTTTACGCTAAGTGCGACGTGTGCATAAAAAACAAGCTTAATTTCTTTCACATCAAAATGACGTCTTCGAAATTTCAATCTAAAATCATTTTACATATAGTTGGTTGATTGGTTGTTTTCAGATTATCTGGAGCCGTCAGCAACATGAGGGCTATAATGCGCCGAAACATTCGTCATTAGACAAGCCAACATACATTTACAAACACCCATGCCTAACACGGGACTCGAACACGCAACCTCGCGGTCTAGAAGCTAGCACGCTAACCACTATACCGTTTGGTCTGCCCATTTTACATATACAAGTCTTTCACATGTATAAATTCGCGTAAAAGAGAATTCCTATAAATTCGAACTGCAAAGTTCTCTCAACGAATTTTTTGAGTATGTTGAGCACCGTCAAAAATTTTCAATATGCCCCACCTGGTAGTTTTGTCGTAGTTGCACATACACCATAACTCTTAGCTACACATATTGCACATACGTACAATCAACGCTTTTAAATAATATTTCCAATAGCATTTAGACGTCATATTTGTTGCAGATGAGACGGAGTTTTACCTGAATCGAAATGGTGGAACCAAGGCGACTAACATAGAGACGGCGTCCTATGCAATCCTGACTCATCTGAAGCTGGACAACAGTGTATCGGAAGCCTTGCCTCTTGTCCGCTACCTCACGCAGAACATGAAGTCAACAGGAGGATTCTATTCAACACAGGTCATAAGACAGCATCCTAGGATACATCTTTCCCATAGACTTATTATTATCAATAGACTGCGCGTTCCCACTTCAATTGCACAACGAGAATGAAACCAAAATGAATCACATGAGTAGGGACTTTTTGGGAGCAGGGTTGCAGATTTCTCCTCACTCAGGCGATAAAGGATAATAAGATTATTAGATAAAGGATTAATTTTACGACGCGTAGCCAAATTAAAAACCACGTGACTGATAGACGAATTTTGTGATTCATTTTGGTTTCATTCTCGTTGTATAATTGAAGTGGGAACGCGCAGTCTATCGATAATAATAAGTCTATGATCTTTCCTAAGCTAAGCGTCCACTAAAAGGAGACCAGAGTGGGTAAAATAATGCGCAAAGCATGCTCCCCACCTTTTACGTGTAATTGGCGTTCATTAAGAAGCAGTTCAGAACAGACAACGCCACCTCTGTTTCGACCTGCTCCTAATGGACGCAAACTACACGTAGAAGGCGGGGAGCTTATTTGGCGCATTATTTTACCCACTCTGGTCTGCTTGTTGTGGAACGCTTAGCTAGATAGAGGTTTGTTCTGTCAACACTCAACCAGTTCACTGTTAAAATAGGAGTGTTTTAGAAAGAATTCTCTAACTTTGAAACGATCGGTTTACAAAATTAGTTTTAATATTAAAATCTAGTGACAGATGGTTGAAAAATCTGAATACTGCGGAATGAGTTTATGGTTTCCCTCATGAAACAAAAAAGGCTCTATGATAATTTTACTGGACTGGATAGTCAAAAGGACATTTTACAGATTATTTGGTTGGTTTGTACGCTCAACAACTTTAAGGCTAATCAGGACGGTACCCATGTCTACTTGCTTAATACCCATGCTTCGCTACGAAATTTTACCATGTGCAATATTTTAGCTAGCTGTGAGGCCTCGCGTAGCGGTAATCCATCATTGGGGAATAAGTCCCAGTTTTTGGCAAAATCGAGCTTGCTTCACTCGCTGAAAAGTTCATTGACACATAAGCACAGGCTTACTTCACTCGTCGAAAGGTTCATTGCTGCGTTAGCATAAGCTCCCCCCTCCTTCACTATCTAAAATAAATTCAATTAGATTTTAGTGAGGTGGACAAAAAAATTGAACTATGTGAAGCCTTAATATTAAAAGTCTCACCCCTGCCAAGAAACAAACAAAACAAAAAAAATCCCCGTTAATACAATAATGCAACACCCCTTTAAGATTATTTTAACACGTGTTTGTGAAAAGCAAAATTAGAAGGTCAAAACAACTTATGTTGAAAATTTCAGGGCTCTAGGATTATTAGAAGTCGCTTTTTGTAAAAATAATAATTAAAAAACAAGTTAAAACTTTTACGTTCTTTTTTGTCAAAAGTCCAATTAGAAGGACTAGACTACTTGTGTTGATAATTTCAGAACTGTAGCCCAATTAGAAATCGTTTTGTAAAGCATTTATTAATTAATTCGAAAAATTAATTAAAAAAGAACTAAATAAAACCTTAAAATTCTGTTTTTCAAAAGTCCAATTAGAAGGCCAAAACTACTTACGCTGAAAATTTCAGAGCTGTAGCCCTATTAGAAACATCGATACAGATAAACAACTGGATAGACTGCTTAACGCTGGGGAAACGAGCCGTCGCCTTCATCGTTCTTTATAGTATATTTGCGTTACTTTTGATAATTGGTAAGGGAAAAAAATAAGAATAAAACATATCTGAAAAAAATAGTTTCAACAAAAATATAAAACTGATAAAAATAATTCTAAATATAGGATTTGTATACTTGGAACAAACATTTGAGATTAGTTACTATCGATATCTGTTAACGTGTTTTACCTTTATCGATTTGAATTTAATTCTTTAAATTTTAAGTTACATAAATTAAATGTTTTAAAAATAAATTATCATCTACAAGTTATGAGAATAGAGTAAAAAATGAAAATAGACTTTAAAAGTATATTTATTTTAGAAGTAGAAATTAAAGATAATCGAAGAAATATAGTAAACCAGTTGAAAATAAGTAAAAAAAAAGATTGCAAAATACAAATTTATTTATACTATAACTAATGTAATACAAAATACAATTGTTACATTGTTATTTAATGTAATACAAACAAACAAGTTTCAAAGGCAAACTATTATACTAATTTTTCATACTCAACATTATTATATAACTTATGAATTTAAAGATACAGGTTTTGAAACTTGTTTATTGCAAGTCATATTTGATCCATTAATTCTGAAGTGGGTCTCTGAAAAATTCTTAATTGCAGTACATTAATTAATAAAAATTGGGGTTTCTTGTAAAATGAAATTGACTAAACTTGAAAAACTCGAAACTCGAAAATTGAAAAAACTAAATCCAAATTATATACAAATGAAAAAAATTTAATCAGTTTAACATTTACTCAGTAAATCCGTCTAACATACAACAATTCATTTTAAAAAGTATAGAGTAAAATCCGAATGTTTTTTACAATAAATAATAAAGTGTATTTTAATAGATGAAATTTGAGAATTAGAAAACTATGAAAAAACTCGTGCCTTCCAGACACATAAACACTTCACTTTCTCCTAATTTAATAAAAACACTTAAATAAATTAAAATAAAACAAACTTCTTTAATTTAACACAAGCATTTGTAAACGATTGCAAGAGGAGAGACAATTTCTCTTTAAAATTCAAGGGTTACATTTATAAACAGAAATAAAACTGAAATATAAATTGCTTTCGACAGTTACGTGGGACTTCGAATTTCAACACTGTTAAAAAAGACTTAGTTTTTAAAATAAATACGTAAGTAATAAAGAAACTGATAAACTTTGCCGTTTACAGTCCGCAGTTTCATTATTAAATAAATTTAGAACAGAACACTAGCATTTTGAGTTATTGTTTCAACTTCCATTCCATCCTTTTTTTTTTTGTTTTTTTGTTTTTTTTTAATACAATTACTAAATGGTCATGAAAACGTATAAAAATATAGATTCAATGAAACATATCTAAAACAAATTATCCAGTTATAAACAAACAGAGAAATTATTTTAATAGTTAAATGAGTGAACAAGTAGAGTTTTAATTTCTCTTTCTTTTCCCATTTCTTTTCCAAATGCCCTTAAAACGAATAAACACAAGAATTAAATAAATATAAATCAAGTGTTTTATTCTAGATCATAATACTATTCGCTCTAAATTTAAAACAGATTATCCAGTTATAAATAAACAGAGAAATTATTTTAATAGTTAAATGAGTGAACAAGTAGAGTTTTAATTTCTCTTTCTTTTTCCCATTTCTTTTTCAAATGCCCTTAAAACGAATAAACACAAGGGTTAAATAAATATAAATCAAGTGTTTTATTCTAGATCATAATACTATTCGCTCTAAATTTAAAACAGATTATCCAGTTATAAATAAACAGAGAAATTATTTTAATAATTAAATGAGTGAACAAGTAGAGTTTTAATTTCTCTTTCTTTTCCCATTTCTTTTCCAAATGCCCTTAAAACGAATAAACACAAGGGTTAAATAAATATAAATCAAGTGTTTTATTCTAGATCATAATACTATTCGCTCTAAATTTAAAACAGATTATCCAGTTATAAATAAACAGAGAAATTATTTTAATAATTAAATGAGTGAACAAGTAGAGTTTTAATTTCTCTTTCTTTTCCCATTTCTTTTCCAAATGCCCTTAAAACGAATCAACACAAGAATTAAATAAATATAAATCAAGTGTTTTATTCTAGATCATAATACTATTCGCTCTAAATTTAAAACAGATTATCCAGTAATAAATAAACAGAGAAATTACTTTAATAATTAAATGAGTGAACAAGTAGAGTTTTAATTTCTCTTTCTTTTCCCATTTCTTTTCCAAATGCCCTTAAAACGAATAAACACAAGAATTAAATAAATATAAATCAAGTGTTTTATTCTAGATCATAATACTATTCGCTCTAAATTTAAAACAGATTATCCAGTTATAAATAAACAGAGAAATTATTTTAATAATTAAATGAGTGAACAAGTAGAGTTTTAATTTCTCTTTCTTTTCCCATTTCTTTTCCAAATGCCCTTAAAACGAATAAACACAAGAATTAAATAAATATAAATCAAGTGTTTTATTCTAGATCATAATACTATTCGCTCTAAATTTAAAACAGATTATCCAGTTATAAATAAACAGAGAAATTATTTTAATAATTAAATGAGTGAACAAGTAGAGTTTTAATTTCTCTTTCTTTTCCCATTTCTTTTCCAAATGCCCTTAAAACGAATCAACACAAGAATTAAATAAATATAAATCAAGTGTTTTATTCTAGATCATAATACTATTCGCTCTAAATTTAAAACAGATTATCCAGTTATAAATAAACAGAGAAATTACTTTAATAATTAAATGAGTGAACAAGTAGAGTTTTAATTTCTCTTTCTTTTCCCATTTCTTTTCCAAATGCCCTTAAAACGAATAAACACAAGAATTAAATAAATATAAATCAAGTGTTTTATTCTAGATCATAATACTATTCGCTCTAAATTTAAAACAGATTATCCAGTTATAAATAAACAGAGAAATTATTTTAATAATTAAATGAGTGAACAAGTAGAGTTTTAATTTCTCTTTCTTTTCCCATTTCTTTTCCAAATGCCCTTAAAACGAATAAACACAAGAATTAAATAAATATAAATCAAGTGTTTTATTCTAGATCATAATACTATTCGCTCTAAATTTAAAACAGATTATCCAGTTATAAATAAACGGAGAAATTATTTTAATAATTAAATGAGTGAACAAGTAGAGTTTTAATTTCTCTTTCTTTTCCCATTTCTTTTCCAAATGCCCTTAAAACGAATCAACACAAGAATTAAATAAATATAAATCAAGTGTTTTATTCTAGATCATAATACTATTCGCTCTAAATTTAAAACAGATTATCCAGTTATAAATAAACAGAGAAATTACTTTAATAATTAAATGAGTGAACAAGTAGAGTTTTAATTTCTCTTTCTTTTCCCATTTCTTTTCCAAATGCCCTTAAAACGAATAAACACAATAATTAAATAAATATAAATCAAGTGTTTTATTCTAGATCATAATACTATTCGCTCTAAATTTAAAACAGATTATCCAGTTATAAATAAACAGAGAAATTATTTTAATAATTAAATGAGTGAACAAGTAGAGTTTTAATTTCTCTTTCTTTTCCCATTTCTTTTCCAAATGCCCTTAAAACGAATAAACACAAGGGTTAAATAAATATAAATCAAGTGTTTTATTCTAGATCATAATACTATTCGCTCTAAATTTAAAACAGATTATCCAGTTATAAATAAACAGAGAAATTATTTTAATAGTTAAATGAGTGAACAAGTAGAGTTTTAATTTCTCTTTCTTTTTCCCATTTCTTTTTCAAATGCCCTTAAAACGAATAAACACAAGAATTAAATAAATATAAATCAAGTGTTTTATTCTAGATCATAATACTATTCGCTCTAAATTTAAAACAGATTATCCAGTTATAAATAAACGGAGAAATTATTTTAATAATTAAATGAGTGAACAAGTAGAGTTTTAATTTCTCTTTCTTTTCCCATTTCTTTTCCAAATGCCCTTAAAACGAATCAACACAAGAATTAAATAAATATAAATCAAGTGTTTTATTCTAGATCATAATACTATTCGCTCTAAATTTAAAACAGATTATCCAGTTATAAATAAACAGAGAAATTACTTTAATAATTAAATGAGTGAACAAGTAGAGTTTTAATTTCTCTTTCTTTTCCCATTTCTTTTCCAAATGCCCTTAAAACGAATAAACACAATAATTAAATAAATATAAATCAAGTGTTTTATTCTAGATCATAATACTATTCGCTCTAAATTTAAAACAGATTATCCAGTTATAAATAAACAGAGAAATTATTTTAATAATTAAATGAGTGAACAAGTAGAGTTTTAATTTCTCTTTCTTTTCCCATTTCTTTTCCAAATGCCCTTAAAACGAATAAACACAAGGGTTAAATAAATATAAATCAAGTGTTTTATTCTAGATCATAATACTATTCGCTCTAAATTTAAAACAGATTATCCAGTTATAAATAAACAGAGAAATTATTTTAATAGTTAAATGAGTGAACAAGTAGAGTTTTAATTTCTCTTTCTTTTTCCCATTTCTTTTTCAAATGCCCTTAAAACGAATAAACACAAGAATTAAATAAATATAAATCAAGTGTTTTATTCTAGATCATAATACTATTCGCTCTAAATTTAAAACAGATTATTTACTAGGGGGCTTCACCCCCTGCTCGCTAACGCTCGCCAACCCCCAAACACCTCGCTTTGCCTCTCGAATTTGTGGTTAAAACATCTTGCTGCGCTCGAATAGGTTTGCCAGCCATAAAAAATGTAACCAAATTTTTATAACTTTAATGTAAGGCCTAATAAAGAAAACACCCAAATTGCAAGTTTCATAATAGAAAGTTAAATATACTATCCGCCAACATTCTGACTTAAAACTTTATTAGTTATGCCCTTACATTGAAGTCCCAATATCTCTTATTTATTCTGATAAGTCGCTCCGTTAGAGAACGACGTCCAACTCAAGGCATTTTCTGGATAGAAATACTTCAAAATAATAATTACTCTAATACAAAAATGCTTCAGAAAAGCAGAAAAAATCTACTTTGAAACGAAGAGTTTAAAAAAGAGCTTTAAAATTAGCAACGGGTTTGTTGTTTACATACGTAAGGATAGCTTTAAAATTAGCAACGGTTGGTTGGTTGAACCCCCGAGCAGCGGGTTTGTTTACTTAAGGATGTTGCCATTCTTATATTCAAAATCATTGAGGCTTTGTAGTAGCTTAATGATGAAAAATATTGAAATTTAACTAATTAATAAAGTGTTAATAAATTATTTTGGCACGTTTTGGCAAATCTACAGCTTATTTCCTTTAAAATGACACCTTGATCATTGAAATTGGTTGAGTAGTTTAGGCGGACGGACTAACCCCAAAAAACGTATTGCCTATTAAATATATAGATAATATGAATTGCCATATAAGAGATTAATCATTAACTACGAGCGATCAATGTTAGAAGGGTCATTTTAGATATTTTTCAAAAATAAACAATAATAAAAAAATAAAAAATAAAAACATTAACGTACTTGAATGACTATTTTTTCCTAACCTGTAAAAACTATTGTTTATATTTTTCCGATTTGAGCTGTTGTTACGATTATAAGCGACATATTAATTAACCATGATTAATGCCATCGGCAGGAAAGCAAATATTTCTGCCGGCGCGTTTTTCGCCTTGAGTTAACATCGGATCAGTCTATCCAGTTTTTTGTCTATATCGATGATTATAAATCGTTTTGTAAAATATTTATTAATTGATTAAGGAAATTAATTTTAAAAAAAACTAACACAAAAATTTTAAATTCTGCTTTTCTGGAGTTCAATTAGTAGGCCAAAACTACATACGTTGAAAAGTTCAGAGTTCTACTCCAATTTTAAGTAGTTTTTTATCGATCCACAGACATACAGCTTGTTTTATTATTATGGACTAGCTGAATATCCGTGCTTCACTAAGAAATTGTATCATGGGCAAGTTTTGTAGATAGCTGCGTGGCCCCGCGTTACGGAGATTTGTCATGGGTGTATAGGTCCCAACTTTTGGCACTTCGCTCAAAGGAAGGTTCATCGCTATGTAAGATCAAGCTCGCTTTCATCGCTGAAGGTTCATTAAAAGCTCAGGCTTACTTAAATCGTTGAAAGGTTCATTGCTGCGTAAGCGTAAGCTTGCTTCACTCACTAAAACCTATTTCCTAAGTAAAATCTTAATATTAGAAGCCCCTCCCATGTCGAGAAACAAAAAAAAACAAAAAAATCCCCTTTAATGCAATAATAAAACACCCCTTTAAGAATATTTTAACGCGTGTTTGTGAAATATAAAATTAGAAAGCCCAAACTTCTTATGTTGAAACTTTCAGAGCTCTATGCCTATTAGATGTCACTTTTTGGAAAAATATTGAAAAAAAAAAAAAAAAAAAATTACATTCTCTTTGTCAAAAGTCCAATTAGAAGGTCAAAACTATATATGTTGAAAATTTCAGAGCTGTATCAATATTAGAAGTCGGTTTGTAAAATATTTGTTAGTTAATTAAAAAACTAATTAAAATTTTAACATTCTTTGAGTTAAAAGTCCAATTAAAAAGCCAAAATTACATATGCTGAAAATGTCAAGCAGTAGCCCTATTAGAAGTCGGTTTTTAAAATATTTATTATTTAAAAAAATTAATTGAAAAAGAACTAAACAAAAATTTAAAATTCTTTTTTTCAGAAGTACAATTAGAAGGCCAAAACTAATTATGTTGAAAGTTTCAGGGCTGTAACCCTATTAGA
Organism: Linyphia triangularis; assembly: GCA_963978545.1. NCBI lineage: Eukaryota > Metazoa > Arthropoda > Arachnida > Araneae > Linyphiidae > Linyphia > Linyphia triangularis. The sequence goes on along the minus strand of OZ021723.1, from coordinate 8,848,167 downwards.
AATCGTTTTTGTAAAATATTCATAATTCAATTAAAAAAACTAATTAAAAAAAAATAACCAAAATTTAAAAATTCTGTTTTTCAAAACTACAATTAGAAGGCTAAAACTACTTATGTTGAAATTTTCAAAGCTGTAGTCCTATTAGAAATCGTTTTGTAAAATATTTATAACTTAGTTAAAAGAATTAATTAAAAAAGAACAATTTTAACATTCTGTTTGTCATAGGCAAAACTAGAAGGCCAAAACTACTTGTTTTAAAAATATCAGAGCTATAGCCCTATTAGAAGTCTGTTTGCAAAAATTTTTTTAATTATTTATGAAAAATAATTAAAAAAACTAATCAAAATTTTAACATTCTGATTAACAAAAGTCCAATTAGAAGGCTAAAACTATTTATATTGAAAATTTCAGAGCTGTATCTCTATTTGATGTCATTTTATATAAAAAAAATATTAGTAACAAATTTAATTAAAAAAGAAGTAATTAAAATTTGAATATCCTGTTTCTCAGAGGCAAAATTAGTAGGCCAAAACTACTTATGTTGAAAATTTCAGAGTTCTACTCCAATTTTAAGTAGCTTTCTATAGATCCTCAGACAGACAGCTTGTTTTATTATTATAGATTTACAATGATGGGTACCGCTTGATAATGATTTTGCTCGTAGCTTGGATCCTAGTTAGCAATAAACATTCTAGCTAAAAAAATATGTCGCCAAGTTGGCAAGTTCAAAATGGAAAAAAAATCAAATTTTTACCTCATCTCCCCAAGTTTCAGTTAGGTTTGTTCAGGAACTTTTGGTTTCCACTCACTCCACGCTCATTTCTGAAGTTCGTTTCAAAACTACGAAATTTCTTTCAATCCTGCCGAATAGGTTTGGCGTAAAAAGCTTTACAAGCAATCGCCAAATGCAAATGGGGAAAAAACAATTTAATATATAGCACGTGTCTGGGTATTAGTAGTGGCTAGAGGCTTTGTTAGGTTGAGTTGGTGGTCTGACTCCATAACGAATTAACATATTTAATAGAAAACTATGGTTCAACATTTATAACAAAAAAGGAATTTAGAGTCTGCTGATTGCTAAGTACTAATTTATAAATTGAACAAACGAATTTTGGTCATTGAATTTGAAAAAACTTCGCCCACCTGGTGACTATGTGGTTAGTGGTCTGGCCTCACATACCATGGGTGCTGGGTTTGAATCCGGATCAGGCATGGATATTCTTTGTGGTTCCAAATCTGAATTAACCTGTAGGTCCCAGAAGAATTTTAATCATAGTCATAGGGGAGGTAGGTCAACTGAGATTAGGTGCTGATTCCACTAAGGAATATTGCACCAACCCCTTTATTTTACGACACCCCTGTCAAAGAAAGCCAGATTCCTTAAGAAAGGTCAAAAGGCTTTTGACAGGTTCCTCGTGGATTGTGTCAAGTTTTGTTCCAAGACCTAAACTTGAGTGCCTAATGTGAAGAAGAGCTTCACATTTAAAAAGTATATGGTGGGTGGTTTCCTCTACCATATTGCATTTCTTGCATAAAGGTTCTTCTTTAAAGATTCCCATTCTATGAAAGTGTTTTCTTAGGTGATAGTGGCCTGTAAGAAATCCAACTATCATCCTCTTCTTATCCGTGCTAAGACGCAGGATCTGAGATGATATTTTCATGGAAGGTTCTTGGATCATAAGCCTCGCATGTTTTTGATCGGTGGTTTGTTTCCACCTTTTTGTTGTTTCTTTAAGCATTTTTTTTCTCCTATCACCCTTTTTGCAGTAGTCTTGGAGATCCCACAAAAAGGTTCAGGGCTTAAAGGTAGGTCTGCAGTTCCCAGTTTAGCAAGCTTATCTGCAGTTTCGTTTCCTTCTACGCCAATATGTCCTGGCACCCATGTAAGAAGGATCCTATTATGGGTCCCCAAGTCTTGTAGAAGGTTTTTGTATTCCCAAACAAGTTTGGAGCTAACTTGAAATGAGTTTATTGCCTTTAAAGCTGCTTGACTGTCTCTAAATATGTAGATCTTCCTATTTGAGCAGGATCTTCTAGAACATTCATGTAGACAGTAAATGATGAAAAGCATTTCCGCTTGAAATACTGTGGCATGTTTCCCTAGTCTGCGGGAAATCCTTGCTTTAGGTCTAACCCCACAGATTCCAGCACCTGCCTTTTCGTTCTGTTTGGAGCCATCTGTGCACCACACAATGTCTCCATTTGTAAGCTTGAAGTTTTCCTCTTTCCATTTCTCTCTTAGGTCAATAAGTACCTTGAAGGGTCTATGAAAGAGGAATCTTGTCTCCATGATGTCAGAGGGCATCAAAAGTATAGGGTTAGAGAATTTTTGGTTAATGCTATACTAAACTCCAACTTAACTTGACATCACTAGACGATAGATCTTCACCGTGCTCAAAGGCAGTTAATCCCTTTTAGCGGAGTGAAGACGTAATTCTCGCCAAACCTTATAGCCTTTTGTTTCCTACAGGGTTGTGGTTTGGCGAACATTATGCTTTCACGCCGCCAAAATGGATTAAATACCTATGAGCACTGTGACGATCTACCGTCTAGTCATGTTAAGTTGAAGTTTAGTATAGTGTGGGACACTTGGCAGGCAAAATTCATCCACAATCCAGCAATTTCCAGTCTGCAAGAGCTTCTTCTGGCAACACCACTGACCAGAATGATTAGCCGTCATCGTGCATAAAAATAGGTTGTTGAGATAACAAACCAACCAACCAACCCACAATATTTTCTATGAAATATTTTATTATACCTTTTTATTGAACTTGCAGTCAATGTGTCATGCTCTTGAGTGTATAATTGTGTTCCTTTGTCAGGACACTTGTGTGGGTTTGGAGGCACTTAGCAATTTTGCAAAATTGATGTATAAAGATCCAGTGGACATCGAAGTGTCTGTGAAGGGAGGCATGGAACAGAAAGTGGAAATCAGCCAAGATAACAAACTGTTGGTGCAGAGAAATAAGGTGGCCGAGGTTCCCAGTGTATTAGAAATAGAAGCCACTGGCTCAGGGTGTGGACTCATCCAGGTAAATATACATTCCTTATAACCATGCATATCTATTTAGCATTTACATTTCTCCACGTTTTGGAACATGCTGATTTCAAAAAAGTGATCTAGAAAAATATCTGAGTGTATGTGCGTACGTGGTCAGCATACCTGTCAAACAAATTAACCTACACTGTTGCAATTAGGTGTGCAGGTTGGTTGTGGCACAATAAGGACCTACTATTAAGGTTTTCGTAAAAATCGCGCATGATGAGCATAAGGTAGTTGAAATCGAAAAAATCGTGTTTTTCAGTAATTGCTAATAGAACGGCTTTCACGATTTTGAACAAAATCTCTGTGATAAAGCCTCTGAATGTGGTGTTCTAAACATCCCCACCTCCGAAATTTCCGTAAAAATGCTTTAATGGCGTAAAAAAAAATGAAAAACAACTTCCATCATCGCGACGAACATCCTCTCGTATTATGAACTGATTATGGTTGGTTGTTTTCAGATTATCTGGCGCCGTCAGCAACACGAGAGCTATAATGCGCCGAAACATTCGTCATTAGACAAGCCAACATACATTTACAAACACCCATGCCCTAACACGGGAGCCGCAACCTCGCGGTCTAGAAGCTAGCACGCTAACCACTATACCGTTTGGTCGGCTTGAACTGATTATGAAAATGCTTGATACAAACAACAGATTCCGCAGTCTATTCAAAATCTTCTCTGTGTACGGATCGAATCCACTTTCTTCTGTTTTCGGCATCCTTAGGTTGGTTGGTTGGTTGGTTGTATTCATATTATCTGGCGCCGTCAGCAACACGAGGGCTGTAATGCGCCGAAACATTCGTCATTAGACAAGCCAACATACATTTACAAACACCCATGCCCTAACACGGGACCCGCAACCTCGCGGTCTATAAGCTAGCACGCTAACCACTATACCGTTTGGTCGGCTTGAACTGATTATGAAAATGCTTGATACAAACAACAGATTCCGCAGTCTATTCAAAATCTTCTCTGTGTACGGATCGAATCCACTTTCTTCTGTTTTCGGCATCCTTAGGTTGGTTGTATTCATATTATCTGGCGCCGTCAGCAACACGAGGGCTATAATGCGCCGAAACATTTCGTCATTAGACAAGCCAAACATACATTTACAAACACCCATGCCTAACACGGGACTCGGAACCCGGAACCTCGCGGTCTAGAAGCCAGCACGCTAACCACTATACCGTTTGGTCGGCGCATCCTTAGGGAAATAAAAGATTGCAGTGTAGGGCAAGCCTTTATACTTAAAGTTGCACCCAGGGACAGCACACTTCCGTGGCATGCCTGTAAATAGTAAAATATTATTAGTATTATTAAAATAGTAATTTTTGTTTTTATTTGTTTAAATATCTTAAACTTTCAATTTTCTTAGTAAAAACGATGCACCTTTGATTAGGCAAATTTTGACAATACATGGTATGTAAATTTACACAATAAAGTATGTATTTTTTAAACGTTGAACTCAGCAATTTTAATCACACCATTGTAAAAATGGAAACTGAGTCAACATTAAATCCCGCCAACGCTATGGCTATTGTAATCTTCGTGTCAATAATTTTAAGAAATTGTGGCAAGTAAATTTAGCTGAGTAGTATTTTTATTAGTATTCTATTATCAATATAAACAAAGGAATACAATTTAAATAAAGCATGGTAAATAATAATGTTTTCCATAAAAATAAATATTGCAGTCATACCTATTCCACATAAGTTATATTAGTACAGTCAACTCGTGATAACTCGAAGTCTCATAAGTCGAATATTCGTTTATCTCGAAGTTTTCATTAGGTCCCAAGAATATGCCTTGAATAGAAAATGACTTTCGATAACTCGAACTTCGGATAGCTCGAAGAATATGGTCAGTTCCTTGAACTTCGAGTTATCGCGAGTTGACTGTAGTTGATGATGAGGATTTTGAAACGTATGTTTGTGTAATTTTGACTTGGGCAAAGTTTTGAAAAGTAACAATTTCCTAAAAGTATACATTTAAGTAACCATGTGCTAATAGCAATTTGATGATGTCCCAGTATTCTATGCCCTAAAATCAGGAAATGTTATAAATATTTTTTAAAACCAAAATTTTTTAAGTTATAAACAAAAGAATAAACTGTTAAGTTAACAAGAGGCTGACTAGTACCTATATGCTTTGGTAGAAGCATTTAACAAAATAATACAAGTTAACGGAAAAATTTAGTCCTTAAAATATAAAGAATAACAAATGGAGATCACTTACCTAGTTTTATATATTTGGACCTTTTTCAGCAGATAATTGAAATGCCGTTTAAAGTAGTAAAATAATTGAATGCAAAGAAATTCAGCATTCTGTAGCGACAGCGAACTGCAAAGCAATGAAATGAATGTTTCCAACAGTTATGGCATGGGCCCCGTCTCGTGACGTCACACAGGTTGGTTGGTTGTTTTCAGATTATCTGGCGCCGTCAGCAACACGAGGGCTATAATGCGTTTAAACATTCGTAATTAGACAAGCAAACATACATTTACAAACACCCATGCCCAACACGGGACTCGTACCCCCAACCTTGCGGTCTAGAAGCTAGCACGCTAACCACTTTACCGTTTGGTCGGCGACGTCACACAGGAAAACTAGACGATGGTTCGGGCCTGTTTACTTAGAGATGGCCTTGGTTTACTGCAAATTATTTACCAAAGACTGGTCTAATTTTGTTTTGATTCCATGATTAGTTTTGACTAACTGTTGATTTGGATTTTATATAACCTTTATAAGCGTTTAAATGTAACTTCACTTTGTTATTTAAAAAAAAAAATGCTGAAATTAACTTAATAATATTTTGCAGACATCTTTGCGTTATAACTCCAAAACCGTACCAGACAGAAATAAATTCTACCTCCGAATATATGGAGAATGCTCAAGCGCAGATTGCAAAAGAAAACGTATCTTTGGAACAGTCAAGTAAGCTATTTTTAACACTCTTTTATTAGCTTCGTCTGTATGTATGTAACGGAATCTTTGAACTCGACTTTCGACCACTTCAAAACTTTCGATTAATTTGAAATTTTGTTGTTGTTTCTAATCTCCCTTTTGTCTGACGAAGTCAGACAATATCAGTGAAGCCATTGACATTAATGAAGTCTGACACTAGTTGTGGACAGTTATAAATGTCCTCCCAGTCCAGTCCAAGGCAGTCCAAAATGTGCTGAGGTGATGCCTGTTCTTTTTGGCATTTAGGGCAAAGAGGAAAATTTTTGCTTCTCCCGGAATATGTCAGGCCTTTAAGGTGACCACTAGCAAGTCGGGACAGACGGGTATTGGTGTGCCTATCACAAGGAAGAGATAGGGAGTGTCCTGGCTTTTTGGCTTTATACCATTCGTGAGATGGAGGTATATGCCATTTCGCTTTATTTTGAGCTATTTTCTTTGAGTATAACTCTTGATATGTGAGTTCTTGAGTAGAGAGGACAGGGTGTTCTAGTCCCTCCTTAGCAAGAGTGTCAGCCAATTCATTTCCGTGGATGTCTACATGTGACGGGATCCACTGAAAGTGCACTTTGTGCAGTCGGGATATGCTCTTGACTTTGCGTATTATGGATAGACTGGTTTTGTCTCCCACGAGGGCCCAGTTTTTAAGGTGTTGAATGGAACCTCGGCTATCGGTATGTATAGTTATCAAGGACCGATACCAATACAAAAAGTCAATAAGTTTATCGCATTATCGCAAGGATTAGCTCGTGTTGCCCTTGCTCCGTTAAACTCCAACCAACCTGCTCCGGAATCGAACCCTGGTGTCCCGTTACCCTTTACAACCCCAGTTGTCACAGAACCTACCATCGACAGTTGATAAAGCAGACATTTGAAAGATCTGTCGTGGGCACTACAGTTATACTATCAGCAAAAAGTTATTCAGATTTATCATATACTAATGATGGACGAGCCACCGATTGGTTTTATTTAATATTAAAACGTTCCTTTCATCAGGTCGGAACTCTGGATTGCAAGGATTAGCTCTAGAAATACCACAGTTTTCCATGTAAATGTGGACACGATCTAAGGGGCCATAAGGGGATATAGATATGAGCACAAATTGACATAAATACATAATTGAAATGTGACAAAGCATATTCCGTTAAATATAAAGTGTGTGTCCGGTTATTTTATATTGTGTAAAATTTGCATGAATTAATTAATTTCAAACAGATATATTACATGATGCATATTTTAAAGATACTAAAGACGAAAGAAACATGTAGCATGTAATGCTTATGTTCAAATATAATCAGACCTTTTTATCAACACTTTTTTAGTCGTCTGGATTGTTAGGATTAGCTCTAGAAATATCAGTTTTCCATGTAAATGTTACGATCTAAGGACAAATTAATAACCGAATTAACGAGCTATTCGCGGTTTCACCTTAATGTGACGTGTACTGAGACATGCATAAGTTAATCATAGAGACAAGCAAATGACTACTGGCCTGATCAACTAATAGGGAGTTTCATTCACGTTTCACAGTTAAAAAACTAATAGTTTAAAAAACGAAAAAACACTCTTTAATAGAAAACTGAACTAAAAAGTAGAAAATAATTTTAAATAAGTTTGAAATAAGAATAGAGTGATTAACAAGAAATATTTCTTTTATCGTAAAAAAGCGTGGGGTGCTTGATGTCAATTGTTGTAAATATTTAATGACAGATATTGGTAAAAGTAGAGCTATTATGAAAATATCTTAAGGGGGTATTCTAGTCTAGAATTTTGAAAAAAATGAAATTTTTTTTTCATAATTCGATAGTTTAGATATTCAAAAATATCTCTCTGAAAGGATTTTTCAAAATTCAAATTATTTTCAAAGTTACAGCCGTTTTAGTGTGGTGGCAACTAGACCGGGTTGAGCGGACGACTGCAACAATAGACTACGGGCTACCTGAGTATGAATAGCTTTCTTTCTTTCTTGTCATATACTTTTAGTTTACTATATCAATTGTCTGAAGGTCATTGTGACGTATAATACAAGTATCTATACTCGGATTATAAGGATTGAACGGTCTAAGGTTCGAGCTTCAGATGCTTCAAAAGAGGAAAGAACTGCTCGTTATACAGAGAGAAATGCTGAAAACAGTCAATATGAAGTAGAGGAAGGCCCAATGTATGAAGCTGGGATGGCTGATTAAGAGAATGTAAGTTATACGTACTATTTTATCAGTTACGCTGCCTGAAACTGAACGTTAAACTTTAAACGCGTTTTTCTCGAAACTACTTTTTTCGATACGGTGATGCAGATATCTTAGGTTCTAATCAGCCGATTTACTTGAAATTTAGCATGAATATTCTTCAATTATCTCGCTTTCGCACTAACCAATAAAAATTGAAAATTTCAAATTTGTAATATTTTTAAAAAATTGGAGGAAGTTGAAAAATGAGTAAAAAAATCGACTTCTATTTTTAAACAGCCGCCATTTTGTGAAATTTTTTTTTTTTTTTTCAAGTTTTGTTGGTTTGTGCGACAATAACATTTGTACTGATCAATAATTTGGCATTGTTTTTTTTTTCAGATGGATACAAAGGAAGAAATCCTTTTCACGAGGACACGGCCTTTTTTTTTCTCTCTACTTCAAGGACTTATATCTTTTTGAAATTTTTTTTTTTTAAATGTATTTTTTTTGTATTCTTGAAATATCAATAAACAAATGATAAAAAATTTTATAGTAAAAATATTAACTGCTTCTTTTATATTAATTGACAAAAAACGCTCGAAATTCAGCCCCATAGACTAGAATACCCCCTTAAAAAGCACCTAACGCTTTTTTACGATAAAATAAATATTTCTTGTTAATCACTCTATTCTTATTTCAAACTATTTTAAAATTATTTTCTACTTTTTAGTTCATTTTTCTATTAAAGAGTGTTTTTTAGTTTTTTTATTTATTATTTACTTTAGTAGATCCAATAACAGAATATTAACAACATTTCATCAAAAAACATTTCAACTATTCGTTTGCCTTAATTATCTGTAAAAAATAAAAATGACCTATTATTTATTTGCTTAGAATAAATCAAAAGATATTTTGTATCAATTTTTGACAGTTGCTGTGTTCTCAATATTTTGGATTAATGGTTCATATAAAAAGTCATTAGCTAGAGATTTGTTATGAGGCCATTAATTGAAATCATAATGATACGATTGCTAATAAGAGGTAATTTAAAGAATTGAAAATCATCTGAAAAGAGGAAGTGAAAGATCTACCGTAATCTTGCGGTTGGTTGTTTTCAGATTATCTGGCGCCGTCAGCAACACGAGGGCTATAATGCGGCGAAACATTCGTCATTTGACAAGCCAACATACATTTGCAAACACCCATGCTTAACACGGGACTCGAATCCGCAACCTCGCCGTCTAGAAGCTAGCACGCTAGCCACTATACCGTTTTGTCGGCCGTAATCTTGCGATGTTAAGGGATAATCAAACGATACTTTAATTTTCAAAATTTTCGCTAGCGATTTTTTGCATTATGCAGTCTAAAAAGTGTTCTACAACTTAATTATTTTATATTTGGTACGAAGTAGCACAGCAGTATTAGAGGAAACATGGGGAAATTGACTAGTTTGGCCGAGAATAGTTCCAATACACTCGATTTTTCAAAAGAAAAGCAAGTCAAAATCAACACACACAATCACACAAGTTTCTCATAAATACAATATCCCAAGTTTAAAAATGTGCGTATCAAAACCTCTTCTATATTTTGTCCATAATTGGGCGAGATTGGCTAATATTGTTTCCAACAACCGGGTACAGGCCAATCCCACATTGGGATTGGCCTGTCCAATCCCAATTTTTTTCCAATCCCACATTGGGATTGGCCTATGTTTGGCGAAATTCGCCAGCAATTCTGAGCTACTAGAGACCATTGAAATCGGACTTCAACTCGTTTCTTTTTCACTTACAAGCTGTGGAACGCTTATGTAGAGAGACAGGACGACAAAAAGTGGGTGGCGTTGACGCAAACTATGTTGGGATAAGACTTTTTTTTTTAAAAAAATCCATAATGCCCGACTTTTCTACAAAAGTTTCCTTCAAAGTGCATCACTAGGATAGGAAGGTCGAGAAACTAGGGGTGTGGAACAACGTGCAACTTTCAATTTTTCTATAATACTTGCGTGGATTTGTGTCGTTTGTAAATTTTCATCCTTAATTTAGAATAAATCGCCAGTTTGGCGATATTTTTTGCAATAATTCTTGTATTTCCCTTTTTAATACGTGAAACTGAGGGGAGAAAAAAAAACGATCGTTGATGAGATATGCTCAAGGAAAGAGAACTCTGTGTTGAAGGCATTCATTTTTCAACTTTTTACACTATTAAAACATTTTTACGGGAATTTCGGAGGTCGGGATGTTTAAAACACCTTAAGAGGCATTATTAAAACACCTTAAGAGGCATTACCACAGCGATTTTTATTAAAATCGTTAGAGTCGTTTTTTAGCAATCATTGGAACACATGATTGTTTCAATGGAAGCTACCTTATGCGCTTGCGTGATTTTGACGAAAATATCTTAATTGTAGGTCCTATGGCCACTAACCATAATACCAAATTTGAACATCGTAGGTCAATTTGTTCAGGAGTTATGCTGACCACAAACACACATACACAGACATACATCTTTTCTATATAACTTTTTTGAAATCAGGATGTTCCAATACGTAGAGAAATTCAAAAAAATCGAAAGTTTTTTTGATCGAATGCTTTACTTTCATTACCCTATGTAAATATATATACCAGCTGAATACCCGTGCTGCTCTACGAAATTTTACCATGAGCATTTTAGCAATTAGAAGACATTCATGTATTCTACAATTCAAACGTTTGCTGTCATTTCGATCCCGACAAATTGCTTTATCAAAATAGAAACTTTCTTTTGTTGAAATTTTTTGCAAAATTTGTAATTGTGAATAATATATTGGAAATGAGACAGTTGAATATCTCACGTTTAAAACGTTTAACCCCCTTTGGACCCTTTATAATTGCGCAATCGAGATTACAATAGCTTATTGTGTTTATGTTTACTCTTAGTTCTAAATTTCGAAGTTGTAGATGTATTGGAAGTGAGGCATTAGGATATTCCTCGTATAGTTTCAATGTTGCGTCGACTTTTCATCCCTTAAAAATTCATTAATCGATATTGAAATAACTTTTTTTTTTTACATTTGCACCAAATATCAAATTTGTGACTACATTGGAGGAAGAACATTCTGATATCCCTCGTTTGGAACTTTTAACCCCTTTTCATCCTTTCAAAGTGGGTTAATCGAGATCGGAATAGCTTACTTTTTTTCTGTTTGTCTTTATTGACATTTGCACCAATTTTCAGAGTTATGACCATATGGAAAGTGGAACATCCGATTAACCATCGTTTGGAACGTTTAACCCCTTCTTGCCCCTTACAATGGGTTAATCGAGATCGGAATAGCTTACTTTTTCTATGTTTACCATTGTTGACATTTGAACAAATTTTCAAAGTTGTGACTAAATGGAAAGTAGGACATTCGAATATCCTTCATTTGGAACGTTAAACCCCTTTTTGACCCCTCAAAGTGGGTTAATCGAGATCGGAATAGCTTACTTTTTCTACGATCGTCTTGTTGATGTTTGAACCAGTTTTCAGAGTAGTGAAGGAAAGGGAAGTAGGACATTCGAATATCCCTCGTTTGGAACGTTTAACCCATTTTCATCCTTTTAAAGTGGGTTAATCGAGATCGGAATTGCTTAATTTTTTTCTGTTTGTCTTTATTGACATTTGCACCAATTTTCAGAGTTATGACCATATGGAAAGTGGAACATCCGAATAACCATCCTTTGGAACGTTTAACCCCTTCTTGCCCCTTACAGTGAGTTAATCGAGATCGGAATAGCTTACTTTTTCTCTGTTTGTCTTTGTTCACATTTGCACCAATTTTCAAAATTGTGACTAAATGTTAAGTATTACATTCGAATATCCTTCGTTTGGAACGTTTTACCCCTTTTCGACCCCTTAAATTGAGTTAATCGAGATCGGAATAGCTTACTTTTTCTCTGTTTGTCTTTGTTCACATTTACACCAATTTTCAAAATTGTGACTAAATGAGAAGTATTACATTCGAATATCCTTTGTTTGGAACGTTTAACCCCTTTTTGACCCCTTAAAGTGGGTTAATCGAGATCGAAACGGCTTACTTTTTCAATTTACTATTGTTGTTATTTGTACCAATTTTCAAAATTGTGGACGTATGGGAAGTGGGAGAATTAGTGATGAGTGAGTGATTGAGGGCTTTGCCTTATATATATAGAGGTGAGTAATTAAAACTCTTGCGATCAAAATTACCTTGTTAAACATTGGGGAGAAAACGACTCATTTCGCAGGCATTGAATGTGACGTCATGGCTTTGTAAACATCTTGGCTTGAAATGCAACAGTGGAAACAAAATTTGCAAGTTTCTCCCAAATCAAGGCCAACCTGTACGGAATGTGGCAATGGTCTACTAACGCCAACTATTTGGCAGAAACCCCACGATAACCATAGACGATAGGGACTCTTTACGTCACTGTCTTTGTTGACTGTTTTGATATTGGACTGGTTTTGGAGCATTTTCGTTTCTTACTATTTAAATAATTATTTTTTTTTAAAGAACTTTTGTTTAAATACTTGGAATCAGAAAGAAATTCTTCGAAAATATGCTAATTTAACTCGTTTTTTAAAAATGTGGGAATTGTCCATTACATGTTTAAAAAAAAATTAAAAAAAAAAAAATGCAAGAAACAGCATTGGCAGCCTTGTTAAGCAAGGTACCCATTTTACATAGAAATCATTATTTATTTTTAAAAAAAATTTTACTTTTGAGTATTTTTAATTATTAATATATCTTTTAAAAATGTATAAAATAGTGTTTTCCTGTGTTATACCATCTTTTCATTACACATTACACACCATTGCCTTTGCAATATATAACGTTTAGAAATTTTAAAAAATTTATGAAAAATAGTTATTTTTTGTATTTTCTCCAAACTTTGAGGAAATTGTGCTATCGGAAGATATTTTTTTTTTTCAAATTTTTTTTTACGGTTTTTCTTATTACGATGTATATCAACTTTTTTCACCTAATGAGTTTAGAAAAGAAAAAAAATTCGAACCACCCTACTAAAAAATATTTCGAGTTAATTTTGCAAAACTTCAAATTGTTTTTGTTTACAGAAATTCGAAATAAAAATGTTCTTCATTTTCAAATACTTGATGCGAAGAAATTTACTGTAAAACATCTCGATATTATGTCACATCGAATTTATGTCACAAAATTCCCTTTCAAGGAGCAATAAATTCCCTTTTTAAGACCCACGTGGTTATAAATTGTTTGGTCCAGTTAAAAAGATAGATGAAATAATTTTCTTTTTTTTTACCACCAACACCAACTAATATTATATAAAACAAAACTACTAGATTCATCGTAATTTTATAATTTTAATCTGCTTACGAGAAGAACAAAAGAGCCAAAATGTCCCGAGTGAAAACTAAAACTCTGCCCACATACCATATTTAAAATATTTTTACGAATTTTTGTATATTTGTAAATATTTCGTAGTGTTAATTTTGTAAATAGTAAAATTTATGTATATTTCGCATAAGGCAGTGCAATAGTTCGTCGTAAGTTGGTTTCCCGGCAATATGGATATTGATGCTTGATAACGAGTTTTACAGAGGTAACTCTGGGAAGCGAGTTTTAAGGAGCAGGGCATTTAACATTATGGTAATGGCAATCTCGCCAAATTGGCGAGATAGAGCCAAGTTGGCGATGGTTTTGGCGTCAAACGTAATGCTTTAAAAGCGATCAGAACTACCTTCTTTTTCCTAGAACCAAAGCTGATGGGGAGAGGGGTATTGTTAGCCATTCATCGAACCTGCGGTTATCTTCTGTGGAACCCTTCTTGGAGAAGAGTTGGAAAGGGGGTTTTGCGAAACGCGATCAGGGAAAATGTTCCTTGCGGTTTGATTTTTCCCGTTAATTAATCCCTTTTTCAGACTGCTGGCAGTGCCATCTATTGGATTATTTTCAAGAATTGATCAGCTTTGAAAGTTACCTAAAATTAGGATGAATAATATAGAAATAATGTTTTTGTGTTTATATAATACTAGTTGGTGGCAAAGTTGTATTGAAAAATAATTTATTTTACCAATTGTAAATAATTATTTTAAGCTGTGTATTTATGCAACTATTGTGGGGAAAGAAATGCTTTTTCAAACGAGGCAAGAAGCTTATTTGACGTGTAAGATAGCACGATTGAGATAATTTTTGAAAAAGTGACTTCCCACATGTTGCATACAATATTTTTTATATTCACGAGAAAAAATATCTTTAATAAACATATAAACTAAAGTTTGTATATCCAGACATGGAATCTTCTCTATAAATCTCATTTCTCTGCTAAAACTATTGTTGCGTGGACGGGTTCGAAAGATTTGAAGCCAAAGCAGATCAAAACTTGCAGGAATTTATTCCAATAAAACTCTTCACAGATTCTCTTACAACTCCAGAACTTCTCGTTCCAGTAGACACAATACAGCTCTTTTCACAACAATAGAGCACAAAACAGCAGTTAAAAACTTGACAACACAACTGCTCAAATCGCTGCAAAAGACAATGCAATACAGTTCGCTTTAGAACTACTCTGAATGATCACTGAGACTCAGTAATTCCAGTCAACTAATTCAGTAACTCAAAATCCAAGAACTACTCCTTATATAGGGGAGGTGAAACCTCCTGAAACTTCTAGAGGTAGATATTTAGAGAACTTTCCAGATTGTAGTCGAAAAGTCCTATACATGTACATGGGGACCGAAAATGTCGCCAAATGGTCGTCAAGTTTGGAGACATTTGGCGATTTCTCGAAAAATTTGGCGACAAAAATTAGTCACCAAAACCGTCGCCAACTTGGCTCTACCTCGCCAAATTGGCGAGATTGTCATTACCATAATGTTAAATGCCCTGCTCCTTAAAACTCGCTTCCCAGAGTTACCTCTGTAAAACTCGTTATCAAGCATCAAGACCCGTATTACAGGGAAGCCAAGCTCAGACGAACTATTACACTGCCTTATACTAGATGAACCTAAATTATACTATTTACGAAATTAACACTACGAAATATTTACATATATACACAAATTCGTAACACTACATAAAATTTAAGCACGAGTGTGCAGAAAAGTTCTTTTTTCACACTAGTTCGAGAAAGTCAATTCCCCCGCACTTCTCCCGGTAAAGTGCTACTTTCACCATTATTTCTGATTATAAATGGTTAAATAAAGTTCATTTTTTTTTGTGCGTTGTTTAAAAAATATATTATTACGAACTTCTGTATATTTGTAAATATTTCGTAGTATTAATTATGTAAAAAGAAATTTTTATGTACATTTCGCATAAGGCATTGCAAGAGTTCGTCTTACTTCGCTTTCCTGCAATGCGTCTCTTGATGCTTGAGAACGAGTTTTACAGAGATGATGCTGGAAAACGAGTTTTACAAGGAGAAGGCCATTTGACATTATGGTTAATGGCAATCTCGCCAGAGTGGCGAGATAGAGCCAAGTTGGCGACGGTTTTGGCGACTAATTTTGATCGCCAAATTTGGCGAAAAATTGTCAAATGTCGCCAAACTCGGTGACCATTTGGTGACATTTTTGGTCCCCATGTACCTGTTCTGGAGTTGTAAAAGAATCTGAAGAGTTATATAGGAATAAATTTCTGCAAATTTTGATCTGCTTTGGCTTCAAGTCTTTCGAACCCAACCACGCAACAATATTTATAATTACTTAAAGTGTTATATATTTTATGTTTAATATATTTAAAAAAGGAAATAAAATAAAAACTTTATTTTTAGCTATCTTCCTCGTGGAAAGAAAGCAGGGATGAGTGTAATCCAAATAAAAATGATTACTGGTCATGTACCCATAAAAGAAAGTCTTACAAAGGTAAATAGAAATCTATTAAAAAATTTTATCTCAGAAATTTCAGCAAAAAAATATTACTATAGATTTAGTTCCCATTAAACAAAATTGTCCTATTAACTAATTTTTTAGCAGAAAGTTGTAACTTAAGTTATGACATTAAAGATGAGGACATTTTCTTCAGTTACCATACCATGAGTGGTTTACCAAATGAATCCATCCATCTTTGTAAATTTTATACTTCAAAATAAAATTATTTGTTACCAGATGAATCATGTGTACATGCCATCATAAAGACACATTTACAAATTGTCGGTGGCTGACTTGCTATCTGAAAAGTTTATTTGAAAGTCAGTGGAATTCCAATTCACGTTGTGCCAGCAACTGGAAAAATCAGGATGTAAAATCATCGTTACGCTGATAGTCGATGGTCGCTTGATGGGAATAAACGCGATCGGAAATCGTAAGAATTTTATCCGCTGCAGCTACTAGCGTGGCATACTAACTTTTCCATTGAATAACATGATTCAACTCCAAACTAATAGTCCGAGAGGCGACTGCAATTTTTGGACCTCATCGAACATCATTCTGAATTTTTGATAGAAATTGGAGAAAAGTGAGTAGATTACGAATTCACTTGTCGGCCGCGGCTAAAATGGCCGAAACTGATCAAAAATCGACTTGGAATGAGTTGAACTAAAATCCGATTGCCAAAAAGAGAACAAACTTTTTCGTCTGGCAACCCACTGCACTTTTAATTTCAATGAGAAAAAGCGCAAACGATTTCTGATCTCGGGCTCGGAAAACTCGTATCTTTTAAAAGTAAGCCAAATTGGCGACATTAGTTGCGTCATAAGTGACGTAATATTTTTTGCCAACTTGGCTCCCTTTTAATAGATGCAAGTAGGACCTTCGCCAAATATCTGAATCGTCTGCAACCTTCTTAATTGATAATTAAAGAGTGAGGGTTACCAAAATTAAAAAAAAAGTGCTCATTATTTGGCAAGCTATGGCTCATTTGGCAATTGGATTTAGTTCAACTTATTAAAAGTCGATTTTTGACCAGTTTCGGCCATTTTTGCCACGGCAGACCAGTGGATTCGTAATCTACTCACTTTTCTCTAATTTCTATAAAAAATTCAGAATGATGTTCGATGGGGTCCTAAAATTGCAGTCACCTCTCAGTCTATAATGCAGCCTCAACTGGCAGGCTCAATTGATGTAAATGAGCTTTTACTCAAGGGCAGTAATGACCCTAGAACGTTTAATATGCTATGCAAGATCACCTAGAACTCCACGTCTTAAATTTTAAACAACCTTGTAAGTAGTCGCTTAGTCGATTAATTAAGGGCAATATCCAAAAGCCGTTCCTAAATATTCGAATGATTAAAAAAAAAAAAATTAAATTTTTATTTATTGGAAATTTCCTTTAACTTTATTCAGAATTGCATATCGAAACTTTGCTACTGAAGTGGCACAAGTAAAAGTTATTTTTCGTTTAAAAATTCGTGTAGAATAACATATTATAAGGACTTGAAGGTAAAAAAACGGAATAAGTGAGCATCAACTTGAATTGAACTAATAAACAATCGTATGCCGTTCAACTAGTTTCATGTGATGGACAATTCCCGCATTTTTTTTTTTTTTTAATTCTAAATGTTTCGAAAAGGCCATAAACACAAAAAATTTTGCTCATTTGTCTTCTTATTTTCTTCTTTAAATTTCCAATAAAAAATTTCCTGTTAGAAGTTGGCGAGAAAATGATTCATTGAATGTGACGTCAAGAGTTCCCAAACATCTCGGCTTGAAATGCGGCGAAACCAATTTTGAAAGTTTGTCGCCAATCGTGCCAACCTGTACGGAATGTGGCAACCACATTCCGTACAGGTTGGCACGGAATTACCACATTATTACCAACGCCAACTATTTCAACGCTAACTATTTGGCAGAAACCCCACGATAACCATATAAACTGTAGAAACCCTTGACGTCACATATTTTGCTGAGTGTTTTGATCGGACTGGTTCTGGCTCGATTTTTGAGCAATTTCTTTTCTTAATATTTAAATAACTATTTTTTTTTTAAAGAGTTTTTGTTTAAATATTTGGAATCGGAAAAATATTCTTCATAAATATAAACTAATTTCACTCGTTTTTTAAAAAAAATGAGGGAATTGTCCATTACATGCACTCTGTGTTTCTGTATCAGACGAAACGGTCGTTTCGCCGCCAACCTTAAAAAAGCAAAAACGACAGTAAGTATCTATTTTCTGCACAACTTCCAACAAAAAAGCCGAATTTGACTATTTTCTAGCGTTCTTACGGAACTTCGCTTAATTATACCAAAAATATCATTGATTCGTCTCGGCGATATCTTTCAAAGAAAAAAAATTGAGTACCTAGAATAAAAAACAACGAAGGAAAAAAAATATTGAAATTTCCAAAACGAAATGAAAAGTCGAGTTCTAGCCCGTTTTTTATGTAAAAATTTCGACAAACATCCAGACCTAACTAAGCTATAGATCTTCAAACGAATTAAATTATATGACGCGGAATATTTCGACTTAAAATCCTACCCTGGTTTGAACTTCATTAAATAATTCTTGCTATTTTTAATTAATTTAAAACCAATTTTTATCATTTTATAATTTGGCGATAGATAGAGGCGATCAGCTTGTAATTGAGGTTCAGAAATCTAGCCAAGTCGCCAAAAACAGGTTTGTCATTGTTTCGGCATTAGTTTGACGGACATGTTAGGGCATACTGAGAAGAATCATAATGTTATAGTACAGGAAGAACGAATCGGACTATGATTACAAGGCTTATAGTATCTTTAAAATTGAAATAATTTAATAAAATAATAAAAATAATTTTTTTTTCTTCGAATTGGATGTATTATTTGAACTATATGACAATTTAGAGTGCGTCACTTTCAAAATCATTTTATTGTCGGGAAATCTCCGTTGAAAAATGAAGAATGTAAATAATCTTATTTTGTTGCCAGATACTGGACTGAATACAAAGTATAAATGTGGAGGTAATGAGAGATGACGTCACAGTCAATTCATTACAGCGGGACTAAATGAAACACTCATTGCGATTGGCTGATGGAATTTGAAAAAATGGAATTCGTTTTTAAAGATGTGTTGCTTTTGTTTTATTTCCGTTGTAAAATGAAATCGTAGAATCATATAACATCGAAATTATAGCTTCATGGGGAATTTAAAAATTGTTGTTAAGAAAATATTTTAATTATTTTCAAACTTTAATGGGTTATTATGTGAACCAAAATAATGCTTGGTATAATCAAAATAATTTCTATTGCATTAATTAGACTGTACAAAATTTGCAATATTTATTTGTAAAAATTTATTGGAATAAATTTTCAATAGGATGGATGCTCTGGCTTTGTATGCTAAAGGTGCCGGGTTCGATTCCTGTGTTAGGTGTGGATGTCCGTTGTGATCCGGAATCCACATTAAGTTGTAGGTTCCGGGCCCATTACTCGATATTATGCACAAAATAGGTCTTTGTGCGTACAAACTAACCAATCGAGCTGAAACTTGGTAGACAGGCTCTTTGGAGATGACAATGTATTCCATTAAATATTGGGGGTTGAGTTGCCATTAAAAGCAGGTTTTTACACAAATTTCTATTGCTCTCTCGTGGTCGATTTTGGTTACTGCTATCCGCACCACATTCAACTGGTTTGCTATTTTCCAAGTTGATTATAGCATGTAAGGTATCATTGAACTCAACTTGAAGAATTATGAATATTCATGGTACCAGGTGTACCATAGGTAGTACCACTTCTGGTTTGTCAATTCTGAAGATAAATAGGACATGTTGGGTGCTGTTGGGCTTGTCTTGAAAAATTATGAATGTTTAAGATACCAAGTATACCATAGGTAGTACCACTTCCGTTTAGTCAATTTCCACGTTAAATATGGCATGTAAGGTTTCGTTGAACTTAATTTAAAGAATTAAGAAAATTCATAGTACCAGGTGTAGCATAGGTAGTCCCACATCTGGTTTGTCAATTTTCAAGATAAATATCTCATGTTGGATGTCGTTGGACTCGTCATGAAGAATGAAAATATTGCAGGACATATACGTATGGCTAGAGATGATGATGAAACTCTCGTGAGTGACCTGGCGTAGAACGGAAAAGGTGTCGTCGATAAATAGAAAAACGATGAAACGAACAAATTCAAAAAGTGCCAGTGTTTTAAAAAAAGTTCTGATATCTCCCCAAAAAAACTTTTGAAAAGTAAAAAAACTGCCAACCTCAAAAACACACACAAAAAAAAAATATTTCTTGCAATAAAAAAAAAATCAAGATTTTCAGCAAGAAACACAGTGGTATAAAAAAAGGCCAACCTCTGATTATAGCTATCGGTTGTGGCTCGCTTAAGAATGTACATTTACTAAATTTATTTTTAAAATTTAAGTTCCGCTCCCATACAAATTTACACTGCTTGAGGTTGGCACCCTTCATAGGAACTTTAACAATGTTGGCTTCTAAACTAATTTATGGCTGTTTTCACGAATATAGGAGGAAATTTAATTTTATTTCAATGGGTACGAAATACAAAATAGTGTAAATTTTCCAAGTTCACGTAGATGTAATTTTCAAAATAGTATAGAGAAACTGTGCTCAAACGCTTGCATTTGAATCTTTATTAAGAATTTTTTAATTGTAGGAAACTGAAGTGTTTGTGGTACTCTTTTGTTTGGTTGATACATGCATTTTGGAAAGTTTTTATTGTGTGGGGGATTTTAAAGTTTAATGATTAAGACGGGCGCCAACCTCAAACAGCGTAAATTTTTATAGGAACGGAATTTAAGTTTTAAAAATAAATTAAGTAAGCGTTAATTCTTAAGTGAATCACAACCGAGAGCTGTAATCAGAGGTCTGCTTTTTTTATATCACTGTGTTTGTAGCTGAAAATTTTCATCATGTTTATGATTTTTTTATTGCAAGAAAGTTTTTTGTATTTTTGAGGTTGGCGGGTTTTCTACTTTTCTAAAGTTTTTTTTTGGCGAGGGGGGGGGGGGTATCAGACCTTATATAAAACACTGGCAAATTCTATTTTTTGAATTTGTCCGTTTCATCGTTTTTCTCTTTATCCACGTCACCTTTTCCATTCTACGCCAGGTCACTCACGAGAATTTCATCATCATCCATACGTATGTCCTGCCATTTCTTCATTCTCCATGACGAGTTCAATGACATCCAACATGCCATAGTTATCTTGAAATTGGATGCACCAAAAGTGGGACTCTCCGTGGTACCACTAACAGTCATAATATTTCAAGACAAGTCCAACGACATCCAACATGCCTATACTATAACATTACTATTCCTCTCAGTGAGCCCTAACATGTAACACAAACTAATGCCGAAACAATGGCAAACCTGTTTTTGGCGACTTGGCTAGATTTCTGAACCTCAATTACAAGCTACCGTAAAATGGGGTGAATAGGAACAAAACTTCATGAAATTACAAAGAAATTATTATTTTACATAAATAAAGCAGTTTTAATAATTATACATTTTTTTTTATTAGGCTAACATGTTTGGAATCTTGGAACATATGTTCTGTGGTGTTTTCAACACTGCCCTTTTTTTAAAAAAAATTCTGAAACAGCGTGCATACAATCCAATGAGTTTTAACCTCTCCAAAACCTTATCCAGTAATTACTAACATAAACCTGTTATAGATTTAACTAATATATTTTTAGATACGTATAAACATCCACAACAACATGCCCTTTTTTTTAAAAAAATTCTGAAACAGCGTGCATACAATCCAATGAGTTTTAACCTATCCAAAACCTTATCCAGTAATTACTAACATAAACCTGTTATAGATTTAACTAATATATTTTTAGATACGTATAAACATCCACAACAACACGCCATACTTAATTTAACTTGGTTTTTAAAAAAAATTATTTTATGAATTTTTATGTTTTGCCTCGTCTCGATTTTAAGATTTGCGGGGTGAATCGGAAAACTTAAAAAGCGATTTTTTGGCAAGATTATGTTCCACACAAGATTCAACGACTGAAGAAGAATCTAATTAATTCTAATTAATCCCTTTAAGACAGTAATCAAGATTGCTGGCTTGAAAAAATGTCAGAAAAGGAGCCTAGTTTCCGCATGGGAGAAAACCCATTTGTTCCAGTGGTTTTCTTTTCTGTAAATGACTTCGTTATCTTAAAATTATAAAAGAAAAAGCAATCCATATATATGAAGAATATGTGAGCAAAGTTTTGTACCCACAAGATTATTTCTATATCGGTGTGTTTTACAAAAAGCGCCCAGGAATGAAGAGATTTTCTGAAACAAATGAGGATGCTTTTCTCCTTTCTCAAGATATTTTAAGGAATTTGCAGTCATACGGCACGTAAACATAGAGTAGATTAAAAAATATTATTGTTTCAAAGATTGTTTGGATAAGTTAGGTGAAGAGTTGATACACTTTCAAACAAATGATTCGTTTTGATAATAATTGACAAAAACAAATTTTATCTGTCATATTAAATGATTTTTTGTGATAATTTTGTGTTCCTATTCACCACAATGCATTATTACTTGTTTGTTGTCATCCTGTAAACGTTTAAATAAGATCAGATATAAATTGTAACGTGTGTTCCGATTCACCCCTTTCTGCGGGGTGAATCGGAACACCATGAACAAATTCAAACTAAATTAAAGCCCTAATTTTTTCAATATTTTTCGGGTTGATCCTCAAAGAAGAAACTAAGACTCAAGTTTCAATGTCACAAATATGTTCGTTAACGATCTAATTACAATCAATTTTTACTTTGAAAGTTGAAAAGTGTTCCGATTCACTCCATTTTACGTTACTTTTTAAAAGTTTTTTTGAGGGATGTACTTTTAATCACACTGAAAAATGTTGAGTTGTGTCAGTTTTGATGAAAGGGTACGATGCAAAGCTAGTAACACTCAAAAGGAATGTCTTAACCTTTCGGTAAAATGTGGTTACTGGTATGGTTGTTAGAGGTCGGAAATATCGATACTATATCGTTGCATAGAAAAAGATATTTATAAAATATCGATATATCGATACATTATTTTTTTTTTTATTATTTGATTTTCAATTTTACCAGCTACCAAGGTTTTCGAGGTAAATTTCTACTTTTCATGAATTCATTCCAAAGTTGTTTTAATAAATAAATTATAAAAACTGTTTTAATAAATAAATTATAAAAACTGTTTTAATAAATAAATTATATTATCAATCAGAATAAATAACATACATTTGGATGTCAATGTATAAATTCACATTTATTTTTAAAGAAGAAGTTTTGAAAAGTAGTTTACCGCATATTTTGCTCATAGAGATGTTTTTAATATTTAAAATTATCAGACGAAACGGTCGTTTCGCCGCCAACCTTAAAAAAGGCAGAAACGACAGTAAGTATCTATTCTCTGCATAACTTCCAGCGAAAAAGCCGAAATTGACTATTTTCTAGCGCGCTTACGAAACTTCACATAATTATACAAAAAATACCATAGATTCGTCTCGGTGATATCTTTCAAAGAAAAAAAAATTGAGTACCTAGGATAAAAGACAACGAAGAAAAAAAATATTGAAAATTCCAAAACGAAATAAAAAAACGAGTTCTAGCCCGATTTTGATGTAAAAATTTAGACAAACGTACAGCCCTAACTAATCTATAGATCTTCAAACGGATTGAATTATAGGATACGGAATGTTTCAACTTAAAATCCTACGCTGGTTTGAACTTCATTAAATAATTCTTTCTATTTTTAATTAATTTAAAACCACTTTTTTTCATTTCATAATTTGGCGACAGATAAAGGCGATCAGCTTGTAATTGAGGTTCAGATATATATGCCAAAAGTTGCCAAACAGGTTTGCTATTATTTGGCAGTTAGTTTTTCCGACATGTTAGGCTTAAGTGAGTTTTAACATAATGTTAAAGTATAGGAGAACGAATTGGACTATAATTATATGGCTTATAACATCCTTAAAATTTAAATAATTTAATTTTTGAAGAGACAGAATTAAAGAGAAATATTTGTTCTTTAAGTTGCATGTGTTATTTGAACTGTATGATAATTTAGGGAGAGTTAACTTTCAAAAACATTTTAATTTCGGGAAATCTCCATTGAAAAATGAAAACAATCACATTTTGTTGCAAGATACTATGGGCAAAATATAAATTTGGAGGTTATACGAGCTGACGTCACAGTCAACTCATTAGAGGACTAAATGAACCACGCATTGCGGTTGGCTAATGGAATTTGCAAAAATGTCATTCGTCCGTTGTAAAATGAAATTGTAGAATCATATATCATCAAAATTGTAATTTCATAGTGAATTTTAAAATTGTTGTTAAGAAAATATTTCAAATTTTGTCAAATATCAATGGGTTATTATGTGAACTAAAATAATGCTTGGTATAATAAAAATATTTTATACTGCAATATTTATTAGACTGTAAAAAACTTGTAATATTTTTTTGCAACAATTTATTAGTATAAACTTTCAATGGGATGCACGCTCTGGCCTTGTAAGTTAAAGGTGCCGGATTTGATTCCTGTGTTAGGTGTGGATGTTCGTTGTGATTCGGAATCCACGTTAAGCTGTGGGTCCCGGACTGATTAGTCGTTATTATGCACCAAAATAGGTCATTGTGCGTACAAACTAACCAATCGAGCTGAAACTTGGCAGACAGGATCTTTGTCAATGGCAACGTATTTCTTTAAGTTTTGGGAGTTGAGTTGCCATACACAAGTTTCTAGTACTCGTTCGTGGTAGATTTTGATGATTACTGCCGTCCGCATTCAACCAATTTGTCAATTTTCAAGTAGATTTTGGCATGCAAGATATCATTGAACTCAACTTGAAGAATTGTGAATATTCATGGTACCCGGTGTACCATAGGTGGTACTACTTCTGGTTTATCACTTTTGAAGATAAATATGGCATGTTGGGTGTCGTTAGGCTTGTCTTGAAAAATTATGAATCTTTAAGGTACCAGGTATAGCATAGGTAGTACCACTTTCGGTTTATCAATTTCCAAGATAAATATGGCATGTTGGACTTTTGTTTTGATGAATTATGAATGTTTAAAGTACCAGGTATGCTATTGGTACCACTTTCGGTTTATCAATTTTAAAGATAAGTATTGCATGTAAGGTATCGTCGAACTCAGTTTGAAGAATTATGAATATCCCTGGTACCAGGTTTACCATAGGGGATAAATAGAAAAACGATGAAACGGACAAATTCAAAAAAGAGAAGTCGTCAGTGTTTAAAAAAAAATTATGATATCCCCCAAAAAAACACTTTTGAAAAGTAGAAGAACCACCAACCTCAAAAACACAAAAAACTTTCTTACAATAAAAAAATCATAAACATGATGAAAATTTTCAGCCACAAACACAGTGATATAAAAAAATGGCCAACCTCTGATTAGAACTCTCGGTTGTGACTCGCTTACGAATGTATGCTTACTTATTTTTAACATTTAAGTTCTGCTCCCATAAAAATTTACGCTGCTTGAGGTTGGCGCCCGTCTTAATTACTAACCTTTAACCCCCCCCCCCCCCCCCCCACACACACACACATAAAAACTTTCCAAAATGTATGTATCAACCAAACAAAAGCTTACCAGAAACACTTTAGTTTCCTACTTAAAAAATTCTTAATAACGATTCAAATGCAAGCGTTTGAGCACAGTTTCTCTATACTATTTTGAAAATTACACGAGCATGAATATTTACACCACTTTGTATTTCCTACCCATCCAAATGAAATCATAAACTCGAATATTCGTGCAAACATCCATAAATTAGTTTAAAAGCAAGCATTGTTAATATTCCTATGACGGGCGCCAACCTCAAGCAGCGTAAATTTTTATGGGAGCGGAACTTAAATGTTAAAAATAAATTAAGTAAGCATACATTCGTAAGCGAGTCACAACCGAGAGTTCTAATCAGAGGTTGGCCATTTTTTTATATCACTGTGATTGTGGCTGAAAATTTTCATCATGTTTATGATTTTTTTATTGTAAGAAAGTTTTTTGTGTTTTTGAGGTTGGTGGTTCTTCTACTTTTCAAAAGTGTTTTTTTGGGGGATATGCAAATTCTAGGCACACGTTGGCAACAGAAACGGCTCTATATTGACTACTAATAAATGATCTTATCTTTCCATTACATTATGTTTTCTTTTTGGTTAGGGTGCCATTTTAACTGTTTCTTCCGTCCAAACTTTAGTTTTGAAGTTTTTGAAAAGGGAATAAAGAAAATCGAAAAAACACATGGAACTACAAAACGGTCATCAAAAAACTAAAAATGTTTGAAAATATCGATATATCGATGACTTGTATCGATATTTTTAGTACCGATATTTAAAAAAAAAAAAAAATATCGTCGTATCGATATATCGCCGACCCCTAATAGGTGTACAGAAGGCGCTTTACCCATACACCCATTCTTAACTTACAGATCAGTACTAAGACAGGAAGAAATGTACAGGAACGGAATGTCAAAAGGTAATTTACAGGTATGCGTCATAAAAAAATAATGCTCGCATTTCCCTAGGCACCGCTGTTCATATGTTTCTAATAGACTTTTTATTAAATGTATTAAGACCTTTAAAAAAGGGCAATACATGATTAAAGAAACATTTATATTAGCACTGTATTAAGTAAAACAAACATTGCTTGGAAATCGTTTGTATTAAAAATGTTTTTACTATTCACGAGTTTATATAACGAGATGAAAAACTACAGACTACTCTGGAAAAATCAAAGATCTCGGAGGAGTGGAAAACACCCCCAACCCATAATTGGTACAAGGGCTCAAAACCTGGTTTGTCCCTTGACCTCCCGTGTGACAGACGGACTGTTCTATCAAGGCGTGCTAGCTGTCACATCAAGTGCCTCACTTTCAACGAGGGCAGGAAAACCTTCGCCACCTGCACCAAGTGCCAAAATCATCAGGCCTCCCCTGAGCACCTCTTGGATTGCATGGGACTCTCTAAGGAGGATCTCTTTAGCAATCCTCTCCTATACTAAACTTCAACTTAACTAGACATCACTTAGACGGTAGATCGTCACAGTGCTCATAGGTATTTAATCCATTTTGGCGGCGTGAAAGCATAATGTTCGCCAAACCACAAGAGAACAAAAGGCTATAAGGTTTGGCGAGAATTATGTCTTCACTCCGCCAAAATGGATTAAATACCTATGAGCACTGTAACGATCTATCGTCTAAGTAATGTCTAGTTAAGTTGAAGTTTAGTATAGTCTTCGACTTCCTTTTAGTCAACGAACTCGTGGATCTTGTCTGACTCCGTCAGACAGTGAGGATTAGCAGCAACAACAAAAACAAAAACTACAGATTATATTAACGTCAAATTGATATAAAATGCAGTTTTATAAGTATGTAAAGTTCTTGGTGAAAATTTACACTCAACTTTCATTACGATTGAGATAAATTCATCTTTCAGCTCTCTTCTTTAGAGAAAATTCCAGAAACTACATCCTTCCGAATTTATACTGAAAACGGCCTGCATTCCTCTGGAGTGGTAAGATTCTTTCTATTTTGTTAAGTTTTCATTCAATCTATATTATTGAAAGGCAATAAAAATTGCACCTATACTTCATTCACCTTCGTTCATTAGGCACTTTATGTAACGTTGGAAACGCCTTTTAAAAAATCTTAATTCTAAAATTTGCTTAAATAGAAGCCAATTACAATAAAATTATTTCCAGCACTTTGATACCTTTTTTTTTTTTTTTTTTTTTTTTTAAATTCTACCGGGTTAGAGTAAACTAGGGTTGAGGAACATCGAACAACTTTCAATTGTACTATGATATTGGTCATTGCATAAAAAATGTATATGGTATTATATACCGTTTCAATGTTTTCACTCATTTAGATAAAAATGGCCTGTTTGGCGATGTTTTTGGCAATTTTCATGCTGTTATTTTTGACGATTAGAACACCTTAAGAGGCATTTGGACAGATATTTTAATCAAAATCGTTAGAGCCGTTTTATAACAATTGCTAAAAAACTTGATTATGCGCATGCGCAATTTTGAGAAAAACCTTAATGGTCGATCCCACAGCCACCACTAACCCGCACATTAAATTTGAACACCGTAGAACCAATTTGTTCGAAAGTTATGCTGACCACGTACATAGAGGCAGACAGACATTTTATATAGAATTTTAAAATAGCAAACGCAGGAAAGTATTTGTATTTGGATAAACCGACTGTCTATTTCTGCCATTTATAAAGCAGGAAAGTAACCATTTTAAATTAATTCACAATACCATTCTGTAATCGAATGCTACACAAGACGCGAAAAATACAAACATTTGTACGTTAAAATCAAGCGAGAACTTTTTACACAGCGCATGCGCCGTGCTCTCTCCCAAAAGCAAAACCCTTGTCTCATTGGTTAAACACACATTTTGAAGTTTCGCTATATAGTCATAAATTTCAGACTTTTTACAGTCGTACTTTCTCTCTT
Organism: Linyphia triangularis; assembly: GCA_963978545.1. NCBI lineage: Eukaryota > Metazoa > Arthropoda > Arachnida > Araneae > Linyphiidae > Linyphia > Linyphia triangularis. The sequence continues at coordinate 8,819,634 of OZ021723.1, read as the reverse complement.
AAAATCCAAATGTCTTATTTTGACCATTTCTTTAGGTGTTTAAAGTCGCTTATCGTGACTGAATGGAAATTCAGAAAGATTCAGATACTTCTGATGTTTGATATTTATTAGAGTGTTGGCAAATAAGTCACCTAATGTGTCGGAAACTAACTTTCAGACACTTTTTGTGTCTATATTTAAGACACCAGCATTTACAGTTTAATCCATGATTATAGAATCCTTTATATTAGCACTGTACTAAGTAAAACAAACATTACTTAGGAATCATTTTTATTAAAAATGTTTTTACTATTCGCGAGTTTAAATAACGAGACGAAAAACTACAGATTATATAAATGTCAGATTTATACGAAATCCAGATTAATGAGTACATGAGGAAAAATTGACTCTCAACTTTCATTACAATTGAGATCAATTCATCTTTCAGATTACTCCTACCAAGATATCCCCCCGAACTCATAATGGAAACGAAGACCGGTATTTCTCTAAGGTAAGATTCTCGCTGTTTTAATTAAATCTTTACTCCGATCTATTACATTACTCTATTCCGAAAAAGATGCCGAAATTAATTTCATTTTTTAAGTAATTTTAATAAAATAAATGTTTCAAATATGTCATATTATTTTATTTAATATTTAAAAAATTGTTTATTAACCATTTTTAACGAATACATATTTTAAACTTTTAACATTTGTAATGATTGAAAAGTGAAGACTCCATTTGGCATCAGTGGGAGTTGAGTGCAACTCAACATCTTTTCCTGGCTATATTGTTTACTAGCACGTTACGTGCTTCGCTACAAAATTTTAGCATGTGCAATTTAACATGTGCTAGCTCTGAGGCATCTCGTTGCGGAAATATGTCATTCTTGTATAGGTCCCAGTTTTTGGCGCTTCGCTCGCAGGAAGGTTCATCGCTAAGCAAAATCGAGCTCGCTTCGTTCGCTGAAAAGTTGACACATAAACACAGGTTTACTTCACTCGTTGAAAGGTTCATTGCAATGCAAGCATAGGCTCGCTTTTCTCGCTGAAACATTCATTGATACGTAAGCATAAGCTCACTTCACTCACTAAAATCTAATTACTACGTAAAGTCTTAGTATTGGAATCCACTCCCTTGTCGAGATAAAAAAAATTCCCCGTTAATACAATAATACAACACCCCTTTAAGATTACTTTGACACGTGTTTGTGGAAAGCAAAATTCGAAAGCCAAAACTAATTATGTTGAAACTTTCACAGCTCTAGGCCTATTAGAAGTCGCTTCTTGTAAAAAATTAAAAACCAAATTAAAATTTTAACTTTCTTTTTGTCCAATTAGAAGCCCAAAACTAATTGCGTTGAAAATTTCAAAACTTTAGTAGAAATCGTTTTGTAAAATATTTGTTAATTAATTAAAAAAAAAAATATTAAAATAGAATTAAATAAAAAGTTAAAATTCGGTTTTTCAAAAGTCCAATTAGAAGGCCAAAACTACTTGTGTTGAAATTCCAGAGCTGTAGCCCTATTAGAAATCGTTCTGTATTATATTATATTAATTAATTAATTAAAAAATTAATTAAAAAAGAACTAATCAAAAATTTTAATTTCTGTTTTTCAAAAGTCCAATTAAAAGGCTAAAAGTACTTATATTGAAAATTTAAGAGCTGTAGCCCAATTAGAAGTCGTTTTGTAAAAAAAAAAAAAATTAAATAATTAGGGATATTAATTAAAAAAACTAATCAAAATTTTAGAATTCTGTTTTTTAAAACTACAATCAGAAGGCTAAAACTACTGACGTGGAAAATTTCAGAGCCGTATCTCTGTTTGAAGTCGTTTCGTAAAAAAAAAGAAAAGGAAAAAAATAAATGAATTAAAAAATAACTAATTAAAATTTTAACATTCTGTTTGTGATGGTATACAAAAAGATGGCAAAAAATACTTATCCTGAAATTTTCAGAGCTCTACTCCAATTTTAAATAGGTTTCTATAGATCCAGAGAGCCACAGACAAATAGACACACGGCTTGTTTTAGTTATTATTTAAATTATTTTATTTATTTTATTTTATTTATTTTATTATTAAAATTTTAAGTACTTTCTCTCTTAAAATCTAAATGTCTTATTTTGACCATTTCTTTAGGTGTTTAAGTCGCTTATCGTGACTGAATGGAAATTCAGAAAGATTCAGACACTTCTGATGTCTAATATTTATTAGCGTGTCGGCAAATAAGTCACCTAATGTGTCGGAAACTAACTTTCAGACATTTTTTGTGTCTATATTTAAGACACCAGCTTTTACAGTTTAATACATGATTATAGAATCCTTTATATTAGCACTGTACTAAGTAAAACAAACATTGCTTTGGAATCATTTTTATAAAAAATATTTTTACTATTCCTGAGTTTAAATAACGAGACGAAAAACTACAGATTATATAAATGTCAGATTTATACGAAATCCAGATTAATGAGTACATGAGGAAAAATTGACTCTCAACTTTTATTACAATTGAGATAAATTCATCTTTCAGATTATTCCTACTCAGGTAATAACTGAAACTCATAATGGAAACGAAGACCGGTATTTCTTTGAGGTAAGATTCTCGCTGTTTTAATAAAATCTATACTCCGATCTATTACATTACTCTATTCCGAAAAAGATGCCGAAATTAATTTCATTTTTTAAGTAATTTTAATAAAATAAATGTTTCAAATATGTCATATTATTTTATTTAATATTTAAAAAATTGTTTATTAACCATTTTTGACGAATACTTATTTTAAAATTTTAACATTTGTAATGATTGAAAAGTGAAGACTCCATTTGGCATCAGTGGGAGTTGAGTACAACTCAACACCTTTTCATGACTATATTGTTTACTAGCTGAATACCCGTGCTTCGGTACGAAATTTTAGCATGTGCAATGTAACATGTGCTAGCTGTGAGGCATCTCGTTGCGGAAATCTGTCATTCGTGTATAGGTCCCAGTTTTTGGCGCTTCGCTCGCAGGAAGGTTCATCGCTACGCAAAATCGAGCTCGCTTCGTTCGCTGAAAAGTTCATTGACACATAAACACAGGTTTACTTCACTCGTTGAAAGGTTTATTTCTATGCAAGCATAAGCTCGCTTCTCTCGCTGAAAGGTTCATTGCTGCGTAAGTATCTAATTGATACGTAAAAACTTAATATTGGAAGCCTCTCTCTTGTCAAGAAAAAAAAATTCATGTTGATATATTAATCTAACACCCTTTTAAGATTATTTTAACACGCGTTTGTGGAAAGCAAAATTAGAGGCTAAAACTACTTATGTAGAAACTTTCAGAGATCTAGGCCTATTTGAAGTCTCTTTTTGTGAAAAAATTAATTGAAAAACAAATTAAAATGTTAACATTCTTTTTGTCAGTCCAATTAGAAGGCCAAAACTACTTGTATTGAAAATTTTAGAAATGTATCCCAATTACAAATCGTTTTGTAAAATATTTGTTAATTAATTAAAAAAAAAAAAAAAAAAAAAATTAAATACTGTTTTTCAAATATCCAATTAGAAGGCCACAACTATTTATTTCGAAAATTTAAAAACTGTAGCCCTATTTGAAAACATTTTGTAATATATATATTAATTAATTAAAAAAAATAATTAATAACGAACCGGGAAAAAATGTAACATTCTGTTTTTTTAAAATCCGATTAGAAGGCCAAAACTACTTGTGTTGAAAATTTCAGTGCTGTAGCCCTATTAGTAATCGTTTTGTAAAATGTTTCTTAATTAATTAAATAAATTAATTAAAAAAGAACTAAATAAAAATTTAAAATTATGTTTTTTAAAGTCCAATTAAATGGCCAAAACTGCTATTGTTGAAAATTTCAGAGCTGTAGCCCTATTAGTAATCGTTTTGTAAAATGTTTATTAATTAATTCAAAAAATTAATTAAAAAAGAACAAAATAAAAATTTACAATTTTGTTTTTTAAAAGTCCGATTAAAAGGCCAAAACTACTTATGCTGAAAATTTTAGAGCTGTAGCCCTATTAAATATCGTTTTGTAATACATTTATTAATTAATTAAAAAAATTCATTAGAAAATAACTAATTAAAATTTTAATATTTTCTTTGTGATGTGTACAATTAGAAGGCCAAAACTACTTTGGCTGAAAATTGCAGAGCTCTACTCTAATGTTAAGTAGGTTTCTATAGATCCACAGAGCCACAGACAGACACACAGCTTGTTTTATTATTATCGATTGCAGATTAATAAGTGTACTAGCTGAATACCCGTGCTGCGCTACGAAATTTTACCATGTGTCTTTTAGCAATCAAAAGACATTCATATATTCTACATTTCAGACTTCCATTTCGTTTCCGACAATTTGTATTATCAAAATAGGAACTTTCCTTTGTTGAAATTTTTTCCAAAATTTATAATTGAGAATATATTGGAAATGAGACATTTGAATATCCCTCGTTTAGAACGGTTAACCCCCTTTTAGTTCTTTTTAATAATTTTAACTAATAACCAATTTTTTTCTATATTTGCCCTTCTTAACATTTGCACCAAATATCAGAATTGTGACAACATTGGAAATGGGTCATTCGGATATCCTCATTTGGAACGTTTAACCCCTTTTCCATCCTGTAAAGTGGGTTAATCGAGATCGGAATAGCTTACTTTTCTGTGTTTGGATTTGTTGTCATTTGCACCAGTTTTCAATGTTGTGACCATGTGGGGAAATATTGCATTCGAATATCCCACGTTTGGGACATTTAACACCTTTTCCACTCGTTAAAGTGTGTTAATCGAGATCGGAATAGCTTACTTTTTCTACATTTGCCATTCTTAACATTTGCACCAAATATCAGAATTGTGACAACATTGGAAATGGGTCATTCGGATATCCTCATTTGGAACGTTTAACCCCTTTTCCATCCTGTAAAGTGGGTTAATCGAGATCGGAATAGCTTACTTTTCTGTGTTTGGATTTGTTGTCATTTGCACCAGTTTTCAATGTTGTGACCATTTGGGGAAATATTGCATTCGAATATCCCACGTTTGGGACATTTAACACCTTTTCCACTCGTTAAAGTGTGTTAATCGAGATCGGAATAGCTTACTTTTTCTACATTTGCCATTCTTAACATTTGCACCAAATATCAGAATTGTGACAACATTGGAAATGGGTCATTCGGATATCCTCATTTGGAACGTTTAACCCCTTTTCCATCCTGTAAAGTGGGTTAATCGAGATCGGAATAGCTTACTTTTCTGTGTTTGGATTTGTTGTCATTTGCACCAGTTTTCAATGTTGTGACCATTTGGGGAAATATTGCATTCGAATATCCCACGTTTGGGACATTTAACACCTTTTCCACTCGTTAAAGTGTGTTAATCGAGATCGGAATAGCTTACTTTTTCTACATTTGCCATTCTTAACATTTGCACCAAATATCAGAATTGTGACAACATTGGAAATGGGTCATTCGGATATCCTCATTTGGAACGTTTAACCCCTTTTCCATCCTGTAAAGTGGGTTAATCGAGATCGGAATAGCTTACTTTTCTGTGTTTGGATTTGTTGTCATTTGCACCAGTTTTCAATGTTGTGACCATTTGGGGAAATATTGCATTCGAATATCCCACGTTTGGGACATTTAACACCTTTTCCACTCGTTAAAGTGTGTTAATCGAGATCGGAATAGCTTACTTTTTCTACATTTGCCATTCTTAACATTTGCACCAAATATCAGAATTGTGACAACATTGGAAATGGGTCATTCGGATATCCTCATTTGGAACGTTTAACCCCTTTTCCATCCTGTAAAGTGGGTTAATCGAGATCGGAATAGCTTACTTTTCTGTGTTTGGATTTGTTGTCATTTGCACCAGTTTTCAATGTTGTGACCATTTGGGGAAATATTGCATTCGAATATCCCACGTTTGGGACATTTAACACCTTTTCCACTCGTTAAAGTGTGTTAATCGAGATCGGAATAGCTTACTTTTTCTACATTTGCCATTCTTAACATTTGCACCAAATATCAGAATTGTGACAACATTGGAAATGGGTCATTCGGATATCCTCATTTGGAACGTTTAACCCCTTTTCCATCCTGTAAAGTGGGTTAATCGAGATCGGAATAGCTTACTTTATCTATGTTTGTCTTTGTTGTCATTTGCACCAGTTTTCAATGTTGTGACCATTTGGGGAAATATTGCATTCGAATATCCCACGTTTGGGACATTTAACACCTTTTCCACTCGTTAAAGTGTGTTAATCGAGATCGGAATAGCTTACTTTTTCTACATTTGCCATTCTTAACATTTGCACCAAATATCAGAATTGTGACAACATTGGAAATGGGTCATTCGGATATCCTCATTTGAAACGTTTAACCCCTTTTCCATCCTGTAAAGTGGGTTAATCGAGATCGGAATAGCTTACTTTATCTATGTTTGTCTTTGTTGTCATTCCCCCAAATTTCCAAAGTTTTTATCATATGGGAAGTGGGGCATTCGAATATCCTTCATTTGGAACGCTTAACCCCTTTTCCACCTTTTAAAATGGAAAAGAGATCTGAGATCTGAATAGCTTACTTTTTCTAAATTTGTCTTTGTTGTCATTTGCACCAATTTTCAAAGTTGTGATCATATGGGAAGTGGGACATTCGAATGTTCCTCGTTTGGAACGTTTAACCCCTGTTTCGACCCTTTAAAGTGGGTTAATTGTGATCTTAATAGCTTAATTTTTCTATGCTTGCCTTTGTCGACATTTGTATCAATTTTCAGAGTTGTGACCTTATAGGAAGGGGGACATTCGATTATCCCTCGTTTGGAACGTTTAACACCTTTTCCACTCGTTAAAGTGGGTTAATCTAGATCGGAATAGCTTACTTTTTCTACATTTGCCATTCTTAACATTTGCACCGAATATCAGAATTGTGACAACATCGGAAGTGGGTCATTTGGATATCCCTCGTTAGGAATGTTTAACCCCTTTTCTGCCCTTTAAAGTGGGTTAAACGAGATCGGAATAGCTTACTTTTTCTATGTTTGCCTTTGTTGTCATTTCTACCAATTTTCAATGTTGTGACCATGTGTGAAGTGGGACATTCGAATTTTTTCCTCGTTTGGAACGTTTAACCGTTTTTCGACCCCTTACAGGGGTTTAATAGAGATCGGAATAGCTTACTTTTTCTATGTTTGCCTTTGTTGTCATTTCTACCAATTTTCAATGTTGTGACCATTTGTGAAGTGGGACATTCGAATTTTTTCCTCGTTTGGAACGTTTAACCATTTTTTGACCCCTTACAGTGGTTTAATAGAGATCGGAATAGCTTACTTTTTCTATGTTTGCCTTTGTTGTCATTTGCACCGATTTTCAAAGTTGTGACTAAATGGGAAGTGGGACAATCGAATATTCTTCGTTTAGGACGTTTAACTCCTTTTCAACCCCTTAAAGTGGGTTAATAGAGATCGGAATAGCTTCATTTTTCTATGTTTGACCTTGTCGATATTTGTATCTATTTTCAGAGTTGTGACTATGGACATTTGATTATCCCTCGTTTGGAACGTTTAACCCTTTTTCCAATCCTTAAAGTGGGTTAATCGAGATCGGAATAGCGTACTTTTTCTATATTTGTCTTTGTTGTCATTTGCACCAATTTTCAGAATTGTGACAACATGGGAAGTGGGTCATTCGGATATCCTCATTTGGAACGTTTAACCCCTTTTCCATCCTGTAAAGTGAATTAAACGAGATCGGAATAGCTTACTTTTCTGTATTTGGATTTGTTGTCATTTGCACCAGTTTTCAATGTTGTGACCATGTGGGGAAATATTGCATTCGAATATCCCACGTTTGGGACATTTAACACCTTTTCCACTCCTTCAAAAGGGGTTAATCGAGATCGGAATAGCTTACTTAATCTATGTTTGTCTTTGTTGTCATTCACCCAAATTTCCAATGTTTTTACCATATGGGAAGTGGGGCATTCGAATATCCTTCATTTGGAACGCTTAACCCCTTTTCCACCTTTTAAAATGGAAAAGAGATCTGAGATCTGAATAGCTTACTTTTTCTAAATTTGTCTTTGTTGTCATTTGTATCAATTTTCAGGGTTGTGACCTTATAGGAAGGGGGACATTCGATTATCTCGTTTGGAACGTTTAACCCCTTTTCCACTCGTTAAAGTGGGTTAATCGAGATCGGAATAGCTTACTTTTTCTACATTTGCCATTCTTAACATTTGCACCGAATATCAGAATTGTGACAACATCGGAAGTGGGTCATTTGGATATCCCTCGTTAGGAATGTTTAACCCCTTTTCCGCCCTTTAAAGTGGGTTAAACGAGATCGGAATAGCTTACTTTTTCTATGTTTGCCTTTGTTGTCATTTCTACCAATTTTCAATGTTGTGACCATGTGTGAAGTGGGACATTCGAATTTTTTCCTCGTTTGGAACGTTTAACCGTTTTTCGACCCCTTACAGTGGTTTAATAGAGATCGGAATAGCTTACTTTTTCTATGTTTGCCTTTGTTGTCATTTGCACCGATTTTCAAAGTTGTGACCAAATGGGAAGTGGGACAATCGAATATTCTTCGTTTAGGACGTTTAACTCCTTTTCATCCCCTTAAAGTGGGTTAATAGAGATCGGAATAGCTTCATTTTTCTATGTTTGACCTTGTCGATATTTGTATCTATTTTCAGAGTTGTGACTATGGACATTTGATTATCCCTCGTTTGGAACGTTTAACCCTTTTTCCAATCCTTAAAGTGGGTTAATCGAGATCGGAATAGCGTACTTTTTCTATATTTGTCTTTGTTGTCATTTGCACCAATTTTCAGAATTGTGACAACATGGGAAGTGGGTCATTGGGATATCCCTCGTTTGGAAAGTTTAACCCCCTTTTGACTCCTTAGAGTGGGTTAATCGAGATCGGAATAGCTTACTTTTTCTATTTTTACCATTGTTGGTATTTGTGCCAATTTTCGGAGTTGTGACTATGTGGGAAGTGGGAGAATGAGTAGTAAGTGATTGAGTGAATGAGTAAGTCAGTGAGGGCTTTGCCTTATATATAGAGAGAGATAAAGTTCTTTGTGAAAATTGACACTCAACTTTCATTACAATTGAGATAAACTCATCTTTCAGCCTACTTTTATCAAGAAAAAAAAAGTAATCCGAGCTGATTTTGAAAACAACGAAGTAGTCCTGTATTTCCCTGAGGTAAGATTCTTGCTATTTTTTAAGTTTTAATTAATTTGTGTTGCTTGCCATTTTCATACTTTCACTCATTTAGATAAAAATGGCCAGTTTGGCGATATTTTTGGCAATTTTTAGGCGGGATAAAAAACAAGGCGAAATTGGCGATGTTATTCGACACACTACATTGTCTTTTCTTGTACGTGAAACAGAAAAAAAAATGAGTCGTTGATGGTGATGCACAAGGGAAGAGAGCTCCATGTTATAAAGGCACTCGGTTTTCAACTATTTGCCACTTTTTAAGTGTCACAAATACCATAAAATATCTTTGAAAAAGTATTCTTCCTTGTAAAAATTAGAAAAATCAGTTTGAAGTAGTAAACCTATAGTAGGAAGCATATACCCAACTGCAACATTTGGACACTGTTTGCTTGTTTGTCAGGCCTTCTTGGTCTTCAAGTTAATAATCACCACAGAAATGTCTATTAGCAACTTCCCCCCAAACTAGTTAAAATGTGTTTGTAACCAAAGGCTACCTATTACGTAGCATAGATGGGGGAAAGTATTCAATTTACTTTTTCATTGATATGCAGAGCCAAAACTGCTTACAAGGGAACCTTACGGTCTCGGAAATTCAGATCGGGATGAGACTCGGCAGATTGGTAATATACCTTAAGAGTATCCACACAGTAAAGCAATAAAGCGCACTAGCCAGAAGATTTCGAGAAAACAGGCTTTAAAGTGTTGCGTGCAGCTTATATACTAGTAGAGATTTTTGCACTGCAGCTCCCCGGTGGCTAAGTGGTCAGCGTGTTGGGTTCCCACGGGCGATCCGGGTTCGATACCTCGTGAGGTATTTATTTATTTATTTATTTATTTATTTATTTATTTATTTTAATTTATAAAGTCAATTTATAAAGTGTGTTGGGTAGGGGTAGAACCATTGTTCGATAAGTATGCTTAGGGCTTTGAAAATTTCTGACTTCCTGCTAATGTACAGTAGGACAACATTCCTACTCTGCCATATAGAAACTGGTTCTTCGTGTTTATTGAGAAAACCATTTATTTCTCTACAGCTTATAATATCTCAAAATTTATAATCACTTGTTTGTGAGAATAGTAAATAGAGTTTTAATGTACATTCATTCAAACACATTACGCATTTAAAAATAAAGTATTATCTTTAATTCAAATTTCAATTAGCTGCAACAGTTACTTTATAAATTGAAAAAAAAATGAATTATTTTACGAGGTATCGAACCCAAATCGCCCGTACGGGAAACCAGCACGCTGACCACTTAGCCACCGGGAGTTATACAGCAAAAATCTCTACTAGTACATAAGCTATGCATAATACTTTAGAGCCTGTTTTCTCTGAATCTTCTGGCTAGTGCGCTTTATTGCTTTACTGTGTGGATACCCTTAAGGTATACTACCAATCTGCAGAGTCTCATCCCGATCTGAATTTCCGAGACCATAAGGTCCCCTTGTGAGTCCAAATCTAATAACATTGTTTGGATAATTAACTGGGAGCCTGGTGGTTCGAGTATCGAGCTCATGATCGGATGATTGTGGTTTCGGTCTTCGACGGCCCCCGGTGTGTACCTAATGGGGGCTAGTGCACATTAAATCTGTCGTGGCCTCAATGTCTTGAATTTCCGAGACAGTAAGGTCCCCTTGTAAGTCCAAATCTAATAACATTGTTTGGATAATTAACTGGGAGCCTGGTGGTTCGAGTATCGAGCTCATGATCGGATGATTGTGGTTTCGGTCTTCGACGGCCCCCGGTGTGTACCTAATGGGGGCTAGTGCACATTAAATCTGTCGTGGCCTCAATGTCTTGAATTTCCGAGACAGTAAGGTCCCCTTGTAAGTCCAAATCTAATAACATTGTTTGGATAATTAACTGGGAGCCTGGTGGTTCGAGTATCGAGCTCATGATCGGATGATTGTGGTTTCGGTCTTCGACGGCCCCCGGTGTGTACCTAATGGGGGCTAGTGCACATTAAATCTGTCGTGGCCTCAATGTCTTGAATTTCCGAGACCGTAAGGTCCCCTTGTAAGTCCAAATCTAATAACATTGTTTGGATAATTAACTGGGAGCCTGGTGGTTCGAGTATCGAGCTCATGATCGGATGATTGTGGTTTCGGTCTTCGACGGCCCCCGGTGTGTACCTAATGGGGGCTAGTGCACATTAAATCTGTCGTGGCCTCAATGTCTTGAATTTCTGAGACAGTAAGGTCCCCTTGTAAGTCCAAATCTAATAACATTGTTTGGATAATTAACTGGGAGCCTGGTGGTTTGAGTATCGAGCTCATGATCGGATGATTGTGGTTTCGGTCCTCGACGGCCCCCGGTGTGTACCTAATGGGGGCTAGTGCACATTAAATCAGCCGTGGCCTCAATGTCTTCTCGTTGGTTGGGTGGGTGGTGGAGAGATGGGTTTACACTAGAAAATTACGATGTCTTATTCTTCTAGACCAGCGTTCGCCTCTGACTTTTAGAGGCGGGACGTATGACTTATGTTGGAGGTTTTCGAGGGCCTGATACACCAAAATATATATCTTCAATTATTTTTTATCTAACAAACATAGTGTTACGAATTTTTCCACTGAGGCAATGATGGCACAGTTTTCACGGTATACAAATATTTATTCTCTCTTCAGAAAACTCACAAAATTTATTCACAGGCAACAGTTTAATTACTCTCAAGTTTCAACACAAGCTTCAACAAAAATAACTTCGAATTCAGCGATTATACAAGCTCACTCCAATAGGTAAACAAAGCGATCAGCTTTCGACGAGGTTCGAAGTCAATCTGAAAACGTTCCCGTTCTCCAGTCTTTTATATACAAGCGCGTGAGACATTCTCGAAATTTCCAGCCAATTCGTCGGAAAAGAAATATCTCGAAACTTCTCGATTGCTTTAGGTGTTGCCACCTTTTTCTAACTTGTATAATCGCTATTAATAAATAAAATAAGATAAAAATAAATTACAATAGAATTTTGAAATAATACGTCATTATTTACACTATATACAGACAATAATTAGCATTTACTTTATATTTCTAAATATTTGTTAGTATTAATTATGTAAAAACAAAAGTTAAGTTTGTACATAGAGGCAGTGCAAGAATTTCTTTCCCGCAATGCATCTACGAATGCTTGAGTACGTGTTGTACAAGAAGGCCATTAAACATTACGGTCAAAATGGCAACTCATCTTAATCGCCAAATTTGGCGACACTTTCAAGAAACTGGAAAAAACTTTTTTTTTTTTTTTTTTTTTTTTTTTTTATCTTATTAATAAATTGTAATTTTATTAAGATATTTGATTATCTTTTTTTTTTACAAATAATTTTTTTAAAAATTGTTTTCGTTATGAGTTAATCAAATTTTAAAAGAGAAGGGAATGGATTGTTACAATGAAAAATGCGCCCTAACCTAACTTTTAATGAAATTATTTAAACTGTACCACAGGATTACTCCGTTTTAGACGATATCAATTGTGAGACGATGGCGATCGCAATCGTTCAGTTTATTTTATGAGAATGTTTATGTCTTTCATATTGTTACGAATTTTTGTATATTTGTAAATATTTCGTAGTGTTAATTTTGTAAATAGGAAAATGTATGTACATTTTGCATAAGGAAGTGAAATAGTTCGCCTTTAAGTTGGTTTCCCGACAATATGGGTGATATCGCTTGATAACGGGTTTTACAGAGGTAACTCTGGGAAGCGAGTTTCAAGGGGCAGGGCATTTAACATTATGGTAATGGGAATCTCGCCAAATTGGCGAGATAGAGCCAAGCTGGCGACGGTTTTGGCGACTAACTTTTGTCGCCAAATTTGGCGAAAATCGCCAAATGTCGCCAAACTTGGCGACCATTTGGCGACATTTTCGGTACATGTATAGGTACATGTATCCCATGTACATGTAATAGGACTTTTCGACTATAATCTGGAAAGTTCTCCAAATGTCTACCTCTAGGAGTTTCAAGAAGGTTCACGTACTTTCACCTCCCCTATAAAAGCTCAGGGAGCGGGTGATGGAGTTAGTTCTTGGATTTTGAGTCACTGAATCAGTTGACTGGAGATACTGAGCGAACTGTATTGCATTGTCTTTTGCGGCGATTTAGCAGTTGTGTTGTCAAGTTTTTAACTGCTGTTTTGTGCTCTATTGAGGTGAAAAGAGCTGTATTGTGTCTACTAGAACGAGAAGTTCTGGAGCTGTAAGAGAACTGTGAAGAGTTATTTTGGAATAAATTTCTGCAAGTTTTTGTTCTGCTTTGGCTTCAAATCTTTCGAACCCGTCCACGCAACAATATGTTGCAGTCAGTTTGAATAAAAAGTCCAAATGAGATCTAGTTTAGCTGTTAGAAGAATTTCTTACTGATTCCAAATATTCAAATAAAAGTTCTTTAAAAAAATTAGTTATTTAAATATTAAGAAAAGAAAATACCCCAAAACCCAGCCAAAACCAGTCCCATCAAAACAGTCAGCAAAATTCTTGACATAAAGAGATCCCTGCGTTTCTATGGTTATCGTGAGGTTTCTGATGAATAGTTATTGTTTAAAAAAAGAGTTGGCGTTGGTAGACCATCGCCACATTCCGCACAGGTTGGCGTGATTTGCGAGAAACTTGCAAATCTGGTTTCCGCTGCTGCATTTCAAGCCAAGATGTTTGAGATCTCTTTACGTCACGTTCAACGCCAACGAAATGGGTCGTTTTCTCGCCAACATCTAACAAGGTAATTTTGATCGCAATTTTTTTTTTTTTTAAAAGCGCATTGAGCAGACATTTTTATGTTTATGGCCTTTCGAAACATTTAGAATTGAATAAAAAATAATTTAAAAAAAAAAATTTTAAAAATGCGGGAACTGTCCATTATGTAAGATAATCTTTTGTGACGTCGACGGGCCGCATAAATATTTATCGCGGGCCAAATCCGGGCCGCGTCGTGGCTAACGTTGTTCTAGATGCTCAAAATTACGAGACGTATATGGCTGTGTTAAGCACTTTATAAGTGGTAGAAATAGACAGTCGGAACATCCAAACGAAACCTAAAGAATGACTAACTCTCATAGTGTCGATAGTAATTGAAGGGCTACGGCAAATAACGATCAGAATGCATTTTTCTCATTTCTTTTGAAAATCTAGTAGACTGAGAGGCGACTACAATTTTTGGACCCCATCGAACATCATTCTGAATTTTTTATAGAAATTGGAGAAAAGTGAGTAGATTACGAATCCACTGGTCTGCCGTGACAAAAATGGCCGAAACAAGTCAAAAATCGACTTTTAACAAGTTGTACTAAATGCAATTACCAAATGTGCCATAACTTGCCAAATTAAGAGCATTTTTTTTTTTTTTATTTGGTAACCCACACTCTTTTATTTTCAATTAAGAAAGTTGCAGACGATTCGGATGTGTGGCTATGGCTTACTTGCATCTTTCACAAATGAGCCAAATTGGCAATAAACATTACGTCACTGATGACGTAATTGATGTCGTCAATTTGGCTTACTTTTAAAAGATACCAAGTTTTCCGAGCCAGAGATCAGAAATCGTTTGCACTTTTTCTCATTGAAAATCAAAATGCAGTGGGTTGCTAGACGAAAAAGTTTGTTCTCTTTTTGGCAAGTTATGACATATTTGGCAATCGGATTTTTGTTCAACTCATTCCAAGTCGATTTTTGATCAGTTTCGGCCATTTTTGCCACGGCAGACCAGTGGATTCGTAATCTACTCACTTTTCTCTCATTTCTATAAAAAAATCAGAATGATGTTCGATGGGGTCCAAAATTTGCAATCGCCTCTCGGACTATAGTTTAAACTTTAAAGTCTCAGTGCTTACATCAGTGTTGATGTAAATGTTTGTCAAAATCTCACGTACCATGATATTAATTTGTCAGAGGACTCCGAGTGGTTAAATTCTCTGGTTATAACCATGCAGATGGCGAGAAAACCTCGAAAAAATTGGACTCTGATTGTTTTTTGCCGTGGCCCTTCAATTGTGAAGTAAATTTTTTCAGACAGAGAAAAAGAATTTAATAATTATTTTATGTGCCATTTTTTGTAAAAACATATTTTAAATGTATCCTTTCAGGTGTCTAACAGAGGCGTAGAATTTGAATTTCAAGTAGAAGAAGTGGTTCAAGTAGAAAATCCACAACCGGGAGCCGCTAAAGTTTTCGACTATTATGCTCCTGGTGAGTTTAAGAATAAAATGGTGAATAGTTAACATAGGGACGATTTGGTATTCACAGAATTAGACTGAGAGGCGACTGCAATTTTTGGACCACACCGAACATCATTCTGAATTTTTTATAGAAATTAGAGAAAAGTGAGTAGATTACGAATCCACTGGTCTGCCGTGGCAAAAATGGCCGAAACTGGTCAAAAATCGACTTTTAATAAGTTGTACTAAATCCAATTGCCAAATGCGCCATAACTTGCCAAATAATGAGCATTTTTTTTTTTTTATTTGGTAACCCTCACTCTTTAATTTTCAATTAAGAATTTTGCAGCCGATTCAGATATCTGGCGACGGTCTACTTGCATCTATTAAAAGGGAGGCAAGTTGGCAAAAAATATTACGTCACTTATGACGTAACTGATGTCGCCAATTTGGCTTACTTTTAAGAGATACAAGTTTTCCGAGCCAAATATCAGAAATAGTTTGCGCTTTTTCTCATTGAAAATCAAAATGAAGTGGGTTGCCAGACGAATAAGTTTGTTCTATTTCTGGCAAGTTATGACATATTTGGCAATCGGATTTTAGTTCAACTCATTCCAAGTCGATTATTGATCAGTTTCGGCCATTTTTCCCAGTGGATTCCTAATCTACTCACTTTTCTCCAATTTCTACAAAAAATTCAGAATGATGTTAGATGGGGTCCAAAAATTGCAGTTGCCTCTAGGACTAAATCGCTCAGCAAAATAAGATGTGTGGAACATCGCGCAATTTTCACTTACGCTAAAATACTGGTCAATGCATTTTAATTTGAAATATTATGGTGTAGTTTACCGTGGGCGTTTTCGAATTTTTATTAATTAAAAAAAAGATACCAGTTTGGCTATATGTTCTTCGATAAGTATTGCATTATCCTTTCGAGTAAAGAGAAACAGTCGTTGATGATCAATGCTCGAGGGAGGGAAACTGTGTTAAAGGCATTCTTTTTTCAACTTTTTAAGCAATTATCGAATTTCTAAGGGACATTCAGAGGTTGCGTTTCTTAAGAGTCATTAACCACACTAATTTTAATCCAATTCGTTACAGCCGTTTTTTTGGCAATTGCTAAAAAAAACAGATTTTTCCATTTCAGCTACCTTGTATGATTGTGTAATTTTGACGAAAACCTTGGCAACCTTGGCACCACAAGACACTTCTTTTTTTAAACTCGGTACGTTTCAAAACATGTAAAGATGCAAATAAAATTTTGACTAAACGCAATACCCATAATTCATTTAGGGTAATTGAAAGTAAATAATACTACCCATCACCCCCCCCCCCCCCAAAAAAAAAAAAATTAATATAAATCCTCTATATGCATTGCCAATTTTTATATTTTTATATTCGTTAATACAGCACCAATTCTGCAAACAGCGTGCTCTTTTGTGTTTGCATCTAGTTTTAAATATCAAAAACATTTCTATCAGAAAAATATCCGTCAAACTACGCTTCAAAATTTATTTATTGAAAATGAACGTGCATTTATGCTCTCACATGCAAATATAATTTTTTTATTCTGATTAAACTAATTTTCTTATTTATTTATTAAAAAAAATTGGCAACAGGAAAGAGTTTCAACAATGGTCGGTTAAATGATATTTCATCGGGATTGGATGACGGCAAGTGGGTTTATTAGTATTCCGTAAAAGCGAATATTTAGAGACAGTAACAGCTCCAAAATTTGATTAAATGCACTGTCACAGACATCAAATGCATCTGCCAAGTTTCAGCTCGATTGGATGACGGTAAGAGGGTTAATTAGGTGTCCGCAGATTTGCCTCCCATCGACACACATAAAATCGAAGTTACTATACGAGATTTATAAAAGGGTTTTTTCCCATATTATTTTTTTCGTCCAAAATGGTGCTTTACTGCAAAGTTTAATGAATAGCATCTACAGTCTATGTAAATAACTAAGCACAGTTGCTTACACAATACCTGGAACGCCATCTTTTAATCCAAAAACTAATTTTCTCTTGTGAAGAAGAAACCCAAATTTTGTTTGCATTTTACCTGGAAATTCCCTCGTAATACTGATGATAAAGAATAAGATAGAACCAAGTTGACGACGGTTTTGGCGACTAATTTGTGTCGCCAAATTTGGGGAGAAATCGCCAAATGTCACCAAACTTGGCGACCAATTGGCGACATTTTCGGTCCCTATGTACATGTATCGGACTTTTCGACTACGATCTGGAAAGTCCTCCAAATTTCTATCTCTAGGAGATTCACGAAGTATTGACTTCCTATATAAGACTGGCCGTGAGTGGAGTTAGTGAGTTGAGTTGAGCCCGTTAGTCAGTTGATTTACTGACTGACTGAGTTACTGAGTTAGCTGTCTCTTAGCGAGCATTCAGAGAGTTCCGAAAGTGAACTGTATTGCATTGTCTTTTGCGGCGATTTTTTGCAGTTGTGTTCGCAAGTTTTTAACTGCTGTTTTGTGCTCTATTGTTGTGTAAAGAGCTGTATTGAGTCTACTAGAACGAGAAGTTCTGGAGTTGTAAGGGAATTTAGCGGAATTTCTGAAAGTTTTGATATCTGCTTTAGCTTCATATCTTTCGAACCCATCCAAGCAACAATATTTTACACTGGTTACAAGTTCACCATAAATAATCGAACGTTTTTAGTTTCATGGAACAATATCACCTTTCAAGGATGTTCTTGATTACGCAGCTGATTATAGCTTCTTGCTAGGGCGTATTTTAAAAGCCTCATTTTGATGCGAGCGAAGGGAGCTGGGTTCGTTTTGCGAACCAAGGAGATTGCATATGCATAGCAATCCCGGGGATTGGCGAGCGTTAGCGAGCAGTGGGCCTTACCTCCTAATCTATATATTTAATAGGCAATACGTTTTTTGGGGTTAGTTCGTTCGCCTAAACTGCTCAACCAATTTCAAAGATCAAGGTGTCATTTTAAAGGAAATAAGCTGTAGATTTGCCAAAACGTGCCAAAATAATTAATTAACACTTTATTAATTAGTTAAATTTCAATATTTTTCATCATTAAGCTACTACAAAGCCTCAATGATTTTGAATATATGAATGGCAACATCCTTACTTATGTAAACAACAAACTCGCTGCTCGGGGGTTCAACCAACCAACCAACAGTTGCTAATTTTAAAGCTATCCTTACGTATGTAAACAACAAACCAGTTGCTAATTTTAAAGCTCTTTTTAAACTCTTCGTTTCAAAGTTGATTTTTTATGTTTTTCTGAAGCATTTTTGTATTAGAGTTATTATTATTTTGCAGTATTTCTATCCAGAAAATGCCTCGCGTTGGACGTCGTTCTCCCTTACGTATGTAAACAACAAACCCGTTGCCAATTTTAAAGCTATCCTTACGTATGTAAACAACAAACCCGTTGCTAATTTTAAACTCTTCGTTTCAAAGTTGATTTTTTCTGTTTTTCTGAAGCATTTTTGTATTAGAGTAATTATTATTTTGAAGTATTTCTATCCAGAAATTCCTCGCGTTGGACGTCGTTCTCTAACGGGGCGACTTATCAGAATAAATAACAGATATTGGGACTTCAATGTAAGGGCATAGCTAATGAAGCTTTAAGTCAGAGTGTTGGCGGATAGTATATTTAACTTTCTATTATGAAACTTGCAATTTGGGTGTTTTCTCTATTAGGCCTTACATTAAATTTATAAAAATTTGGTTACATTTTTTATGGCTGGCAAACCTATTCGAGCGCAGCAAGATGTTTTAACCACAAATTCGAGCGGCAAAGCCGCTCAATCCGAGCGCAGCGAGGCGTTTGGGGGTTGGCGAGTGTTAGCGAGCAGGGGGCGAAGCCCCCTAGTTTACTATAATTTGTTATTTCTGGCAACGTAATTTTTTTAATAAAATGAAAGAGGTAGGTTTTGTTTTAGGTTTTAGTCATTTTTTTGATCGATTGAAAGGGGATGCATGGGCGCCCCCAGGAGGGTGCAAGGAAGTGAACTTGCACCCCCCCCCTTGATCTTGAAAATTTAAAAAAAAAAAAAAAAAAGGAAAAGCTGTAAATTCCACAATAAATCTTTTTTCTATTAATTTAGTATTTTGTTTCTTTCCTATGTCGTTTTTTATAGCTACTTGCTCGAGGATTTTCTGGCGCTTGTTGTCTATGATTATTAGAGGCTGATGAGTAGAAGTATTTATTCCTTTTATTGTATAATCATTTCCTGTGTAGTTCTCAAAATTCTGGGAAAATGATTTGTTTTTTAAGTCACCAGATATACCATTTCTTGAACTCCATTTTTAGAATTCAATTGAACATATTCCAATACTGCCTTCGTGTTTCATTTTGATTTTTTATTTCTATTATTATATCCGAAACTTGGAAGAAATAAAAAAATTTTACTCTTCTGGTATTTTTGCATCTTCGAGTTCCTTTATTCTTAACACTGTCTCTTGAATGCCATGAGATCTAGTTGGATGATAAAAAAATTGTTAAAAATATATTTTTTAATATTTTTACTATTTTGTATTTTTTTTTTTTTTTTTTTTTTTTTCTCAACAGGGTTGCGCTTTCAAAAATATATACCATGAATTTTGACTATTCTCAAAGAGTATAACTTATAATGCGTAATTATTAATTAACATTTCTAAACAAAATTAATGATTTTGATAAAAAAATCTAATCTTTCACCCCCTTGGAAATATTCCCTGGGGCGCCCATGAGGGGATGAATATCTTTGTTTACGTTTTTTGGCCTTTTGAATGTCATCTGTCTAGGAAGCATTTCCTGTTAGTGTAAAATAATTCAATAAGAAATCAAGTGGAAGCATTCTATTCTACATTTTTGCCGAGTTTTTTCCCAGGTGATATGAAAAGTGTAATTAATGTATATCTATCACAAAAAACTGCTCCCGCCACGATGTCTGGCGTTGTCTGTTGCCATGGAAACACGACTAGATCCATTTTTAACGGAGGAGGATTCCAGGAGTAAGATGTGTAAATGTACTTAATATAACCCTTTTGGAAATCCATCCCCTATTCTAAATCGATTAGTCTTGTTTCGACATCTCATGCTAAGAACATCGATATAGATGAACAACTGGATAGACTGCTTCATTGTCAATGCAAAGAGAAAAACGCGCCGGGGATTGCGAAGCTGGTGGGAAGATTAACCAATCACAGTTCACTATTAGAGTTGGATGGAAATGCCAAAAACCTTGTGACTGCTTTGGTCACGGAAAGGTCATGTGTAATTCGAGAGAGCTTGTGGCCACTTTAGAGCATCGATATAGATTAACAACTGGATAGACTGCTCCATTGTCAATGCAAAGAGAAAAACGCGCCGGGGATTGGGAAGCTGGTGGGAAGATTAACCAATCACAGTTCACTTTTATAGTTGGATGGAAATGCGAAAAACCTTTTAAAATGCTAGAGTATATATATTTTTGCACATTATTACTAATTAGGATCTACTATTGACATTTCTGCTGTATACAACCCAAGATTTTATTTTCAATCCTCGGCAATCCGTATTTTTTATCCCATCTGGCAACGGCTTCATTTTCACAGCGTTAAGCAGTCTTTCCAGTTGTGTATCTATATCGATGGCTAAGAACTAATTTAAGCCTGTCTTACTTATAAAATTGTTACTTATGAAAATCTTTTAATATAAACCTTTCCATTACAGAAAACTTTGCTGTAAGTACCTATTCGTTCGAGAAATCTGGAATCCCAACCTTAACTATTGCTAAGGAAGCTCCATAAGCATTTGAACTCTTTGTCATTAGAATAGTTTGTTTTTTCGATTCTCTTGTGGCAATGTGGGGAAAATAGATGGGTATTAGCATATCAGTATTTACAAATGTAGGCACAGAAGTGTTTTTTCTTTTCCTAATCTAATCTAAGTTTAAGAAATTCCGCGCCACATCTACGTTTGGAAAAGTTAGTTTTGAAAATAAAGTTGGGTGTAAATAAATATTTGTGTTGTGTGTTTGTTTTTTTCTATTATATCCCTATTCCATAGTCACTATTTGTATTAACCATCGATATAGATAAACAACTGGATAGACTGCTCCATTGTCAATGAAAAGAGAAAAACGCGCCGGGGATTGCGAAGCTGGTGGGAAGATTAACCAATCCCAGTTCACTTTTATAGTTGGATCGGAATGCGAAAAACCTTGTAAATTGTTAGAGTATATATTTGTTGGCACATTATTACTAATTAAGGACTACTATTGACATTTCTGCTGTGTGCAACCCAAAATTTTATTTTCAATCCTCGGCAATCAGTATTTTTTTCCCACCAATTGCATCTGGCAACGGCTTCATTTTCCCAGCGTTAAGCAGTCTATCCAGTTGTTTATCTATATCAATGGTATTAACACACATAGAAACTCTGTACCTTTCAATGGAATGTCACGCATTAATCCCAATGAATAGTTATAATGTCATCTCGTTACAAAGATATGGGTGACGAACATTGCACAACTTTCAACTACACGATAATATCAAGACGTACCCCAACCACAGGCATCAACTTTTTATTATTACGACGTGGGAGATACTCGACGGAAAAACTCCATGGCAAAGAGGGGAGGAGATGGAAATGAATTCCTCAACGGGATGGGTTGGTTGGTTGTTTTCAGATTATCTGGCACAGTCAGCAACACGAGGGCTATAATGCGCCGAAACATTCGTCATTAGACAAACCAACATACATTTACAAACACCCATGCCTTACACAGGACTCGAACCCGCAACCTCACGGTCTAGAAGCTAGGAAGCTAGCACGCTAACCACTATACCGTTTGGTCGACTCAACGGGATGGGTTGGTTGTTTTCAGATTATCTGGCGCCTTCAGCAACACGAGGGCTATAATGCGCCGAAACATTCGTCATTAGACAAGCCAACATACATTTACAAACACCCATGCCTTACACGGGACTCGAACCTGCAACCTTGCGGTCTAAAAGCTAGCAAGCTAACAACTATACCATTTGGTCGGCTCAACGGAATGGGAGATTGATTGAGAATTTCTCTTTTCTATGGTACTTCCATTTACTGAATACTATCTAAACTTTTAAATGTGAGAGTGTTTGGCTCATAATAGACATTTACTAAACCATTTAACTTTTGTAGGCCAAAATTATAATAAAATGTCTTTTTGAGCAGTCCACATAAAAGGAAATTAAACTGGTCCATAGGAAACTTAAAGCAAGTGCACATTTATCCATACAAATATTATATAACTGCGTTATTTATTTATTTTTTAAAATTACAATAGCAAGAGGACAAATTTAAGTTTAACTTTAATTACATCTCTTAGAAAATTGAAGATATCCTCCTTTGCTTCTTGGGTACATAATTGCATTTCTAAATTTTTCAATTTTATTGATATAACAGTTCGGAATTCGGAAGTGCAACTCTGAGGTAACAGAATAACTGATGACCTTATAGTCATAGTCATAGTGAATGGGGGAGGTCAACCGAGCCTAGGTGCTGATTCCACTAGGGAATATTGCACCAACCCCTTTATTTTACGACCCCCTGTCAAAGAAAGCCAGATTCCTTAAGAAAGGTCAAAAGGCTTTTGACAGGTTCCTCGTGGATTGTATCAAGTTCTGTTCCAAGACCTAAGCTTGAGTGCCTAATGTGAAGAAGAGCTTCACATTCAAAAAGTATATGGTGGGCTGTTTCCTCTACCATATTGCACTTCCTACATAAAGGTTCTTCTTTAAAGATTCCCATTCTATGAAGGTGTTTTCTTAGGTGATAATGGCCCCCCTGTAAGAAATTCAACTATCACTCTCGTCTTATCTCTGCTAAGACCCAGGATCTGAGATAATAGTTTCATGGAAGGTTCTTGGATCATAAGCCTCGCATGTTTTTGATCGGTGGTTTGTTTCCACCTTTTTGTGGTTTCTTTAAGCATTTTTTCTCCTATCACCCTTTTTGCAGTAGAGATTTCACAAAAAGGTTCAGGGCTTAAAGGTAGGTCTGCAGTTCCCAGTTTAGCAAGCTTATCTGCAGTTTCGTTTCCTTCTACACCAATATGTCCTGGCACCCATGTAAGAAGGATCCTATTATGGGTCCCCAAGTCTTGTAGAAGGTTTCTGCATTCCCAAACAAGTTTGGAGCTTATTTGAAATGAGTTTATTGCCTTTAAAGCTGCTTGACTGTCGCTAAATATGTAGATCTTCCTATTTGAGTAGGACTGATAACCTTAAGTTACAGACCTAGACCTGACCTAGAAGGTACATAATAACTAATGAAACACCTTAACAAATAGAAATTTTACAGTAGCATAAACTCCTTTGTTTTTTGTTTTTTTATAATTTTTATATTAATTTACTTTGTGTAATATGTTACGATTTGAGAGATTTTTTGAGTCATCGAGAAATGAATGTTCTCATGTTTAAATGGGAACTGAACGCGACTTTACTTTTAAATGGTAAAAAAGTTCTTGATTATTTAAATATGGAACTCTTTCCCTCGCATCAAGCTTGAATCTTTCGTTTAAACGCAAGTTTGCAATCATAAGTGATGTATATTTCCTCTCCAATCATCGAATCACTTTATGACCATTCCCCTTGAGGCATCGACAACGAAGATACAAGCTTATTACACAAACTGTTCAACAAAGGCCAAAGCTTCCTGCACGACAAAAAGAAAAGTATGACGAAATTGATTCAAGGGGAAGGGCACGCAAGTACTTTTTTTTTTTAAGCACGTGTCTGCAATTTTCCGCGTTGAACGACACTCGCAATTCTACAAAAAAAAAAAAAAAAGAACAAAGGTGCTATCCGGTAGATACTTTTACATTTACGGATACTGATTCCAACAAATATAAGTTCGATGCCACTAGCCTCAAGTATCGCAAAACATTCTGACGCCAGCTGTAATTCTGAATATAGAAGCTGGCAGGATGGTTGCGTTTAAAATTTATTCGGCGCAATGTCAACAACAAGGGCCAAACTACGCCATATAAAAGCTGGATGAAGTATATAGTTCTTTTCGTAAAATAATCTGCTATGTTCCCATGGGTTCTATTTATTGAATGTGACGGAAATTATAGATACTTTTACATTTAGGGATACTGATTCCAATAAATATAAGTCCGATGCCACTATCCTCAAGTATCGCAAAACATTCTGACGCCAGCTGTAATTCTGAATATAGAAGCTGGCAGGATGGTTGCGTTTAAAATTTATTCGGCGCAATGTCAACAACAAGGGCCAAACTACGCCATATAAAAGCTGGATGAAGTATATAGTTCTTTTCGTAAAATAATCTGCTATGTTCCCATGGGTTCTATTTATTGAATGTGACGGAAATTATAGATACTTTTACATTTAGGGATACTGATTCCAACAAATATAAGTCCGATGCCACTAACCTCAAGTATCGCAAAACATTCTGACGCCAGCTGTAATTCTAAATATAGAAGCTGGCAGGATGGTTGCGTTTAATATTTATTTGGCGCAATGGCAACAACAAGGGCCAAACTGCGCCACATAGAAGATGGATGAAGTGTTTATAGTTCTTTTCGTAAAATAATCTACTAAGTTCCCATGGTTTCCATTTACTGAATGCGACGGAAATTATAGATACTTTTACTTTTACGGATGCTGGTTCAAATAAATAAAAGTCCGATGCATCTAGCATTCACTCACACACGAGACAATCAGTACATCGAATTTAGAAGTACAGCCGAAGTTGAAAAATTGGTAACAGACTGCATGTCACAACAGCTCCTAATACAATTAGCGTGGAGGGAGATTCCATACTAGCAGTTCTTTCTATAACAACGGGGCAGCTTGTTTTGAAATTTCGCTCTCTGGCTGTATCCTGCTCGACGATCGTTAGACATAGTCGATTTGAACAGGTTTTTTTCCCCCCCTTAATTGTGCATTGCGTAATAAGGTTTGCTATTTACCTGAGATTTTTTTTTTTACTTACCGTAGAAACTCCATCTTCATTTGTGATTCTAATCTACATTTAAGAAAATTAGTAAAATATATTATCTAAGTTGACTAGCAATTAGTAAATTTTAAACTAATACTTTATATGATTTTGTACTTTTTGAGAGTATAAACCAACCAACTACAAAATTTATATAATGCCGTGGTAAGCACAGGTCGTATCTGCAAATGAGTTAAAATGAGAAATAAAAGTTCAACAGCTTCATGTAGTTTATGCTTACTTATTGACTAACTTCTCAGCTCTTTTTTTTTTTTTTTTTAACCCTTTTCACGCTTATGTCCCCGTATGGGGGATGTCACTCGTTTTACCATCGCGCTCGTATGTCCCCGTACAGGGGACATCGCATCTTGCCCTTGCGCCAGTAAATTTCAATAAACCCAACCATCGGCAAACCCTACTTATTGCTCCTTTCAAGTGGCGCAGAGAAGTGCTCGGACAGTCGTGAACCAACACTTCTCACGTTCTCTTTTGGTTGGTTGTTTTCAGATTATCTGGCGCCGTCAGCAACACGAGGACTACAATGCGCCGAAACATTCGTCATTAGACAAGCCAACATACATTTACAAACACCCATGCCTATCACGTTCTCTTTTGACACAAAACCCCGCTCAAATGTTTTTTTTATACATCATGGTAATTTTACCATATTTTGATTTGATTTCTATGTGCCATTTCAAGAGAAAACTTCAGGAAAACATGTATTTCTCAAAAAGTTTTGCTGGAAAAAGTTAATTCTCCGAAATCACTAATAAACTTGAATGTCACCTGAGAGGGCCCATCCGAGTGATATGCTAGAATTACGATGTCCCCTGAGAGGGGAGAGCGGAGTGCAAAGGGTTAATGCGGTGTAGTGTAATATACTTAAGTATTCTTAGTAGTTTCAATAAACTATTTTGCCACGTTGAAAAATAAAATATTATGTGGCCACATTACCATCCTAGGTCAAGGGGTGTATTCAGGGGCTATATTTATAAATTTTTGATTTAAGGATGGTAAACCTTCTAGTTAAATTGGAACACATTTCCATCAAAAAAATTCTTCTTGATCGAACATTAAAAAAAAATTCCGAGTTATTTGCTAACTCTCTAAAGCATAATTGCAAGTGCAAAGGGTTAATATTTCCCGTACAGATACACATTCCCGAAGCTAGACTTGGAGATTAGAATCAACAACAAAAATGCTTTTGTGTTAATAGACAGAGAAGGGCCACACTCTGCAACCCAAAAAAAAAAAAAGTTTGAAATTCGGTTGGAAAGTATAGCTTTGACTGTTCAAAATAATCCTTACAGTCAGAAGACAATGTTGATTAAAAACATAAAAGTGACTTTTCAAATGCTGATGTTAAGACTTAAAATATTTTAAACCAACAAACTAATACAGGATTTCTAAAATCAATCCAAAGTCTATATTTTTTTTATATTAAGTGTTAATATAACACTTTCTATTAATTTTGAAACGTGTATCGTGGGCTTAGTATGCTTTTTTAACTCCAATGTTAGTCTCAAACCATTTTATAGTACACTTGCTGAACACCCGTGCTTCGCTACGGAATTTTATCATGTGCATTTTAGTAATCAAAAGACATTAATGTATTTTACGATTCGGTGATTAAATACCCCTCGTTTGGAACATTTGACCCTTTTTCAACACCTAAAATGGGATTAATCGGATCTTACTTTATCTCTGCTTGTCCTTGGAACCGAATTTCAGAGTTGTGAGTACATGGGAAGGGAGACATTTCAATATTCTAAGTTTAAAACGTTTCGAACCCTTTTCTCCCCCTTAAAATTAACTAATCTTCCACGTTTGAAACGTTTTAGACCCCTTTTCGCCCCCTTAAAATTAACTAATCTTCCACGTTAGAAACTTTTTAGACCCCTTTTCTCCCCCTTAAAATTAACTAATCTTCCACGTTTGAAACTTTTTAGACCCCTTTTCTCCCCCTTAAAATTAACTAATCTTCCACGTTTGAAACTTTTTAGACCCCTTTTCTCCCCCTTAAAATTAACTAATCTTCCACGTTTGAAACTTTTTAGACCCCTTTTCTCCCCCTTAAAATTAACTAATCTTCCACGTTAGAAACTTTTTAGACCCCTTTTCTCCCCCTTAAAATTAACTAATCTTCCACGTTTGAAACTTTTTAGACCCCTTTTCTCCCCCTTAAAATTAACTAATCTTCCACGTTTGAAACTCTTTAGACCCCTTTTCTCCCCCTTAAAATTAACTAATCTTCCACGTTTGAAACTTTTTAGACCCCTTTTCTCCCCCTTAAAATTAACTAAACTTCCACGTTTGAAACTTTTTAGACCCCTTTTCTCCCCCTTAAAATTAACTAATCTTCCACGTTTGAAACTTTTTAGACCCCTTTTCTCCCCCTTAAAATTAACTAATCTTCCACGTTTGAAACTTTTTAGACCCCTTTTCTCCCCCTTAAAATTAACTAATCTTCCACGTTTGAAACTTTTTAGACCCCTTTTCGCCCCCTTAAAATTAGTTAATCGACATCGGAATACTTTACTTTTTATGTGCTTGCCTTTGTTATCATGTGTACAAAATATCAGAATTGTGACTGCTTTGAAAGGAGAAAATTTCAATATTCAACGTTTGGAACGTTTCGGACCCCTTTTCACCCCCTTAAAATTGGTAAATCAACATCGGAGCAATTTACATTTTCTATGCGTGTTCTTCTTGACATTTGTATCAAATATCAGAGTTGTTATTACATTGAAAGTGGGACATTCGAATATCCCTCATTTGTTACATTTGACCCCTTTTCGACCCCTTAAAATTGGTTAATAGACTTCGAAAATTCTAACTTTTTCTAGGTTTGTTCTGCTTGACATTTGTACTAAATATCAAAGTTGGGACTACATTGGAAGGAAATATTCGAATACCCCACGTTTGGAACATTTGATTCCTTTTCGACCCCTTAAAGTTTACGAGATCGGAATAACTTACTTTTTCTATGTTAGTTATTGTTGGTATTTGTAACAATTTTCAGAGTTATGACCATATAGGAAGTGATACATTCTAATATCCGTCGTCGGGAACGTTTGACCCCTTTTCGTCATCTTAACGTTGGTTAATCGAGATCGGAATAGCTTACTTTTTCTATGTTTGCCATTGTTGACATTTGTACCGATTTCCAGAGTTGAGACCGTATGGAAAGTGGGTGAATTAGTGATGAAGTGAGTCAATCAGTCAGTCTGTCAGTCAATCAGTGCTTAGCTGTTTATATATAGAGATTTAGAAAGAAAAAGATAA
Source organism: Linyphia triangularis (assembly GCA_963978545.1). Taxonomy (NCBI): domain Eukaryota; kingdom Metazoa; phylum Arthropoda; class Arachnida; order Araneae; family Linyphiidae; genus Linyphia; species Linyphia triangularis. Next base: position 8,791,031 of record OZ021723.1, on the reverse strand, counting down.
AACACGTCGATTACTAAAAGTTGCAAATGTATCGATGGTTATGGTAAAGAATGATGAATGAAAACTTAGTTTTTTTCTCTCCTGCAGGGTTCACTCTAAAACAACGATATCTGATTTGCTCTGATATCTGATTTATTATTTTTAAATCCTTTTTTTATATATATTACCTACGATTTTGTGTGTTACTCTGAGTATTTATGGTAAGGAAAACTGCGGAAGGCTAATTAATGCACATCGAGCTGAAACTTGGCAGACAGACTCGTTGTTAATAACAATGCAATCTATTAAGGTTTGGGGGTTAACAAAGTTAGTTAAAATTAATTCATAGTAAGGAATTAGTTAGTCACTAATTCACCCACTTTCCATACGGTCTCAACTCTGGAAATTGGTACAAATGTCAACAATGACAAACATAGAAAAAGTAAGTTATTCCGATCTCGATTAAACAGCGTTGAGAAGACGAAAAGGGGCCAAAGGTTCCCGATGACGGATATTCGAATATCTCCTTCCAATGTAGTCACAACTTTGATATTTAGTACAAATTTCAAGTAGAACAAACTTAGAAAAAGTTAGAATTTTCGATGTCGATTAACCAATTTTAAGGGGTCGAAAAGGGGTCAAATGTAACAAATGAGGGATATTCGAATGTCCCACTTTCAATCATTCCTTATACTCGCTATGTTACAATTTTCTAGCCCAGTGCATTTAGAAACTACTTTCTATAGCCACCTTGACACTTGACGAGTAGGTACGAAAATTATCATTAAGGGGAGTTGGTACACAAAATTTTTAATAAAACAATTTTGAGTTTATTGTTGCTTATTAAAATTTGACTTTTTCTCTTTAAAATGATACCTCATTTGTAATAATACCTCATTTAGAAGTATTTTTAATAATTTTTGGAAGAAAAATTTATGGACTATAAGTGTAAGTAATGTTTTCTTTAAAATGCCTTTTTCTCAAAACTACATTTTTCATTACTCATGTACCTTTTTCTCAGAAACTGCTCAAGCTATCTACCTAAAATTTTTGCCACATATTAATTTTATGTATCTGTATTTACTGAAATAAAGTTTTGTTATTATTTTAAAAATATGTTTTGTTCTGGCTTTTTTCGTCAAAAAAAAACATGTGATTTTTAATAAATTTGAGCTATTTACACGATAATTTATTTAAAAAAAAAAAAAAAAAAATGCATTATAATTAAAACCAAACTTCAGTAGAATAACAAGTGTCTGCTAAATGAGATGAAAAAAGAATTAGGCTTCTATATCAAGTATTTTCTGAGAAAAAGGTACATGAGTAATGAAAAACGTCATTTTGAGATAAAAAGCCTTTTAAAGAAAAGCTTGTGTACACTAATAGTTCACAATTTTATTTTCAAAAAATTATTAAATATACTTCTAAATGAGGTATTATTACAAATTAGGTATCATTTTAAAGGGAAGAATTTAAATTTTAATAAACTATAATAAACTCAAAATAAATTTTATAAAAAATTTATTTTGAGTTTATTATAGTTTATTAAAATTTAAATTCTTAAATGAAATGAGATAAATTAAAAACTCGAAAATAGCGTCTAGTATATTTTATTTAACATTTGAAATCCTTACGCCAATGCATATGCTTTGGCTTCATCTGGTTTTGTATTTTGCTATTTTAATTTTCATTTATAACTAGACATTAAATTAAAACAATTTATGTTATTTCAATAAGTGATCTTTTTCGTACCTTCTCACCAAATTTCATGGTTTTACTCAAAGTAGTTTCTAAATGAACTTGACTAGAAGATTGTAACATAGCGAGTATAGGGTATGATCCTTACTATACTAAACTCCAACTTAACTTGACATCACTAGACGACAGATCTTCACAGTGCTCATAGGCAATTAATCCATTTTATCTGAGTGAAGACATAATTCTCGCCAAACCTTATAGCCTTTTGTTATCTACAGGGTTGTGGTTTGGCGAGCATTATGCTTTCACGCCGCCAAAATGGATAAATTGCCTATGAGCACTGTGACGATCTACCGTCTAGTGATGTCAAGTTAAGTTGATGTTTAGTATAGGAATTCTTTTTAACGTTGGGAACTCGATGGTTTATTTCCTAGTGGTCAAGCGCTGTGAAAACTCGTCCTGCGCTCAAAATTGTTTAAATAAGTTGCAATGGAAAATTCCAGGATATTTTTTAAAAAAGAGTGAAATTAGATTATATTTATGACAATTTCTTTCTGACTCCAAATTTTTAAACAAAAGTTCTTTAAAAAGAATAGTTAATTAAATACTAAGAAAAGAAAATGGCCCAAAACCTAGCCGAAACCAGTCCGATCAAAACACTCAACGAAATCTGTGACGTCAAGAGATCCTTCCGTTTCTATGGTTATCGTAAAGTTTCTGCCAAATATTGGCGTTGGTTTAGTAGACCATTGCCATATCCCGTACAGGTTGGCGCCATTTGCGAGAAACTTTCAAAACTGGTTTCAGCTGATGCATTTCAAATCAAGATGTTTGGTCTCTTGACGTCACATTCAGTTCGAGCTGAATGAATCGTTTTCTCGCCAACTCCTAACAGGGGAACTTTGATCGCAAATAAAAAAAAAAAATTTAAAAAAAGCGCATTGAACAGAAATGTGTGTGCTTATGGGCTTTTCGAAATTAAAAAAAAAAAAAATGCTAGGAATTGTCCGTTGCACATGCAAGTAGGTATTGCATGTAAAGGAATTGTAGAAAAAAACTTTGTATTGAGGGATTAATTTAATATTTGATTTACCCTAATAGAAATGCATTGGATTCATGTACGCAATATTAACTAGTGGTGAGGAGCATGGCACAACTTTGTGCAACTTTTTACACTATAATACTGGTCACTGCATACCACTTTAAATATGATGTTATTTACCGTTTTCCTGTTTTCACTCATTTAAATTAAAATGACCAGTTTGGCGATATTTTGGCAACAATTTTTACATGGGTACAAAATTAAAATAATAATAATAATAAATAAATAAAAACGACAAAATTGGTGATGTAATTCGATAAATGTTGCATTACCCTTTCTTGTGCATGAAAGTCACTGCATACCACTTTAAATATAATGTTATTTACCGTTTTCCTGTTTTCACTCATTTAAATTAAAATGACCAGTTTGGCGATATTTTTGGCAAACAATTTTTATATGGGTAATGAATTAAAATAATAATAACAATAATAAATAAAAACGACAAAAATTTTGAAGTAATTCGATAAATGTTGCATTACCCTTTCTTGTGCATGAAAGTCACTGCATACTACTTTAAATATGATGTTATTTACCGTTTTCCTGTTTTCACTCATTTAAATTAAAATGACCAGTTTGGCGATATTTTTGGCAAACACTTTTTATATGGGTAATGAATTAAAATAATAATAACAATAATAAATAAAAACGACAAAATTTTTGATGTAATTCGATAAACGTTGCATTACCCTTTCTTGTGCATGAAAGTCACTGCATACTACTTTAAATATGATGTTATTTACCGTTTTCCTGTTTTCACTCATTTAAATTAAAATTACCAGTTTGGCGATATTTTTGACAACAATTTTTATATGGGTAAAGAATTTAAATAATAATAACAATAATAAATAAAAACGACAAAATTGGTGATGTAATTCGATAAACGTTGCATTGCCCTTTCTTGTGCATGAAAGTCACTGCATACTACTTTAAATATGATGTTATTTACCGTTTTCCTGTTTTCACTCATTTAAATTAAAATTACCAGTTTGGCGATATTTTTGGCAACAATTTTTACATGGGTAAAGAATTAAAATAATAATAACAATCTATATAAATAAAACTGACTTTCTGTCTCACGGATTTGGGGACCGTTTCACGTATAAACTACCTAACGGATTAGGATGAAATTTGGTATATCGCTTAATTAAACGACCAGGAGTAAAATAGGCGATATATTTTTAATTTTAATTGAGTTTTAAAATTTCCGAAATAATTTTTTTTTTGTGTTTTTAAGCAGACACAATTTAGTATTTAATGAATGGCAACTGAATAACAATCTTCGTTTGGTTTGTTTTGAAAATCGCAAATGATATTCTACATTCACAATGCCTAGAAAAAAACGCCCATCATTAAGCAAAATCGACAAAAAAGTTTTTCAAAAACGTTTAAAGAGGAACGAATCACAAAATGACAACCAAGAAGTTTCGACTTCGCGGCAGCCGGACATTTCCCCAGAGGACAGATTAGCGTCGCAACGGCGACGCCAGGAGTCTGTAAGGAGTAGAGAAACATCAGAGAGGCGTGCCGTTCGTTTAGAAGCCGATCGGCTAAGACATGCCGAACTAAACGAACAAAGAATGAATTTACAATGGGGTGATAAACTTTTACATTACTTTTATTTAGTAAAAAAAACTGAGTTTATCCGTCAACGACGGGAAACGCAGCTAGTAATAAATAAAAACGACAAAATTGGTGATGTAATTCGATAAACGTTGCATTACCCTTTCTTGTGCATGAAAGTCAATCTTCGATGTGCGGTACTAAAGGACAGAGAACTCTGTATTAATGGCCCACGTTTTTTCAACTTTTTAAGCTTTTATCGCATTTCTAATGGAATTTCGGCTGTACGCAAACGGTATAGTGGTTAGCGTGCTAGCTTCTGTACCGCGAGGTTGCGGGTTCGAGTCCCGTGTTAGGCAGGGGTGTTTGTAAATGTATGTTGGCTTGTCTAATGACGAATGTTTAGGGGCATTATAGCCCTCGTGTTGCTGACGGCGCCAGATAATCTGAAAACAACCAATCTAATGGAATTTCGGAGGTGGGGACGATTAAAACCCCTTAAGTGGTATTAGCACAGAGATTTTAATCGAGTTGTAACTAAGCAATTGGTGAAAAAAAAAATTCATGCATTTCCATGATTTCAACTTGATGCGCATGTGCAATTTTGACGAAATACTTAATGGTAGAGTCCCATGGCCACTACTAATATGTACACCAAATTTGAATATAGTAGGTCAAATTGATCTACGATGTTCAAATTTGGTTGGTTGGTTGGTTGGTTGTTTTCAGATTATCTGGCGCAGTCAGCAACACGAGGGCTATAATGCGCCGAAACATTTGTCATTAGACAAGCCAACATACATTTACAAACACCCATGCCTAACAAGGGACTCGGAACCCGCAACCTCGCGGTCTAGAAGCTAGCACGCTAACCATTATACCATTTGGTCGGCGTTCAAATTTGGTGTTCGGAATCTATGCCGATCACGTACACACAGACATTTTTTCTGGATAACTTTTTTTTTTTAAATCAGGATATTCCAAAGCGTAGAGAAATGCAAAAAACGTGATAGTATGCACCGTACATTGAAATTAAACAACAGGAAGAAGAAAAAAAAACCTAATTATAACCGCCCATGAAATCTTTGAATGAATCCAAATTTTTCGTTTGTGGTATCATTGAAATTTCCACGATTTTTCGCATTTCACTATATGTTGTAGTTCCATCTGATTTCTGAGAATAATGAATTGTACATTTATGAAGAAATATTTAAAACTTTCAAGGTAAATTTGAAACAAAAGAATTGTCTAGTAATAGAGGAATTCAAGAAATTCCAGACATTCCAATTATTATTAGGGATTTGCTCGAAATTATCGATTTCATTCGGTTAATTGTAAAATTCCTTTTAGCTAATGAAAGACGAGGAAGAAATAATGCCTAAAATAAAAATAAAAATTGAAGGTCATCCGATGAACACTGCTGTATTTAGCTCCTTTTTTTTTTAAATAAATAAAATTTCAAAGTTTTCGTTGTTACGATGTTAGTTAACGTTTCAGCAAAGATATTTCATTTTAAACCTATATCGTAAACGGAAAGTTTCAGTAAACAAATAAAATGATATATATTGTAAAAAATCTTTTTAAAACTGTATTTGCATATGGCATTTCTTTATAAAAATCTATTGAAAGTTTGTTCATTTATTAACCCTTTACAATTAATTTAGAAGATATTTGTTAACAAGACAAACTACTTAGAAGAAGAAAAGTTTTGTTTCAAAACTCTTGAGATAAGCTGAATGGTTTTTCCCTGATTACCACCTCTAACTGACAGCGGATCTAATCTGTGACGTTTACGTTTTCGATATCTGATTACATATTCTCTTCTTTTATTCTTTAAATTTTCAACTCCTTACTTAGAAAGTTCGCAAAAACTACACTAAACATACGTCATTTAAATTGAATTTGAGCACGTTGCTAAAAACATTGAAATATCCTCTAATCTTTTTCTTTTTTTTTTTTTTTTTTCAATATGCCACTTAAGTTGCGTGGAGTACAGGAGGGGGGGGGGGTGAGGGGAAGGGAATTCTTTGCAACATTTTATTTTCGAAACATTCCACTTATGGAAGCTAAATTAATTTTCAAACTCTTATTTATCCACCTTCCTTGTGAAATCCCAAGAAATACTTTGATGTTATTTAGCAGATAAGCTTGATAATAATAGTTAATAATCAAAAATTTTAATAAAATTTTATATCGCTAAAATAATTTATTATACCCCAACTAATGGTTCAGAGGTGTACTAAAAACTTAGTTTGTAGATTGAAATCATTTATGCATTTTGACGCTCAGCAGTCTAGTTTCAAAAATAAATAGACACGATTTAGATTCTGACAATTAGAGTCATGTCAATTGTTGGAATAGATGCTGCTTTATCAAGTTTTCTCACGTTCAAGATGCAAATGCGAAGAGCTTGAAAGACCACCCGGATAGTATTCAATCCTAGAAATTAAAAATTTGTTTTAACGGTGTTTTACCACCATCCTCTTTTATCGTAAATTTAGAATACCAGAAATCCATCAAACCTTCTGTATTATCCCGTCAACCGTTGGCGAACTTTTCATTAGAGACAACATTTTTAGACCACATGCTGTCTTCGAAGATTCTGTTCTACGTAGTGTCCTTCCCGGATCAGCGTAGTAGTCCGAGAGGCAACTGCAATTTTTGGACCCCACCGAACATCATTCTGAATTTTTTATAGAAATTGGAAAAAAGTGAGTAGATTACGAATCCACTGGTCTGCCGTTACGAAAATGGCCGAAACTGATCAAATATCGACTTGGAAAGAGTTGAACTAAAATCCGATCGCCAAATATGTCATAACTTGCCAAAAAAGAGAACACACTTTTTCGTCTGGCAACCCACTGCATTTTGATTTTCAATGAGAAAAAGCGCAAACGATTTCTGATCTCTGGCTCGGAAAACTTGTATCTTTTAAAAGTAAGCCAAATTGGCGACATCAGTTAAGTCATCAGTGACGTAATGTTTATTGCCAATTTGGCTCATTTGTGAAAGATGCAAGTAAGCCATAGCCACACATCAGAATCGCCTGCAACCTTCTTAATTGAAAATTAAAGAGCGAGGGTTACCAAATAAAAAAAAATGCTCTTTATTTGGCAAGTTATGGCGCATTTGACAATTGGATTTAGTTCAACTTATTTAAAGTCGATTTTTGACCAGTTTCGTCCATTTTTGCCACGGCAGACCAGTGGATTTGTAATCTACTTACTTTTCTCCAATTTCTATAAAAAAAATCAGAATGATGTTCGATGGGGTCCAAAAATTGCAGTCGCATCTCAATCTATTATATTTGCTACCAACTCGGCTGACTTTTAAAAGATTAATGATTTTGGAGCCAGGAATGACAGATCTATTTGTTGACCGTTTGGACGAACAAACGAATCAGCTAGATGAACTTTTTATCTCGCCTACGGTTGACTGGATAATACACAAGTACAGTTACAAGATTCCACTTTAAATTGTCACAGCACTTTAAGCAGACATTTTCTATTCTTAGTTGTTAAAGTAATCCCTGATAACTTCAAGAAAAATTTGCAGGTAAACTAACATCTGCTTATTTCAAAGTTTAATGTATTCTTTCATTTTTCTCAATAAAATCTTTCCATCAATGGCATGCACGATCGTAGAGCCTCTGATGGCTGTTGAGAAACATGAATCGAAAGAGACTGACATTATTCCTGATAATAAACTACACTTTTTAATATTTTGTACCAGAATAAAGTTCCGTAATATTAATTTTGTGGTAAGTGAACGAAATTCCTGAATTATTAGACGCAGCATTGTTATTTGTAAACATCAAGTTTCTAACTTCGAGTCAAACCGACGCGAACTCATACCATAGAAGCACAATGATCTTGTGAAGAGATATCAAATTTGATTGCCTAATTATGGATGATCTACATTCTTCAATTTCAAAAAATAAGTAGACCCGACAACGATTGTGATACAATGGTTAAAAAGAAAATCTCACATCTAATGTCGTGCTGTTGGTAATGTTTTGGGTTTTTTTAAGATAAATTTCCCCTTTCATAATTTCATGAAAAGTGTTCCCCATCACCGAAAGAACGTTCTGTAAAAATACTCCGATATACAAAAAAAAGCACTCTTAATTGGTTATATTAGAAACTTTCTGAGTGCAAGGGCTATACCACAACAATGTCAACTGCTATACAACATGTGTCAAGCTAGGGATGTGAAACATCGCACAACTTTTAATTACATTATAATACTGACGTGGATTTGTGTCATTTACCGTTTTTATATTTTCATTATTCATTTAGAAAAAATTACCAGTTTGGCGATATTTTGGGAGATAATTTTTATATTGGTCATTAAAAAAAAAAAAAAAAAAAAAAAAACGCCGCCAAAATGGTGATTTTAGCAATGTACTTTTCAATAATTCTTATATTATCCTTTCTTATAAGTGAAACTGAGGAGAGGAGAAAAAATGATCGTTGATGAGCTTTGCTCAAAGAAAGAGAACTCTGCGTTGTAGGCATTCGTTTTTCCACTCTTTACGCCATTAAAGCTTTTTTACGTGAATTTTGGAGGTGGGGATGTTTAGAACACCTTAAGAGGCATAACCACAGCGATTTTGATAGAAATCGTTAGACCCGTTTTTTAGCAATAATTGAAAAACGTGATTTTTTCGAAGGTAGCTTATACGCTTGCGAGTTTTGACGAAAATCTTAATGGTAGGTCACGTGGTGACCACTAACCCGCACACCAAATTGGAACAGCCTAGATCAATTTGTTCAGGAGTTATGCTGACCAAAGACATTTTTACTAGACGACTTTTTTTAAATCAGGACCCGGAAGAAACGTGGAGAAATGGGGGGAAAAAAAAAACTTTTTTTTTTACCTAGATTTTTACTTTTATTATTCTATGTATACATATGGGTAATTGAAAGTTAAAATAATTCAATATTTTATAGATAAGACGTTTCCCTTGATGTTTTTAAGGGAAACTCCCCTAATTTTCTCGAATGATAAGAAACCCGAAAAGCTCTCGTTGGAAAGGCCAATAATCGCTGAGAGACTATCACTCACAATCTTTGTCGCGTCTACACGATTTTTAAAACAGATATTGAAAAGCCAAGTGGAACTCTAACCCGAGACCTTTACATGTCAAATGCTAATACTGCATCATAGTCACGAGTCTGTCATTTTCGCACTCATGTAACTCTTGCAGTAGCAATCATCCAATCCCATATACCAACTAAAATACAAGGTTACACTCACAAAGCCATCCTGCAACAAACGCAAGAGCGAAATTTCCCCAAAGCCTCGCGTGATAAGAAAAACGCATCGAAAACCATAGAGTTATGTATCGAAACGAGTTTGTCTTTCTGCCTGGGCGAATGACGTCATAACGTTTCCGACGGTGTTGCCATCCCCACGTGGATAAATGCGAGCCTTTATTTATATTTCGTTCACTTCTCATCCCAACAGCCAACGAGCGAGAGTCGCTCGCAAAGCCCTGCGAGTAGTATTGACGGAAAAAGATCGTTTGGTATTGCGATTTTTAATTTTGCGTGGTGATCTTCGAAAAGGGGTGAGTTGCTTTTTTTATTATTTTAATCTCTGGTTGAATCAGCTGGAATTGTTACTTTGTCTGCGTGTGTGGCTTTTGGTTTGAGGAAGTGGACGGTGTATATATTTAGATAGCGTGCGGAACTGATTGTGGAAATGAAACTTGTTTGGTGTGGTTTTTGCAGAAAAGCTGATTGTTAAATATAAAATGGGGGTGATGAGCGTTATATATTTATTTGATTGTTGAATTTATTTTTTTGTAAGAGACCTAGTACAAATATTGTGTTGACAGCAATTCGCAATGGAAATATCTCATGTAAAATTGCCGACCAAACGGTATAGTGGTTAGCGTGCTGACTTCTAGACCGCGAAGTTGCGGGTTCGAGTCCCGTGTTAGGCATGGGTGTTTGTAAATGTATGTTGGCTTGTCTAATGACGAATGTTTCGGCGCATTATAGACCTCGTGTTGCTGACGGCGCCAGATAATCTGAAAACAACCAACAATCAAACAATTTTGTACTCGTAGAGTTTTAATACAACACTCTTATGTGTAAATACTCTATTGTATTAACAATTTCATGCCGAAATTCACAGTTGTATTGCTAAGTACACAATGGACGATTCTCGCATTTTTTTTAAAACGAGTGAAATTAGTTAATATTTATGAAGAATGTCACAAAATATGTCATCACCCATAATTATGTATCTTGTTTTCATGAAAAATTGCCGAGGCATTAATTTTTACCAAATGCTGTCCAATGTTTATAAAACACTAAAAAATGTGCATTATGCTTTCATGCAAGTGTGAATATTATAGTTGAATACTTTGCTTGATAATAAAATATATAAAAAAATAAACCCCACTGATTTTTTTTTAGTTTACTGAGTGTTATAGGATACATTACAGGGTCAAAAATATATTTCAAAACTATTAATGTATAATAAAAACATTTTAAACTATAATTGATAACAATTTGTTCACCATGATTTACATATAGCATGGTCCAATTGATGGCTGTGTGGTTAGTGCTTTGATCCGCTTTCCATAAGGCCGACCAAACGGTATAGTGGTTAGCGTGCTGGCTTCTAGACCGCGAGGTTGCGGGTTCCGAGTCCCGTGTTGGGCATGGGTGTTTGTAAATGTATGTTGGCTTGTCTAATGACGAATGTTTAAGGGCATTATAGCCCTCGTGTTGCTGACGGCGCCAGATAATCTGAAAACAACCAACCAACCGCTTTCCATAAGTGCCGACTTCTATTGCTGGGTTGAGCATGGGTTGTGAACTGGTAGTCTAAGGGTTGTAGGTCTCTACCTGATTAGTCGCTATTTTTCACAAAAACAGATCGTTGAATGCACAACTTACACATTACTTAACTTACACTTTATTTGCCTAAACAGTTGTTTATTTGTGGCTTCTCATCTTCTTTGCCTTAAAGTCCCAACATTGCCTGTCCATCTGAGAGTTGTATGGTTAGAGCTCTGGCTAAGCATGCCAAAGGTACCGGGTTCGAATCTCGGATCGGGCATAGATGTTCGTAGCAGTTCGGAATCCACATTAAGCTGCTGTCCCGTGTAGGCATGGGTGTTTGTAAATGTATGTTGGTTTGTTAAATGACGAAATGTTTCGGCGCATTATAGCCCTCGTGTTGCTGACGGCGCCAGATAATCTGAATACAACCAACCACATTAAGCTGTAACGTCCACGGTTGTTACGTCCCATTAGCTGTATACGTCACATTAGCTGTACTTGCTTATACGTATAAGTAGCGTCACTTGCTTATACGTCACATTAGCTGTAACGTTAAGCTGTAACGTCCATTTGGAATCCACGTTAAGCTCCCGGCCTGATTAGCCATTATTGTGCACATGAATAGGTCATTGAACGCACAAACCCACCAACCAAATCCAACATTGCCTCGTTTGTAGGCATTGAAAAAGATTTGAGTCAATCTATATTTTTATATCATTTATATTAATTTAGATTTTGTTCATTGCTTGCAAATCTGCTGAGGGTTAACTAGCGCACTTTCCGTCAAACAATCGAGCTGAAATTTGACAAATAGATGTACTCGTTTACGATAAGAATGCGTTTGATTGTTTTGATAACTGTCTTTAAAAGGTCCTTTAACTCACGCTTCTATTGGTGCTTTGGAGGGCTTATTTTCCCGATCGCGCCTATTCAGTTAAGACATAAAATCAATTATACGTGGCCGACCAAACGGTATAGTGGTTAGCGTGCTAGCTTCTAGACCGCGAAGTTGCGGGTTCGAGTCCAGTGTTAGGCATGGGTGTTTGCAAATGTATGTTGGCTTGTCTAATGACGAATGTTTCGGTGCATTATAGTCCTCGTGTTGCTGACGGCGCCAGATAATCTGAAAACAACCAACCAATTAATTATACGTGATTGAGCCTCGGATACGAGGAACATCAATGTATTTTTTCACTCTGTGTTCCAATGAGTGACTGAAAACTTGTTTATTTCTTTTTTTTTTAATTTTTTATATTAACTTAAATTTTGTGTTTGTCTTCGGAGGGTTTTCCGTCGGCTGTTCCGTTATCGGAGACAATAGCTTTCGTCCAATCGAGCTGAAAGTTGTCAGATAGACTCGGTGACAATGCATTTTGTGAAGTTGTTTTTGTGAGAAAGAGTCCATGACATAGAATCAATGATCTTCTTAGTGGTCAAACTCTATGAAAACTTGAATTGAGATCAAATCTCTTCAATAAGTTTCTATTGCAGATAAAATTTGGCAATGTATATAAGACAAAAATATTCAAAACTTTTTTTGGGAGAATCTATTTTTTCTCAATTTTTCCAGTGTCAGTCAGTCTACACAGTTGGGAATTGTATAATGGTTGTAAGAAATACTAGTATAACCCCTTTTCAGTGTCATTCGAATCCAGTTCTGTGAATCCAGTTCTGTGTGAATCCAGTGTCATTCGAATCCCAGTTCACTTTTGCCAAATTTAGAATGCCCGAACTGATTTCCCTTAAAAAAAAAAAAAATCAGTTTTTCTATACAGTTGGCGGGGCTTGGCCCTAGTGTTACCCTTGCGCCAGGAAACTCAAACGAACCTAACGAAACCACATTATTCCGTTGATTCCGAGCTGAGTAAACGGTATAGTGGTTAGCGTACTAGCTTCTAGACCGCGAGGTTGCGAGTTCGAGTCCCGTGTTAGGCATGGGTGTTTGTAAATGTATGCTGGCTTGTCTAATGACGAATGTTTCGGCGCATTATAGCCCTCGTGTTGCTGACGGCGCCAGATAATCTGAATACAACCAACCAACCCGAGCTGAGTACGTTTTCTTTTATCAAATGCATATACTGCAGAGATTATTTAGATTGCAGATTGGAAGAAATAAAAGATTAAAAAAAAAAAAAGTCTAAAATAGTTGCTACGACAACGCTATTGGAAATGAACTATGGTACAGCAACAGTATCCAGATTTTTTTTTTTTTTAATTCAATTTTTGACACATTTTGCTTAAATATACTCCACAGATAACGTGTCGATTGACTTATCAATTTAAAGAAAAATAATCTTTCATTCTTTCAACGTCGCTCGCTATCTCGTTCAGCGCGATTTCGTCTTGATCATCGTCAGAGTGGGGAAAGTCTAAATATTTACATCCAGCGATACGATTAATCTTAATCGCGGAAATCGTTAAGCAGGAAGGAAGCAGGAAAGGAATTTCTTACCTTGGAGAACCCCTTACTATCGGAAGTTGAGAAGAGATTGAAACTTTCTTAATTCAGTGGCTTATTTTATCAGAGGGAGGTGGGTTCCTTTCCCTTGTTTCTTTTCTTTTAGTATTTTAGACAGATTGTCAAAATTGTACAATTTGCACATTGTACTTTTGATTTTTGATTCTTAATTACTTCCATTATTCGTGAGCAAATTTAGAAATCTTTAAAAAATATACATGTATTCGATGAAAATATTTCTCAGAAAAAGAACATCTAATAACAATTTGTGTGTAATGTTCTGCCTCCTTAAAATTTGGACCGCTCTAGGTAATCCAAATGTCTTCACGATGTTTCGTCCGCAGTACAACTTTCCTGTGGCTCTCGTGCTATGACAAGTATGATACTATGTGACTTTCGTGCTGTGACAACCACCTCTGTGTGGCTTTCGTTCTGTGACATCCTCCTTCGGGAGGCTTTCGTGCTACGACTACCATCTTCGGGAGGCTTTCGTTTTATGACATCCTCCTTCGGGAGGCTTTCGTGCTACGACTACCATCTTCGGTAGGCTTTCGTTGTACAGGGGTCGCAGACGTCCTATATGTCCTATAAATCCTATATTTTTTTAAAAATCTGTAAAAACGTCCTATATTGTCCTATATTTTACAATTGTCCTATATATCCTATATTTCTACATTGATTCGATCGATATTTTCTTCGAATTCGTAATAACGGCGCCGTTTGTTGCCATTTTTTAATATTTCGGATTCTTTGGCGCGATCGTAGGTGAAAAAGACCTGACAAAAACGATGTTTGTAACGGCAGCGCGGCGTTTTATCTCTTGTGACGTCACGTGCTGCATAATCTACAACTCAACTCTACTGGACCGGTGGGAGTTGTAAACATGTGAACATTTCCATAACAATCGGTCTTGAATTTCTGATCTGATTTCTCCTCCAACGTAATAAATTAATTTTCCATAATGCAGAGAGAGATGCAACAACAAAATTCTGCTTCGGGAAAAACGGATAAAAACAACCTGGGATTAACTTGCAGGACTACTAAAGAACATTTTGAGTACTCAGTCAATAATTGATGAAGGAAACAAAAGGGTTAAGATTTACTGTATGATGTCGGATGGCGATTTTTTTATTTCGAATCCTGTACGGATTCTGCGCCACGAATTGTTTACATCAAACCACTCCAAATTATGTCAACCATAGGCAGTTAGTTATCTTGTTCTTAAAAAATGGCAGGGCTGCCATTTTTTGGCGAAAATCGCCTTGGCGCAGAATTCGTACCGGATCCGGAATATTAGCCACGATATTTTCATACAAGTCGCCAAAATTGAAAATTACGTCAATACGTTGTGTTGTCAAATCCAAATGATCACTAGGGTTGCTTCAAAACCAAGTGCCAGGTTCGCCACATTCGGCGATTCCCACGTTTCGCCGCCAATCCAGCCGACACTGAACAGTAAATCTGAATCAACAAAAGACTGTAAACAGGGATAAAAAGAAAATACTTAAAGAAATTGGAACAGTTAAAAATTCTGGAAGCAAAAGACTCATGATTGCAAATAATGTAATTAATAAAACTTGATTTAGGGATGGAATATTGAGGCAATAACTGACCACGTATTCAGAATCAGGCGATTTCTTTTTTTTTAAAGGTGTGTTTTCTATTCTCTTAAATTCAGTATAACGAGTATATAAATGTATAACGAGTTAATTTTGAAGTTCAGTAGCAACTGTGTGCAGTTATTTGATGTTTTATATTGTCCTATATTTTTTTTGAAAAAATCCTATATATTCTTATTTTGTCACTTTGACCCCTGTTGTATGACAACCACCTTCGGGAGGCTTTCGTGCTATGACTACCATCTTCGTGTGGCTTTCGTGCTACGACTACCTCCTTCGGGAGGCTTTCGTGCTACGACAACCTCCTTCGGGAGGCTTTCGTGCTATGACAACCACCTTCGTGTGGCTTTCGTGCTATGACTACCATCTTTTGGTGGCTTTCGTGCTATGACTACCATCTTTTGGTGGCTTTCGTGCTATGACTACCATCTTTTGGTGGCTTTCGTGCTATGACTACCATCTTTTGGTGGCTTTCGTGCTATGACTACCATCTTTTGGTGGCTTTCGTGCTATGACTACCATCTTTTGGTGGCTTTCGTGCTATGACTACCATCTTCGGGTGGCTTTCGTGCTATGACAGCCATTTTCGGGTGGCTTTCGTGCTATGACAGCCATTTTCGGGTGGCTTTCGTACTATGACAACCATGATACCATGTGGCTCTCGTGTATGACAACCATTATACATGGGGTTATCGTGTTATGACAACCACCTTCGTGTGACTTTCGTGTTATGACAACCATGTTCATGTGGCTCTCGTATTATGACAACCATGTTCATGTGGCTCTCGTATTATGACAACCATGTTCCTGTGGCTCTCGTGCTATGCCAACCACGATAAACATTTTGAGTTATTTTTAATAACTTATAGAATTAGATGACTGTACCATCATAGACCCGCTCTCTGTTCAATTGCATTTACATATATTACATAATATGAAATGAAAAGATAACTGGTATATTATGCTTGCGTACCTAGTATTTGGTCAGATTGATTCTAGAGATCTTTTTACTAGTGGAACAGTCAATAAATAAGCTCACTGCAGCTGAAAATTTTCTCGAGAACAAGTCACTAACCACTACTTTACGTTATTGTAGCTCGAAATCTAAGCACATCCATTCTTTTATTTATTTTCTACTTAGACAGTGAAATTAAAACCTTTGTCCTATCCTGCAATGGACAATTTCCGCAATTTAATTTTTTTTTTTTTATTCTAAATGTTTCGAAATGGCCATAAACATAAAAATTTCTGCACAATGCCCTTTTTCTTTTTTTTAATTTGCAATCAAAATTACCTTGTTAGAGGTTGGCAAGAAAACGACTCATTTCGTTGGCATTGAACGTAACGTGACGGCTTCGCAAACATCTTGGCTTGAAATGCAGCAGCGGAAACCAGATTTGCAAGTTTCTCCCAAATCACGGCCGACCAAACGGTATAGTGGTTAGCGTGCTAGCTTCTAGACCGCGAGGGTTCGAGTCCCTTGTCAGGCATGGGTGTTTGTAAATGTATGTTGGCTTGTCTAATGACGAATGTTTCGGCGCATTATAGCCCTCGTGTTGCTGATGGTACCAGATAATCTGAAAACAACCAACAAACAATCTCCCCAAATCACGCCAACCTGTACGGAATGTGGCAATGGTCTACCAACGCCAACTTTTTTAACGTTAACTATTTGGTAGAAACCTCACTATAACCATAGAAACGCTAGGGTTTCTTTACGTCACGAATTTTGGTGACTGTTTTGATCGAACTGGTTTTGGCTCGGTTTTGGAGCATTTTCTTTTCTTAATATATAAATAACTAATTTTTTTTAAAGAACTTTTGTTTAAATATTTGGAATCAGAAAGAAATTCTTCATAAATATGTACTAATTTCACTCGTTTTTAAAAAATGCTGGAATTATCCAATCCAATGTTTATAAGCCCACCTGATGGTTGTGGGGTTAGCGCTCTGGCTTCCAAGCCAAAGGTGCCGGGTTCGAATCATCCCGAGTTAGGCATGGATGTTCGTTGTGATTCGGAATCCATGTTAAGTTGTAGGTCCCGGTCTGATTAGACGTTACTGTGCATAAAAATAGGTCGTTGAGCGTACACGCCAACCAACTAACGTTTTCAATGTTCTTAATTTTACACAATAATTTATGGAACTGTAATTTTTCTCTTCTTAATATTGCACTATCATCTAGCTTTACGTTATTGCATCTGGAAATAAAAGCATGATGCCGATTTATACCCTTTTAAACCAACTTGATAAAACTGTTTCAATTAGCATCTTAATCATAAAACCTTACATACGTAAGCATTAGAAAGAAAGAAAAACAATATTGCAATCTTAACTTGAAAATCAAAAAAAAATGAAGACAATTTCCTTTAATTTTGAGCTACAGAACTACAAAAAAAAAAAAAAAAACTTGAGGTGTGGAGCATCACACAATTTTCAATACACTCAATACTGGTCACAGCATTTAAATTTGTCGTGGATTGATATAATTTACCTGTATTTACCTTTTCGTTTGCATATTTTCATTTTCTCTTAAAAATTGCCAGTTTGTCGATATTTTTTGGCAAAAAAAATCCCGTCAAAATGACGAAATTGAAAATATTTTTTTTTTAGATAAAAAATATTACATTATCCTTCCTCGTAAGTGCAACAAAGAAAAACCAATAGTTGATGGGCCATGCTCAACGGAAGACAAGCCTGTGTTAAACACATTCGTATTTCACCTTTTTACGTCTTTATCTCATTTCTACGAGAATTTCATAGGTTTGGTATGTTTAGAGCACCTTAAAAAGCATTGCTACAGTGATTTTAACCAAAACCGTTTGAAACTTGATTGAATGCATTGTCATCGACATCGAATATATCTGCCAGGTTTCATACTGATTGGATTACGACCAGTGGGTTAATTAGGATTCCTCAGATTTGTCGAGAGGCACATACGTACACGCACTCCTACACAGTCACTTAAACAAAAATTTCCTATTACAGTCCGCTATGAGTCAGGTGGAAGCAGGGGTTACATTTCGGGCCCATAACAAGTTTTGAAGGTACTATACTCAACTGTACAATTATGCCTGTCTTATAACCTAGAATTCTTATTTTTTAATAGTACTTAAGTACTGTCACGTCGACCATTGGCAACAAAAAGTTCGGAGATCCGCTTTAGCTCAGACCAGCATTTGGGCCTTCCTGTAAAAGGCGTCAGCAGAGCAGTGGATCGGATATCTGCCCGGACGCATATAAGCATACCATACATTGGTTCAAGTCATTGAAGAAAATAAGGGTGCGCCATTGGTCAATATATTTTCCTGTCAGTCTGTGGAAAGGGCGTAGAAAAAGCGGGAAGTAATGGTGACACAAAATGGCGTCTGCATACTAAAAGCGAGGTTGA
Organism: Linyphia triangularis; assembly: GCA_963978545.1. NCBI lineage: Eukaryota > Metazoa > Arthropoda > Arachnida > Araneae > Linyphiidae > Linyphia > Linyphia triangularis. The sequence continues at coordinate 8,772,424 of OZ021723.1, read as the reverse complement.
TAGTTCTAATAGAGAATTTTGTTTTTTAAAATATAATTATAAAAATAAATAAAAAATAAGATATTGTTTTCATTATAAGCAACTTCAAATCATTGTATTAAAAAAAATCCCGGATGGACGATTTTGAACCGTTTTTTGACAATTGTTAGAAAATATAAATGTTTCAATGGAAGCTACCTTATGCGCATGCACAATTTTGACGATCAACCGTAATGACATGTACAATACGCAAAAAAAAAAAAAAAATCTTAACAATGGCTATATCATGTATTCTAATAGATGAAATGCCGACCAAACGGTATAGCGGTTAGCGTGCTAGCTTCTAGACCGCGAGGTTGATGGTTCCGAGTCCCGTGTTAGGCATGGGTGTTTGTAAATGTATGTTGGCTTGTCTAATGACGAATGTTTCGGCACATTACAAGCCCTCGTGTTGCTGACGGCGCCAGATAATCTGAAAACAACAACCAACTAATTGATGAAATAACAAAAGTCAAGTGCCGCTGTAAATCGTGGCCGTTGGAATCGTTTTAAATCGTAAGGGTCATCTACATATTAAAAGTAAACCAAACTTTAAAAAAATTAATGGTAACCCCATAATATTATACCGTATTTAGATTTAGAATCCCAAAAAAAAAAAAAAAAATACCAAATTTCATAATTTTTCAATGAGTGGTTAGTAATTTAAATGATGTAAAAAAAATGGCAAATTAAAGTTTAAAAAAAATGTTTTTTTTAGCTATAAATTTTTTTTAAATAGATAATAAATTTTAGCAATTTTTGTTTCAAACGATAGTTTATAAAAGGCCAAAAACAAATAACATGGAGCTTTTGTATTAAACAGTTTTTTAATAATTATTAAAAAATAAAAGTTTTAAATTTTTTTAAGTTGAAACATATAATTTTGCTTTCATTAGAATTATCATGATTGAAAACCTCTCCAGAATTTTATTTTTCATCCCATTTTGACTTTTGTTTCTCAATATTTTAACAAAAATTTAAAAAAGCTCACTTTAAGGGACCGTGTAATAGATTAAGTCTTGAAACACGCAAAACGTTTGCTTCTTCTCCGCTTCAAAGAAATTTGCCCTCAGGATCGGCCAAAACCTTTTCGCTCATAAGTGGCATGTTTCGCAACATAATGAACTGGAATTTTTCTATCTAGGATAAACGAAATATTCTAAACTGAATGAAAACATAAAAAATAGGACTTCTTTTTGAAATGTTTAAAGATAGTTACATTTTATAAGTATACAGCCTCCTAAGAAGAAAAAATTGCACCAGACATATAGAAAATTGTAAACAAATATATCCATCGTTCGGATTTTTTTGCGTACTGTACCATGGCCACCGCTAACCATTACACAAAATTTAAACATCTTAAGCCAAACCCTTCGAGAGTTATGCTGACCACAGTCAGACACACATTTTTTTCTAGATCACTTTTTTGAACTCCACACGTTCTGAAATGTGTAGAAGTGAAAAAAAAAATTAAATTTTTTTAACCGATACCAATCTTCTCATTACCGTACGTCAACGCCGACCAAACGGTATAGTGGTTAGCGTGCTGGCTTCTAGACCGCGAGGTTGCGGGTTCCGAGTCCCGTGTTAGGCATGGGTGTTTGTAAATGTATGTTGGTTTGTTAAATGACGAAATGCTTCGGCTCATTATAGCCCTCGTGTTGCTGACGGCGCCAGATAATCTGAAAACAACCAACCAACCAACCGTACGTCAACATATGAGTAATTGACAGTATAGTCTTTGAGATCTACAAAAAAAAAAAATGTAAAACTGTTTAGATAGATAGATTTAGATAGATAGATTTAGATAGATAGATTTAGATAGATAGATTTAGATAGATAGATTTAGATAGATAGATAGATTTAGATAGATTTAGATAGATAGATTTAGATAGATTTAGATAGATTTAGATAGATAGATTTAGATAGATTTAGATAGATAGATTTAGATAGATTTAGATAGATTTAGATAGATAGATTTAGATAGATAGATTTAGATAGATAGATTTAGATAGATAGATTTAGATAGATAGATAAATAGATTTAGATAGATAGATTTAGATAGATTTAGATAGATAGATTTAGATAGATAGATAGATTTAGATAGATAGATAGATTTAGATAGATAGATAGATTTAGATAGATAGATTTAGATAGATAGATAGATTTAGATAGATAGATAGATTTAGATAGATAGATTTAGATAGATAGATTTAGATGGATAGATATCTCAATTAGAATTACACTTTAACGATTGTCACTTTTGATGGCTATCATTATATCCTTCTTTGTTGTGCAGAAATAAAAGGTCTTATACACGAGGCGAGTAAAACGGTGAGTACGACCTTGAGAGTAAAATTCGGCATCAAAATCCATGGTGAATTTTACTGTCAAGGTCCTACCCATCATTTTACTTGCCTCGTGTGTAAGCCCCTTATATCAAAACTAAAGCAACCCCTACTACGCCAAACTTGATTATCATGTTATGACATTTCATTTCTAGCACCATTGTCAATATAACATTTGTATAATACGTGTCATTCAAGGTAGTCAAATCTGTCAAAATTGCATTTTCCTTTTGTTCCATTTGCTCTATATCTTGACGTTTGATGGTCAAAGCGTTGTCCATGTCGTCATTCATCATTAAAATGACGTAATTCTCGTTTTATAAGCGTTTTGCTTTCAATCTCATTCACTCAAACACTTTTGATATGTGACGTTTGGTTCTTTTAACAAAGTTTTAACCTTTTGACTCATTTAGTTTGACCACTGTGAGTGATATTTGTTAAACAGTAGTTAAGAAGGCTTAGAATTATTTTGCATTCGTGTTTCATAATTACATAAATTATTTTACTAACTACTCTTATATTTAACTACATCAACTGACAACTTTTAAATTTTAAACGCTATTTTAAACACAAGTGGGTTAATTAAACCTCCGAAGTGGCAATAGAAACATGAGTAAAAGCTTTATTTTAGTGGCAGTCCTCAAAACTTGATAGAATACATTGTCATGGACAACGAGTCTATCTGCCAAGTTTCAGCTCGTTTGAATGATGGCATGTGGGGTTCTTACCCCTCCGGAGATTTGCCTTGCCTTGAGTCTCTTCACGCCTTGTAGGCGCATGAGGCCGCAGTTGTCGAAACCTAGTCCCTCCTGTTCAGCGCGGCCTCCCTGGCAACAGCCCAGCTTGGCCAACCAAGATTGTCTCTTTCCTTCAAGATCATTCGCCTCCACGTCAGTCTTGGTCGTCATCTCTTCCTTTTACCGTCAGGAGACCATGTTAGGGCGATTCGTTCATTGGATTTGGGGTCCCTTCTAAGAACATGGCCGACCCAATGCCATCTTTTTCTCTTTAGGTCATTGATTAAAGGGTTTATCTGCTGTTTTGATATATAAATCACGATTTGAAATTTTTTGCGGCCAATAAATTTTCAGAATTTTTCTTAAACATTTAGTATGAAATGCGTTCAATTTATTTTCCTGTTGCTTTGTTGTTTTCCAAGTTTCACTGCCATATAGTAGTATTGACTTTACTATTCCTCCGGAGTATTACATAAATTATATTATAATTATATTACATAAATTAAATTATATTTAACTACACCAATTTAAAACTTTAAATTTTAAACGCTATTTTAAACACAAGTGGGTTAATTAAACCTCCGAAGTGGCAATAGAAACATGAGTAAAAGCTTTCTTTTAGTGGCAGTCCTCAAAACTTGAGACTCGTTGTCCATGACAATGTATTCTATCTGCCAAGTTTCAGCTCGTTTGAATGATGGCAAGTGGGGTTCTTACCCCTCCGGAGATTTACCATCCACAAACAAATACGCAAAATCGAAGTTAATAAAATAAAGGATTTAAAAATGAGTTATGATATACATATACATTACGAATCGCGAAATTTGACTCAAGTCTGCGTTTTTGTTTTTTGGTTTTAAAATATTCCCGAATTCATTACCATTAAAATGATACCATTTTCTTTCTGAGACTCAAATTACTTTTTAAATTACAGTAGGTTTTGTGAACCGGTTTTGTATCTCGTTCATTAGTGTAGTAAACTTTAAACACGTTTTCTGAAGAATGACATTCTGGTGTTATATGACTTTACGCCAACGGTCATAACTTCATAATAAATGGTCCGATTTACAAAATTCTAACTTTGTTTTGTAGACAATAGTTGTGAATGTGTTTTCTATGAAGTATTTAATATATATTGTTATAAACACATTTGTTATGCATATTTTAATATTAATTTTTTGGTGAAAACTATGTATTTTTTAAAACTTTTTATTTAAAAACTTATAATTAAATAAATATTGAAGCCAAATTCAAAATTCTCCATAGGAACGTGCGTCAATATAATGTCTCTTATTTGCAATAAAAATAATACCTCTAAGTTAATTACAAGTTTATTTATGTATGTTCTAATAACGTCTTAATTAGTCACTTTGATTGCAATTATCTGATTTAAAAATTGACGGGAAAAAAAAGTTTGTATATAAAAATGCATAATTTTTAATTCTGATATACTGCCAAAAAGTTTGAAATTATAACCTAAAAATTAAAGAAAATCATCTCAATTGTATATGTATTTATTGTATGTATTAATTGTATATGTACAAATTTTAAGACGCACAAATCAACACATAAATTAAAAAAGTACTTTGATGTCCTTCGTAACAGAGCCTCAAGCTTATAATTGATTTTATGTCATATTTTTGTAAACACAGATTTGCAGAAGAGATGTGTTACATCACCAGTCACTTCATGCTAGCTATTAATTATAAAAAATATTACAGTATCCTTGACAACACGAAATAACAATTGGGAGTTGTTACAAAAACCAAATTTAAAAATGGCTTGCCATTCAAATATGGTAATTTTATTGAAGACAGTTGGGATTTCTTTTTAAAAAAAAAATCAAGAAAATGACTAAACTTTGAAGGAAGTCACAATAACATCCTTGAACTTGAGACCTTTATACATGTTGTTTTACATAAGAATTGCATATCCTTCATTCAGAATCTGAGCTCATTAGTGTTTAAAGGTTGAATATACATTCAACGTTTTTAGAAAAGCATTTTCATTTGCATACGGCGTGATTTCAATGTCATCAGTCATAAGTTATTGAATAATTAAAAGAAATAATCAAGTTGATGGATCTTTTGTGCAACTTAATTAAAAAAAAAAAAAAAAAAATTGTTAAACTGTAATATGCATAGAATGCATTATTATAATTTGTCTTTGGAAGAACCTGAAGAAGGAAAACTTTTTTGCTTGAGAAAAAGACCAAAATGAGCAATTCTTTAGGGCTAGATTAGACAAAAAAAGAGTGGCAAAGGCATGCGTACTTAGGCCTGCTGGCCTATTGTACCTCTTTAAAATCTTACTAACAAGAAGACTGTCTATGGCATAATAAACAGGGAAGTGGTCATGCAGAAGGCCAAACAGACTGAGAGGGGAACATTGCCAAAGTCAATAACTCCACAGGTTTTAAACCTAATGCCCATGAATGATTGGCTTTTGCCAAAGACATGCTCTACTGTTTCATCTAAGTTTCCACAACCCCTGCATAGGTTATTTTCAACGACTTTCATTGTTTTAAGATAATTCCTTACAGTCCGAGAGGCGACTGCAATTTTTGGACCCCATCGAACATCATTCTGAATTTTTTATAGAGATTGGAGAAAAGTGAGTAGATTAGGAATCCACTGGTCTGCCGTGGTAAAAATGGCCGAAACTGATCAATAATCGACATGGAATGAGTTGAACTAAAATCCGATTGCCAAATATGTCATAACTTGCCAAAAAGAGAACAAACTTATTCGTCTGGCAACCCTGCATTTTGATTTTCAATCAGAAAAAGCGCAAACGAATTCTGATCTTTGGCTCGGAAAACTTATATCTTTTAAAAGTAAGCCAAATGGGCGACATCAGTTACGTCATAAGTGACGTAATAATTTTTGCCAACTTGGCTCCCTTTTAATAGATGCAAGTAGACCGTCGCCAGATATCTGAATCGTCTGCAACCTTCTTAATTGAAAATTAAAGAGTGAAGGTTACCAAATAAAAAAAAAATGCTGAATATTTGGCAAGTTATGGCGCATTTGGTAATTGGATTTAGTTCAACTTATTAAAAGTCAATTTTTGACCAGTTTCGGCCATTTTTACCACGGCAGACCAGTGGATTCGTAATCTACTCACTTTTCTCTAATTTCTATAAAAAATTCAAAATGATGTTCGATGGGGTCCAAAAATTGCAGTCGCCTCTCAGTCTAACAGCTCCTGCATAAGTTATTTTCAACTTTCATTGTTTTAAGATGATTCCTAAGACAGTGACCAGTTAGCAAACAATCATGATTTTACAGGACTTCCTGTCAAGTCCCGGTAAAAATATTTGTGTTTGGTTTGAGATTCCTTTTAAAAAGTTCTTGGATTGTCTCATACCTTGAGATTAGAAGTAAAAGATTCTTCGGGACCTACACAAGGAATATTGAGATCTTTACTTTCTAGTCGTTAACGGATAAAAGTGATTTGAACCTGTGAATTTCCGAGTGGTGATCGATGAAGTATTTAGGTACCTAAAAACTGCCCTTTCGGATTGGTCTGCCGGACAGTTCCGGCCAAATGCGGTTCGATAGACCAAGTGATTCTTACTTGGTAGGTAATTCTCATTCAATGTGAATTTCATAGTGATGTTCGATTACTGCCCTTTCGGATTGGTCTGCCGGACAGTTCCGGCCAAATGCGGTTCGATAGACCAAGTGATTCTTACTTGGTAGGTAATTCTCATTCAATGTGAATTTCATAGTGATGTTCGATTACTGCCCTTTCGGATTGGTCTGCCGGACAGTTCCGGCCAAATGCGGTTCGATAGACCAAGTGATTCTTACTTGGTAGGTAATTCTCATTCAATGTGAATTTCATAGTGATGTTCGATTACTGCCCTTTCGGATTGGTCTGCCGGACAGTTCCGGCCAAATGCAGTTCGATAGACCAAGTGATTCTTACTTGGTAGGTAATTCTCATTCAATGTGAATTTCACAGTGATGTTCGATTACGTAATTTTAGGTACCTAAAAATTGCACTTCCGGTCACGCTTTTGGGACACTTACGGCCAAATGCGCTTCGACAGACCATGCGATTGTTGGTCAGCTAGCATAACTCTATATTACATACGAGATTCAGAGTCCCAAAAAAATTGCAATCGAAAAATATTAGAAACCAGAATCAGAAATTTATGTTTCTCTAACGATAGATTAATTTTTGTTTTTCTTGTATTTCATACGAGATTCAGAGTGATATACGATGGGGTACCTAAATTTGCAGTCGCGTCACAATCTATAAAGAAACTTTTCTACGGCGCCTATAAATTTCAGTCGGAAAATTTAAATGTTTCAGATAAAATTTAAAGAATTCCAATTCAGGTTTAGCTCTATTCCAACAAATTTCCGACTTCAGTCTGAAATTCTTATCATCATGACCACTCTCAAAGATTACCTATCCCTTCAAAATCCTTTTTTCAGAATTCTTTCTGTTATGGCGCCGATCAAACGCTATAGTGGTTAGCGTGCTAGCTTCTAGACCGCGAGGTTGCGGGTTCCGAGTCCCGTGTTAGGCATGGGTGTTTGTAAATGTATGTTGGCTTGTCTAATGACGAATGTTTCGGCGCATTATAACCCTCGTGTTGCTGACGGCGCCAGATAATCTGAATACAACCAACCAACCTTTCTGTTATGGCGTGGCTAAAATTGTGTACACTTGAAACTAGGTGTGTGGAACATCGCACAGCTTTTAGTTATACTATTATTCTGACATGGATTGGCGCTATTTACCGTTTTTATATTTTCATCATTCATTTGGGAAAAAAAAACCAGCCAATTTGGCGATATTTTTGGCGATAATGCTTATGTAAGACTTTAAAAAAAAAAAAAAAAAAAACACCACCAGAATAGCGATATACTTTTCGATAATTCTTACGTTATCCTTTCTTGTAAGTGAAACAGGAGAGAAAAAAAAACGGTCGTTTTTGAGCGATGCTCAAGGAAAGAGAACTCTGTGTTGAAGACATTAGTTTTTCACCTTTTTACGCATTTATAGCATTTTTATGGAAATTTTGGCGATGAGGATTTTTAAAACACATCAAGAAGCATTACCACAGCAATTTTGATTAAAAACGTTAGTTCAACAATTTTTAGTTAAACAATTAAAAATAAAATTTAATCTATATCAACGTTTCAACTTAAAGCACATGCGTAATATTGACGAAAACTTTAATAGTAGGTCCCATGACCACCACTAGCTCATACACCAAATTTGAACATTAAGTCAATTCTTTCGAGAGCTAAGCTGTCCACGTACACACACATAATTTTTTTTCTATACCATTTTTTTTTTTACGGAGGAATGTTTCAAAACGTGGAGAAATGCCAAAAAAATTGTTTTGAATAAAAAAAACATTATCTTATGTAAAAATATAGGTAATTAGGTAATTGATAGTAAGAAAAACTTTTTATTTCACTCAATTCTCATAATACAAGTCATAAAACTACATCTTCCACAATAAAACATCCCAATAATTCAATTTTTTTACCTGACAGACCAGATCGTAAAAAGGAGAAGGATACCTGCATAATCGCATCCACCTGTTACGAACGTAGAGAAGAACCACTGCCGCAGTTGGATCGTAAATCTATTTTCTGCTCAAGGTGAGAGTGGGTTTCTTTGCCAAGGGCTTCACTTATCCTTGGCAAAGAATTTCTCACGCTGTCCTTTCGTTTGGAAACTGAACGGTTTCAAGTTGTTCAGGGTTAGGGCAGTTGACCGTTTAAATGAACGTTATTGTCTGATAAGCTGAGCTCGTAGTCTGAATACTAAGTAAGATGAGCAATGCCTATATAAGATTTGTCTACCGTCTATTTGCCATCTTCGTTTTTCTGGGGCAGTTTCAGTCATTCAATAATTTAGGGAAGTTGAAGGTTTCAATATAAGTAATTGTCTGATGTCGCTCACAAGCTAAGCTTGGAATTAAGTTTTATGAGTAGAGAATATATAATCCTTACACTATCTTTTTTGGGCTCCCGATATAGCCTAAGCGGTAGAGTATCGAGCTCGTAACCGGAGGGTTGTGGGTTCTGTCCTCGATCCGCTAAATATCAGTGTGTACCTAATGGGGGTTGGTGCACATTAAATCTGTCGTGGCCTCAATGTCCTCTCGTTGTTGTGGTGGGGTCTGAGAGAGGGGCTTACACTAGAAGATTTCGATCTCGTATTCTTCTAGATGCTCAAAATTACGAGACGTATTTGGCTGTGTTAAGCACTTTATAAGTGGCAGAAATAGACAGTCGGTGGTTTCAAAACAAAACTATCTTTTTTAAGATTTTATGGTTCAGAGACAGCTTAAGTAATTCAAATTTAGGGCAGTTGACCGTTTCAATAAACTTTATCTTCTGATATCGTACACAGGCTAGGCTTGTAGTCTGAATACTAAGTATGATGAACAATGCCTATAAGATACTTTTACTATCCTTTTTACCATCTTCGTGGTTCTGGGGCAGTTTCAGTTGTTCAGGGTTTTGCACAGTTGAAGGTTTCAATTATAAGTCGTTGTCTGATATCGCTCACAAGCTAAGCTTAACGTTAAGTTTGATGAGTAATGTCTATATAGTCATTGCACAATATTTTTTACCATCTTCATGGTCCTGGGGAAACTAAAAATAATTTCAAAGTTAGAGCTGTTGACCGTTTCAATAAACATTATTGTCTTATATCGCACACAGACTAAGCTTGTAGTCTGAATACCAAGTATGTATGATGAGAAATCTCTATAAGATGTTTGTACCATCTTTTTAGCCATCTTCGTGGTTCTGGTGCAGTTTCAGTTGTTCAGGGTTTGCACAGTTGAAGGTTTCAATTAAAGTCATTGTCTGATATCGCTCACAAGCTTACAGTGTGAATATTAAGTTTGACTAGTAATGCCTATATGGTTCTTTCATCATCCTTTTTACCATATTCTTAGTCCGAGGGCAGGTATTGTAGTTCAAATTTATGGTAGTTGACCTTTTCAATAAACGTTATTGTCTTATATCGCACACAGACTAAGCTTGTAGTCTGAATACCAAGTATGTATGATGAGAAATCTCTATAAGATGTTTGTACCATCTTTTTAGCCATCTTCGTGGTTCTGGTGCAGTTTCAGTTGTTCAGGGTTTGCACAGTTGAAGGTTTCAATTAAAGTCATTGTCTGATATCGCTCACAAGCTTATAGTGTGAATATTATGTTTGACTAGTAATGCCTATATGGTTCTTTCATCATCCTTTTTACCATATTCTTGGTCCGAGGGCAGGTATTGTAGTTCAAATTTATGGTAGTTGACCTTTTCAATAAACGTTATTGTCTTATATCGCACACAGACTAAGCTTGTAGTCTGAATACCAAGTATGTATGATGAGAAATCTCTATAAGATGTTTGTACCATCTTTTTAGCCATCTTCGTGGTTCTGGTGCAGTTTCAGTTGTTCAGGGTTTGCACAGTTGAAGGTTTCAATTAAAGTCATTGTCTGATATCGCTCACAAGCTTATAGTGTGAATATTATGTTTGACTAGTAATGCCTATCTGGTTCTTTCATCATCCTTTTTACCATATTCTTGGTCCGAGGGCAGGTATTGTAGTTCAAATGTATGGTAGTTGACCTTTTCAATAAACGTTATTGTCTTATATCGCACACAGACTAAGCTTGTAGTCTGAATACCAAGTATGTATGATGAAAAATCTCTATAAGATGTTTGTACCATCTTTTTAGCCATCTTCGTGGTTCTGGTGCAGTTTCAGTTGTTCAGGGTTTGCACAGTTGAAGGTTTCAATTAAAGTCATTGTCTGATATCGCTCACAAGCTTACAGTGTGAATATTATGTTTGACTAGTAATGCCTATATGGTTCTTTCATCATCCTTTTTACCATATTCTTAGTCCGAGGGCAGGTATTGTAGTTCAAATTTATGGTAGTTGACCTTTTCTATAAACGTTATTGTCTGATATCACACGCAGACTAAGTTTTGATGAGCAATACCTATATGGTTCTTAACGCTATCTCTTTTACTTTCTTCATGGTTTTGAGGACATAAAAATTGATCAGCATGCGACAGGAAAGGCAGTCTGCAATATATAGACTAAGCAAAGCAAAGTGGATAAATATTATGAAAATTGGGACAGACTTCGTGTCTATCGTGCGACTTCATAGTGGGAGGGAGTGTTTCAGGTTTTCTCCCATTCGAGACGTAATTCCGCGGCTTCTCCCCTCCACCTCTGATATTACGATTCTTCTCGGCAACTCAGAAGCATCGATATAGATAAACAAGTGGATAGACTGCTCCATTGTCAATGCAAAGAGAAAAACGCGCCGGAGATTGCGAAGCTGGTGGGAAGATTAACCAATCACAGTTCACTTTTATAGTTGGATGGGAATGAGAAAAACCTTGTAAAGTGTTAGAGTATATATATATTTTTGAACATTATTACTAATTAAGGTCTACTATTGACATTTCTGCTGTGTACAACCCAAAATTTTATTTTCAATCCTCGGCAATCCGTATTTTTTATCCCACCAATTGCATCTAGCAACGGCTTCATTTTCCCAGCGTTAAGCAGTCTATCCAGTTGTTTATTTATATCGATGCTCAGAAGTTGCAAAGTAGTTTCAGTATGGTATACACCAAATGCAGTTCTTGCGCAGTGAAAATTACAATGAAGACATATTTTTACTTTCAATTACCCATACATTATAGCATTCGGTCATTTTTTTTTTTTTTTTTTTTTCCCACGTTTTGGAGCATACTGATTTCAAAAATTGATCTAGAAAACTAGTCTGTGTCCGTGTGTCTGTGATCAGCATAACTCCCGAACAAATTGATCTACATTGTTGAAATATCATGTGCGGGTTGGTGGTGGCCAGGTGACCTACCATTAAGGTTTTCGTCAAAATTGCGCATACGCGTAAGGTAGCTGTCATAGAAAATAAAAAAAACATGTGTTTCAATGATTGCTAAAAAAAACTGCTCTAACGATTTTGATAAAAATCGCTGTGGTAATGCCTCTAATGGTGTTCTAAACATCCCCACCTCCGAAATTCCGGTAACAATGCGATAAAATTGTAAAAAGTAGAAAAACGAGTGCTTTTAAAACAGAGCTCTTCGCCCTTGAGCATCGCCCAACAACGATTGATTTCCACGCGTTTCACGCACAATAAAGAACAATGTAATATCTATTGAAAAAAATCACTAATTTCACCCTTTTGGCGTGTATACATACATATATTTTTTGTGTAAAAATTCTTTCCAAAAATATCTCCAAACAGGCCATTTTTTTTAAAACTAGTGATAGTATAAAAACGGTGTAACACCATGTCAAATTTTAATGCAATGACCAATTTTATAGCGTAATTGAAAATTGCGCGATGTTCCATACCCCTAGTTTTTGTTCAGAATGCCAGAATTAAATTTTGGTATTATTAAAAACAGATTTGAATTTAAAATCTCATGTACAAAAAATATTACTGATTAATACGTCAATATTTTTGACTGTAACGAAAATTAGCGAATATTTTGCTTGTAACAAAAAGTTAGCCAATTTTTAATTTCTTTACAGTTGCCAAAATAATAAATAATATTTATCGTTTATTGAGAGCTTGGTGACGTCTTTCCCACTCGAAATCTCACGTGATTAAGAGAATTATTTGATTGGTCAGCAACATTATTATTTTTTTTTTAATTTAAAATAATACTAGGGGGCTTCGCCCCCTGCTCGCTAACGCTCGCCAACCCCCAAACGCCTCGCTGCGCTCGAATAGGATTTGCCAGCGTTAAAAAATGTAACCACATTTTTATAAATTTAATGTAAGGCCTAATAGAGAAAACACTCAAATTGCAAGTTTCAATGTAGAAAGTTAAATATACTATCCTCCAACATTCTGACTTAAAATGTCATTAGCTATGCCCTTACATTGAAGTCCCAATGTCTTATTTATTCTGATAAAAAAAAAAACGCGAGCTACACTCACCAACCTCTGAATGCCTAGCTTGGGTTGGGATTCAAACGCCTCACTACGCTAGGAAAATTCAGGTTTACATAAACAGAATAGTAAAATTTTAATTAAAGAGTGGTTGTATTAAGGATAGAGTGGATTTTTGTTTATCGACAGAGAAGGAAGTTATAATTCGCATGCTCTAACAGTCTTTATAGATTTTGAACACAATCCTTTAGGATAACATTGTATACTTCAAAATAATAATTACTCTAATACAAATATGCTTCAGAAAAACAGAAATAATCAACTTTGAAACGAAGAGTTTAAAAAGAGCTTTAAAATTAGCAACGGGTTTGTTGTTTACATACGTAAGGATGTTGCCATTCATATATTCAAAATCATTGAGGCTTTGTAGTAGCTTAATGATGAAAAATATTGAAATTTAACTAATTAATAAAGCGTTAATAAATTATTTTGGCACGTTTTGGCAAATCTACAGCTTATTTCCTTTAAAATGACACCTTGATCATTGAAATTGGTTGAGCAGTTTAGGCGGACGGACTAACCCCAAAAAACGTATTGGCCTATTAAATATATAGATTTGAATTTGCGGAGGTTTGAAATACATTTTCGACATTACAGTGAGAATGTGAGATTTTTATAACATTTCTGATGCACTCTCCCTAAATATCAAGTTCATTCATTGAGCGCCGACCAAACGGTATAGTGGTTAGCGTGCTAGCTTCTAGACCGCGAGGTTGCGGGTTCCGAGTCCCGTGTAGGCATGGGTGTTTGTAAATGTATGTTGGCTTGTCTAATGACGAAAGTTTCGGCGCATTATAGCCCTTGTGTTGCTGACGGAGCCAGATAATCTGAATACAACCAACCATTTATTGAGCAATATTATTTTTAATTTCAATAAATAGTTTATTCAAATTTGTAAAATTTCGAACACTTTGTCGCCAACAAAAATTTCTAAAATGGTCTACAATTAATACATAAGTGCCAAATTCAAATTGTACTAAGTTCTTGAATTTACTCGCCAAATCGACTTATACACTAATTTGTTTTCTATGGCAATGTAAATCATGCCACGCAATGTCTGAATCCCAATTAAAAGAAGCTTTAATTGTAACACAAACCTAGTTAACTTAGTGGCTTTTTTTTTAATTTTTACATAGCCAATGTTGAATACAACGGATAACATTTCAGAACAACATCCATAGTTTTTTTATTATACTATTTACCCTGAATAGTTTTTCCAGCGACATTTACCATCCGAAAAATTCATTCCAAGTATCTTTTTTCCCCTCCCTTTTCTGAAAACTAGAGTTAGCGTCCTCGTTTAAACGGGTCAACGCTTTTTAAAATAGAAAATATCTGCTTTTTTTTTTTTTCATCATATTTATTTGAATACTTCTTTTTTAGAAGCCACGAGTTACTCACTCACGCACAACGTATGAATGCTCAGCTCGCGTTATATACCACCTAGTTATTTGTTCCTGCTTTAAATATCGGTGAAAAGAAACTTGACATTTCATGGTTGATTTAAGTTTGGTTAACTCCGTGTTTCCTATTAGAGAACAGATGTTTGTAGACTAGTGAACAGATGCAAATGTCCTTGTTTCAAAGGTAAAACAAGTTTTGGAAAATATGTTTTCTGCTATTTCGGCTTAAATTTCCATCTGAAATTTGTTATTTGGTTCAGGAACAAATAAATTATTATATTTAGCAAGTACTTTTTAAATCCTTTATATTAACCAAGTGTGTGTGTGTGTGTGTGTGTGTGTGTGTGTGTGTGTGTGTGTGGAGGGCAAATCTATGGTGGCCTAATTAACCCGCTTGCCGTCATCCAATCGTTCTGAAACTTGTCAGATAGATTCGATGTCGATGCATTCTATCAAATTTTGGGGCTGCGACTGTTATTAAAGGGTCGCTTTTACGAAATACTAATAAACCAAATTGCCGTCATCCATTCGCGGTAAACAAACGATATAGTGGTTATCGTGCTAGCTTCTAGACCGCGAGGTTGCGGGTTCGAGGCCCGTGTTAGGCATGGGTGTTTGTAAATGTATGTTGGCTTGTCTAATGACGAATGTTTCGGTGCATTATAGCCCTCGTGTTGCTGATGGTGCCAGATAATCTTAAAAAAACCAACCATTCGCGGTAAAATAGTATTTAACTTACAATTGAAGAAACTCTTTCCTGTTATCAAAATTGTTTTAATAAAAAAATAAAATTGTTTTAATCAAAATAAATAAAAGATATTCGGATGTGAGTGCATAAATTCGCCTTCATTTTTAATAAATAAATTTCGAAAATTTGTTTCCAGCACATTTTGCTGATAGAAATGCTCTTGATATTTAAAATTAGATGCCAACAGCAAGCACACGCTGTTTACAGAATCGGCACTGTGTTAATGAATATAAAAATTGGCAATGCATATAAAGGATTTATATTTAAAAAAAAAAAAAAATTATGTATTATATAATTAAAACCTTTAACTGCTGGGTTAGATGGTTTAATATTTCTGGCGCAAAGGCGACACGTGGGCCATACTGCGCCAAACAAATTGGGAAACATCGATTAAAAATTAGATAGAAACATTTAGTATGGGCAAAATTTATACAAAAATTCAGAGATGAAATATTTTGAGGGATGGAAGCTTTCCACGAAAAAATAACGCTTGTTCTGTCAGACTGTTCTGGGTCTAAGTGATTGTTAGTTTTTTTTTTTTTTTTAAGGTATACATATACATTAGGAATTGCGAAATTTGACTCAAGTCTGCGTTTTTGTTTTTTTGGTTTTAAAATACTCCCGAATTCATTACCATTAAAATGATACCATTTCCTCTCTGAGACTCAAATTACTTATTAAATTACAGTAGGTTTTGTGAACCTGTTTTGTATCACGTTCATTAGTGTAGTAAACTTTAAACGCGTTTTCTGAAGAATGACATTTTGGTAATATATGACTTTACGCCAACGGTCATAACTTCACAATAAATTATCCAATTTACAAAATTTTAATTTTGTTTTGTCGACAATACTTGTGAATGTGTTTTCTATGGAGCATCTAATATATATTGGTATGAACAATTTTTGTATGCATATTTTAATCTTAATTTTTTGTTAAAAACTATGTATTGTTTTAAACTTTTTATTTAAAAACTTATAATTAAATAAATATTGAAGCTAAATTCCAAAATGCTCCATAGGAACATGCGTCAATATAATATCTTTTATTTGGAATAAAAATAATACCTCTAAGTTAATTACAAGTTTATTTATGTATGTTCTAATAATGTCCTAATTAGTCACTTTAATTGCAATTAGCTGATTAAAAAATTGACGGAAAAAAAAAGTTTATTTATAAAAATGCATCATTTTTAATTCTGATATACTGGCAAAAAGTTTGAAGTTATTATCTAAAAATTAAAGAAAATCCTCTCAATTGTATATGTATACCTTAATAGAACGTATAGAAAAATTAGATTACGGATGTACTGGTAAGCCAGAAGAAAAGTGGCCGAAACTATACTAAACTCCAACTTAACTTGACATCACTAGACGATAGATCTTCACCGTGCTCATAGGCATTTAATCCATTTTAGCGGAGTGAAGACACAATGCTCGCCAAACCTTATAGACTTTTGTTCTCTATAGGGTTGTGGTTTGGCGAACATTATGCTTTCACGCCGCCAAAATGGATTAAATGCCTATGAGTACGGTGAAGATCTATCGCCTAGTGATGTCAAGTTAAGTTGGAGTTTAGTATAGCAAAAAAATTGACTTTGAATAAGTTGAGCTGAACCCGATTGACGTATAAGTCATAACTTTCTAAATAATGAACACCTAATTTTTAATTAAGAATGAGTAGATGATCCGACTTCTCTTTCGCCAAATACCCTCATCTTTTAAAAGTGAGTCAAGTTGGCCATAAATATTACGTCATCCGTTAAGTCATATTTATCGCAACGTTCCACACTTTTAATAGATGCGATTTTTTTTCTCCAAAGAGATGAAATCGTCTGCTCCTTTCCTCATTAAAAATTAAAGAGTCGGGGGTTTACCAGACGAAAAAAGGTATGAATTTTTTGGCGAGTTAGTACATATTTGGCAATCGGATTTAATTCTCAAGTCATTTTTTGGCCACTTTCAGCCATTTATTTGTGCCGGCTGACCAGTTGATATCCAGCATGGGAAGTTCAAACTCCCAGATATTTGATTTAATACAAATGATATTTTGTCAGATAGGCCTATTTAGAAGCTTCCCTTTACGTAAAAGTAAAATTTAAAAAAGTTCAATTAAAATAAGAAATGAGATAAGTGGTAAACACATAAACCTTGCTTTACTGAATTTCTAGTTTATATGCCAACACAATTTAATTCTGCTTTCATAACAATACTTCAGACGACACTTATGCATCTCTGGAAATGTTTCTTCACAAAATCCGCCATTTATTACAGACGCGATAATAAATTAGGGATGCCCAATCTCGCCTCACTATAAAACCCATCCAGTCACGTCCAATCACCATGGTAACGTACACAGCTGCGCAATCTGCAGTCCACGAGTTGAAATTAAATGCACCAACAACAAACGGAATGGTTTTATTCCGTTGGTGATGATGTCGCGTTGAAGCGAGAATATGGTGTAATCTCGGAAGTAGCGAAACAATGGTAGAATATTCTGAAGGACAGATGTCGACTTCTTTGTCGGTGAATATTTTAATGACAAGGCAACGAGGATTTACCAGGAAATGTGTGAAATGTCAGAAGAATGTTTATTTTTTTTCCCGTGTTTCTAACAGAGATGGGTTAAATAACTCATTTACAGTGGTCGTATCCGTTCGGATGTGATTTTGTTTTTCTGACGGCGTTTTCAATTATTAAATCTTTAGTGATACCTTCGATTTTGCTTGTAAATTAACACATTCGCCTCATCTTATCGAGTTATAACTTTTGACATATTCATTGTCGATGACAATGCATTCTGTCAAGTTATGATGTCTATCACTAAAAGGCCGCTTCTGTTTATGTTACGGGCCGACCAAACGGTATAGTGGTTAGAGTACTAGCTTCTAGACCGCGAGGTTGCGGGTTCCGAGTCCCGTGTTAGGCATGGGTGTTTGTAAATGTCTGTTGGCTTGTCTAATGACGAATGTTTCGGCGCATTATAGCCCTCGTGTTGCTGACGGCGCCAGATAATCTGAAAACAACCAACCAATGTTTATGTTTCGGAGAACTGATTAACCCATTTTCCGTCATTCAATCGAGCAGAAACTTAGCTTGTAGACCCGTTGACGATGCATTCTGTAGAGTTTTTGGGGTGCAATTTCTACGAATTCTGCATAAAATATATCTTATTCGAATTGATCCAGTTAAAATTAGTGAATGTAACATTTTGAGAAAAAATTGTTCGTACTAACTTACATATTATCGCATCCACCGCTGGCAAACTTTTTGTGGGCGACAAAATAATCAGCAATAGTTGAATTTCTTTCATGTTGCCAAAACTTTTTAGAAATCTGAATAAACTATTTATTGGAAATACAAAATTATTTCTCATTATCATGGATTGTAGTTTAATAAATTGAACTTTGTTAGTTTGAACGCATAAAAAATGATTTCAAATATCTCTGATTTCCACTCTGTATTTTTGAGAATTATATTCCAAACTTTCTTAAATTCAAGTAATAATTTATACTCAAAGAATAAAGTAGTCAACCGATACAATAGTTCTCGTAGTTGACCGTCAAAAATCTACTAGAATAGAAAATACGTTAAGATACGTAGATACTTTACATTTTATCGTGCTAACTTTTTTTTTTTGTCGTAATAAAAATTTCGCCATACGCAGTCGATCAAAAAATCAATACAAGACACGTTAACTTACCATCGATAGAACTTACAGCTCTTTCGAATGGCAAACACGTCAAGACCAAGCACTCAATAAATTA
The DNA here is from genome assembly GCA_963978545.1 of Linyphia triangularis. NCBI lineage: Eukaryota > Metazoa > Arthropoda > Arachnida > Araneae > Linyphiidae > Linyphia > Linyphia triangularis. Next base: position 8,753,415 of record OZ021723.1, on the reverse strand, counting down.
CAGCATTTAATTTGTCATTTTGGCAACAGGAATGAAACACAACAATGGACAATTCCCCCAATTTTTAAAAACGAGTTAAATTAGTTTATAATGAAGAATGTCTTTCCGATTTCAAATATTTAAACAAAAGTTCTTTAAGAAAATTAGTAATTTAAATATTAAGAAAAGAAAATACCCCAAAAACCAAGGCAAAACCAATCCGATCAAAACACTCAAAAAAATCTGCGACGTCAAATCTTCCTTCCATTTCTATGGCTATCGTGAGGTTTCTGCCAAATAGTTGGCGTTGAAATAGTTAGCGCTGGTAGACCATTTCCATATCACGTACAGGTTGGCGCGATTTGCGAGAATGGTGCAAAACTGGTTTCACTGGTTGCAAAAAAAAAAACATGCACAACTGGTTTCAGCTGCCGCATTTCAACCCAAGATGTTTGAGAAGCCTTGACGTCACATTCAATTCGAGCCAAATGAATCGTTTTCTCGCCAACGTCTCGCAAAGAAACTTAGATTGAAAATTTAAAAAAAAAAGTTGAAAAAGTGCATTGAGCAGAAATTTTTCTGTTTATGGCCTTTTCGAAATATTTCGAATTGAATAAAAAAAAAATTTGGGAATTGTCCATCATCGAAACTCTTTGTTGCAACAAAAAGGTCAACGGGATGTTACGTATACGCAATCACCGCTTTTTCCTCACTGCAACTTTTATAACTTTTACTTCTAGACTGAGAGGCGACTTCAATTTTTGGACCCATCGAACATTATTCTGATTTTTTTTATAGAAATTTGAGAAAAGTGAGTAGATTACAAATCCACTGGTCTGCCGTTCCAAAAATGTGCCGAAACTGGTCAAAAATCGACTTTTAATAAGTTGAACTAAATCCAATTGCCGAATGCGCCATAACTTGCCAAATAATGAGCATTTTTTTTTTTTTATTTGGTAACCCTCGCTCTTTAATTTTCAATTAAGAAGAGTTGCAGACGATTCAGACATCACTGGCGACGGTCTACTTGTATCTATTAAAAGAAAGCCAAGTTGGCAAAAAATATTACGTCACTTATGACGTAACTGATGTCACCAATTTGGCTTATTTTAAAAGATATAAGTTTTCCGAGCCAAAGATCAGAAATCGTTTGCGTTTTTTCTCATTGAAAATCAAAATGAAGTGGGTTGCCAGACGAATAAATTTATTCTATTTTTGGCAAGTTATGACACATTTGCAATCGGATTTTAGTTCAACTCATTCCAAGTCGATTATTGATCAGTTTGGGCCATTTTTGCCACGGCAGACCAGTGGATTCGTAATCTACTCACTTTTCTTCAATTTCTATAAAAAATTCAGAATGATGTTCGATGGGGTCCAAAAATTGCAGTAGCCTCTCGGACTAACAGCCTCTAATGTATGTTCTTTTATGTTTGAAATCTATACGTAAATGTAACATCCACCTGGTTTTACTTTTTTCTATATTAATTTTCATTTATAATAGATCGACATTAAATGAAAACAATTTATATCATTTTCATCTAGTGATTATTTCCTTGCCCATACTCACCAATGGACAATTCTCGCATTTTTAAAAACGAGTGAAATTAGTTTATATTTATGAAGAATTTCTTTCTGATTCAAAATATTTAAACAAAAGTTCTTTAAGAACATTAGTTATTTAAATATTAGGAAAAGAAAATGCCACAAAACCGAGTCCGAGCAAAACACACAACAAAATCTGTGACATCAAAGCTTCCTCCCGTTTCTATGGTTATCGTGAGGTTTTTTGCCAAATAGTTGGCGTTGGTAGACCATTGCAATGTCCCGTACAGGTTGGCGCGATTCGCGAGAAACTTGCAAAACTCAATTTCCTCTCCTGCATTTCAAGTCGAGATGTTTGGGATCTCTTGACGTCACATTCAATTCGAGCCGAATGAATCGTTTTCTCACCAACGCGTAACAGGGGAACTCTGGCTGCAAATTAGAAAAGAAAAAAATTGCATTGAGATGGCCTTTTTGAAACATTTAGAATTAAATGGAGAAAAAAAAAATTAATGCTGACATTGTATATTGTCAAGGCTTTGTAGAAAGTAGTTTCTAAATGCACTGGCCTCGAAGATTGTAACATAGCGAGTATAGGGAATGATCTTTACTATGAATTCCTTTTAACTAACTTTGTTAACCGCCAAACCTTAATAGATTGCATTGATATTAACAACGGGTCTGTCTGCCAAGTTTCAGCTCGATGTGCATTAATTAGCCTTCCGCAGTTTTCGCCGACCAAACGGTATAGTGGTTAGCGTGCTGGCTTCTAGACCGCGAGGTTGCGGGTTCCGAGTCCCGTGTTAGGCATGGGTGTTTGTAAATGTATGTTGGCTTGTCTAATGACGAATGTTTCGGCGCATTATAGCCCTCGTGTTGCTGACGGCGCCAGATAATCTGAATACAACCTTCCGCAGTTTTCCTTACCATAAAATTCATTCCTTTCTCTGCCGACCAAACGGTATAGTGGTTAGCGTGCTGGCTTCTAGACCGCGAGGTTGCGGGTTCGAGTCCCGTGTTAGGCATGGGTGTTTGTAAATGTATGTTGGCTTGTCTAATGACTAAAGTTTCAGCTCATTATAGCCCTCGTGTTGCTGACGGCGCCAGATAATCTGAATACAACCTCCCGCAGTTAAAAATTGAAGAGTTGTGGGTTACCAGACGATAAAGGGTATTAATTTTTTGGCGAGTTAGTACATATTTGGCAATCGGATTTAATTCTTAAGTCATTTTTTTGCCACTTTCAGCCATTTATTTGTCCCGGTCCGACTTCTCTTTCGCCAAATACCCTCATCTTTTAAAAGTGAGTCAAGTTGGCCATAAATATTACGTCATCCGTTAAGTCATATTTATCGCAACGTTCCACACTTTTAAAAGATGCGATTTTTTTTCGCCAAAGAGATGAAATCGTCTGCAACTTTCCTCATTAAAAATTAAAGAGTCGGGGGTTTACCAGACGAAAAAGGGTATAAATTTTTTGGCGAGTTAATACATATTTAGCAATCGGATTTAATTCTTAAGTCATTTTTTGGCCACTTTCAGCCATTTATTTGTCCCGGCTGACCAGTTAATATCCAGCATGGGAAGTTCAAACCCCCAGATATTTGATTTAATACAAATGATATTTTGTCAGATCGGCCTATTTTTTAAGCTTCCCTTTGCGTAAAAGTAAAATTTAAAAAAGTTCAATTAAAATAAGAAATGAGATAAGTGGTAAACACATAAACCTTGCTTTACTGAATTTCTAGTTTATATGCCAACACAATTTAATTCTGCTTTCATAACAATACTTCAGACGACACTTATGCATCTCTGGAAATGTTTCTTCACAAAATCCGCCATTTATTACAGACGCGATAATAAATTAGAGATGCCCAATCTCGCCTCACTATAAAACCCATCCAGTCACGTCCAATCACCATGGTAACGTACACAGCTGCGCAATCTGCAGTCCACGAGTTGAAATTAAATGCACCAACAACAAACGGAATGGTTTTATTCCGTTGGTGATGATGTCGCGTTGAAGCGAGAATATGGTGTAATCTCGGAAGTAGCGAAACAATGGTAGAATATTCTGAAGGACAGATGTCGACTTCTTTGTCGGTGAATATTTTAATGACAAGGCAACGAGGATTTACCAGGAAATGTGTGAAATGTCAGAAGAATGTTTATTTTTTTTCCCGTGTTTCTAACAGAGATGGGTTAAATAACTCATTTACAGTGGTCGTATCCGTTCGGATGTGATTTTGTTTTTCTGACGGCGTTTTCAATTATTAAATCTTTAGTGATACCTTCGATTTTGCTTGTAAATTAACACATTCGCCTCATCTTATCGAGTTATAACTTTTGACATATTCATTGTCGATGACAATGCATTCTGTCAAGTTATGATGTCTATCACTAAAAGGCCGCTTCTGTTTATGTTACGGGCCGACCAAACGGTATAGTGGTTAGAGTACTAGCTTCTAGACCGCGAGGTTGCGGGTTCCGAGTCCCGTGTTAGGCATGGGTGTTTGTAAATGTATGTTGGCTTGTCTAATGACGAATGTTTCGGCGCATTATAGCCCTCGTGTTGCTGACGGCGCCAGATAATCTGAAAACAACCAACCAATGTTTATGTTTCGGAGAACTGATTAACCCATTTTCCGTCGTTCAATCGAGCAGAAACTTAGCTTGTAGACCCGTTGACGATGCATTCTGTAGAGTTTTGGGGGTGCAATTTCTACGAATTCTGCATAAAATATATCTTATTCGAGTTGATCCAGTTAAAACTAGTGAATGTAACATTTTGAGAAAAAATTGTTGGTACTAACTTACATATTATCGCATCCACCGTTGGCAAACTTTTTGTGGGCGACAAAATAATCAGCAATTGTTGAATTTCTTTCATGTTGCCAAAACTTTTTAGAAATCTGAATAAACTATTTATTGGAAATACAAAATTATTTCTCATTATCATGGATTGTAGTTTAATAAATTGAACTTTGTCAGTTTGAACGCATAAAAAATGATTTCAAAGATCTCTGATTTCCACTCTGTATTTTTGAGAATTATATTCCAAACTTTCTTAAATTCAAGTAATAATTTATACTCAAAGAATAAAGTAGTCAACCGATACAATAGTTCTCGTAGTTGACCGTCAAAAATCTACTAGAATAGAAAATACGTTAAGATACGTAGATACTCTACATTTTATCGTGCTAACTTTTTTTTTTTTTTGTCGTAATAAAAATTTCGCCATACGCAGTCGATCAAAAAATCAATACAAGACACGTTAACTTACCATTGGTCGAACTTACAGCTCTTTCGAGTGGCAAAGACTTCAAGACCAAGCACTCAATAAATTACAACATTTATTTTGTCATTTTGGCAACAGGAATGAAACACAACAATGGACAATTCCCCCAATTTTTAAAAACGAGCTAAATTAGTTTATAATGAAGAATTTCTTTCTGATTTCAAATATTTTAACAAAAGCTCTTTAAGAAAATTAGTAATTTAAATATTAAGAAAAGAAAATACCCCAAAAACCAAGGCAAAACCAATCCGATCAAAACACTCAAAAAAATCTGCGACGTCAAATCTTCCTTCCATTTCTATGGCTATCGTGAGGTTTCTGCCAAATAGTTGGCGTTGAAATAGTTAGCGCTGGTAGACCATTTCCATATCACGTACAGGTTGGCGCGATTTGCGAGAATGGTGCAAAACTGGTTTCACTGGTTGCAAAAAAAAAACATGCACAACTGGTTTCAGCTGCCGCGTTTCAACCCAAGATGTTTGAGAAGCCTTGACGTCACATTCAATTCGAGCCAAATGAATCGTTTTCTCGCCAACGTCTCGCAAAGAAACTTAGATTGAAAATTTAAAAAAAAAAGTTGAAAAAGTGCATTGAGCAGAAATTGTTCTGTTTATGGCCTTTTCGAAATATTTAGAATTGAATAAAAAAAAAAATGTGGGAATTGTCCATCATCGAAACTCTTTGTTGCAACAAAAAGGTCAACGGGATGTTACGTATACGCAATCACCGCTTTTTCCTCACTGCAACTTTTATAACTTTTACTTCTAGACTGAGAGGCGACTTCAATTTTTGGACCCATCGAACATTATTCTGATTTTTTTTTATAGAAATTTGAGAAAAGTTAGTAGATTACAAATCCACTGGTCTGCCGTTCCAAAAATGTGCCGAAACTGGTCAAAAATCGACTTTTAATAAGTTGAACTAAATCCAATTGCCGAATGCGCCATAACTTGCCAAATAATGAGCATTTTTTTTTTTTTATTTGGTAACCCTCGCTCTTTAATTTTCAATTAAGAAGAGTTGCAGACGATTCAGACATCACTGGCGACGGTCTACTTGTATCTATTAAAAGAAAGCCAAGTTGGCAAAAAATATTACGTCACTTATGACGTAACTGATGTCACCAATTTGGCTTATTTTAAAAGATATAAGTTTTCCGAGCCAAAGATCAGAAATCGTTTGCGTTTTTTCTCATTGAAAATCAAAATGAAGTGGGTTGCCAGACGAATAAATTTATTCTATTTTTGGCAAGTTATGACACATTTGCAATCGGATTTTAGTTCAACTCATTCCAAGTCGATTATTGATCAGTTTGGGCCATTTTTGCCACGGCAGACCAGTGGATTCGTAATCTACTCACTTTTCTTCAATTTCTATAAAAAATTCAGAATGATGTTCGATGGGGTCCAAAAATTGCAGTAGCCTCTCGGACTAACAGCCTCTAATGTATGTTCTTTTATGTTTGAAATCTATACGTAAATGCAACATCCACCTGGTTTTGCTTTTTTCTATATTAATTTTCATTTATAATAGATCGACATTAAATGAAAACAATTTATATCATTTTCATCTACTGATTATTTCCTTGCCCATACTCACCAATGGACAATTCTCGCATTTTTAAAAACGAGTGAAATTAGTTTATATTTATGAAGAATTTCTTTCTGATTCAAAATATTTAAACAAAAGTTCTTTAAGAACATTAGTTATTTAAATATTAGGAAAAGAAAATGCCACAAAACCGAGTCCGAGCAAAACACACAACAAAATCTGTGACGTCAAAGCTTCCTCCCGTTTCTATGGTTATCGTGAGGTTTTTTGCCAAATAGTTGGCGTTGGTAGACCATTGCAATGTCTCGTACAGGTTGGCGCGATTCGCAAGAAACTTGCAAAACTCAATTTCCACTCCTGCATTTCAAGTCAAGATGTTTGGGATCTCTTGACGTCACATTCAATTCGAGCCGAATGAATCTTTTTCTCACCAACGCGTAACAGGGGAACTCTGGCTGCAAATTAGAAAAGAAAAAAATTGCATTGAGATGGCCTTTTTGAAACATTTAGAATTAAATGGAGAAAAAAAAAATTAATGCTGACATTGTATATTGTCAAGGCTTTGTAGAAAGTAGTTTCTAAATGCACTGGCCTCGAAGATTGTAACATAGCGAGTATAGGGAATGATCTTTACTATGAATTCCTTTTAACTAACTTTGTTAACCGCCAAACCTTAATAGATTGCATTGATATTAACAACGGGTCTGTCTGCCAAGTTTCAGCTCGATGTGCATTAATTAGCCTTCCGCAGTTTTCGCCGACCAAACGGTATAGTGGTTAGCGTGCTGGCTTCTAGACCGCGAGGTTGCGGGTTCCGAGTCCCGTGTTAGGCATGGGTGTTTGTAAATGTATGTTGGCTTGTCTAATGACGAAAGTTTCAGCTCATTATAGCCCTCGTGTTGCTGACGGCGCCAGATAATCTGAATACAACCAACCATTCCTTTCTCTTGAAATAAGCCGTCAACTAAGTGAAGTTAACGTCTGAGCACGTATGACATACTCAAACAGACACAAATGTGAAAAAAAAAAGAGAAAAGAAAATGATGTTTGCAACATCCATTGACCTTTCCTACGTCGGGGTCATACACCGACCTGTTTTTAGGTAGCATCGGGTTTCCCCTAAAACATCGGTAGGACCGGTTGGGGATGACGGTGGTGGATATGTCTTCCACTCGTTAAGCAGATCACGTCACTCGTTAAGTTGCCGCTTAATAATTTACTTTCCACTTTCAATTTCTTAGTTTTCCGAAACTTTCTCTTTTTTTCTTCTCTCTCTCTCTCTTCTGCTAGTGACTTCATTGTGTAATTGTGTATGTAGACGGCCAAGTTGAATTTTTGTTAAAGAAATGTTGTTTAGTTGATGCCCTTGTAAAGTGCTTTAAAGTGCAAGAGAGTTAAAATCATGGTATTGTTCGTAATTGGCTATTTTGTTCCTATGCCTTTTGCTACCAAGTTAAGTGTTTAACCCGTCTAGCCCGCTTGTCTAATGACGAATGTTTCGGCGCATTATAGCCCTCGTGTTGCTGACGGCGCCAGATAATCTGAAAACAACCAACCCCACTTCTAAAACTTCTGAAATCCATCCCCCCACTTTTAAGAACACTATCCGTCTAAAAACTACTTAAGAAAAGTTTTACTTCGCGATTATTTCAATAGTAATGTCGGCATTTTCCCGATAGTTTTCGAGGGTTTGCCTGTATTTGCCCGATAATTTCGCGGGAAGCCAATGTAGTGTCACCGAACGGAATAGTGCTAATAGTTAGTTAAGGTTTATAACCATCAAGTGTTTTTAGTTTGCATTTAAAAAGTATATTTCCAATCTGATACGCGAAATCGCGATCGTGCAACATTGCAGTAAGGTCGTACGTACAGAGGCCGACCAAACGGTATAGTGGTTAGCGTACTAGCTTCTAGACCGCGAGGTTGCGGGTTCGAGTCCCGTGTTGGCATGGGTGTTTGTAAATGTATGTTGGCTTGTCTAATGACGAATGTTTCGGCGCATTATAGCCCTCGTGTTGCTGACGGCGCCAGATAATCTGAAAACAACCAACCGTACGTACAGAGTGTTATTGTTGTAGTTATTGACTTTGTCAAAACACTGATTTTGCTTTAGTTTAAAAAGTACCCTTTAGATTTTAAAAATACCCTTTAAAATTTAAAGAGGAGGTAAAATACCCTTTGGAAATATTTAATTGTTGAACACTGGGGCATATAAATGACTAATAATAAAATCTTTGTTTTTTTTTTGGGTTGTGTTTTCGTATTTCAGTACACAACGATTATACGATGCATTTGTCAGTTGACGTACAACTTTACAATACAGTATTTAAATACTATTCGGCTCATATTATAATAAGGAAACTTGAATATATTACCAAATATAAAAAACTTAAAATGTTTTTAAAATCCCAAAATAACTTTGTTAATTTAAAAGCTCGAGTAAAACTTACAATTAGTAAGAGCAGTTCATTTTATTTTTGAATTTTTGTAAGATGCCATTGTGCTGAACTTTTATGAGTTAAAATACTTTTCAAAGTACCTTTTTAGGTATTTTTCCGTTACACGAGTACCAAAAACCGCCAAGTCTGAAAGTTGGTGCATATATGGCAAGCTGAAATGTTTACGCTGAAATAATTTTACAATCCCTTGGACCTCTATGATTCATTAGTTCGGTTGTTGCTATAGCAACCCTATTACGGATCGGAAGGTTATTAGTTTGAAGGAGTTATCACTGCAATTTGGCGATTTTTATCTGGTACCCGTCTAACGGAAACTACCAATTTTTTACTTATATCAAATTATAAAACAAATAAACTAATAATTTATTTTTTCCTTTTTAGGTCACAAGAACTGAAAGAAGAATATGGAAACTAAAAATTATCTCCTTTTAGTTGCAACACTTTACACTTTAGTACTAATATGCTTAGCCGAAGAAAATAAGTAAGATTTGAATACAAAATTATTTACTAGTCTTCTATAAACTTTTATTAATACTTTCAATAAGATTTCCAACTACGGTACGGATTCTGTACCAAGAGCTGTTTACATTAAACAGCTGTAAATTCCAGAAGCCATAGGTAATTCACTTGCTAGTTAAAAATGGCGGCTGTTACAATTTGTTAGCAAAAATGAATACCTTTGTAACTTTCATTATGATTAACTTGGTATAATACCAGAACAGAATGTATGTTTTTAATATTCTAAAGAAAACATAGTTGGTAGCTGCTTTCAAACAGAAATTCTTAATTTTTATTCATTACAAGGCAGATTGTTAACGTTTCTGTGAAAAGGCTGTTTTAAAAATTGGGTTAAAATGCATTATACGCCCCTTACTTGATGACTTCGCAAAATGCCGCCAAGTTGAATTGATGCTACTACTGAATTGAACTACAGGTTTGCCAAAATGGATGCCAAATTGTAATGGAACCATATAGGAGATGGGTTACCATATTTGGCGCAAATTTGCCAAAAAAGTAGGGGGAGGGGGCGTATAATGCATTCTAACCAAATATTGTAATGAGGAACTTTCACGTTTTTTGGTTTTATTTTTAAATAAAAGTAGAGAAAAAAATCATGAAAAACAATAATATTCTTTCAAAAATTTGAGCTCGGATAGATAGTTAAAAAAAATATTTAGTTTTTCACTTTGGCGATTTGGAGGAAAAGCCACTTTTACGTGAAACGTCAACGCGCAGATAATGAACCAGTCTAAACCTGTTTTAGACGAGGAATATGTATGGTTTCTCCTTCATTTTGCGACTTTATCTCTGCGTAACCACGTCACGGTTTTTTCATGCGTTTTTGGTCACCTGACTTTTGCTGTGATTTCGGCTAATTTCAAACTCGATTTTTGATTAATTGAAAGCATAAAGATAAAAAAATAATTGCACTGCTCAAATATATTCGTCGGATAACACTAGAAAATACAAAAAAATATTCATTTTCCTCACTTGTGCAAGTTCCTCATAGCCAACACATTTTGGAAAGCTATTGCGACAGTAAATAAACACTGCGCCGAAACCTTCATTGTATCTTTAAGTTTGTTTCCCAAACAGCAATTTGAAATGTATTCTGTTTCTTTGCAGTGGTTATATTTTTACTAGTCCAAGATCACTAAAAATTGGGTCAGAAAATGAACTGCAATTCCTCCGATTTGGAAAACTGGATGCCGGCAAAGTTACAGTTAAGCTGCATTATTCTGAATCTTACAATGGCAACGAAACCCTTGCATCCGAAAAAGAATTCGACCTTCCTGCAGGTATAGGTGGTTTTTCTACTTTTCGTGATCTATTAAATTTATCCTATTGTGTAAAAATTATATAAAAAGTCGAATGTTGTTAAATAAGTCCATTTTTACTTTCAATTACCCGTATGTATACATAGAGTAATCAAAGTATAGCATTCGGTCAACAAAAAAACAAAAAACGAAAAGAAAAAAAAATACTTTTTCAAGTTTTGGAACATCCTGATTTCAAAAAAGTTGTCTAGAAAAAATGTCTGTATGTGTCTGTGGTCAGCATAACTCCCGAACAAATTGACCTAGGATGTTAAAATTTGGTATGCGGGTTAGCGTGACTATGAGACCTACCATTAAGGTTTTAGTCAAAATCGCGCTTACGCATAAGGTTTTCAAAGATTGCTAAAAAAAAACGGCTCAAACGATTTTGATAAAAAATCATTATGGTAATGCCTCTCAAGTTGTTCTAAACATCCCCAACTCCAAAATTCCCATACAAATGTTTTAATGGCGTAAAAAGTTGAAAAACGAATTACTTTAACTCGGATTTCTCTTTCCTGGAGCATACATCATCAACGATCGTTTTGAATTCTTTCTTTAGTTTCACTTATAAGAAAGGATAATATAAGAATTATGGAAAAGTATATTGTCAAAATAATCAATTTTGCTAATTCAAAAAAAGGTAAATGACACAAATTGACATTAGTATTATAGTGTAATTGAAAGTTGTGCTATGTTCCACACCCCTAGTTTTGTCTCCTTCTGGAAAACCTGGGAAATACAATGTAGAGTTAGAAAAATAATACAAAAGCATTGTTTTTCCTCACATTCAACGGTGGCCAACCTTTCCGGTCAAATCTCTGGTCTGGTCAAGCCCAAAACTTCCAACTCCTCTTTGCCAAGTTTCTGCAAACATAGACACTTTACTTTTTGTGTAAAAATTAATTATTGTTACCATTTGTATCTTTCCTTGACGCAGAATCCACATTTGTTGAAAGTCAAGAAATTACTGCTTCGTTTTGGCCAAGTTCAGCAAGAAGTTTTAATTGAAAGAAACAGAAGTCGCAATTTTCGATTTGATCTGTTTAACCTTTAACTGCTGTGGTTGGGAAGTTGGAGGTTCCTTTGCGTGAGAGCAACACATGGTCCATATTGCGCCAAACAAATTGGTGAACATCACTTTAAAGTTTAAGAAACATAGTATCAGAAAAATTATTATAAAATTCAAAGATGAGATATTTTAGGGGTTGGAAGCATTCCACAAATCTGACGTGTTTTTTACTTATATTGCCTTGTATCAATTTACAGTGCCACGTGAGATTAGCATGTATTCAAAATTTAAACCGAAATACTTGAAAATTCGATCAAAATACTGCTTCTATGTCAATTCTGTGGAAAATTAGTGATGATACGAATTGGAATTACAGGAAAGAAATTGGTAATTAAGAGAAACAATTTATTACAAAATATTTAATTTGGCAACATTTTACTGGCAAATATTGAAAAACTAGCGAGATGTTTTAAGGTATACGTATAGGTTTCAACATTTTTTTTTTAATTTTCAATTTAAAAATTAGACATTTGCACCTTGAAAAGTACATCATTTGTTAAACTGTTTCCAATAAGAATTTTTTTTAATTTTTTCAAATTTAATAATTAATTAACATTTAATCAACTAATTAGGCTAATTTCGAACGGTAATGACAAAAATTATAATTAACCCACAGATACAATTTTGATGCTCAATAATGCGGAATACTCTGCTCTATGTTTTGACCCTATTAACAGAATTTTACAGTGTGCATATATTGTGATATCTTGCTTTAACTGAATCTATTAGAAAAATCGAAGTTTATTTATACAGAATCTTATCTTTAAAATTCAATTAAAAAAATATTTATTTTCAAATCCCTTATTATTTAGGGTCAAAACATTTAACAATGTACGCAGATTAAATAGCAAAAAACAAATTTCAAAAAATATTATTTAAACTGGAGTTATTATTGTTTGAATGAAATGCAAAATAGAAAAAACTACAATCTGCGAATAACTTTTAAAAAAGTATGTTTTATATAAAAAACTGTTATTATTATACTAATTATTATATATTTTCTTTTTAGTATGCTCCTCCATCATAGGGTTTCCTTCTTTTGTGTTTTTATTTTGCTTTTGTTTTTTACGGCTTTACAAATCTTCCCCGATTTTTGAGAGTTTTGCGATTTGAAGCCTATACGTATACCTTAAGCTTGGCGTCCACTATCGCTAAGCAGAGCAGAGCGGAGTGGATTAGAGCCAATTACAAGGCTGTCAACGTCCATTGTAGCTCGAGGCTCGTGCTATGGTAGACATTGGCAGCCTTGTAATTGGCTCTAATCCACTCCGCTCTGATCTGCTCTGCTTAGCGATAGTGGACACCAAGCTTTACACTCTGCCATCAAACTTAACAGGATTGCATTAGTTTTTATTGACAGGAGCCTTATTTGTATTTTTTTATTGAGTGCGCCAAAGGAGAAAGGAACGGTCCTGGTTACGACTAATTCATTTACTGTTTTTGATTATGTGAATAATTGTTTCTCTTATTTTTCAGGGCAAAAAGAAAACTTTTTGAATTTTTTTGTGGATCCTTTTCTCAGCGACTCTGTTTACAATGGAAGGATAGAAGTGGATGGAAATCTTGGTGACGAAAAAATCGCAGGAAGTGACAAAGTATACTTTTCTTCGCCAAAGACAAACATAATAGTCATCCAAACAGACAAACCTCTGTATAAGCCTGGGCAAGAAGGTAAATTCTAACTTACGTAGAAATTTTTTTTAAAAAATGAAGTTGAATTTTTAATTTTTATATTTCTCGACAAGGATTTGGGTTTGCATGGACAATTCTGGCATTTTTTATTTGATTTTTTTATTCAATTCTAAATGTTTCGAAAAGGCCATAAATAGAAAAATTTGTGCTCAATGAGCTTTTAATTTTTTTAATTTGCAATCAAAGTTTCCCTGTTAGACGTTGCCGAGTATACGATTCATTAGACTCGAATTGAATGTGATGTCATGGCTTCCCAAACATCTTTGCTTGAAATGCGGCAGCGGAAACTAGTTTTGCAAGTTTCTCGTAAATCGTGCCAACCTGTACGTGATTTGGCAATTGTCTACCAGCGCCAACTATTTCAGCGCCAACTATTTGGCAGAAACCTAACGATAACCATAGAGACAGTATGAACCCTTGACGTCACAGATTTTGTTGTGTGTGTTTTAATCGGACTGGTTTTGGCTGGGTTTTGAGGCATTTTGTTTTCTTAATATTTAAATAACTAATATTTTTAAAGAACTTTTGTTTAAATGTTTGATATCAGAAAGAAATTCTTTATAAATATAATCTAATTTCACTCGTTTTTAAAAAATGCGGGAATTATCCATTGTATTTACTTTAATTGGGTACAATACCGAAATTTCGTTAAAAATCTTTTTCTTTTTTCTTTTTTTTTCTCGTACACACCGAAGGAAATGATGTTTTTACCTTATTCCTTCGGTGATTAGAACGCTAAGATATTACCTGTTATTTAAACATCACTAATGGGCGTAACGCATGGAAACGTCTGCTTAAAGTGCGTTTTTCGAACACTAGTTTTTTTCACAGATGTTGCAAATTCAAATCGATATATCTCTAGAATCATTCAAAATTTTGGTGCATTTAATTTATATAGTTTTTAAAAAAAAATTCCTCACATAATTTTATTTTTTAAATTCCATTTTAAAATGTAACATTTAGCGTAAAGTATAACATAAAAAAAAAAAGCAAAAATTTCAATATTTTAACTTTGAAAATTTTTAGAATTTTTTCTAATTCACCCACCCAAATTCTGTGAATACCGTATTTTCTATATATAATCATGCAGAAAAATCTCACTTTGAAAAAAATTATTTTTTCTTGACTTGTATTTAAATATGAAAACATCAATTGTTATGGATTTTTCTTGGTTTTTAAATTTTTTTAAAAATAAATTAACACAACATTTAAAAAAAAAAAAAAAAACATTATCTCAAAGAAATATAAATAGCATTTCTTACATAAGATAAATTTTTGACTAAAAGTAATTATAAATATATTCTTTTTTATATATTTGGTATCCATTTTATTTTTAGTTTCTCTAAAGGACCATAAACTTTTCTTTCCGTTGGCTAACAATTCGATTATTTTACAGTGAAATGCCGTGTACTGAAATTGAATAAGCAACTGAAGCCGTCTCTAAACGAATCGGATGTAAGTAGTATTTTAAAGTGTTTAAAGTAGAATTAAGCACCATATGCAAGAGCACCATAAACATTTATTTATGTTATATTTCTTATTTACGATTTCATTAAATTGTTAAAACATTTAAAATGGTTATGAAATTTTGTTTTTAAAAGTTGATTAGAAATTTAAACTAAAAAGCTGTATAGCGCCTAACACGGCCATTGAAAAATGAATACAACAAATATTTCAACTTAAGGAGTCAAAAATAAAAATTCCTCAATTTTTGTCCGAAATTCATGAAACTTTTTGTGCAGTTCAATAGCAATTAGATGAAACACAATTCAAAATTTCAAAAATTTATATTGATTTTTTTTTTTCAAAAAATTAAATTTTTATTGAAAAATTTTGCGTTTTTTCCTTAATTTTAAAAACGCTCCTTGCGATTCAAATTTTTTGCAATCTGTCTCAATTTTTGTGTACAAGCTAATCGAATATATATTGACATAATTATGCATGGATTTTGAATTTGACTCATTGGTTAATTATTTAAAAGTAAAACTTGGGTACAACCGCAAAAAATTTAAACTTTTTAAATAGTAGCATTACGAAAATTGCAGTAAAACAATAAAAAAATACCAGATTCCAAAATCCATGCACAATTGTGTTCAAAACAGTATAGTAAACAATATCTCCAAATTTAAAAAAAATACATCAACTTTTGAATCGCAAGGAACAAATCGAATACCCTAAAAATCTTAAAATACACATGAAGAGAAAAATGCAATTTAAGCAAATGAAAAACAGACGATTTCTGATATGCGCGCTTACGAAAACTCAAATAATATTCTTAATTCATCTCGGATCAGCAAAAGTAAGGTATGTACTGAAAGCTAGAATTTCAGGCTATATTTTCCCACTAAAATATAAAAATCGAAAAATTTTGAAATTTTTGCCTTAACAGTCCCCTTAATATACATTAGGTATTTATTAAAAATTCAATATTTTTCTCTTAATATTATGGAAATAAAAAAATACAAAAAAAAATTCTGGTATTTGTAAAAAATAATTAAACAAAAAAATTTTAATGTTTTTAATGAAGAACCTACTGAGAAACTACTTTGCGCGTTAATTCAACACTGAAATTGAGTGTATCATTTGGATCTTCACTGGCAACAGAAAACGGCGCTATTAATACATTTGAAAGTTACCATCAATCAAATAGATTATCTTTCTATTCATAAACGTAGCGTTGATTCTGTTGTCAGTGTGTGTTTGGTGTTTGCATCTAATTTTAAATAATAAAAATATCTCTAACAGCAAAATGAACTGTAAAGTACGTTTCATTATTTTTGAATTAAAAATTAATGTGAATTTATACATTCATGTTTAAATATCTTTTATTTATTCTGATTAAAGCAATTTTTTGGTAATAGGAATGAGTTTCAAGAATGATCAGCCAAAATTTAAGTTACAATACTCAGAGCAATTGAACTTGCAGTACTCAGAGCAATTGAACTTGCAGTACTCGGAGCAATTGAACTTGCAGTACTCAGAGCAATTGAACTTGCAATACTCAGAGCAATTGAACTTGCAGTACTCAGAGCAATTGAACTTGCAGTACTCATTTCAATTGAACTTGCAATACTCAGAGCAGTTGAACTTGCAATACTCAGAGCAATTGAACTTGCAATACTCAGAGCAATTGAACTTGCAGTACTCAGAGCAATTGAACTTGCAATACTCAGAGCAATTTAACTTGCAGTACTCAGAGCAGTTGAACTTGCAATACTCAGAGCAGTTTAACTTGCAGTACTCAGAGCAGTTTAACTTGCAGTACTCAGAGCAATTTAACTTGCAATACTCAGAGCAGTTGAACTTGCAATACTCAGAGCAGTTTAACTTGCAGTACTCAGAGCAGTTTAACTTGCAGTACTCAGAGCAGTTTAACTTGCAGTACTCAGAGCAGTTTAACTTGCAGTACTCAGAGCAGTTTAACTTGCAGTACTCAGAGCAATTTAACTTGCAATACTCAGAGCAGTTGAACTTGCAATACTCAGAGCAGTTGAACTTGCAATACTCAGAGCAGTTGAACTTGCAGTACTCAGAGCAGTTTAACTTGCAGTACTCAGAGCAATTTAACTTGCAGTACTCAGAGCAATTTAACTTGCAATACTCAGAGCAATTTAACTTGCAATACTCAGAGCAATTTAACTTGCAATACTCAGAGCTATTTAACTTGCAATACTCAGAGCAATTGAACTTGCAATACTCAGAGCAATTGAACTTGCAATACTCAGAGCAATTGAACTTGCAATACTCAGAGCAATTGAACTTGCAATACTCAGAGCAATTGAACTTGCAATACTCAGAGCAATTGAACTTGCAATACTCAGAGCAATTGAACTTGCAATACTCAGAGCAATTGAACTTGCAATACTCAGAGCAATTGAACTTGCAGTACTCAGAGCAATTGAACTTGCAGTACTCAGAGCAGTTGAACTTGCAATACTCAGAGCAATTGAACTTGCAATACTCAGAGCAATTGAACTTGCAATACTCAGAGCAGTTGAACTTGCAATACTCAGAGCAATTGAACTTGCAATACTCAGAGCAATTGAACTTGCAATACTCAGAGCAATTGAACTTGCAATACTCAGAGCAATTGAACTTGCAATACTCAGAGCAATTGAACTTGCAATACTCAGAGCAATTGAACTTGCAATACTCAGAGCAATTGAACTTGCAATACTCAGAGCAATTGAACTTGCAATACTCAGAGCAATTGAACTTGCAATACTCAGAGCAATTGAACTTGCAATACTCAGAGCAATTGAACTTGCAATACTCAGAGCAATTGAACTTGCAATACTCAGAGCAATTGAACTTGCAATACTCAGAGCAATTGAACTTGCAATACTCAGAGCAGTTGAACTTGCAATACTCAGAGCAGTTTAACTTGCAGTACTCAGAGCAGTTTAACTTGCAGTACTCAGAGCAGTTGAACTTGCAGTACTCAGAGCAGTTTAACTTGCAGTACTCAGAGCAGTTTAACTTGCAGTACTCAGAGCAATTTAACTTGCAATACTCAGAGCAGTTGAACTTGCAATACTCAGAGCAGTTGAACTTGCAGTACTCAGAGCAGTTGAACTTGCAGTACTCAGAGCAGTTGAACTTGCAGTACTCATAGCAATTTAACTTGCAGTACTCAGAGCAATTTAACTTGCAATACTCAGAGCAATTTAACTTGCAATACTCAGAGCAATTTAACTTGCAATACTCAGAGCTATTTAACTTGCAATACTCAGAGCAATTGAACTTGCAATACTCAGAGCAATTTAACTTGCAATACTCAGAGCAATTTAACTTGCAATACTCAGAGCAATTGAACTTGCAATACTCAGAGCAATTGAACTTGCAATACTCAGAGCAATTGAACTTGCAATACTCAGAGCAATTGAACTTGCAATACTCAGAGCAATTGAACTTGCAGTACTCAGAGCAATTTAACTTGCAGTACTCAGAGCAGTTGAACTTGCAATACTCAGAGCAATTGAACTTGCAATACTCAGAGCAATTGAACTTGCAATACTCAGAGCAATTGAACTTGCAATACTCAGAGCAATTGAACTTGCAATACTCAGAGCAATTGAACTTGCAGTACTCAGAGCAATTTAACTTGCAGTACTCAGAGCAGTTGAACTTGCAATACTCAGAGCAATTGAACTTGCAATACTCAGAGCAATTGAACTTGCAATACTCAGAGCAATTGAACTTGCAATACTCAGAGCAATTGAACTTGCAATACTCAGAGCAATTGAACTTGCAATACTCAGAGCAATTGAACTTGCAATACTCAGAGCAATTGAACTTGCAATACTCAGAGCAATTGAACTTGCAATACTCAGAGCAATTGAACTTGCAATACTCAGAGCAATTGAACTTGCAATACTCAGAGCAATTGAACTTGCAATACTCAGAGCAATTGAACTTGCAATACTCAGAGCAATTGAACTTGCAATACTCAGAGCAATTGAACTTGCAATATTCAGAGCAATTGAACTTGCAATACTCAGAGCAATTGAACTTGCAATACTCAGAGCAATTGAACTTGCAATACTCAGAGCAATTGAACTTGCAATACTCAGAGCAATTGAACTTGCAATACTCAGAGCAGTTGAACTTGCAATACTCAGAGCAGTTGAACTTGCAGTACTCAGAGCAGTTGAACTTGCAGTACTCAGAGCAGTTTAACTTGCAGTACTCAGAGCAGTTTAACTTGCAGTACTCAGAGCAGTTGAACTTGCAGTACTCAGAGCAATTGAACTTGCAATACTCAGAGCAATTGAACTTGCAATACTCAGAGCAATTGAACTTGCAATACTCAGAGCAATTGAACTTGCAATACTCAGAGCAATTGAACTTGCAATACTCAGAGCAATTGAACTTGCAATACTCAGAGCAATTGAACTTGCAATACTCAGAGCAATTGAACTTGCAATACTCAGAGCAATTGAACTTGCAATACTCAGAGCAGTTGAACTTGCAATACTCAGAGCAGTTGAACTTGCAGTACTCAGAGCAGTTGAACTTGCAGTACTCAGAGCAGTTTAACTTGCAGTACTCAGAGCAGTTGAACTTGCAGTACTCAGAGCAGTTTAACTTGCAGTACTCAGAGCAGTTGAACTTGCAGTACTCAGAGCTATTTAACTTGCAATACAGAATGTGGTAATGAGTGGGTGGGTGCTTTAGGTAACTCTTACAGTATTGAAAGACCAACAAGTTTAACAATTATTATAAACGTTCAAAAGCTAACCCTTCGTGAATTAATTTACGTTCTTGCGTAAAATTATGCCGTAGTAATTTCGTACCACCTTACTAAAAGCACATTCATCGACATTTATAAAATACAGATAAAACTCCAAAGGAGAAATATATTTTAAAGTACAATGTCCACAATACAATGTTTTAAATACAATTTAATATGTACAATTTTCTTAAATGTCCACTAGTTGCACATCTCGTAGAATATTTCATCTCATATTTGATTAAATTTGCTTCTCCTTTACAGGTTGGCGATGTTTACGTCGAAGATCCAAAAGGAACCCGACTGTTTCAATTTGATAAACTTCCACTTCAAAATGGTAACAGTTTGCAAATTTATCATTTCCCAAAGTTTATTTTGACAAAAAGTAATAATGCCTCTATACCATGTAATATTTCAATTATTGTCCTGTTAATCATCCCAGTCCAATGATAAAAAAGGGCATTGCAAAATTTTCCCTGGGCGTCCGATTTTTAAACGAATATGTCGTGAATGAAGATTGATTTATCCAATCACTCATGCGATTAGACAATCTCTAATGAATATATTCCAATAGAACTAGGCTAGGCCATTTTTGAGTCCTACTTCTTTATCTTTTTTTTTTTTTTTTTTTTTTTCTTTTTGACATAGTAAAAGTAGGGACAAGTTTGTGGATGGAATCTGTGGAGACCTAATGAAGCCCCTTCCCGTCTTCAATCGGGCTGAAACTTGGAAGATAGATTCGATAACGATGACAATGCATTCTATCAAATTTTGGGGCTGTAACTGTCACTAAAAGATCGCATTTACGGAATATTAATGCCGACCAAGCGGTATAGTGGTTAGCGTGCTAGCTTCTAGACCGCGAGGTTGCGGGTTCCGAGTCCCGTGTTAGGCATGGGTGTTTGTAAATGTATGTTGGCTTGTCAAATGACGAATGTTTCGGCGCATTATAGCCCTCGTGTTGCTGACGGCGCCAGGTAGTAATCAGAATACAACCAACCAACAGAATATTAATAAACCAACTTGCCGTCATCCAATCACACTAAAATAGCATTTAACCGATCATTAAAGAAACTCTTTTATGTTGCAATTTAAAAAAAAAGGCAATTGTCTTAATCAGACTAAATAAATGATATTTGAATGTGAATGCAAAAATTCGTCTTTAAATTCTTTATATTAACTTCGCTTTGTATGTTTATTTGTTTGTATGTTTGTTAGTTTGTCGATGGGTGCGGAATCTGCTGATGCCTAACTAACCTAATTGCCGTCATCCAATAGGGCTGAAACTTTTCAGATAGATTCGATGACTATGACAATCCATTCGATCAAATTTTGGGGCTGTTACTGTCGCTAAAAGGTCACTTTTACGGAATACTAATAAACCAACTTGCCGTCATTCAATCGCATTAAAAAAAGCCATGAACCGACCATTGTTGAAAGCCAAGATGTTTTTTAATAAATAAATATTGAACATACTTCAATCAGAATAAATAAATGATGTCTGGATGACGTTCACGTTTATATTTAATACATAAAATTTTGAAACGTTGTTTGCCGTACACTTTGCCGATATAAATATTTTTAATATGAGTGCTGTGTGTTAACGAATATAAATATTGTTGCGTTGGACGGGTTTCTAAAGACTTGAAGCCAAAGCAGATCAAAACTTGCAGAAATTTATTCCAATACAACTCTTCACAGATTCCTTTACAACTCCAGAACTTCTCGTTCTAGTAGACACAATACAGCTCTATACACAACAATAGAGCACAAACAGCAGTTAAACTTGACACACAAATGCTAAATCGCCGCAAAAGACAATGCAATACAGTTCGCTTTAGAACTACTCTGAATACTCACTGGGACTCAGTATCTCAACTCAGTAACTCCAGTCAACTCACCAGTCAACTAATTCAATTTCTAACCTAACTCCAGTCAACTAACTGACTAACCAACCAACTCCACTCACGGCCGGTCTTATATAGGAGTCAATACTTCGTGAATCTTCTAGAGATAGATATTTGGAGAACTTTCCAGATCGTAGTCAAAAGGTCCTATACATGTACATGGGGACCGAAAATGTCGCCAAATTTGGCGACAAAAATTAGTCGCCAAAACCGTCGCCAGCTTGGCTATATCTCGCCAATTCGGCGAGATTGCCGTTACCGTAATGTTAAATGCCCTTGCTCCTTGTAAAACTTGCTTCCCAGCGTTATCTCTGTAAAACTCGTTATCAAGCATCAAGACCCATATTGCAG
This sequence comes from Linyphia triangularis, assembly GCA_963978545.1. Lineage (NCBI taxonomy): Eukaryota > Metazoa > Arthropoda > Arachnida > Araneae > Linyphiidae > Linyphia > Linyphia triangularis. The sequence goes on along the minus strand of OZ021723.1, from coordinate 8,731,512 downwards.
GGAAGTCAAGTTAAGACGAACTATTGCACTGCCTTATGCGAAATGTACATAAATTTTCCTATTTACAAAATTAACACTACGAAATATTTACAAATGTACAAAAATTCGTAACAAAATTAACAATGCATATTATACATATAAACAGAGTTCTCCAAAATGCTTGAAATCTGCGTGAACACGCATTGAAAATCAATTTCACCCCATAGAAGTAACCTGAAGCGTGAATTCTCTTCATCGGCACATCATGGTTAAATTTTTAAAATAATCCTCCATTTTATAAAATCAGAGATCATCTTAGCCGTTTTTCGAAGGGCGGCGCTAGTTCCCCTGCCCTTTATCTTTGAAAATAGCGCCCTTTTCTGAAGAAATACTGGACTAAAAGAAATTCTAAGACTGGTTCAGATCCATCGCCTGCGTTTTTTCGGGATATCGTAAATCGTCAAGTTTTACTTCTCCGTCATTAAGTGCGATAGTTTCAATAGCGTTGCCGGCATTTTCCCGATAGTTTCCGAGGTATCGCCTGTATTTGCCCGAAAATTTCGCGGGTCACCAATGTGGTGTCACCGAACGGCGTAGTGTTAATAGTTAGTTTAATAGTCCGAGAGGCGACTGCAATTTTTGGACCCCATCGAACATCATTCTGAATTTTTTTATAGAAATCGGAGAAAAGTGAGTAGATTAGGAATCCTCTGGTCTGCCTTGGCAAAAATGGCCGAAACTGGTCAAAAATCGATTTGGAATAAGTTGAACTAAAATCCGATTGCCATATATGTCATAACTTTCAGAAACACCTCCTGGGAGTTTCCGGCTGGTTGAACCCCCTGATGAGAAACCAGTCGGAGGCTCCAGTTCAATATTTAATACTTTACTTTGTCTATATTATATTACTGTAGCAAGTTAAAATTTTACACTATTTTATTGTGCAGTGAAATGAGATCAGATTGGATCTATAAAAACTATGTCATTCATAGGAATGATGTTGGATACAGTAAACCAAATTAAGTTGTCATGCTTGGAAAGGTATTCATTACCTGAGCGATGATGTTATGGCATTTAAGGCGTCTTCTCACTTTAGGCACCTCGAAAATAGGCTATTTTCGCGATTTTTTTTCGAGGATTTTTGCAAACAATTATGGTATAAAATGGAGATCCTATATAATAAACACATCTTTCAAGTACAAGAAATTTTTATTTTTTTTATTTTTTTTGAACAATTATTATAATAAAACAGTAGCATCGAAAAACCCGTGTAGAAATGTAATGTTCGTGGCTTGTTGATGAAATTTCGGAAACTATCCGGGCGATTGTCATGAAATTTGAATGACATATTCTTCATAGATATGGCTATAGCGCATATCATCAGATTTTTGAAATTTTGATTTGAAGTATTTTTTTTTTTACAAAAAACTGCAAAAAAACGCGTTTTTTTTTTTTACTTTTTCGAAAAACGTGCGCCATTTTGTTATTTTCGCGAATATCAAAAATCTGATGATATGCGCTATAGCCATAACTATGAAGAATATGTCATTCAAATTTCATGACAATCGGCCGGATAGTTTCCGAAATTTCATCAACAAGCCACGAACATTACATTTCTACACGGGTTTTTCGATGCTACTGTTTTATTATAATAATTGTTCAAAAAAATAAAAAAATAAAAATTTCTTGTACTTGAAAGATGTGTTTATTATATAGGATCCATTTTATCCCATAATTGTTTGCAAAAAATCCTCGAAAAAAAATCGCAAAAATAGCCTATTTTCGAGGTGCCTAAAGTGAGAAGACGTCTTAAATAGACACTGTTAAATTAAGAACCTAAGTTTTGATAAATTTCAAATTAAAAAAAGTGATTAAAGTATGTTTACTGAAAGAAAAAAATGTCGATTTATAGTAAAACCCAACCTTCAGAATTAAAAAAAATAAAAGTTTTTCTCTTTGTAACACTTAACTATATTACAGTAGTAGGGTACTACATATTTCTATCTTTTAATAGGTTTTAACGAATTAGAATTTCCGTTATCCGAAGAACCCGTCCTCGGAACCTGGACTGTCACACTTCAAACTGGCAATGACACTCAATCAACAACATTTGAAGTAAAAGAATATGGTAAGTTAGTCTAAAAATTGTACTTTGAGTTTGCAAGGTTCATTAGGTAAAAGCAGTGTAATCTGAACTATCGATGTTTTCCTTATTGGATTATAGGCAGTTTCTTCATTGGATAGACAGTTTATACATTGGATAGACAGTTTATACATTGGATTATAGACAGTTTCCTCATTGGATTGTAGACAGTTTCTACATTGGATTATCGGCAGTCTCCTCATTGGATTATAGACAGTTTCTTTATTGGTTTATAGGCATTTTCCATATTTAATCATAGAAAGTTTCCCCATTTGATTATAGACAGTTTCCTCATTGTAGTGTAGATAGTTTCCTCATTGGATTGTAGACGGTTTCTACATTGGATTATCGGCAGTCTCCTCATTGGATTATAGACAGTTTCTTTATTGGTTTATAGGCATTTTCCATATTTAATCATAGAAAGTTTCCCCATTTGATTATAGACAGTTTCCTCATTGTAGTGTAGATAGTTTCCTCATTGGATTGTAGACGGTTTCTACATTGGATTATCGGCAGTCTCCTCATTGGATTATAGACAGTTTCTTTATTGGTTTATAGGCATTTTCCATATTGAATCATAGAAAGTTTCCCCATTTGATTATAGACAGTTTCCTCATTGTAGTGTAGACAGTTTCCTCATTGGATTGTAGACAGTTTCTACATTGGATTATCGGCAGTCTCCTCATTGGATTATAGACAGTTTCTTTATTGGTTTATAGGCATTTTCCATATTGAATCATAGAAAGTTTCCCCATTTGATTATAGACAGTTTCCTCATTGTAGTGTAGACAGTTTCCTCATTGGATTGTAGACAGTTTCTACATTGGATTATCGGCAGTCTCCTCATTGGATTATAGACAGTTTCTTTATTGGTTTATAGGCATTTTCCATATTGAATCATAGAAAGTTTCCCCATTTGATTATAGACAGTTTCCTCATTGTAGTGTAGATAGTTTCCTCATTGGATTTTAGACGGTTTCCTCATCGGATATCGACGGTTTCCTCATTGGATTATAGACAGTTTCTTTATTGGTTTATAGGCATTTTCCATATTGAATCATAGAAAGTTTCCCCATTTGATTATAGACAGTTTCCTCATTGTAGTGTAGACAGTTTCCTCATTGGATTGTAGACGGTTTCTACATTGGATTATCGGCAGTCTCCTCATTGGATTATAGACAGTTTCTTTATTGGTTTATAGGCATTTTCCATATTGAATCATAGAAAGTTTCCCCATTTGATTATAGACAGTTTCCTCATTGTAGTGTAGACAGTTTCCTCATTGGATTGTAGACAGTTTCTACATTGGATTATCGGCAGTCTCCTCATTGGATTATAGACAGTTTCTTTATTGGTTTATAGGCATTTTCCATATTGAATCATAGAAAGTTTCCCCATTTTATTATAGACAGTTTCCTCATTGTAGTGTAGATAGTTTCCTCATTGGATTGTAGACGGTTTCCTCATCGGATATCGACGGTTTCCTCATTGGATATCGACAGTTTTCTTTGCAATATTATTGATCCTTTATCAATCAGAAAGATAACCAATCTTGTAACTTCAAGATAATACTGATTATCTTGTAGAAATTATTATTTTTATCTTATCTTGAATGTGTAAATTCAATGAACTCCTTTTGATATATAACTGTTCTTTAATTGCCACTCATGGTATCACAATAAAAAAAAAAGTTTTTTTTTTAACAATATTTTTAAAAATTTACTGAAGTTGGAAACTTTTGTTATTTTCTGATAAAATTTAATAATCCTAGTTTCAACGTGACCGAATATTCCATAGATTAATAATCTATTCGATTTTTTTTTTTTTATTTCAGGTCTCTTTAAGAGCTGAAATCGCCACGTACTTTTTTTTTTAGCCATTAGATGTTAATAATAATATACTAAAAAAACAAAAACATTGAAATTTTTTTTCCCATAAACAAAATTCCCGATAAAGACGTAAAAAAACGTTCAAGTTACCAGAGCTTAAGGAATATCCATGATGTTGAAGACTTTTGCGGCACAATAACCGCTGTTTCGCCAACAGCGACTAAGTAAATGCTACAGAGAACATAATTGAAACTGAATTACCGGCTGGATATTCAGAGCTACAAAGCCCTCGTGGAAGTGCATTATTTTTTTCTAAAAAATGTTGCGAGTCCGGTTATCTAATTTTAATTTTCTTTTTAGTATAACTGCCCCTCCAGATTAGACACTTGATCATGATCCCTTACTATACATGTACTCAAATTTATGAAGATATACCGATTAAATCGGGCTCTATACAACGCCGGCTTAATTACAAACAATATTTATAATGGACAATTCCCGCATTTTATAAGTTTTTTTTTTATTATTATTCTAAATGTTTTAAAAAGGCCATAAACACACAAATTTCTGCTCAATGCGCTTTTTCTTTTTTGTTTTTTTTTTTTAATTTGCAATCAAAATTTCCCTGTTAGAAGTTGGCGAGAAAACGATTCATTGAATGTGACGTCAAGAGATCCCGAACATCTTGGCTTGAAATGCGGCAGGGGAAACCAGTTTTGCAAGTTTGTCGCAAATCGCGTCAACCTGTACTTGATATGGCAATGGTCTACCAGCTCCAACTATTTCAACGCCAACTATTTGGCAGAAACCTCACGTTAACCTTTAACTGCTGTAAGCGGTCTGACAGACCGCGGGTAATTTTTTGTGGAATGCTTCCACCCCCTAAAATATCTCATCTTTGACTTTTATTTTAATTTTTCTGATACTATGTTTCTTAAACTTTAAACTGATGTTCACAAATTTGTGTGGCGCAGTATGGACCATGTGTTGCTCTTGCGCCAAAAACCTCAAACCACCCAACCACAGCAGTTGAAGGTTAACCATAGAACACTAGGATCCCTTGACGTCATAGATTTTGTTGTGCGTTTTGATCGGACTAATTTTGTCTCCGTTTTAAGGCGTTTTCTCTTCTTAATATTTAAATAACTAATTTTTTTTTTAAGAACTTTTGTTTAAATATTTGGAATCGGAAAGAAATTCTTCATAAATACAAACTAATTTCACTCGTTTTTAAAAAATGCCGGATTTGTCCATTGTGTAATGGGATGCGGGGGTTCTTGGACTGAAAAATCAAAAACTCTAAGCACGCTCATTGGTTAACTTTGAAATGGTGTCTTGTTCTTTTCAGTACTACCTAAATTCGAAGTAAAGGTCAAGTTTCCTTCCTTTGTGCTGGCTGATGCAAAGATTGTTCCCGTGGAAGTATGCGCAAAGTAGGTTTCTTATTATATATTTCATTTTGAACTCTTTATAAATAAAATACAGTTCAACCCCGCTAACATGAAGTCGATGGAAACACTGAAATTGTTCGTGTTAACTGCATTTCGTGTTAAACGAAAAAATTAACGTTAAGTTTTTAAGTACGGATAACTCCTTTTACTTCGCATTAAACGAGATTTCATGTTAAACGAATAAATTAACGTTAAGTTTTAAGTACGGGGAACTCCTTCTACTTCGCGTTAAACGGGATTTCATGTTAAACGAAAAAATTAACGTTAAGTTTTAAGTACTCTGAACTCCTTCTACTTCGCATTAAACGAGATTTCATGTTAAACGAATAAATTAACGTTAAGTTTTAAGTACTGGGAACTCCTTCTACTTCGCATTAAACGAGATTTCATGTTAAACGAATAAATTAACGTTAAGTTTTAAGTACTGGGAACTCCTTCTACTTCGCATTAAACGAGATTTCATGTTAAACGAATAAATTAACGTTAAGTTTTAAGTACGGGGAACTCCTTCTACTTCGCATTAAACGAGATTTCATGTTAAACGAATAAATTAACGTTAAGTTTTAAGTACGGGGAACTCCTTTTACTTCGCGTTAAACGGGATTTCATGTTAAGCGATTTCGAGTTAACGGGGTTTGAGTGCATGCTTTAGAGAAATAACTCTTGATAGTTGCTCACATCCTTCAAATTCGCCGACCAAGCGGTATAGTGGTTAGCGTGCTGGCTTCTAAACCGCGAGGTTGCGTGTTCGAGTCCCGTGTAGGCATGGGTGTTTGTAAATGTATGTTGGTTTGTTAAATGACGAAATGTTTCGGCGCATTATAGCCCTCGTGTTGCTGACGGCGCCAGATAATCTGAATACAACCAACCAACCTCCTTCAAATTCAGACAACACTCAACTGTCCAAAGCATGTTGTAATGATGTTTAGAAGAGTAATTGTCATTGCGTAAGTTCTTGCGAGAAACTACCTGATGACAATTACTCTTCTAAACATCGTTACAACGTGCTTTGGACTGTTGAGTGTTGTCTGAATTTGAAGGAGGTGAGCACCTATCAGGAGTTATTTCTCTACTTCGCGTTAAACGGGATTTCATATTAAACGATTTCGCGTTAACGGGGTTTGAGTGCATGCTCTAGAGAAATAACTCTTGATAGGTGCTCACCTCCTTCAAATTCAGACGACGCTCAACAGTCCAAAGCATGTTGTAACGATGTTTAGAAGAGTAATTGTCATTGCGTAAGTTCTTGCGAGAAACTACCTGATGACAATTACTCTTCTAAACATCGTTATAACGTGCTTTGGACTGTTGAGTGTTGTCTGAATTTGAAGGAGGGGAGCACCTATCAGGAGTTATTTCTCTACTTCGCGTTAAACGGGATTTCATATTAAACGATTTCGCGTTAACGGGGTTTGAGTGCATGCTCTAGAGAAATAACTCTTGATAGGTGCTCACCTCCTGCAAATTCAGACGACGCTCAACCGTCCAAAGCATGTTGTAACGATGTTTAGAAGAGTAATTGTCATTGCGTAAGTTCTTGCGAGAAACTACCTGATGACAATTACTCTTCTAAACATCGTTACAACGTGCTTTGGACTGTTGAGTGTTGTCTGAATTTGAAGGAGGGGAGCACCTATCAGGAGTTATTTCTCTACTTCGCGTTAAACGGGATTTCATATTAAACGATTTCGCGTTAACGGGGTTTGAGTGCATGCTCTAGAGAAATAACTCTTGATAGGTGCTCACCTCCTGCAAATTCAGACGACGCTCAACCGTCCAAAGCATGTTGTAACGATGTTTAGAAGAGTAATTGTCATTGCGTAAGTTCTTGCGAGAAACTACCTGATGACAATTACTCTTCTAAACATCGTTACAACGTGCTTTGGACTGTTGAGTGTTGTCTGAATTTGAAGGAGGGGAGCACCTATCAGGAGTTATTTCTCTACTTCGCGTTAAACGGGATTTCATATTAAACGATTTCGCGTTAACGGGGTTTGAGTGCATGCTCTAGAGAAATAACTCTTGATAGGTGCTCACCTCCTGCAAATTCAGACGACGCTCAACCGTCCAAAGCATGTTGTAATGATGTTTAGAAGAGTAATTGTCATTGCGTAAGTTCTTGCGAGAAACTACCTGATGACAATTACTCTTCTAAACATCGTTACAACGTGCTTTGGACTGTTGAGTGTTGTCTGAATTTGAAGGAGGGGAGCACCTATCAGGAGTTATTTCTCTACTTCGCGTTAAACGGGATTTCATATTAAACGATTTCGCGTTAACGGGGTTTGAGTGCATGCTCTAGAGAAATAACTCTTGATAGGTGCTCACCTCCTGCAAATTCAGACGACGCTCAACCGTCCAAAGCATGTTGTAACGATGTTTAGAAGAGTAATTGTCATTGCGTAAGTTCTTGCGAGAAACTACCTGATGACAATTACTCTTCTAAACATCGTTACAACGTGCTTTGGACTGTTGAGTGTTGTCTGAATTTGAAGGAGGGGAGCACCTATCAGGAGTTATTTCTCTACTTCGCGTTAAACGGGATTTCATATTAAACGATTTCGCGTTAACGGGGTTTGAGTGCATGCTCTAGAGAAATAACTCTTGATAGGTGCTCACCTCCTGCAAATTCAGACGACGCTCAACCGTCCAAAGCATGTTGTAACGATGTTTAGAAGAGTAATTGTCATTGCGTAAGTTCTTGCGAGAAACTACCTGATGACAATTACTCTTCTAAACATCGTTACAACGTGCTTTGGACTGTTGAGTGTTGTCTGAATTTGAAGGAGGGGAGCACCTATCAGGAGTTATTTCTCTACTTCGCGTTAAACGGGATTTCATATTAAACGATTTCGCGTTAACGGGGTTTGAGTGCATGCTCTAGAGAAATAACTCTTGATAGGTGCTCACCTCCTGCAAATTCAGACGACGCTCAACCGTCCAAAGCATGTTGTAATGATGTTTAGAAGAGTAATTGTCATTGCGTAAGTTCTTGCGAGAAACTACCTGATGACAATTACTCTTCTAAACATCGTTACAACGTGCTTTGGACTGTTGAGTGTTGTCTGAATTTGAAGGAGGGGAGCACCTATCAGGAGTTATTTCTCTACTTCGCGTTAAACGGGATTTCATATTAAACGATTTCGCGTTAACGGGGTTTGAGTGCATGCTCTAGAGAAATAACTCTTGATAGGTGCTCACCTCCTGCAAATTCAGACGACGCTCAACCGTCCAAAGCATGTTGTAACGATGTTTAGAAGAGTAATTGTCATCGCATAAGTTCTTGAGCATTGAAAATTCGAAAGGGGTTAAGCTAATTAAGAAATATGGGTAAAATGAGGTATTCAATTATTAATTTCATCAGATGTAAGGGCCGACCAAACGGTATAGTGGTTAGCGTGCTAGCTTCTAGACCGCGAGGTTGCGGGTTCGATTCCCATGTTAGGCATGGATGTTTGTAAATGTTGTTGGCTTGTCTAATGACGAATGTTTCGGCGCATTATAGCCCTCGTGTTGCTGACGGCGCCAGATAATCTGTAAACAACCAACCAACCAGCTTACCTATGGTGAATTGCCTTCAGTTTACTAAAATAGATTCTCTATACTCGCTGTGTTAGAATCTTCTAGCTCAGTTCATTTAGAAAATATTTTGCGTAAAACCTTGAAATTTGGTGAGTATTAGGTACGATAATGGTCACTTAATGAAATTTTATAAATTAAAAACTTGAAAATAGCGTCTAAATATTTTATATTTGAAATCCTTACGTTAATGTCAAAGCAGTAACGCCACCTACACTAGTCATTTGCGGTGTTTTAATTTTCATTTTTAAATTAAAATATATTCGACCCTATTTTCGAGTTTTTAATTCGCCATTTCATTAAGTGATCACTGGCCGACCAAACGGTATAGTGGTTAGCGTGCTAGCTTCTAGACCACGAGGTTGTGGGTTCGAGTGCCGTGTAAGGCATGGTTGTTTGTAAATGTATGTTGGCTTGTCTAATGACGAATGTTTCGGCGCATTATAGCCCTCGTGTTGCTGACGGCGCCAAATAATCTGAATACAACCTTCCGCAGTTTTCCTTACCATAAAATTCATTCCTTTCTCTGCCGACCAAACGGTATAGTGGTTAGCGTGCTAGCTTCTAGACTGCGAGGTTGCGGGTTCGAGTCTCGTGTTAGGCATGGGTGTTTGTAAATGTATGTTGGCTTGTCCAATGACGAATGTTTCGGCGCATTATAGCCCTCGTGTTGCTGACGGCGCCAGATAATCTGAATACAACCAACCAATTAAGTGATCACTTTCTTAGCTATTCAGTATTCCCTATAAGTATAGGGAATGATATTTACTATACTAAACTCCACCTTAACTTAACATCACTTAGACAGTAGATCTTCACCGTGCACATAGGCAATTCATCCTTTTTGGCGGCATAAAGGCACGCTGGGGGAAGCTCAGTCCAGTAACCCTGAGAGAACAAACGTCTATAAAGTTTGGCGAGCATTATGCCTTCACGCCGCCAAAATGGAAGAATTGCCTGTGTGCATGGTGAAGATCTACCGTCTAAATTATGTTAAGTTAAGGTGGAGTTTAGTATAAGAGATCCTCTTAAATTCTCGTGTGTCAACGTGTCTACCAGTACTCGGTAGTTCCTTGACAATTCCTTCCGAGACAAGAATCTTTCCTTCTCAAATTACGATGTAACATTTCTTTTGGCGTAGATTATGCTATTTCAGTAACAGCGTATATTTAAATGCACTTGAATTTTCACGCTCTAGATTATAGTTTCTATTTTAACCCTTTGCACTCCGAGCCATTCTGGACGTTAGCTATCAGCTAAACAGCACGACTTTGTGGCAGAAACGTGCATTAATGAATCCTCGTATTATTTAGGATAGTTTTGGAACCTAGTAACGTATTGTTACGTTGGTGGGTTCGAAAGATTTGTAGCCAAAGCAGATCAAAAACTTGCAGAAATTTATTCCAATAAAACTCGTCACAGATTTCTTAACAGCTCCAGGACTTCTCGTTCTAGTAGACAGAATACAGCTCTTTTCACAATAATAGAGCACAAAACAGCAGTTACAAATTTGACAACACAACTGCTCAATCGCTGCAAAAGACAATGCAATACAGTTCGCTTTAGAACTACTCAGTAATTCCAGTCAACTAATGGACTCAGCTAACAACTAACTCAGTGACTCAAAATCAGTCAACTAACTAACTAACCCCACTCACGGCTGGGCTTATATAGGGGAAGCTGCGAACCTTCTTGAAACCTCTAGAGGTCGATATTTGGAAAACTTTCCAGATCGTAGTCGAAAAGTCCTATACATGTACCTGGGGACCGAAAATGTCGCCAAATTTGGCGGCAAAAATTAGTTGCCAAAACCGTCGCCAACTTGTCTCTATCTCGCCAATTTGGCGAGATTCCCATTACCATAATGTTAAATGCCCTGCCCCTTGAAACTCGCTTCCCAGAGTTAGCTCTTTAAAACCCGTTATCAAGCATTGAGATGCTCACTGCAGGGAAGCCAATTTAACGACGAACTATTGCACTGTCTTATGCGAAATGTACATAAATTACTATTTACAAAATTAACACTACGAAATATTTACAAAAATTCGTAACAGTATTATAATGATATTGGACTTATATGAATTGGTTGGCATCGGGAAATATATATATTTTTTTAAAAATCAATATTTTATTTTTTATAATTTTGAACAGTATGGTAAACTTTGAAACACTCCCCAATATGCATTGCAGGCTGATTTGTGCACGTTTGACAACAATAAGTAGTTTGACGTCTTCCACCAGGTGTTTTCCTGTTAGAACAAATAATGCAATCCCGGGTTTTTTTCTTCCACATCTTGAATTTGTAGCTTATTATTTAGTCTGTTGTCTGCTGAAGACGTGGATGGACGCGTTCTTGGTTCCCGGAAATCACCTCTCAACTGATATATAAATGCTTTGGAAAACTCATAATATGTCATTGGTGTTTGATTATTTTTTTCTTGTTTATTTATATTTAAAAATACCACCATACAGTGCGATGCAGTTGGTATGCTCGCATATCAATCAACCTTTCTTCTACAAACTCTCTCTCTCGGCCCAGCTTGGCCCTAGAGTTGCTCTTGCGCCAGTAAATTTCGATTTCCACAAACCAAACCATCTACAAACTCTTCTTATCTTATCTTTCCTTTCAAGTGGAGCAGAAAAGTGCTCGGATCGTCGTGAGCACACTTGTCACGTTCTCTTCTGACACAAAAACCGCTGACATTTTTTTTATATATATATCTTAGTAATTTTATCATATTTTGATATGATTTCTTGTGCCATTTGAAGAGAAAACTTCAGGGGAAAAATGCATTTCTCAAATAGTAATGCTGGAATGAGTTAATTCCCCGTAATCACTAATAAACTTTAATGTCCCCTGAGAGGGGACATCCGAGTGATATGCTGGAATTGCGAGGTCCCTTGAGAGGGGACATAGGAGTGCTAAGGGTTAAAAGGTTAACCATCAGTAGTTTAACATTCTACACGCAGTTCTTTGTTATAGTTTTTTCTTCAATTAAGTTCACTTCAAAGTTTTGAACTCAGTATCCACACGGTAAAACGAGACGTAAGAAAAGTCTTGCCAAAGTTTGGAAGTAATACAAAATATAAAATCAAAGCTTTTAATAAAAATCCTTTTAATGCATTGCAAATTTTTATATTCATTAACATAGCGTCGATTCCGTTGCCAGCGTGTGCTTAGTGGTAGCATCTAATTTTTAATATGAAAAGCATCTCTATCAGCAAAATATGCGGCAAACTACGTTTCAAAATTTATTTATTAAAAATGAACGTGAATTTATGCTCTCGTATCCAACTATCTTTTATTTCTTCTTTGACTAAAATAATTTTGGCCACAGGAAAGAGTTTGAACGATGATCGGTTAAATGGAATGTATTAGTATTCCAAACCGATTATAGAAGCGTGTGTAAAAGCGACCTTTTAATGACAGTGACAGCCACCAAAACTAGATAGCATCAACAATGAATCTATCTGCCAAGTTTCAGCCTGATCACATGACGGCAAGTGGGTTAATTAAGCTTTCGTAGATTTGCCCCACAGCCACACACAATTAAACAAACAAAATCGATTATAATATAATTATTTAAAGTCTTGCAAAAGTTAGAAAAAAATACCAATTCTCAATATATTGACTGTCCGCAATGAACATTTATTTGACTCATTAAAACTATTTTAATAAACAGCACCTTCCTTTAATAAAAAAAACACTGTATAAGTAAAAAATAGATCGTATGAGTAAACTTGTATTGATTTTATAGTTTATCTATAAACATTACGTAGATTATTGAACAATTTTTCAACAACGAATATATCATTAGGAAAAAAAAATTGTGCTATTACTAATTGCGGTTTTAAAATTACTAGCATGTAGATGAAGCTATAGCAAAGGATGTTATTCATCATTAATCAACAGATTATTTTTATTTGACTTTTTTTTTAAGTTTTTTTTTTTGTTTGTAAACATGTTACGAAATTTCTTTACACTTAAGTATTTTTTTTATGTTCCTAAACTTATTTAAATTTGCGAAATCGGCTCGGAAACTTTCTCAAGTTTAGTTATGCAGGTTAATTGTGAAGTTGGGGGCCTTGATATTTCATCTAATTAATCTTTTACTCTGGGATCTGAAATTAAAGGTGTATTCTTTAATAACTTGCTTTTCAGAGATAAAACTAGGGGTGTGGAACATCGCATAACTTTCAATTATATTATTATAATGACATAGTTGGGGGTTAGTTAATTGTGAAGTTGGGGGCCTTGATATTTCATCTAATTAATCTTTTTTCTCTGGGATCTGAAATTAAAGGTGTATTCTTTAATAACTTGCTTTTCAGAGATAAAACTAGGGGTGTGGAACATCGCATAACTTTCAATTATATTATTATAATGACATAGATTGGTGTTATTTACCGTTTTCATATTTTCATCATTCATTCAGAAAAAATTGCCAGTATGGCTATAATTCTAATAAAGACCTTTAAAACAAACCACGTCAAAGTGGAGATTTTGGGGGTATATATTTCAATAATTCTAACATTATTTTTGCTTGTAAGCGGAAGAAAGACATGAGCGATACTCAAAGAAAGAGAACTCTGTGTTAAAGACATTACTTTTTCAATTTTTCACGGCATTTAAAGCATGTTTATGGTTTCGGAGGTCTTAGAGGCAAAACCACAACGATTTTGATCGAAATCGTTAGAGCCGGTTTTTAACAATTACTGAAAAACTTGATTTTTTCGTGTTTTTCAGTGGCAGTTATCTTATTCGCTTGCGCAATTTTAACGAAAACAATGATAGGTCCCTTGGCCACCATCAATCCATAAGCCAAATTTGAACATCGCAGGTCAATTCAATCCATAGGTATGCTGCCAACGTAAAAAACAGACATATTTTTCAATACCATGCTTTTAGAAGTCAGAATGTTACATAACATGATTTTTTTTTTTTTTTTTTTTTTTTTTTATTCTTGGACGAAAACATTTTATTAAGAGATAATTTTCATACCTACTCACCAAATTTCAAGCTTTATGCAAAGTAGCCGACCAAACGGTGTAGTGGTTAGCGTGCTAGCTTCTAGACCGCGAGGTTGCGGGTTCGAGTCCCGTGTTGGCATGGGTGTTTGTAAATGTATGTTGGCTTGTCTAATGACGAATGTTTCGGCGCATTATAGCCCTCGTGTTGCTGACGGCGCCAGATAATCTGAAAACAACCAACCAACCAAGCTTTATGCAAAGTAGTTTCTAAATGAACTTGGCTAGAAGACTTGGTCAACACAGCGAGTAAAGGGAATGGGTCCTTACTATACTAAACTTCAACTTAACTAGATATCACTTAGACGATAGATCGTCACAGTGCTCATAGGTATTTAATCCATTTTGGTGGAGTGAAGACATAATTCTCGCCAAACCTTATAGCCTTCTGTTCTGTTGTGGTTTGGCGAACATTATGCTTTCACGCCGCCAAAATGGATTAAATACCTATGAGCACTGTCACGATCTACCGTCTAAGTGATGTCTAGTTAAGTTGAAGTTTAGTTTAGTAGTTCTTCTTAATAAGAGCTCTTTTGTATTATGTCATAAATATATACTAAACTTCAACTTAACTTGACATCACTACGTAGTAGATCGTCACAGTGCTCATAGGTATTTAATCCATTTTGGCTGCGTGAAAGCATAATGCTCGCCAAACCACAACCCTGTAGAGAACAAAAGGCTATAAGGTTTGACGAGCATTATATCTTCACTCCGCTAAAATGGATTAATTACCTATGAGCAGGGTGAAGATCTATCGTCTAGTGATGTCAAGTTAAGTTGGAGTTTAGTATAGTTGTACTCATTGGAAAATTTAAAATAAAAAAAGTCTCGGAACAATTTGGATAGTGTGCGTGCTCAAAAACACAAGTCAGTCATTTGCAATTTGAGAATGCTTCCAAGTTTCTTTAGTCTTATCTTTATAATCTGGTTCCTTAGCAAGTTAAGCGCCACGCGAACTCTTAAGAAATTCCCTTCAGACCACGCGCGCTTCTCAGTAGCGCTGGTATTGCGGTATAGCATTGAGAAGCGCACTACTAACAGATTGAAATTTACTCGATACAGCTGTGTAAATATATTAGGGCCATTTTTCTAATCAGCAGCAGAAGATATTTACGTTTAGAATGAAATGCATATAGACATTCATTCCACACGTTTGCGCATCGTGCCAGACCTCGGACTTAAAATTCTTAGATAAGCAATTTTCACAACAGCATTTTGGGTATAGTGTATTTAATAACATTTTTATCTATTGAAATATTGGTTGTTTTCAGATTATCTGGCGCCATCAGCAACACGAGGGCTATAATGCGCCGAAACATTCGTCATTAGACAAGCCAACATACATTTACAAACACCCATGCCTAACACGGGACTGCCGACCAAACGGTATAGTGGTTAGCGTGCTAGCTTCTAGACTGCGAGGTTGCGGGTTCGAGTCCCGTGTTAGGCATGGGTGTTTGTAAATGTATGTTGGCTTGTCTAATGACGAATGTTTCGACGCATTATAGCCCTCGTGTTGCTGACGGCGCCAGATAATTTGAAAACAACCAACCAACTAACACGGGACTCGAACCCGCAACCTCGCGGTCTTGAAGCTAGCACGCTAACCACTACACCGTTTGGCCGGCTGTCTATTGAAATATCAATAGTACTTCAAAACCTAAGACTTCTTGCACTTTAAAATGTACTAAGAAAGGCAGTATGTCAAATTATAGGAGTGGAAAAAACTACAGCGTACTGTCGGCCACCGGTGGTTGAAGTGGTCTAAATGGAAAGTTCAGTGTCAGCCACCAATGGCTGACGTGGCACTCAACGTGTTTATGATATAATCCTGTAATAAATAAACATTAAGTAATTTTTCAGTAATTACTTAAAACAATGTCAGTCATCAATGACTGACGAAGCCTAAACTGAAAGTTCAGTGTCAGACACAGATAGCTGACAGGGCGCTCAACTTGTTAAAGACACTGAAAACATAACAACCCACCCCAATAGGGAACGCCGTTTTTAATAGACTGAGAGGCGACTGCAATTTTTGGACCCCATCGAACATCATTCTGGATTTTTTATAGAAATTAGAGAAAAGTGAGTAGATTACGAATCCACTGGTCTGCCGTAGGAAAAATGGCCGAAACTTGTCAAAAAACGACTTTCAATAAGTTGAACTAAATCCAATTGCCAAATGCGCCATAACTTGCCAAATAATGAGCATTTTTTTTTTTATTTGGTAACCCTCACTCTTTAATTTTCAATTAAAAAGGTTGCAGACGATTCAGATATCTGGCGACGGTCTACTTGCATCTATTAAAAGGGAGCCAAGTTGGCAAAAAATATCACGTCACTTATGACGTAACTGATGTCGCCAATTTGGCTTACTTTTAAAAGATATAAGTTTTCTGAGCCAAAGATCAGAAATCGTTTGCCCTTTTTCTCATTGAAAATCAAAATGAAGTGGGTTGCCAGACGAATAAGTTTGTTCTATTTTTGGCAAGTTATGACATATTTGGCAATTGGATTTTAGTTCAACTCATTCCAAGTCGATTATTGATCAGTTTCGGCCATTTTCGCCACGGCAGGCCAGTGGATTCCTAATCTACTCACTTTTCTCCATTTCTATAAAAAAAATTCAGAATGATGTTCGATGGTGTCCAAAAATTGAAGTCGCCTCTCGAACTATAATCTCCGAGACTCATAGGCCCATTTAGGGACCAAAAGGGTTTATATATTAAACTAAAACACCAAATTATAAGCAATTCATCCACTGATGATCCACCAATTGGTGTTTCTAGAAATCCATTTCGTATACCGTATGCATTAGTTCTCTAATAACCTTCTCCTGAATAAAACAAGATGGGTCATGACTGTCTCTCCAAGTAATATCTGCCCCTCCCTTCTGAATGCGACAGATACACAAATTGTTGTAAATTATACAATGACCTGCAATTAGGTTGTCCCTTTGGGTCCAATACCTATACATCGTGAAGGGTGAAGCAATGTCATGTGTTATTTACTGTCCAGTTTAACTGGTGTTTGACTACAAGGGGCATTCACACAACTTGACTGATGTAGGTTGTTGACTCCGTCGTATTTACACTAACTGTGCATTTACCAAGTAATCAGTGTAAGGATTTCTAACAGTGACGTGTTTACAAATTTATGTTAAGGGGATACTTATTGCTACCATCGATATAGATAAACAACTGGATAGACTGCTTCATTGTCAATGAAAATAGAAAAACGCTCCGGGGATTGCGAAGCTGGTGGGAAGATTAACCAATCACAGTTCATTTTTATAGTTGGATGGGAATGCGAAAAACCTTGTAAAGTGTTGATTTATATATTTTTTTGCACATTATTACTAATTAAGGTCTGTTATTGACATTTCTGCTGTGTACAACCCAAAATTTTATTTTCAATCGTCGGCAATCCGTATTTTTTTATCCCACCAATGGCATCTGGCAACGGCTTCATTTTCCCAGCGTTAAGCAGTCTATCCAGTTGTTTATCTATATCGATGATTGCTACTGTGATATCAAAACCGTTGACGTAAAATATTGCACTTTTAGCTATAACTTCAATGAAATGTATTTTATTTTCGATAAATATAACTTTTTATTACTTTCAATTATTGCCCATATATTAACATATGGTATGACATAAAATTTCGGTCTCATTTCTACGCGTTTTGGAACGTACTGACTCCTAAAAAAACTTATATAGAAAAATGTCTTGTGTGTATAAGTGATCTGCATAGCTTCCGAACGAATTGACCTGTTATGTTCAACTTTTGCATACCGGTTAAATGGTGTACATAGGACCTGTCATTGAGGTTTTTGTCAAAATTGCGCATCGAAAAATATATGCTTTGCAGCAATTGCCATAAGAGGCTCTTGCGATTTTGATCAAAATCACAGTGCTAAGGAGTTTTAAGTGGCTCTAAACATCCCCACTTCCAAAATTCCCTTAGAAATTCGGTAGAGGGCTAAAAGATTTTTTTAAAAAAAGAAAGAAACTTTGTTTTTAATACAGTTATCCTCAATTGAACATTGAACATCAATGACTTTTTCTCCTTTGTTTACTTACTTTTATTATGTAATAATTATCGAAAAATATTTTGCTACCTTGGCGTAATTTTTTTTTTTTTTTTTTTTTTAACGGTGTAATAATTATCGCCAAACTGGCAATTTTTTTTTAAATTAATGAAAAAGAACACCCTATAATATTATTTAATTAATAATATTTCATTATTCTATCACCGACCAAACGGTATAGTGGTTAGCGTGCTAGCCTCTAGACCGCGAGGTTGCGGGTTCCGAGTCCCGTGTTGGCATGGGTGTTTGTAAATGTATGTTGGCTTGTCTAATGACGAATGTTTCGGCGCATTATAGCCCTCGTATTGCTGACGGCGCCAGATAATCTGAATACAACCAACCATTATTCTATCTACAAATTTATGTTATTTTCATTTTTAATCAAGTTGAATTTCTGGCTACAGTTCTTGTGGAATAGAATCAAGTGGTCCCACCTGATGGCTGTGGGCTTAGCCCTCTGTCCTTGCATACCAAAATTGCAGGGTTCGAATCCTGGGTTAGGCATAGAAATTCGTTGTGGTTCGGAATCCACGTAAAGCTGTAGGTCCCAGCCTGATTAGCAGTCATTGTTCATAAAGATAGGTCGTTGAGATACAAACCAATCAACTATTATAAAGTGGGCTAAAAGGGACAAAACTTCTACAACTGGGTGCTTGCTAGAAAAGGCAGATACGTTTCTATGAGAACGCCTGAAATTTTACTGAAGGATCTTTTAGATGGTAGCTTTTAACAATAACAGAACAGTATTAAAATTACAATAAAATCAACAAGACATAGCTGGTGCAATTTCATATACAAAGTAAAAACGTACACATAAGATCACCACAGACTTATAAGACATTTTCTTAGTAATTTTAACTTTGCATTTCTTGGAGAAAAATTAATTAAAGCAAGGTCAAGGAGACTTAATAAATACATCATCAGAATTACTTTGGGGGCCAAGCAAAACAACACTGTTTTGTTTCCTAATAGACTGAGGGGCGACTGCAATTTTTGGACCCCATCGAACATCATTCTGATTTTTTTTTATAGAAATTAGAGAAAAGTGAGTTGATTACGAATCCACTGGTCTACCGTGGCAAAAATGGCCGAAACTTGTCAAAAATTGACTTTTAATAAGTTGAGCTAAATCCAATTGCCAAATGAGACATAACTTGCCATATAATGAGCATTTTTTTTTATTTGGTTACCCTCACTCTTTAATTATCAATTAAGAAGGTTGCAGACGATTCAGATATCTGGCGACGGTGTACTTGCATCTATTAAAAGGGAGCCAAGTTGGCAATAAACATTAAGTCACGGATGACGTAACTGATGTCGCAAATTTGGCTTACTTTTAAAAGATACAAATTTTCCAAGCCAGAGATCAAAAATCGTTTGCTCTTTTTCTCATTAAAAATCAAAATGCAGGGTTGCCAGACGAAAAAAGTTTGTTCTCATTTTGGCAAGTTATGACATATTGGCAATCGGATTTTAGTTCAACTCATTCCAAGTCGATTTTTGATCAGTTTCGGCCATTTTCGCCACGGCAGACCAGTGGATTCCTAATCAACTCACTTTTCTCCAATCTCTATAAAAAATTCAGAATGATGTTCGATGGGGTCCAAAAATTGCAGTCGCCTCTCGGATTATAAAGGATTGTTCTGCCCTTTTTGACACGAGTCCAAGTCAGCCTGATATTAATAAGGTACTAATTGTCACATCGACGGTTGGCCAGACAAAAAGTAGACTCGTTGTGGATGACAATGTATCAATCAAGCTTTGGGGGGGAGGAGTGAATTAAGTTAATAGTTCGGAATGGGGTCTTATGTTTCTATTAGTCAAACACTATGAGAACTCGATCTGAGTTAAAAAAAATTGCGATTCCACATAAAACTTGGCATAAAAAGGATTTATATTTAAAAAATTATGGTTTACATAATTATATGCATATGTTATTTAATGTTGTTGTATGAAATGCGTGATCTTATTTTTCGATTCTTATCTTCTTTAGCTACACTTATGGTAAACCTGTAATAGGGCAGCTAAATTTGAATCTGTCACTGGAGCAATTTTCTTATTCTTACAACTACGACAAAATTCCTGTTTTACAAGAATCAGTCAAAGTAAGCATCCTTGTATATATTTGTGTGCAGAAAATTGTATTCCTGTTTTTCGATTTTGTATGCATTTGTCTCTCTAAGTACAAAGATGTTACCAATGTTCTATCTAGGTAATCAAATAATTTCAAACAATTATTAACAAATATGAAAACCTTACAATACAAGATATCGTTCTCTCATTTGTATATGTCAGTTAGGAATATATCACCAAGATTTAATTTAAAATATTTTTTATGGAACTGCTTAAAAACTTAGCTGCCGGTCTCACGCCAGTGCGTGATATTTTTGATTTCTTATTTTAATTACCTTATATATGCAAATGGTACTTAATTAAGGTATACATATACAATTGAGATGATTTTCTTTAATTTTTAGGCTATAATTTCAAACTTTTTGGCAGTATATCAGAATTACAAATGATGCATTTTTATAAATAAACTTTTTTTCCCCAGTCAATTTTTTAATCAGCTAATTGCAATTAAAGTGATTAATTAGGACATTATTAGAACATACATAAATAAACTTGTAATTAACTTAGAGGTATTATTTTTATTGCAAATAAGAGATTTTATATTGACGCATGTTCCTATGGAGAATTTTGAATTCGGCTTCAATATTTATTTAATTATAAGTTTTAAAATAAAAAGTTTAAAAAAATACATAATTTTTAACACAAAATTAAGATTAAAATATGCATGAAAAATGTGTTTATAACAATATGTATTAGATTCTCCATAGAAAACACATTCACAACTATTTTCTACAAAACAAAATTAGCATTTTGTAAATCGGGCCATTTATTATGAAGTTATGACCGTTGGCGTAAAGTCACATAACACCAAAATGTCATTCTTCAAAAAACGCGTTTAAAGTTTACTACACTAATGAAAGTGATACAAAATAGATTCACAAAACCTACTGTAATTTAAAAAGTAATTTGAGTCTCAGAAAGAAAATGATATCATTTTAATGGTAAGGAATTCGGGAATATTTTAATACCAAAAAACAAAATCGCAGAATTGAGTCAAATTTCACGATTCCTAATGTATATGTATACCTTAATAACATTTGAACACTGATCTCTGCTACAACTTCTGGATAGCGCATGCTTGGTTACTGACTTGAAGTTGAAGAAGGCTTAATAATCACCATAGAGATCTATACCAACAACTTCCCCCCAAACTAGTTCAAATTTGTTTGTAGCTATGGGCAACCTATTTTAAATCATCATGGGGGGGGGGGGGAGTTTTCAAATGACATCATCTGCTTGCACAGCAGAAACCGCTAATAAGAAATCCAGAAGTTGTAGTAGAGATCAATGCATTTGAATCCTTTTTAAACAAATAAACAACAAAAAAGAAAGTTGTCTTCTGACTGACTCCCATGTTCAAGACACTGGCAGTGAAGCTGTTAAAAGTAATTACCAGTCGAAAATTGGTTCCTTAAGATAGTAACTCCTTTCTACCAAGTTGAAGCTTAAATTTTTTTAACACTAGAAAGATGGGAGCTTAGTATATATCTATATTGCCTGAAAGCAGTCAAAATGACTGCATTGTGAAAAAATAACTAATGAGCAAAGAAATTTGTTTAACAGTAATTTTTAATATATTTTATATCACTTACAGTCATATAACAAGTTATTAATAAGTATTAACAATAAAAAAAAAATGTACTTCAATTCGAAAAAAAAATAATTTATACATTATCTGGACATTTTAGCCGTATCGATTACAGTATGAGATCATACACTCAGTGATCCTCCTTCCCATCTGAATTACGTTACAGCGCGTTCAAAGGGAACAAAGCGCATGGCATAAAGATTCGAATAACAATAGGCTTTAATCCAGGCCTAACAAGGCTGAATCCAGGCCTGGCATAAAGATTCGAATAACAATAACTTTAGTTATTGAACAACTGCAATTTATCAGGTATATGTCGAAATCGACAATTTATCATGAACTTGTATGTTATCATGTTATTCGAATCCAGAACCGAACTGGTCTTTTCCGAGCAGTCAAAATGACTGCTTTTCGGCAATATAGGTATAACACACATATATATACCGGAAGTGAAGGAGGGAGGGGGTGGCAACAACAATGATTAATTAACCCATTGATATGTTGTAGAAAAAGTCACAAAATTATAAGAAGCTGGGTCATTATTTAAATAATTATTTTTTTAATTGAAATTCAAAAGCGGTCAAAATGACTTGCTTAGGCAATCTAGTGTTAAATAAATTTTTAATTTAAATTAGTCAGTTGAAAATTATTGATGATAATCTTGTTAGGTGTTTTAGACACTAATTGTTTATTAATATTGATAATATTTTAGAAAAACTGAAGTGATAATTAAATATTTGTAATATACTTTTATTTACAGCTCGATGGGTGCTTCAAATACGATTTAAATATATCTTTAATTCAACGTAGTAATTCATACAACTACAGGAGAATAATGGTCGTGGCAAATGTGGTGGAAACAGGGACAGGTAAGTCTGGGAAATTCATTGCATATTTGCAAAATTTGGTTTAATGGAAAATTCTCATTGAATAACTTTTGCCTTTGTTTATGTTGCGTATTAATACTTTAAAACGATGAATATTTCAGAGAATGGACGGCCACAACCTTTTTATTTACAATTTTCATAGAACACAGAAGTTTCCAGTTTTCTAACTCTGTTATAGACTGAGAGGCGACTGCAATTTTTGGACCCCAACGAACATCATTCTGAATTTTTTTATAGAAATTAGAGAAAAGTGAGTAGATTACGAATCCACTTGTCTGCTTTGGCAAAAATGGCCGAAACTAGTCAAAAATCGACTTATAATAAGTTGAACTAAATCCAATTGCCAAATGCGCCATAACTTGACAAATAATGAGCATTTTTTTTTTTTTTTTTGGTAACCCTCACTCTTTAATTTTTAATTAAGAAGGTTGCAGACGATTCAGATATCTGGCGACGGTCTACTTGCATCTATTAAAAGGGAGCCAAGTTGGCAAAAACTATTACGTCACTTATGATGTCGCCAATTTGGCTTACTTTTAAAAGATACAAATTTTCCGAGCTAGAGATCAGAAATCGTTTGCGCTTTTTCTTATTGAAAATCAAAATGCAGGGTTGCCAGACGAAAAAGTATGTTCTCTTTTTGGCAAGTTATGACATATTTGGCAATCGGATTTTAGTTCAACTCATTCCAAGTCTATTTTTGATCAGTTTCGGCCATTTTTGCCACGGCAGACCAGTGGATTCGTAATCTACTCACTTTTCTCCAATCTCTGTAAAAAATTCAGAATGATGTTCGATGGGGTCCAAAAATTGCAGTCGCCTCTCGGACTATTAAGATTTTCTTGAGGGTTTATTTTATTGATCATCGGAATTTTACCCTTGCTCCTAACGACAAGAAAATCTAAACAACCAAACTTTTGCGGACTCATAAAATTAAGAGTGTTTATACGACCATGATGTTTTTCCATTGAAATACTTTCTTGAGAAAAGATGAAATATTTTTTTCGTTAGCAAAAATATTCAAGAGAAATAGCTTCAAAGTTTCTTATACTCAATAACTTCAGGTGCATTTCTTTAAAAGTCAAAGATAGCTTCGAGCTATTCTATTAAGAAGTAGAATTATTCTCTGAAGGTTGGATATCTTTCTACCAACATTAAGATAATGAGCTTCTCCAATTTAATGACACAAATTGTTTTTTAGGAATTCAAAGGAATGACACTCAATATCTATCTCGCCAGTATTCTCCACTCAACTTGAATTTCAATACTGATCAAAATCAGAGACAGTACTTCAAACCAGGTCTTCCATACAGTGGAAAGGTTGGTATTTCGTTTTGTTGTATATGTGTTACCGCCAAAACTCGAAAGCCGTTAATGTGCACGTTACCTAGCTAATCTGGTTGGTTGGCTGTTTTCAGATTATCTGGCGCCGTCAGCAACACGAGGGCTATAATGCGCAGAAACATTCGTCATTTGACAAGCCAACATACATTTACAAACACCCATGCCTAACACGGGTCTAGAAGCCAGCACGCTAACCACTATACCGTTTGGTCGGCCCTAGCTAATCTGCAGATTAACTGATTTGCTCCGTTAATGTGAGGAGTAGTCAAGTGTTTTCTGCATTTTACTTATAGTCCGAGAGGCGACTGCAATTTTTGGACCTCATCGAACGCCATTCTGAATTTTTTATAGATATTGGAGAAAAGTGAGTAGATTAGGAATCCACTGGTCTGCCGTTGCAAAAATGGCCGAAACTGATCAAAAATCGACTTGGAATGAGTTGAACTAAAATCCGATTGCCAAATATGTCATAACTTGCCAAAAAGAGAACACACTTTTTCGTCTGGCAACCCTGCATTTTGATTTTGAATGAGAAAAAGCGCAAACGATTTCTGTTCTCTGGCTGGGAAAGTGTGTATCTTTTTAAAAGTAAGCCAAATTGGCGACATCAGTTACGTCATCCGTAACGTAATATTTTTTGCCAACTTGGCTCTCTTTTAATAGATGCAAGTAGCCCGTCTCCAGATATCTGAATCGTCTGCAACCTTCTTCATTGAAAATTAAAGAGTGAGGGTTACCAAATAAAAAAAAAATGCTCATTATTTGGCAAGTTATGGCGCATTTGGCAATTGGATTTAGTTCAACTTATTCAAAGTCGATTTTTGACCAGTTTCGGCCATTTTTGCAATGGCAGACCAGTGGATTCGTAATATACTCACTTTACTCTAATTTCTATAAAAAAATCAGAATGATGTTCGATGGGGTCCAAAAATTGCAGTCGCCTCTCTGTCTATTAGGTAATGTGCACATTAACAACTTCCGTATAGTGAAAGCTCAAAATTATGATTGATTCTATTGACTAAATTGTTGATTGCTTGATTATATTAACTTGAATCTTTATATATCGAAAAACTAATCAACAACATTATGTTAATTTAACACGTTGACTGCCATATGAGTTGCATTCAACTCACACCACTGGTTCAATCTCTTCTCCAATCAACGCGTCGACGAGTACTTGTGGTTGGGTGGTTTGATAATTTTGGCGCTTGAGCAACACGTGGTTCATACTCTTTTCAGTTTACTGCTTTTGAAATTATTATCCCTTGCATCACAATTATAGGCATATCTTTCAATTTCATGAATGATAAGTTCACAATCCAAGTAGTTATTCCATGATATAGTTATTTTACGTATCAAAAAATTAAAACGAAAACACAGGAATATAGCAACAACAGGAACAGTTATCTATGGCGAAGTGTTTTCAGGAACGCCTGCTGAGCTTGAAAAATAGGTCTGTTTGCATCCTCCAGCAGGCGACCTTGAAAATTCGACAGATGATCCCCGCACCAGCGAGTAAATAAGCTATGTCTGGCCACCTGTGTGTTATAGCTTGTCTATATTTTATTGCTTGTTTTCAAGCTGCGTTTCTGCATGGAAAAATTCTCGTGTGACCTTAGCCGATAAGCTTCGAAAGCCAGTTTTCTTCATGCATCACCCTTATACTAGATTGAAGACTCCGGTTACTGTTTCAATCAGACTATCTGGAAGGATTTTTTGTCCAGACACACAGACAGTATATATCTGGCATGACCTCTCTTGCTTCACATGCTGCAGTACAGTATTCGCAACCCACCTTAAGTTATAAGGACCAATCCGTGTGTATCAATCATATCCACAAGATGATTGTTGGAAGTTAAATCGAAACCGTGTTTGCGCCTTAAGGGGACTGTTAAGCCAAAAATAAAAATTCTTCAATTTTTGTCTAAAATTCATGAAATTTTTTGTGCAGTTCAGTAGCAATTAGATGAATTCAAAAATTTATATTGATTTTTTTTCAAGAAATTAAATTTTTATTGAAAAATTTAGCGTTTTTTCCGTAATTTTAAAAACGCTCCTTGCGATTCAAATTTTTTGCAATCTGTCTCAATTTTTTTGTACAAGCTAATTGAATAAATATTGACATAATTGTGCATGGATTTTGGAATTTGACTCATTAGTTAATTATTTAAAAGTAAAACTTTTGTACAACGGCCAAAAATGTCAACTTTTTAAATAGAAGCATTACGAAAATTGCTGTAAAACAATAAAAAAATACCAGATTCCAAAATCCATGCACAATTGTGTTCAAAATAGTATAGTAAACAATATCTCCAAATTAAAAAAAAATACATCGACTTTTGAATCGCAAGGAACAAATCGAATACCCTAAAAATCTTAAAATACACATGAAGAGAAAAATGCAATTTAAGAAGTTGAAATACATACGATTTCAGATATGCGCGCTTACAAAAACTCAAATAATATTCTTAGTTCTTCTCGGATCAGCAAAAGTAAGGTATGTACTGAAAGCTAGAATTGAAGGCTATATATTTCCACTATAATATAAAAATAGAAAATTTTGAAATTTTTGCCTCAACAGTCCCCTTAAGGCAATGGAATGATGGTCAGTCGTAGTTTGCTTATTCTGTTTCCATCTTTGGTTGTCGAAATTAAATCATAAAATAAGATGTATAGCTTATTACTTCTACCCCAGCAGTAAAAATCAGCTGGCTAATAACGGCTCGGCACTGGTCCATCCGGATGCGGACCTTTGTAGACTGGCCGTTGTTACGGATCTTGGATAATCTAGCCCAGTGCTGGGCGAGATTGGTTGAGAAAATATGCTGGAAATTTTAGAATCTTGATGCAGAGTTTTAAAATTGAAACGTAGAGTTATAAGTTGGTTGGTTGTTTTCAGATTATCTGGCACCGTCAGCAACACGAGAGCTATAATGCGCCGAAACATTCGTCATTTGACAAGCCAACATACATTTACAAACACCCATGCCTTACACGGGTCTAGAAGCCAGCACGCTAACCACTATACCGTTTGGTCGGCCATAGAGTTATAAGAAAGGACGGAGAGGTAAAAAAAAAAATATGTTTTGTGATAGTTTTGACATGTTTACTTTTTTTAAAAAATCATGTATTTTGGAACGATGCTGTAGATTCGGCACCGACTGGTCAAACCTCACAGGACCCCTCTTTCCGACAACGACTAATACCAGTGTGCTACCTGTGTAGTTACAAACTAAACTCTCTCCAGTTACTTCTAGTTTTATAGTACTAGAAGTTGGTTGTTTTCAGATTATCTGGCACCGTCAGCAACACGAGGGCTATAATGCGCCGAAACATTCGTCATTTGACAAGCCAACATACATTTACAAACACCCATTTCTAACACGGGACTCGGAACCAGCAACCTCGCGGTCTAGAAGCCAGCACGCTAACCACTATACCGTTTGGTCGGCTTAGTACTAGAAATAATACTCTACAATTACGTCTACTCATAAAATAGTAGCAACAGCAGAGATTGCGGGAAACTCTGTCGTTCTGTTCCCTTTCGCCAAGGGACCACAAAAACCAAAGAGGCCCTGAGTACACGAAGTCGATACGAATATACTTCAAATGGTTATGATTTACTATATGCTGCCTTTCAAAAAAGTCTCCAAATTGAAAATGACGTCTAAACGCCGTGTTGCCAAATCCAAACGGTCATTAGGGTTGTCAGAAAACCATGGCGACTGGCCGATTCGCCAACTTTCAAAAAGTCACCAAGAGGCAACGTATAGTAAATCTAAACCTTTAAAATTATTATAGTTTATGAAATATTGATAACATAACGTAATATATTTTATAATGTAGCTTAAAGTGACCAATCCTGATGATAGTCCAGCTTCGGGTGAACCCATCAGCATCTGCTACACCGTATCGAGACAGCGAGTCATCGCCGACTGGTCAGCAAACAAGAAAGTGAAGTTTTGCAAGAATTACACAACAGAAGAAAGTGGGATTATAGAATACGTGATACCCCCGCAGAATGTAGATACCACATCTGTACAGCTGGATGTAAGAAACGAGTACTTTTGATACATTACTTATAAATATATGTGTAGTTTTTAAATAAGGTTATAGTCATTAAAACTCGGAAAGTGTTTTTATTTTTTATTTTTAATTGAATATCGGGAAGTAAAATGCGGGATTCAGCTCTCTAAAATGGAAAAGAGATTAAACCTACAGATATTGTTGTATTCTTAAATTTCATGGATATTTTTTATTATTATTATTGTTTAAATGAATAATAAAATAATGACAAAATCAAAATTTTATTTCTATCCTTTATTACAGCTTTTATTGTAGATAAATGCTTGATGATTTTTTTTTTTTTTTTGCGTGATTTCAGACATATAAAATTAAAAATAATTGTTAGTTGTGAGGTAATAGTTAATGTTAAATAATGTTTGATATGACAAATGTTATTATACCAAACGTAACGATTTCATTGTATTTAAATTGGTGGTTTAAAAGAGCAAATAACCGACGTGACTATTAAATTGGAATTCCTTAACACACATATTTGAAAGATTTTATTTCAATCTAGTTAGTGTTAGGTTTAGCAAAATAACAAATACGGAACACTTATAAAATCAATTAGACATCTAACTTTTCAAAACACTAAAAGATGTGTCACGTGAGAACTGATTGAACGGTTCAATTGAAATTCTCCGCGCAGCAATTTGATCAATCCTCTAATTTTGCCCTATAAGATGAAGAAAATAATGAATTTTTGACAATGGCTTATTTTCCTTTAAATACATTTAGTCCGAGAGGCAACTGCCATTATTGGACCCCATCGAACATCATTCTGAATTTTTTTATAGAAATTGGGGGAAAGTAAGTAGATTACGAATTCACTGGTCTGCCGTGGCAAAAATGGCCGAAACTGATCAAATATCGACTTAGAATGAGTTGAACTAAAATCCGATTGCTAAATATATCATAACTTGCCAAAAATAGAACAAACGTTTTCGTTTGGCAACCCACTGCATTTTGATTTTCAATGAGGAAAAGCGCAAACGATTTCTGATCTCTGTCTCGGAAAACTTGTATCTTTTAAAAGTAAGCCAATTTGGCGACATCAATTACGTCCTCGGTGACGTAATGTTCATTGCCAATTTGGCTCATTTGTGAAAGATGCAAGTAAAACATAGCCACACATCCGAATCGTCTGCAACCTTCTTAATTGAAAATTAAAGAGTGAGGGTTATCAAATAAAAAAATGCTCATTATTTGGCAAGTTATGGCGCATTTGGCAATTGGATTTCGTTCAACTTATTAAAAATCGATTTTTAACCAGTTTCGGCCATTTTTGCCACGGCAGACCAGTGGATTCGTAATCTACTCACTTTTTTCCAATTTCTATAAAAAAAATTCAGAATTATGTTCAATGGGGTCCAAAAATTGCAGTCGCCTCTCAGCCTAATCGTGATCAGTACAAAATTAAAGCAATTTCAAAAATATTATCTTTAAATATTGAAAACAATTTCTGTTATAACATCATGAACATTTAAGACATTATTTACAAGTGCCATTAATATAATATTTTTCTTTACTGGCAGGCCAAATCACTGACTTACGCCAACGATCCTCAGAAGCCGGATCGCAGTATCCTGAACCAACCCCAGACGGGCATGTTACTCAGCCCCTTTTATTCACCATCGGGCAGCTTCATCCAAATGGAAAACATTGGAACGGCCATTCCTTGCGGGGAGAAGAAAGAAGTCAAGCTGCTCTTCACTTCCAAAGAAAACGCCGACTTCAAGTTCAACTACGAGGTGTGTAACTGCCTTTTTAAATTCAAATTCAAAAGACCTTGAAACAATGCATCTTGGTTCTGTATCATCTATAAATCTCTTTGAATCGCCTATTTTAAGTTCAATTTCAACAGACCTTAGAACTATGGGCGGTGGTCTAAGTCATTTAAAGCACTCTCTGAACTGCCTTTAAATTCAATTTCAATAGACCTTGGAACAATGTGCCGTGGTTTAAATCATTTGTAACGCCGCCTGAACTTTCGATTTTAAGTTCAATTTCAACAGACCTTGAAACAATGTGCCGTGGTCTAAGTCAT
This sequence comes from Linyphia triangularis, assembly GCA_963978545.1. Classification (NCBI taxonomy): domain Eukaryota; kingdom Metazoa; phylum Arthropoda; class Arachnida; order Araneae; family Linyphiidae; genus Linyphia; species Linyphia triangularis. The sequence goes on along the minus strand of OZ021723.1, from coordinate 8,701,345 downwards.
TTAAAGCACTCTCTGAAGTGCCTTTAAATTCAATTTCCATAGACCTTGGAACAATGTGCAGTGGTCTAAGTAATTTATAACGCTCTCTGAACTGCCTATTTTAAGTTCAATTTCCATAGACCTTGGAACAATGTGCCGTGGTCTAAGTCATTTAACAATCTCTGAACTGCCTTAAAATTCAATTTCAAGAGACCTTGAAACAATGTGCCGTGGTTTAAATCATTTGTAACGCCGCCTGAACTTTCGATTTTAAGTTCAATTTCAACAGACCTTGAAACAATGTGCCGTGGTCTAAGTCATTTAAAGCACTCTCTGAAGTGCCTTTAAATTCAATTTCCATAGACCTTGGAACAATGTACCTTGTTTCTGTGTTATTTAGAGCTCTCTGTTTGCCTTTTATCTTTCCAGAGAGACTGAAATAAAAAAAAATCTACTCTATTCACAACACACACGTAAAGGCTAATTTACATGATGTTAATGCTTCAAACAATTGCTGAATTAGAAAAAAAGAAAAAAATCTCGTTTGGCAGTTGTTCAAATTCATACATCTTACCTCGGATATTGATATCATTGCTAGAGGTTCTTGTTAATATCTCCCTGTGTCATAATCTGCCGCATTATGGTAGTGCGATTAAACAAACGCAAGGTGCATAAAGTGTAGGGGATGAGCTTTTGTAAATGATGACATTTTCTTACTAATTTAAGTTTAAGTAAAATTAAGTAAGCTCAATGGCTCTTAAAATCCTGACAGGGAAATTATGCTTGTGGTGAGAGAGAGCAGAGGCATAAATGCCATAAGTTTATAGCTTCATTATTTTAGGAATTATTCAACATCAAAATGTGTCCAACATTTTATAGACACACTGTATTTTACTTTCGAAATAAGTAAGAAAAAAAGTCGATTTTTTTTCCAACCCAAGTTACCAGACTATTACTAGGGATGGAACGGATGCGAGTTTTGCCGGAAACCGGATTTCGGATATCCGGGGTACCATGTCTACCGGATACGGATATCCGAAACGGATTTCACCGGATATCCGGAAGGATATTCGGTCTATATACTAAAAACGATAGTTATACGATATGCTATATGAAAAAAAATGGTCATGATATGAAGTATCAAGTAAATTATAATTAGTGGTTAGCGCACCGCACTGCATGCCACGGGTCCATGATTTGATTCGCAGACTGGGCAAGGTTGACTTAGCTGTTTATACCTGAAAGAAATAAACTGAGGAGGACCATGCATGCTTAGGAACTAAACACTGGGGTTCGGCGTCAGAATGACCTTAGAATGAAGTTAGGGATATGCGAATGCATAGTTCTCACGAAGGAACTTTTTCGTTTTCTAACTTGACTGCAATTTATGTCAAAGAAAAAAAATAAAGTGTAGGATGCGGTGTTCCATGTGTCCGAAAAAGATCATTATTTTTTGCAAAAAATTATTTCTTGTGGATACCTGGTGGCCGAATATCCGAATGAAATTATCGGATGTCCGGTATTTCAAATCGGATATCCGACGGGGTTTCGGATATTGAAAAATCAGCCGGATATGCCGGATATCGGATATTTGCCGGATATCCGTTCCATCCCTAACTATTACCTTAATTTATAGCATTCTGAGGCGCTGGAAACACTCCTTTAAAAAATGAGCATATATAATGGTGATTGGGGAAAATTTGCCAGCACCGTTTGTTGGTTGTTTTCCTGGTTTTCTAATATATTCGAGACACAAATGAAGATCAGTTTTCCCTTCCAAGACTTACCAGATGAATGAAATGAAGTTACAATACTGTAATGTTATGGCATAGTGTTATGCTTATTCAAGCAAATAACTACTTAAAACTTGGCATTATATCATCGCATTTCTGCCATGATTAGCTCAAACTGGGAAATTGCGGTTTAAAAGTTTAACAACTTTTGGTAATTGATGACAACTTATTGGCTGATTTATTAACTATTTTTTTATTATTTCACGAGCGAATATAACCATTTAACTTTAACATTGTATAGGACAAATTGGATGGAATTATCTGGTAACAATATCAAAGTTTAGCGAAATCTAGGAGTGTGGAACATCGCACAACTTTCAATTACACTATAATACTGACATGGATTTGTGCCATTTACCGTTTTTATATTGTCATCACTCATTTAGCAAAAATTGCCAGTTTGGTGATATTTTTTGCGATAATCCTTGTATGGGGTCTTTAAAAAAATGCAAAAAAAACTTAAATAAAAAATTTTGACAGGATACTATACTTTCATTACTCTATGTGTACATATGGGTAATTGAAAGTAAAATGTTAAGATACGTGCTTTGCACTGGATTTGTATTATCAAGTTAGGCATTGGAAATCATTGGCTCTGTGTTATCAGTTTTCGGTGTACTTTCGATTGTTCAACAGTACAGTTCTGAGTTACATTACAGTTTAAATTCTATTGGGAGTTTGTTACAACTTATATGCGTATAGGTAAAATACACTAGCTCTGTGAATTAAGACGTTGAGTGCCACGTGTATTTTTAAAGGAATCCCCATCAGGTTGGTTGGTTGATTGTTTTCAGATTATCTGGCGCCGTCAGCAACACGAGGGATATAATGCGCCGAAACATTCGTCATTAGACAAGCCAACATACATTTACAAACACCCATGCCTAACACGGGACTCGAACCCTCAACCTCCCGGTCTAGAAACTAGCACGCTAACCACTATACCGTTTGGTCGGTGAATCCCCATCAGGGCACGCGCTACTTAGAAGCGCTCGAATTGTATCTTGGAATAAATAAAAATGAAATAAATTTTTAATTGTTTTCAGAAATTACTAAAACAATGTAAATATGTTTGTTTTATGTCATATCTCACGCTGTCAGTCACCGATGACTGACACGATCTAAACGTTAAGTTCTATGTCAGTAACCGATGACTGACACGATCTAAACGTTAAATTCTATGTCAGTAACCGATGACTGACACGATCTAAACGTTAAGTTCTATGTCAGTAACCGATGACTGACACGATCTAAACGTTAAGTTCTATGTCAGTAACCGATGACTGACACGATCTAAACGTTAAGTTCTATGTCAGTAACCGATGACTGACACGATCTAAACGTTAAGTTCTATGTCAGTAACCGATGACTGACACGATCTAAACGTTAAGTTCTATGTCAGTAACCGATGACTGACACGGTCTAAACGTTAAGTTCAATGTCAGACACAGATGACTGATGTGGCTCTCAACGTGTTAACGCATTAAAACTCCCAAGAAAAGTAACGAATGTTTTTGTCTTCTACAGGTGATAAGACAAGGCAAGGTGGTTCAATCGGGTACCAAAGAAGTGTCGTTCACAACTGGCGAAGATGTCTCCGGTAATTTCGAAGACGACGACAAACTCATCAATGATTCGGAACAACAGCTCGTTCCACCTCCGAAACCTGAATCGTCATCTAATCCTGAGGACGAAGAGTGTCCAGCAGCTAAGGAATCCAAGTAAGATTCAATAATCCCTCAGACTTCTCAACCATCTATTCAATCTTGTGTTTAATCCAGAGCTCAACTTCACCTGGTTAGAGGCATCTGGATTCCTTCACAATATTGTACATCATTTCTGGACGGTGTTTATTTGTAAAGATTTCAACCTCCTCCTCCTCCTCTCCCCCCCCCCCCCTCAATATCTTTTAAAAAAATGTCTGAACGATATACCATTTTAAAATTTAAGACCACCGTTTCTGAAATAGTTTATTCACAATTGCGCGTTGTGTTAGTTGTTTAACACGTTAACGTCCGCGTGCATCACCGATGGGTCACACGCGTCTGTCCAGTGGGACTGCGTGCATCACCAGTGGGACTGCGTGCATCACCAGTGGGTCACACTTGTATTTCACAAAATATGTAATTCAAAATAAGTTTATATTTTATCTCAACATTTTAATCAGACATCCAATTGTAAAAACGTAACCATATTATAAACTTAGCATAATTATTTAAATTTGTGCAAATTTTTAAAACATGTTAGACTGCTATTTGTGATCTGAGAGTGCTTCCAAGTTTATTTAATCATATTCTCATTCCCCAATACAGGGCTGCCACAGGCGACTAAAAAGGCTACTAAAACGACTATTTTAGTGGCTAGGCGACTATGGCGACTATTTCAATGAAAAAAGGGCCCGAAACGACTATTTTTAACAAAACCTTCAACTATTTTTGGGCTGAGGCGACTATTTTTTAAGAAATTGGATAATGTCCGATAGTAGCACGAAAAAAATCGGCACTAAGGTACTAACAATTTTCTCCAAACGGGGATTTTTTTTAAGGGGGGAGGGGGAGGGAAAGAGAACAAATACTAAAGAAATAGTTGTTCATATTCGCGGGTACAGTGGTCATTTTGTTAGGACGACGATAGTAACCGCTCACACGAGATGGTTGTTTTTGACGGCTACCGCGAACATTTTCGCCTGCCCATTAGGTTCCGCCGTGCAAGGCACTAGGGCTTACACTGTTATATTCCGAAATATCAAATTATTTCGCTATGTTTACTTTACTTAACAAAAATGAATTTGTGGTGAACGCCGGAAGAAAATGCTATCAGTATGGATAGTATAGATGTTATATAGACGTTATGTTCAAGATTTGTGCCGATGTGGTGAACGATTTCGCCGTGTAGGTCAATCGATGCAGAATGTTTAGAATTTCAATGTTGTAGCTAAATTTATAAATAATAAAATAATTTAAATTTTGAGGCAATTTAATTACACTTTGAATGTAGCTTAAACAGGGTGGCGACAGAACCGGGAATTCAGGTAAATGTTAAGAAATTTCGTAAAATTACTCTTTAATCAGGGAATTTTGAAATTTTTGAGTTTCCCTTCTCGCATTCGTCGTGCGGGTGCGGACATCTATCCCGGCTAGTGTCGCACGAAGTGGATGCCGTGACGTTGGTGCGTTGAATAATACAGGTTTTTTTCATGTGCTCTTTCGTAAAAGTCGCTCAATATCTGGCTAGTTGGCCGATTTGGGAGATCGAAGTTTCCGACCTTTTTCTACTCTCGGCAGCTGAGCCAAACTGGGCAATCCCCTCTCCTCGGCCCACAACCGCATGTTCATATTCCGCTTTTTTTATCATCCTCCTCCCCCTCTATATTTTCCGAGATCATTGTCATGCTTGGAACAATTATTTACATAGTATTTCTGTTAGATTTTTGGTTATCTTATAGCTTCCCCACCGCCGGCGCATTATTGTTAAAAAAAATCCTCAAACTTAAATCTGACTGCATCCTTTACAGACACGATTGTTTTTCTTCTTGACCTGTGTTTTTTTTCAATAGAATATATTGGAACCCCAAATTCCTTAATATTTTAAATTGATTCCATCATATTTTTTTTTGTTTTTATTAACCCTTTACTGCACTGTTATAGATGTGTAACAAATCTATAGGCATTAATGAGCAAAAAGGGTTAGATCCTGTACTTGATTTTTTTTTTGTACTTTAATTTTCATACTTTATTAAGCGTAATTAACTGAAAGTGATATGTGTTTTTGATTTGTATGTTTAATATAAATAAAATAAAGAATTGAAACACCCTCCTACCCCTCCAAAAAATAAAAAATCTGAATGCTCTACTGCATACATTCAGGCAAAGGGTCATGGAATTAAAAAAAAAAAGTCCATGCATCCTTTTCCCCTGCCGAATGCTATGCTTGTCATGTTTTATGAAAACGTTTTTTACCTCATTTAATATGTACTTAAGTGGTTTAAGATAATATTTTTGTTGTACAAAATTTTATTTCCATATATCTATGAGTAATTAATTTTTATAAGAAGCTATTAATTTCAAGCCTTTCTTTCATGAAATATATGTTATTTATCTTTTTTCAATTTCAAAATCCAAAAGACATAATTTTTTATGAAATATTATACCTTTATGAATGAATTACAAAATGCTGATTATTTAAGTTTCATGCTCATGCATGCCCAAGTTTAGTAAATATTTATGACACTGTTTAAAATTTATGAACAGGATAAAGCCTATGACATATATTAAAGAAAATAAATAATGTGTTTTATTTGTGATATTTTTTAAATTAAAAAGAAAAGTATTGTACTAGTTTCTTTTCCTTGAAGTTAGTAAGTATGGGTGTATTTTGTAAATTGGTTTGTGTGAATTTTGTATTTTTTTTATTAATGTTTTCCATTTTTTCATGCTCTAAAAATGCTTGTTTTGATTTTTAGCCTAAATTTATATTTTGGTGCAATTATACATTGATAAGTAAATGTAATTGCAAATAAACTGGTCATATTTTCTTCGTTTTTTTTTTTAATGATAACTTCGATAGAGATGCACGTCAGGGAATATTCTGGAAATTAGGGAAATGTTGGGGAATTTTATTTCTCAAATTTTGTTACTATCCTCTTATAAATTTAAATGTTCTGGCCTTAATTAAATTCGCCTGTCATTGTCAATATGTAGTATAATTGTTTAAACATGAAACTAGTTTTTCTGCCAAAAAGTTGTTTGACTTTGGAAATTAAGAGAAAAAAATATCTATATATATCTTGTTTTGTCAATCGATTTTTACTGTCGCTTTTGCGTGAAGTTTTGCTTAGGTGCTGTCTGGGAGTAAGGTTGAGTTGCCAACTTCTATCGCAGTTACGCAAGTACGATAGCGCCTCCCCCAAGACACATGCCTTTTACCGTATGGGATGTTATGTATTAGACACTATTTTGAATTGGAAGAAGAGTGTCTCTGGGTTTTTGTGTTTATGTAAATCGACAGTTTTATTCCGAACTTGATGATAATTTAAAACCTTTAAAACAAGAGGATAGTCTTTACCGACTTGAAAAAACAATCTTTATCAAAAGTGAGGCTACTATTTTCAACGTCTGAGACTACTATTTTCAATGTCTGAGACTACTATTTTGGCTACTATTTTTAACATCTGAGGCTACTAAAGCAACTATTTTCAAAGCTTACAGTCAGTGGCAGCCCTGCCAATACCTTTAGAACACTGAAAACATAATCCCCCCCCCCCCCTTTAAAAGTGGATTATTAACCAATACAGTAAAAAGAAAGTTAAACTTCTTTTCCACCCCTTAAAGTGGGTTAAGGGAGATCGGAATAGCTTACTTTTTCTATGTTTGTCTTTGTTGACATTTGCAACGATTTTCAGGAGTTGTAACCATGTGGGAAGTGGGACATTCGAATTTCCCTCGTTTGGAACGTTTAACTCCTTTTCGACCCCTTAAAGGGAGTTAACCGAGGTAGAAATAATTTCCCTTTTCTATGTTAACGATTATTGATATTTGTACCGATTTTCTAAATTTTGACCATGTTAAGTGGGACATTCGAATATCCCTCGTTATTAACGTTTAACCCTTTTTCCACCCCTTAAAGTGGGTTAATCAAGATCGGAATAGCTTACTTTTTCTATGTTTGCAATTGTTTATATTTGTACCAATTTTCAGAATTGTGACTACGTGGGAAGTGGGAAAATTAGCGATGACTGAATGAATCAGTGAGGGCTTTGCCCTTATATATAGAGAGAGAGATATGCTCTTTTTTTTCTTTATTTTTATTATTAATCCAGAATTATTAGAATTAGCCTTCTCTATTTTAGTACAATATCATAAAATTACATCTTTTAAATTGATGTATGATATAGAAATAAATTATTTTAAAATGATGAATTAACTGGTTAGTGTTCTTACTTTTTCCATAAAATTTTTCTGAACTGATTTTATACAAATAATTTCTCTACATAAATCAAACAGTTTGAGAAAAATTACTTCTTGGTATCGAAATAAGTACAATATTTTAAGTAGGTAGATCATAAAAAAAAAGGTGTCCGGTAGTTTTAGGCTAATTCCCCCCCCCCCCCCCACGTTCCCACTCCCCTAAGAGTTTATCCCCCGAGTCTCGACGTTGTGTAGTAAAAGTGAAAAGCGTCTATGCGCATAGGGCACAAAAGAACATTGTTAGCCTCTTCATTTCTTATCTATAATAATAAAACAAGCTCTCTCTCTTAAATTTCCAACATAAGTAGTTTTGGCCTTCTAATTTGACTTTTGACTAAAAGAATGCGAATTTTTTTTTCTAAATATTTTTACAAAAAAGTGACTTATAATAGGCCTAGAGATCTGAAAGTTTCAACATAAGTAGTTTTGGCCTTCTAATTTGACTTTTGACTAAAAGAATGTGAATTTTTTTTTCTAAATATTTTTACAAAAAAGTGACTTATAATAGGCCTAGAGATCTGAAAGTTTCAACATAAGTAGTTTTGGCCTTTTAATTTGACTTTTGACTAAAAGAATGTGAATTTTTTTTTTCTAAATATTTTTACAAAAAAGTGACTTATAATAGGCCTAGAGATCTGAAAGTTTCAACATAAGTAGTTTTGGCCTTCTAATTTGACTTTTGACTAAAAGAATGTGAATTTTTTTTTCTAAATATTTTTACAAAAAAATGACTTATAATAGGCCTAGAGATCTGAAAGTTTCAACATAAGTAGTTTTGGCCTTCTAATTTGACTTTTGACTAAAAGAATGTGAATTTTTTTTTCTAAATATTTTTACAAAAAAGTGACTTATAATAGGCCTAGAGATCTGAAAGTTTCAACATAAGTAGTTTTGGCCTTCTAATTTGACTTTTGACTAAAAGAATGTGAATTTTTTTTTCTAAATATTTTTACAAAAAAGTGACTTATAATAGGCCTAGAGATCTGAAAGTTTCAACATAAGTAGTTTTGGCCTTCTAATTTGACTTTTGACTAAAAGAATGTGAATTTTTTTTTTCTAAATATTTTTACAAAAAAGTGACTTATAATAGGCCTAGAGATCTGAAAGTTTCAACATAAGTAGTTTTGGCCTTCTAATTTTGCTTTTCACAAACACGTGTTAAAATACTCTTAAATGGGTGTTGTATTAACGGGGATTTTTTTTCCTCGACTGCGGAGGGGCTTCTAATATTAAGTCTTTACGTAGGAATTAGTTTTTAAAGAGGAAGCGAGCTTACACAGCAATGAACCTTTCCGAGAGCAAAGCGAGCCCATGCTTGCATAGCAATGAACCTTTCAACAAGTGAAGTAAGCCTGAGCTTATTATGAACTTTTCAGCGAGCGTAGCGAGCTTGGTCTTACGTAGCAATGAACATTCCTGTGATCGAAGTGCCAAAAGTTGGGACCTATACACCAATGACGGATCTCCGCAACGCGGGCCCACGCATTTACCTAAAAACTTGCTCATGGTAAAATTTCGTAGCGAAACACGGTTATTCAGCTAGTATTTCATAAAAGTATTTCAAAACGATCTTTATCACATAATTTTATTTCATTTATATATTTTTGGACAACTTTCCTTAATATTATATTAAAACACAATCACTTATAATTATTTCTACAACTATTAGGTACGTACCACCAATAGGAGAAGTGACGTTTGACATCGACGTGGACTCGGATATGTCTCCTTCTTTCACCTTGCTTGTCTTCTACGTCCGAGATGACAAAGAAACTGTCGCAGATTCTCATAAGTTTGAAGTTGAAAAGTGTTTCAAAAACAAAGTGAGATACATTCTTCAAATGTTTACTAATCTCATTTCTTTTAGAAAAAAAAAATCTTAAGTTGTGTTTAAAGTCATTCGTCAATCTTTTAGTTTTCATTAAATCTTTGACGATTCATTTCTTCATCTTCAAATGAGATTTCATTGAAACGTCTATTCGTAGATGAATTCCTTCAAACTTTAGCTTGATATTTATGATTTGAATAATGAAAAACGATAAATATTTTAATTACTCAATTATCCTTTACCAACAAATATCAGCCTCTTCCTGTAATTTTTCATAATTCTTGCGTATGTAGACGATATCTGCTTTTTTTTAAAGTCCATCCAAAGGAGTCCGATAGCTTGAAATGTACTCTGAACCAAATTCCACAAATTAATATAAAGCTACAAATTAACCCATTTCTCTTCCTGTTCGATGATTTTTTTTTTTTTTTTTTTTTTTTTTATTTTTTTTTTTTAGCATTCTGACTTCAAAAAAGTGGTCTCGGAAAAAATGTATGTCTGTGGTCAGCATAATTTGTGAACAAATTAGCCTAAGATGTTCAAATTTGGTATGAGGGTTAGTAGTGGTCATGAGATCTACCTTCAAGGTTTTCGTCAACATTACGCAGGCACATAAGGTAGCTAGCTGCCATTGAAAAAATCAGGGATTTCAGTAATTGCTAAGAAACATCTCTAACAATTTTGGTCAAAATCGCTATGGTAATGCCTCGTTAAGTGTTGTAAATAACGCCACCTTCGGAATTCCCATGAAAATTTTATAAAGGCGTAAACATTTGAAAAGTGAATGTCTTAAAACAGAGTTTTATTCCTTTGAGTATCCCTCATCAACGACCGTTTTTCTCCTATCCTCTGTTTCAATTACAAAAAAGAATAATGTAATGTATTATAGAAAGGTATATCGCCGTTTTGGCGCTGTTTTATTTTCCATTTAAAAATTATTGCCAAAAATATCGCCACTTATCATTTTTTTCTAAATGAGTGGTGAAAATATAAAAACAGTAAATAGTACCAATACACATAAGTATAGTAGAGTAATTGAAAGTTGGGCAATGTTCCACACCCTGAGGAATTAAAATGACTAAAATAATGTAATAATAGTTGACACTTCTTTCTTTTATAACTCTTATTTTAAATTACTCATTAAGAACGTTATTGGGGTATTGAAGGTTGGTCAATTTTTTATTCTGTCAACAAAATCATCTTTCGTAAGTTTCATTTATGTCGAATAAAGGTTTTTCTTTCGATCGTGCTCATTGGGCCCTTCATAAACAGCGACTAAAATCCCTTTTTCTGAATTTTCAGGTGAACTTTCAATTTACGGATACAGTAAAACAGCCGGGCCAGAAGACTGCAATCAAGATCAATGCATCTCCAAATTCTTTGTGCGGTATTAAAGTGGTGGACAAGAGTGTATCTCTGATGAACAACAATGATCAATTGACAAAAGATAAAGTAATTTATTTCCATATTATACTTCTTCTGATGACCATTGCCTAAATTCATTTTAAACTTAAATTAAAAGAATTCTTATATCATGCTCCGGTACTTTTTCAGATTTTTCAACTCGTGCAAGGTTTGGATACCGGAATTTATTACAGTACTAATCCCTGCAATGATAACAAACCCCAGCCAGGTAAACTATTTAAATTATTCTTAAATATTTTTTAAGAAAACCTATTACATTTATAATACGCATTATTTCGTGTGAAGATGCTTCTTTCAAGCTCTGCAATTCAATTTGATCAAAGCATCTTGTATGTATTCAATCATAAAATATGTTACGAAATATTCATTGTCTAAATCTCAATAAATTTTAAAGCAAAATAAATGAAAAATAATAACTGACAGTCCAATTTTTTCAATAATATTGAAGCTTAACTATGAACACAAAATCAAAAGTAGGTTTTACAAAGATTATAATTTGATCAATGCATTTTGTATAGAGAAGTGTAGATAAAAGAAAATAACCAAGTTAATATCAATGCCGACATCAGCAGTGCTGTTTGAGCATGCATGAAGTGTACTCTATAATACCTATTTAAAGTATCTAACATTTATTTTTAAAATAAAGCTTTAAATTTAGGCAAAGATTTACAGGAATACTTCAATTTTGAACTCATAGTTAGGTCTACATATTTGTAGTATAGTTTTTTTATGATCTACCTATTTGTAGTATAGTTTTTTATGATCTACCTATTTGTAGTATAGTTTTAGATTATATATATATATATATATATATATATATATATATATATATATATATATATATATATATATATTTGTAGCGCAGTTTCTTTTATGTGATATACCTATTTGTGGTACAGAAAGTTTTTTTTTTTTTTTTTTTTTTTTTTTTTTTTTTTTTTTTACGATCTACCTATTTGTAGTACAGTTTTTCTAATGTCATTACTTAATTACAGGATTGTACGCTGCTCAAAGTGCTATTATTAAACCTCCAGGCCCCTACTCCACGTCTTCATATGAAGATTCATTCGCATCTTTTCAGGTAATATCCATGTAATAATAAAATTGCATTAGATTTCTTCTACACTAAACCCTTACTTTTACGGTATTCAAGTAAGCGAAAACTCGAAAAGTGTCAAATAATTTTTGAGCGAAACTTCTTCTTTTCATGCGGGTTGAAATAACTGATTATTCAAAGGGTTGGATCATGGAACTATTAAGATAGGAACGCACTGGTATGCTGCAGACGATTTTGTGATCGATTTTTAACTCAACAAATTGCCATTCGGTCATCCGCGGATAATCGTTCTCTCCCAGTGCGATTAATAGGAGCTCCCATTAAGGATCATTCCCTATACTCGCTGTAAGGAGCTCCCATTGAGGATCATTCCCTATACTCGCTGTAAGGAGCTCCCATTGAGGATCATTCCCTGTACTCGCTGTAAGGAGCTCCCATTGAGGATCATTCCCTGTACTCGCTGTAAGGAGCTCCCATTGAGGATCATTCCCTGTACTCGCTGTAAGGAGCTCCCATTGAGGATCATTCCCTGTACTCGCTGTAAGGAGCTCCCGTTGAGGATCATTCCCTGTACTCGCTGTAAGGAGCTCCCATTGAGGATCATTCCCTATACTCGCTGTAAGGAGCTCCCATTGAGGATCATTCCCTATACTCGCTGTAAGGAGCTCCCATTGAGGATCATTCCCTGTACTCGCTGTAAGGAGCTCCCATTGAGGATCATTCCCTGTACTCGCTGTAAGGAGCTCCCATTGAGGATCATTCCCTGTACTCGCTGTAAGGAGCTCCCATTGAGGATCATTCCCTGTACTCGCTGTAAGGAGCTCCCGTTGAGGATCATTCCCTGTACTCGCTGTAAGGAGCTCCCGTTGAGGATCATTCCCTGTACTCGCTGTAAGGAGCTCCCATTGAGGATCATTCCCTGTACTCGCTGTAAGGAGCTCCCATTGAGGATCATTCCCTGTACTCGCTGTAAGGAGCTCCCGTTGAGGATCATTCCCTGTACTCGCTGTAAGGAGCTCCCGTTGAGGATCATTCCCTGTACTCGCTGTAAGGAGCTCCCGTTGAGGATCATTCCCTGTACTCGCTGTAAGGAGCTCCCGTTGAGGATCATTCCCTGTACTCGCTGTAAGGAGCTCCCGTTGAGGATCATTCCCTGTACTCGCTGTAAGGAGCTCCCGTTGAGGATCATTCCCTGTACTCGCTGTAAGGAGCTCCCGTTGAGGATCATTCCCGATACTCGCTGTAAGGAGCTCCCGTTGAGGATCATTCCCGATACTCGCTGTAAGGAGCTCCCGTTGAGGATCATTCCCTGTACTCGCTGTAAGGAGCTCCCGTTGAGGATCATTCCCTGTACTCGCTGTAAGGAGCTCCCGTTGAGGATCATTCCCTGTACTCGCTGTAAGGAGCTCCCGTTGAGGATCATTCCCTGTACTCGCTGTAAGGAGCTCCCGTTGAGGATCATTCCCTGTACTCGCTGTAAGGAGCTCCCGTTGAGGATCATTCCCTGTACTCGCTGTAAGGAGCTCCCGTTGAGGATCATTCCCTGTACTCGCTGTAAGGAGCTCCCGTTGAGGATCATTCCCTGTACTCGCTGTAAGGAGCTCCCGTTGAGGATCATTCCCTGTACTCGCTGTAAGGAGCTCCCGTTGAGGATCATTCCCTGTACTCGCTGTAAGGAGCTCCCGTTGAGGATCATTCCCTGTACTCGCTGTAAGGAGCTCCCGTTGAGGATCATTCCCTGTACTCGCTGTAAGGAGCTCCCGTTGAGGATCATTCCCGATACTCGCTGTAAGGAGCTCCCGTTGAGGATCATTCCCTGTACTCGCTGTAAGGAGCTCCCGTTGAGGATCATTCCCTGTACTCGCTGTAAGGAGCTCCCGTTGAGGATCATTCCCGATACTCGCTGTAAGGAGCTCCCGTTGAGGATCATTCCCGATACTCGCTGTAAGGAGCTCCCGTTGAGGATCATTCCCTGTACTCGCTGTAAGGAGCTCCCGTTGAGGATCATTCCCTGTACTCGCTGTAAGGAGCTCCCGTTGAGGATCATTCCCTGTACTCGCTGTAAGGAGCTCCCGTTGAGGATCATTCCCTGTACTCGCTGTAAGGAGCTCCCGTTGAGGATCATTCCCTGTACTCGCTGTAAGGAGCTCCCGTTGAGGATCATTCCCTGTACTCGCTGTAAGGAGCTCCCGTTGAGGATCATTCCCGATACTCGCTGTAAGGAGCTCCCGTTGAGGATCATTCCCTGTACTCGCTGTAAGGAGCTCCCGTTGAGGATCATTCCCTGTACTCGCTGTAAGGAGCTCCCGTTGAGGATCATTCCCTGTACTCGCTGTAAGGAGCTCCCGTTGAGGATCATTCCCGATACTCGCTGTAAGGAGCTCCCGTTGAGGATCATTCCCGATACTCGCTGTAAGGAGCTCCCGTTGAGGATCATTCCCGATACTCGCTGTAAGGAGCTCCCGTTGAGGATCATTCCCGATACTCGCTGTAAGGAGCTCCCGTTGAGGATCATTCCCGATACTCGCTGTAAGGAGCTCCCGTTGAGGATCATTCCCGATACTCGCTGTAAGGAGCTCCCGTTGAGGATCATTCCCGATACTCGCTGTAAGGAGCTCCCGTTGAGGATCATTCCCGATACTCGCTGTAAGGAGCTCCCGTTGAGGATCATTCCCGATACTCGCTGTAAGGAGCTCCCGTTGAGGATCATTCCCGATACTCGCTGTAAGGAGCTCCCGTTGAGGATCATTCCCGATACTCGCTGTAAGGAGCTCCCGTTGAGGATCATTCCCGATACTCGCTGTAAGGAGCTCCCGTTGAGGATCATTCCCGATACTCGCTGTAAGGAGCTCCCGTTGAGGATCATTCCCGATACTCGCTGTAAGGAGCTCCCGTTGAGGATCATTCCCGATACTCGCTGTAAGGAGCTCCCGTTGAGGATCATTCCCGATACTCGCTGTAAGGAGCTCCCGTTGAGGATCATTCCCGATACTCGCTGTAAGGAGCTCCCGTTGAGGATCATTCCCGATACTCGCTGTAAGGAGCTCCCGTTGAGGATCATTCCCGATACTCGCTGTAAGGAGCTCCCGTTGAGGATCATTCCCGATACTCGCTGTAAGGAGCTCCCGTTGAGGATCATTCCCGATACTCGCTGTAAGGAGCTCCCGTTGAGGATCATTCCCGATACTCGCTGTAAGGAGCTCCCGTTGAGGATCATTCCCGATACTCGCTGTAAGGAGCTCCCGTTGAGGATCATTCCCGATACTCGCTGTAAGGAGCTCCCGTTGAGGATCATTCCCGATACTCGCTGTAAGGAGCTCCCGTTGAGGATCATTCCCGATACTCGCTGTAAGGAGCTCCCGTTGAGGATCATTCCCGATACTCGCTGTAAGGAGCTCCCGTTGAGGATCATTCCCGATACTCGCTGTAAGGAGCTCCCGTTGAGGATCATTCCCGATACTCGCTGTAAGGAGCTCCCGTTGAGGATCATTCCCGATACTCGCTGTAAGGAGCTCCCGTTGAGGATCATTCCCGATACTCGCTGTAAGGAGCTCCCGTTGAGGATCATTCCCGATACTCGCTGTAAGGAGCTCCCGTTGAGGATCATTCCCGATACTCGCTGTAAGGAGCTCCCGTTGAGGATCATTCCCGATACTCGCTGTAAGGAGCTCCCGTTGAGGATCATTCCCGATACTCGCTGTAAGGAGCTCCCGTTGAGGATCATTCCCGATACTCGCTGTAAGGAGCTCCCGTTGAGGATCATTCCCGATACTCGCTGTAAGGAGCTCCCGTTGAGGATCATTCCCGATACTCGCTGTAAGGAGCTCCCGTTGAGGATCATTCCCGATACTCGCTGTAAGGAGCTCCCGTTGAGGATCATTCCCGATACTCGCTGTAAGGAGCTCCCGTTGAGGATCATTCCCGATACTCGCTGTAAGGAGCTCCCGTTGAGGATCATTCCCGATACTCGCTGTAAGGAGCTCCCGTTGAGGATCATTCCCGATACTCGCTGTAAGGAGCTCCCGTTGAGGATCATTCCCGATACTCGCTGTAAGGAGCTCCCGTTGAGGATCATTCCCGATACTCGCTGTAAGGAGCTCCCGTTGAGGATCATTCCCGATACTCGCTGTAAGGAGCTCCCGTTGAGGATCATTCCCGATACTCGCTGTAAGGAGCTCCCGTTGAGGATCATTCCCGATACTCGCTGTAAGGAGCTCCCGTTGAGGATCATTCCCGATACTCGCTGTAAGGAGCTCCCGTTGAGGATCATTCCCGATACTCGCTGTAAGGAGCTCCCGTTGAGGATCATTCCCGATACTCGCTGTAAGGAGCTCCCGTTGAGGATCATTCCCGATACTCGCTGTAAGGAGCTCCCATTGAGGATCATTCCCTATACTCGCTGTGTTGCAATCTTTTAGCCAAGTTCATTTAGGTACTACTTTGTGTAAAATCTTGAATTTCAGTGTGTAGGTACGAAAATGATCACTTAATGAAATTGCACAAATTGAAAAAAGCGAAAATAGTCTAATATATTTTATATTTCAAATCCTTATTTTAATGTCTATGCAGTTGTAACACCAGCAATAGTCTTTTATTTATTTTTTTTACTTTTTTAATTGTCATGTTAGACGCTATTTTTGAATTTTGAATTTATGGCATTTCATTAAGCGACATTTTCGTATATACGCACCAAATGTCAAGGGTTTTCTACAAAGCAGTTTCTAAATGCACTGGGCTATAAGATTGTAACATAGCTAGTATAGGGAATGATCCTTACTAGGAGGTCCCCTTAAGTTGAAACATTAAACATGGGATTTTCATTTGTAATTATTCTTCTATCTATGCCGAACTGGTGACCATTCGGTGCAAATAAATTTTAACTGTTCCAAAATTGATCGCCCCTTTTTAGCAAGGCACGCTGAAATATTTTAGTATTTAAACCACTTTATGTTGAAGGGGCTTATGATTGGAGAAATTTGTAAGTAGTTAAATTTTTCTTTTAATGTTCCATGAAATTATAGTGTAATTTAAAGCATTCAGTTTCAAAACTTTAAAAAAAAAAACACTTTGGTTGCAGGATTCCGGCTTCCTAGTCATTAGCAACTTGATTTTGTTCACACGGCCTTGCTCTAACAGCGGAGGCAGCGGATACGGCGGAGGTGGAGGATACTACCCAGAATCCTTTGCTGCCCCAGGTATTGTAATGCGTCAACCATAATTTATAGTTATTCTTTTTATTTAGTTACTACAGATTTCTATTATGCAGATACTTGACGGATACGAGATTTCTTAGGTTCCCTAAACAAGCTTAAATTGCGATTTTTCTCTTTTCTACAGTGCTGCCATCTACTATCACAACATTAAAAAAATTGTGTACTGTTTATGATTTTTTTTTTATAACTTCCTTATTCATTTTAAATAACGTCCCGTGTTAGGCATGGGTCTTTGTAAATGTATGTTGGCTTGTCTAATGACGAATGTTTCGGCGCATTATAGCCCTCGTGTTGCTGACGGCGCCAGATAATCTGAAAACAACCAACTAACCATTTAAAATAACGTAATGTGTAAGTATAAACTATTCGCCAGAAGCCAAAGCCTAAGCCTTTAAATCGGTATGTAATTGATGAATTTTGATTCGTTAATCGAATTGAATATGTTTCAAATTGATCAAAAAGATAAAAAAGGAAAGAGGTCGTCACAAAAGAAACACCATTCAGAATATGTTTAACGTAGTTTGACAATTCATCCAATAATATTGTGAAAATATCTTGCTGATAACAGACCCATACATGGAGAACTAGAGAATCAATTATTTACTATATGAAATTCCATGTTATTTATTCTGAAACAAATATATTATTTTTTTTTTCCGTTTAGTCTAATGCCGTAAGATATCATAGTAAAACACATGGAACGGCCTTGTCAAAAGTGCCGACCAAACGGTATAGTGGTTAGCGTGCTAGCTTCTAGACCGCGAGGTTGCGGGTTCGAGTCCCGTGTTGGCATGGGTGTTTGTAAATGTATGTTGGCTTGTCTAATGACGAATGTTTCGGCGCATTATAGCCCTCGTGTTGCTGACGGCGCCAGATAATCTGAAAACAACCAACCAACCAGCCTTGTCAAAAGTCGAAAGTTTTTTTTTTTTTTTTTTTTTCTAAATATAGTATTCGTATTTGTAAGACATATGATAAACATTAGGAGGCTTGATTATTTGAATCATATCTATATATTTAATAGGCAATACGTTTTTTGGGGTTAGTCCGTCCGCCTAAACTACTCAACCAATTTCAATGATCAAGGTGTCATTTTAAAGGAAATAAGCTGTAGATTTGCCAAAACGTGCCAAAATAATTTATTAACACTTTATTAATTAGTTAAATTTCAATATTTTTCATCATTAAGCTACTACAAAGCCTCAATGATTTTGAATATAAAAATGGCAACATTCTTAAGTAAACAACCCCGCTGCTCGGGGGTTCAACCAACCAACCAACCGTTGCTAATTTTAAAGCTATCCTTACGTATGTAAACAACAAACCCGTTGCTAATTTTAAAGCTCTTTTTAAACTCTTCGTTTCAAAGTTGATTTTTTCTGTTTTTCTGAAGCATTTTTGTATTAGAGTAATTATTATTTTGAAGTATTTCTATCCAGAAAATGCCTCGCGTTGGACGTCGTTCTCTAACGGGGCGACTTATCAGAATAAATAAAAGATATTGGGACTTCAATGTAAGGGCATAACTAATGAAGTTTTAAGTCAGAATGTTGGCGGATAGTATATTTAACTTTCTATTATGAAACTTGCAATTTGGGTGTTTTCTCTATTAGGCCTTACATTAAATTTATAAAAATTTGGTTACATTTTTTATGGCTGGCAAACCTATTCGAGCGCAGCAAGATGTTTTAACCACAAATTCGAGCGGCAAAGCCGCTCAATCCGAGCGCAGCGAGGTGTTTGGGGGTTGGCGAGCATTAGCGAGCAGGGGGCGAAGTCCCCTAGTTTACATTAAACACTACCAACCATATAAAGGGACATCCTTTCAGGTCGGTTGCAAATTTTTATTCTTAGAAAATCATTGATAATTATCATCTATTTTACTGGGTTGGCAAGAAAATAATTTTGGTTTTTAGTATGAAATAAAACTCGATATTTTTCTATACAAAAAAATGAACTTTGATCAGTCAAATACCTTCCATTCTGTTCGATGACCATTTGCCATCTTTCTGGAAACTTCATGATCCCGCGCTCACAGACAGAACTTCTGGTCCGTAACAGCAAAAAAACTCAACCAAGTGCGATTTGAGATTATCGTTATCACTGAAATTTTTACCATTTAAAAAGTTTTGTAAACCTCAAAATAAATGATAATCCGTTGGTGCAAGATCGGAGCTATATAGGTGTGTGAGGAATCGCATTGTCGTGTTGGAACTCTATCCCTTTGCGATTTGGCCAATTCTGACTTTTTCATTTTGATTGCTTCCTCCAGTTTCAAAAGTTGGCAGTAAACATACGAGTTGATCGTTAGGTTGCTTCGAAGCAGCTCAAAATACCCAGCACCTTTGTAATCTCACATAATTGACAGCATGATTGGTTGGTTGTATTCAGATTATCTGGCACCGTCAGCAACACGAGTGCTATAATGCGCCGAAACTTTCGTCATTAGACAAGCCAACATACATTTACAAGCACCCATGCCAAACACGGGACTCGGAACCCGCAACCTCGCGGTCTAGAGGCTAGCACGCTAACCACTATACCGTTTGGTCGGCTAATTGACAGCATGATCTTTTTCTAAATTAATTCAGCTTTCGATATGATTTGTGCTGGTTCATCATGCTTGGACTATGATCTTTTTCGATTAACGTTATTGTAGACGATCCATTTTTCATCGCTATTGTTAATTCGTTTTTAAAAAACTTTTTTTACCCTCCGTCCTATTCTGCACTCCTGAATTTTTCAAATTTTGTGTACACGCTGTTTGTGTTAAAAGTAATGAAGTGACTTTACGATTACTGTTCATGTAGTGTACCATAAAAGGCCAATAAAACGATATCATAGAATATTGAAAAATCTGACCGGAAAACGACTAGATTTCGAGTTTCTAAAAAAATTCAAAGCACTTTTATATCATGCTCTACACTCCAGTCAGCGTTGCCAGCCCTCGGACTTTAAATTCTTTGATATGCAATTTTTCACAAGGGAATTTTGGATATAGTATACAGAGTTACTACAAAAGAATGATTTATTTTCAAAACACGATCTATTCAAAAGTATTATACTTACAAATATGATCGATATATGAAAATAAGCTCAAAATATTCAAGTTTTATGCTCCAGGTTGTACTCAAGTTTTACCACCAGGTGGCGTGGCAGCACTAGCTCAGTATCTTTCAGTTAACCTAACGAATGATTCTTTTGTAGTAATCCTGTAATTAACAATACTTTTTACTATTGAAATATCAATAGTACTTCAAAAACTAAGACTTCCTGCACTTTAACAAGTACTAGGTAAGGCACTATGTCGAAATATAAAAAAAAAAACAGGGAAAACAACAGCGTAGTATTAAAAATACTACGCCTGGCGACATTGACTCCAGTAATTTACTAATTTTGTATACACCCTGTGTGTTAAAAGGTAATGAAGTGGCTTTACAATTCGCAGAGGCGGCAGAAGAAGATTTTGTCGAAGAGAGTGCACCTGTTGACGGTGCCGTGTCCACTAAATCTGCAGTAGATGTTAGGAAGGATTTCCCTGAGACTTGGTTATTCAATGTACAATATCTTGGGTAAGTATATCGATATAAAAATATAGAACTTCGAGAGCGAAATCTGTCTTCCTAGAATGCAAAGCCACTGCATTACCTTTTTATAGCACGCACAGCGATATGCTTTCGGGATGTTTCATATTTACCGGAGCCGTTTTGTTATTTCTTGTACCACTTGCTGAGAACTAGTGATGTAGCTTCAAAAATGTCGTCTTATTAATACTGAGATTATCTCTTTTATCAAAACTTAGGTTTTTTTATAAGCGTCATTCATATGGCTTTATTGCGGAAATTAATCCTTACAATTATCGAGAGTTTACAGTTTTTCAAGGGAGCAAGAATAATTAAAAAGTAACAAACAAAGGCAACGTGAAAAAGAACAAGGGAATGAATAAATAACTGTAAACAAGAAATATAAATTTATACAAATACAAAAATTCAGTTACTAGGTGTTCATGCTGGTCCTGGAATCCCATTGCAATTCTCTGATGTCCCCATTTCTTTGGGCCGACCAAATGGTATAGTGGTTAGCGTGCTAGCTTCTAGACCGCGAGGTTGCGGGTTCAAGTCCCGTGTAAGGCATGGGTGTTTGTAAATGTATGTTGGCTTGTCTAATGACGAATGTTTCGGAGCATTATAGCCCTGGTGTTGCTGACGGCGCCAGATAATCTGAATACAACCAACCCCATTTCTTTGGGAGTTTCTGTCTAAAATAGGACAAATTAAAAGGTGATCTGTATTCATAAAGCCTGTTCCGTAGATTGTGCAATTGCTCGAAGGATAAAAGCCTATTCTGTGCACATGTTCTGCCAAACAATCGTGTCCAGTCTGTAGTCTGAAATTGAACTCTGCAACCATGCAGAGTTTCTGGTCATACGACATCCATCTCTCTTTAATGCCTTCCCAGGATTGACCTTTTGATTTATTTACCATATCGGAATAGGCAATTTCTTTAAATTTTTCATAAACGTGTCTTTTAAGCGATACCGGTGTAACAGGTAAAATATTTTGCTGAGTGTTGGTCCCGTTTTTATCTAGCAAATCTTCCTGTTCACTACCCTTATTGCCGACGTGTGACTGGATTCACTGAAAAACAATAGTTTTTTTTTTCATACCTCGAAGGAACTCCAGAGATTGCTTGATTTCAGACAGGACCATTGTCTCGGAGCAGTGAGTTTCTGAGACAGCCAGAATGGCTGACATAGAATCGACCAATTTTATCAGTATTTTAACACTTTGAATTATCATGTATTCAATTTTCAGCAATTTCTAGTATCCATCATCTACTGAGAACCCAAAACGATCAATTTACAATAAGAAAATTAACCTATATCTTCCCAACAAAACAACTAGACGTCGTAAAAAAAAAACGCCAAGTCAATCAGAAAAAGTTATGAAATCTAATGTTTGCCGCCAAGCGGTAGCGCTTAATTTCTTTGGGATACTTATACACAGTGAACTAAATTGTGATTATTAGGGGGAATAACCGTAGGCATTCAAAACTTGGCTGACTACAGTTATTTCGGATCAATCTCATTTAATTTGTTTCAGCTACTTTGCACTCATTGCACTGAATTGAGATTAATTCTATAAAAAATCTAGCCTGCCAAGTACTGTTTGCTTATAGTTATCCCCCCCTAATAATCACAATTGAGTTCATTGTGTACAAGTACCCTAAAAAAACCAAACGCGGCAGCTTGGCGACAAACGTTAGATTTCATAACTTTATTCTGGCCGACTTGGAGAGTTTTTTTTACAA
Source organism: Linyphia triangularis (assembly GCA_963978545.1). Taxonomy (NCBI): domain Eukaryota; kingdom Metazoa; phylum Arthropoda; class Arachnida; order Araneae; family Linyphiidae; genus Linyphia; species Linyphia triangularis. The sequence goes on along the minus strand of OZ021723.1, from coordinate 8,678,774 downwards.
CGGTCTAGTTGTTGTTTTTTGGGGGAAATATCAATTCTTTTTGTAGAGTTTGCTAACTTAACTGCAATCGAGCCCTGCTTTCCATTTGATATTCCAGTTTCAGCAAAAATTTACTAGCGTTTAATTAATTTTTTATTTTTTTCTAATTGCAGCGTTTTGATAGTTTAACTTAAAATATTAAAGTCACTTCTTGAAAGTGATCGAAAGGTGAATATCCGATATTCATTGACCTGTTTTAATTAGTCATTACATCCGGGCTGTAATTCCCAACTTCCGGGATCATTTCTGGGATGTACAGATCCTCTTACGCATTAATTCATATAAAAGGCGCTTCCTCTCATCAATCTGAGAGGATTAAAAAATTGATCTGAATATATTAAAGCGTTTAAGCTGTAAGCCAGGCTGAAATTCCCATGCATCGGGATCATTTTCGGGGGGTACAGACCCTCCTACCCATCAAATCATACAAAAAGCACTTCCTGTAATCAAGCAGAGAAGAATAAAAAAAAATGGTTAAAAATCATCAAATAGTTTTGGCTGTAGCCTTGGCTAAAGTTTTGGTCAGAATCAGAAGAACAAAATTCCGGTGACTAAAGCGATTTTCAAAGGATTTTTTTTACCATGTCCCCTTGGCCGACCAAACGGTATAGTGGTTAGCGTGCTGGCTTCTAGACCGCGAGGTTGCGGGTTCGAGTCCCGCGTTGGCATGGATGTTTGTAAATGTATGTTGGTTTGTTAAATGACGAAATGTTTCGGCGCATTATAGCCCTCGTGTTGCTGACGGCGCCAGATAATCTGAATACAACCAACCATGTCCCCTTGTTCAATGTCAACAACAATGTTGTTGTTTTTTTCGTCTACTCACCCGGGGCAATACGATTGCAAGAAAATCAGGGTTCTAGCTATAATTGAAGTTGAGCTGTGAGGAGTCGAAAACGGGAATTAGCTCTGTCAACATAATATACACTTGCGTGTCTGCCGCTTCTTTGACATCGGACTTGTCGTCCCAGATAAAACAAAGTTTTTAATATAACTCTATTATATGTATTGCCAACATTTAATTACAATTATAACTTATTTAAATGATTTTGAGCTCAGATCGAGCTTTCATAGTACTTGACCTCTACTAAGAAAAACCATCTATTCCGTGCTACAGATTTTTTTTTTTTCCCCAAAAAAACTTGATGGACTCGCTATCGATGACAATGAATTCTATCTGCCAAGTTTCACCACTATCGGATGACAAGCAGATAAAATAGCCCTTCTATGATATTCCCGTGTTACGCACACAAAATCGAGGTAAATGTAAAAGATTTAAGAAAAGGTTTTAACTTCCAGATCATCCCGTCCGCCTAATGGCTGATTAGTTAAAGGTCTGGCCTCCTATACTATAGGTACCGGATTCGAATTCTGGATTAGGCATGGATGTTCGTTGTGGTTCGGAATCCACGTGAAGCTGTAGTCTTGACCTAATTAGGCATCATTGAGCATAAAATAGATCGTTGGGCGCACAAACTAATCAATCTGTTCCTCCAATGATCATCAGTTCCGTTTCAGCCTTAGATAGACCAACTTAATAAGGTCTTTTTTTAGTGTAGTTTATGTATGAAATTCCACTTAAAGAATGCTGTAAGAAACTAAGACTTTTTTTTTTTTTTGCCTTATCGAAATTCGACATTCTTAAAGTTACGTCACTAATTTTCTCAGGAAGGTTTTATATTGAAATGTTATACATTGCTTTGTGTAAAAACTGAATGATTCCCCAAAAAATTGTCAGTTATGTTATTTAAATTGACAGACCGCGTTTTTGTGCAAGGTAATGCGGTGGCTTTCACAACTATAGCCTCAGGAGCAGATACTGTCGATGCTAATAGGAAGATAGGCGTGGTGACAGCTAAGTCCGCCGTAGACGTGAGAGAGAGTTTCCCAGAAACGTGGCTGTTTAGTACAGAAATGGTCGGGTGAGTAAATGGCACAATCTTAAAATGAGTGTGTAAAAATTGATTACCGTGAACACTATCCTGTCAAAGCCACTGCATTACCTTTACTAAGCGCTAAGTCAAAATACTCACGATGTTCTTTCAAAAGCAACTTCTTACCTTGGAAGAAAATAGTATTTAATTGAAAAATTTTAATTCTTTTTTTTTTTTTTAACTTTTAAAATTAACATTATGCCTGGCATTGTACCAATATTCGTTCGTAGGGGAACCTCCTATACATTGGAATAGGTGTACTATGGATCTAGATCGTTTGAAGCACTATACTAAACTTCAACTTAACTAGACATCACTTAGACGATAGATCGTCACAGTGCACATAGGTATTTAATTCATTTTGGCGGAGTGAAGACATAATTCTCGAAAAATCTTATAGCCTTTTGTTCTCTATAGGGTTGTGGTTTGGCGAACATTATGCTTTCACGCCGCCAAAATGGATTAAATACCTATGAGCACTGTGACCATCTACCGTCTAAGTGATGTCTAGTTAAGTTGAAGTTTAGTATAGTTGTTGACTCTCTCCTTCTTTAAATAACAGCCGTGATTGGTGTTGAGACAATCTAGTGATACTATATTCTCCATTATTAATATTTTTTTTTTTACAAAATTAACAGAGAGTACTTTAATGAACATAGGATCAAGATACATTTAGTCCAATGTACATCTAGTCTAATGTACTAGACTCCCTTATTTCTGATAAGTGAAAGTATATAATTCAGATACAAATAAAAGTACAGTTAATGACATATGTGCTCGTCAATATGGGCAGCACTGACTTTAAGCAATTTACACAACAGCAATTCAGAAAGGTAATGCAGTGGCTTTCGGCTCAGCGGTCAAGGTACCTGCTATTGCCCCACCTTCGGCGGATGCAAAGATAAGCATTGTCACCACCAAATCCGCAGTAGACGTGAGACGTGAATTCCCAGAAACATGGCTGTTTGGCATGGAAGTAGTCGGGTGAGTATGATTACCAATGATTGTGGAAAATTGTATTCTGTTGAGGGTTGGGTTCTCTGCCAAAGCCACTGCATTACCTTTTTGTTTATTTGAACAATAAATTTGATATTCGGTATCTTTTTTCTTTTTTTTTTTTACCTTGGTGAGAAAATGATCTTCGAGTAGCAAAATATTGACCGCTCTGCTTTCCAAAACGAGTAGTGACGAGAAGGGTTGCAACGGATCTTTTTGTACTAAGTTTTCTTGTATTTGAGAAACATAGGATTCAAATTCAGTGCTGTTCTTCCTTAAAGACATTTCTGACATATCTTTAAGGAATCTTAAGTGACATTTCTTTCCTTCTGAGTTTTGGACTGCTGTTTACTCTTGATATTGAGGTATTTTTGGATTAGTACATAGCCTTTGTATTGCTCCTTTGTCCTGAAAGGCCCAAAAATTAAATCTCAAAAACTAATATTGAGCCTGGTCCTCTTATAAAGATTTTTTTTTAGGTATTTTAACTTTTTTTTTTTTTTTTTTTTGAAGATATATCATTTTTATACCAATTATGCAAATGCATTGACGTCAAAAAAAAAAATTCGATTATTTTATAGCTGTCACAACTTTTACAGTAGTCACAGCATATTATAGAAGTCACACAGTTCTAATTACAAAAGAATAACCAAAGTTTTAAAGTTTAAATTTAAAATTGTCTGAACATTTTATATATATTTTTCATCACAAGATTTCCATTAGCAGTTTTCAATGAAGTTTTAAAGTGTTTACTTCTTTAGAGTAAGTCTTTTAACCTCATTTGTTATAGTTTAGATGTCCCAACCCTGTTTGGCCGACCAAACGGTATAGTGGTTAGCGTGCTAGCTTCTAGACCGCGAGGATGTTTGTAAATGTGTGTTGGCTTGTCTAATGACGAATGTTTCGGCGCATTATAGCCCTCGTGTTGCTGACGGCGCCAGATAATCTGAAAACAACCAACCAACCCAACCCTATTTGCTCTCCTTTGATACAAAATAAAGTTTCTAAAAAAGAAATTGGTCCTTTTCCCGATCTTCACTTCCCTTCTTTTGAAGGAATTCATAGACCCCAACTCAGAATTTAGCAATTTGAACATCATTCCTGTTTTCTCCCAAGGTATAGAGTTGCAATTAATTTTTTAAAGACAAAAATTGTTATTGGCAAAAAAAAAAAATTTCATGTTGCGCTCTCACATATTTTGAAATTTATGTCTCGACATTTCAATTAATCCTTTGTCAATAAGTGAACTCTAAATTGACAGTGAAACTTTCAAACAAAAAAGGTAAACCAGTGGCTTTAGCATCCGTGGCAAGAAGACCAGCTGCGGCTGCCCCAGTTGCAGATACTATGAGCACCAACACTGTCACCACCAAGTCCGTGGTAGAAGTGCGAAGAGATTTCCCGGAGACTTGGTTATTTAGCATGGAAATGACCGGGTAAGTCAACGTCTGACTATATAGGTATATTTCTAAATTAACTAGTGCTGTTTGGATGTAATAAATTTATGCAAATCTTCATGCTGACTATCGGTCAGATTTTGTTTCTGGCAGATATGCTATTCTGGTATCTGTAGTAGGGGCTTGAAAAAGTCGAAGTATCATGTATAAGTTCTCTTGGTGATAGTACAGTAAAATTGTGAACTCCCATCTTTAAAAAGTGTGGAAATTTGTTTGGCTGTGAATTGATTTCTTCTGTTTCCTATATGGTTTAAAATTAAGAAATTGGACTAAAAAAAGCTTAAAATTCAAAAAGTAACTTTAAAAAAGCCGCATGGTTTGTAAATCGGTTTGTGTGCGTGATTAAAGTTAGTGCAGATGTTAAAATAATTTAACAACATCAGAATAAATTTTTAGAATTATGGGCTAGTATCTTCCGCTTCCTGCACGGTTTTTCGGAGCCTTTCTGCCTACATTTGTAAGCAAAATCTCATCAACACACTTTGAGTGTACGTAAACTGTATAAAACAGTTCTTGTCAGTTACAGATATTGTTATGTCCAACAGGGCTGTGACTACTATTCCTTCGAGAGATTTGTAAGATTTGGCTTTACCGGAATCAGACACCATCTGCCTCGTCACAGACAGAAATAAAATATCTAGTAAAAAATTAAAAATTTAAAAAAAAATTTAAAAATATTAAAATTGTCTCAAAATCAAATGAAAATCTCTTCACTTTATTGGGTCTTTATTTTAATGAACGACATAAGAAAACTTTTAATAACAGAAATCGTGAAGAACAAGTAGATCTAAAGAACAATTGTAAGAGAGCATTAATTAATTGTATCATAATCTGGTTCCACGTGCATAGTACACACACTCACGTTACAACTAAATGTGAATCTAATCTTGATATAACTATCGCTAACAGCAATCGCGCTTACGTAACCAGTGATTTATTGCATGATTTTATCAACCTTATTGCTTTCGTATGTGACGAAACAGTCGTGAACACTCTAGGGTTTAATAAGATAATTGGAAGGCTTAACTTATAACTTCAGAGACCAATCCAATGGACTGTCTGCTCACTTGATTCCAACGAACTACCAATAAGATACCTATTTTAGTTCATGGGTGTTAAGTCTTTTGGTCCCACTTCTTGCACCGAAGAAACCTGAACGGATGCGAAAAACATCAAATTATTGCTTTTAATAGCATTGAATGCGACTTTCCATACATTGATCTTACCACCTCAAGTTCTTTATTAGAAATAATAATTATATCTACTAAATAATAATATTTTATATATCTAGTAGATATGATACTATGTAATAGTCTAACATCTAATGTAGATATCATCTACATTAGATTTATCAAATTTAATACTAAATTTGGTTGTATTCTTGTAAGACTCTACGTGCCCTCGTGACTCAGAATTAAAATTCATTATTCGTTAAAGGCTAGACACCTGTGGCATTTCATCCGCTCATCTCTGAATTTGTCTAAAAAGTATCATGACGTAATCGAACCAGTAATTTATCATAACGCTTACTTGACGGCTCCAGAAAACACGTTTTTGGCCATGTTAAAATATGAGAGATGAGGACCCTTGCAGCTCTGCTGATTAGGAAGGCAAGAGAAATTTTTTCAGACGAAAATTTTGTTAGTCTCTAGTTTTCAGAGAGTTCAGTTCTCCCAAACTTCTGCAGATGATGCAGCATAGAGTGCCAATGAGCGTCTAAAACTTTGTTAAATATTCTTGAAACACAAGCAAGAGAGAGAGACATTAAAGCAATACTAGAATCCGGAAAACCCCGAGATTTGAGTAGAAAAGAGATTGAAGCAATAATTCTTGTGATATTATTGCAAGGTTTCGGCTGCCTATTACTGCCACTTTATCAAGTGCTTTACACAGCCAAATACGTCTCGTAATTTAGAACAAGCTGGAGATCGAAACGTACTAGTACAAATCTCTTTCGCTAATCTCACCACACCAACGAGAGAGTAGCACGAGCCTTGTGCTAGAGAACAAGCTGGAGATCGAAACGTACTAGTACAAATCTCTTTCGCTAATCTCACCGCACCAACGAGAGAATATTTGGAATCACAGCAGATTTAATGCGCAATAGCAATAGTACACACCGGTATTTAGTGACTGCAGAGGACCGAACTCGTGATCTAGCGCTCGTGAATACCACACTCTAAAGCTTGGCGTCCACTATCGCTGAGCCGAGCAGAGCGGTGTGGACTAGAGCCAATTACAAGGCATCCAAAGTCTACTGTAGCACGAGCCTTGTGCTATTTAGAACAAGCTGGAGATCGAAACGTACTAGTACAAATCTCTTTCGCTAATCTCACCACACCAACGAGAGAATATTTGGAATCACAGCAGATTTAATGCGCAATAGCAATAGTACACACCGGTATTTAGTGACTGCACCGAGGACCGAACTCGTGATCTAGCGCTCGTGAGCTCGTTACTCTATCCAGCGGACTAACACAACAGCCCTGTAGTTTTATAATTTGTATGATGATGGGTTGATATAATTGATGGGTTGGAAAAAAGTTCGTATCAAAATGAAGTATGACGTGTATTTCATGTTTTGAACAATACCACACTCTAAAGCTTGGCGTCCACTATCGCTGAGACGAGCAGAGCGGTGTGGACTAGAGCCAATTACAAGGCATCCAACGTCTACTGTAGCACGAGCCTTGTGCTACAATGGACGTTGACAGCCTTGTAATTGGCTCTAATCTAATCCACTCCACTCTGTTCTACTCTGCTCTGCGCTGCGCTTTGCTCTGCTCAGCGATAGTGGACGCCAAGCTTAATTGTTTACTCTGGTATATAATCTCTATGCATTTAGAATTTCATTGAAGGTATCCAGTAGATAAGGAGTTGTGAGTGTCTTATTGAATTCTTACACCAAGCATGCGATGGCACAGAAAATGGCCGGCCCCAAGGGCTGGTAAATTTATAGCGCACCTGCACGCAAAGTGTTAAATTTGGTTTCAATTTCTAAAACTCGGAGCTATTGAGGTGTCTATTGATATTAACCTATAATTCTAAAATATTTGCACCGGTAATGTTGATGAAAATGGTAACTTTTAGGCATTATTCCAAAACATGCGACGAAATCTGTGATTTTTTATTAATTTTTTGATTGTAAGCATTATTAATCCAATCATCACAACTTTCGGACCATTTAGGGTACTGAAAATATCATCTCATTGTTTTTAGATTTTACACACTTTTTTAGCTAAAAGAGTTCATAGTTTTTCCGCACTACCGCTAAAACTAAGCATGTGGGAACATCGCACAAATTTCAATTACACTACAATACTGATAACAATTTATGTCATTTACTTTTTTTTTATATTTTCATCATTAATTTTTTAAAAAAATGGGCAGTTTGTCACTATTATTTATCCTAATTCTTGTATGGGTCTTAAAAAAAAAAAAAAAAAACACCTTTACCAAATTGATAATTTTGGCGATATACTTATCAAATTCTTATATTATCCTTTTTTATAAGTGAAACTGAAAGGAGAAGAAAAAGTGATCGTTGATGAGGTATGCAAATGAACAGTTTTTTAACTTTTTACGCCATCAATACATTTTTACGGGAATTTCGAAGGTGGGCTTTCATTAGATTTATCATTATCGAAAACCCTCCTTTCATTCCATTTTGACTTTTGGTTCTCAATATTTCAAATCAGCAGTGAGCAGTAGCTCACTTTAAGGGACCGTGTAATAGATGACGTATTGAAGCAAACAAACGTTCGATTCTTCCCAGCAGTAAAGCGATTCGTCTTCCACCAAAACATTTTCGCTGATAAGTGACGTGTTTCTCAACGTAATGAACTGAAATTTGGTATTTAGTGTAAACGGAGTATTCTAATTCGAATGAAAACATAAAAAATAAGGGTTCATGTTGAAATTTTCAAAGATAGTTAAATTTACTTAGTAAACAGTCCCCTACGACAAAAAAATTTGCACCAGACATATAGAAAATCGTAAACAAAACATTTTGGTGCAAACCACAAGATTCTATGGTAATTGGAACCGAAGATATTAGCCATCGTTCGGATTTTTTTTAATGGTATTAAGAACTCGTATGTACATACACTATCTCGACGTTTTGATTGGCTGCAAAGAATTCGCAGCCAATCGGAGCCTTTTCTACGCTTGTTTTCATCCGGGTACTTGATACCAAATTAGGATGTTCCGAACTATAGCCATCATCTCCGTAAAATTCTGCCATCAATAAGATTTGTACAGAAGTTAGCTAAACTAGCATTTAAATTTATATTATTATTTAAATAATAAAAAAGGAAAAGTATTTAAATTACGTATCACTCTTCGCTTTCTGCTGATTGGGTGCGACATTTAATTTATGTCATGTATTTTAGTTTCTGTCTTAGTAATGTTCTTGAATAACTTTTGCGCGATACCATATTAGTTATTTGAAAGTAATAAGATGAGAAGTTTTTTAGTAATAAATAAAAGTTTTTCAGTTTTCTTAATAAATATCAAACTAAGTATAATAATTTTTTTTTTTTTTTTTTTTTTTTTTTTTTTTTGTATTGGTGATGATAGTATGCACCAATACTCGACTTTTAGGATGTTCTCAAAAGCATGCTCCTAAAACAATTCCTTCATTTATAAAAGTCGAAAATTAGGAATTTGCCCATAAAATAGATGCATAAAATTATAGTACAGAATTTGGGCATATTTAAGGACCATTGAAAAATGACAGATATTATCACAATTTAGAAGAAGATGCTATGAATTTTCTTGCTGGCAGTGTTTCCAATTATGCAATACCTTTTTGAGATATTGCATAGTTAATGTTATATTCAAAAAAATTCTGATTTTCAATCTCACTAAGCTCTTATTATACAAAACGTCTATCGCTTGAGACTCTCAGACTCCTAGCGATACATGCAATTATAGGGAGCTGAGCGGTCTTCCAACTTATCACTTACAAATAAAGAAATGTCTGATGCATTGCGACTCATAATTATAAGGATTTCATGTATTTTTTTCTCATCCTAAAACTAAATACAAGACATGAACTTAACAACATTTATCTACATACATAATTCTCTTGCGTAACGTCCAAAATTCGGCTGTATTTCTGTGAGCAGAATGGCAATGACTTCAAACAAATCTTTAAATGTACTTTATGCACGAAATTCCAAATTCAGCAATCTAGCCAATCACAATATATCTTTTGAAATTTGACTAATACATCTGGCGACAGCAACAACTTGGATTCGCTATATTTTGTTTTTCTTATTACAGTCTACAGATAGAAATTATTGCCTATTTAAAACGTATTGATTTAATAGTTACGATGATGCAAGAATAAATAGATCTTAGATGTGTATATTTCTTTTAGATTGGAATTCCGGATAAACCAGACTTTTCGGAAAAGTTATCTGCTGGAACATGTTCCGGAGGTCGCCTGGTTGCATTCAGCGCTAAATTGCCAACTTTCAAAAAATCGCTAAGAGGCATTGTGCAGTAAATCTGAACCTATATTCATTTCTAATCAGTGGAAATTCAGCTATTACGAATTAAAAACTTTCAAAATAACAAATAAAACCACCCACTCAACTTCAAAATCTCATATAAAATAAAATAAAAGAACTTTTGGCGAAATAGGGCTAATTTTCTCGCCAAATTTGATTTTCAAAAAATTCCTGTTGATTGAATGCCGGATAATTGGCCTTTCACTGTTTTATTTTATTTTCTAAGTATCGCAAAAAAGATTATGCGAACATATGATTGCTTCGTTAAGAAATTTCGATAAACAACTTTAATTATTTTAGCGCTTCATACGATACCAGCCCGTACATTTTAATTGCTCAATGAAATAATCGATCTTTTTTAAATATATGTACGATACTATTTATTTTTGTAGTAAGAACTTTCTACTACGTCGCCACACTGTCCCTGCTTAACGCGTCTCGACAGCAGTAGGATAATGACGTGGCAAGTATTCTGGCTCTTCATAAATAACAAAACGTTTTCAGTTTCTTGGCATTATGCAGCTGAAATAGCTTTTTGCTAGAGCATATTTTAAATGCTTTACTTTGAGGCGAGCAAAGCGAGCCAAGGGGATTGCATAGCAATCCAGGGGGTTGGCGAGCGTCAGCGAGCAGGGGGCGGAGCCCCCTAGTATTGTTTAAATTTACAATCAGAAGTTTTTAAACTCTATTTTTGTCATTTTACTTTAGGGTGAAGTAAAATAAAATGAAATACAAGATTTTTAGCTTATTCAGAAATATAAGGATGGTTTAGTTTTTCGTGAATGAGGGACATTACTCATGAAGTCTATGTTTGGTTGATCGGTCTTTTCTTCCGATTAGCCATTCTCTCTGGCATACTGCTAGCCAGTGCATTCAAGTAATTATTATCAAGTTCACTCCACACATTGTAAACCTTCTCTTCAAGCTCTGCCAATGAGTCATATTGCTTTTCGTTTTGCATAAACCTTTCTTGGCAGATATTCCCATACGTTTTCTTAAACGTTTGATTCAGGAGAATGCGCAGGTCATGCTAAGAGCTTGATGTTTCTTTCTTCAAACTACTTTTTAATGCATTTAAAGTTTGGCAGATGCGCCATCTTACTGAAATATGAAGTTTGCACCACTTATAAAAGCGAGCAATATGCTAAAAGCTGTATGTCCAGGATTTCAAGATAAGTCTGTGTGTTCACAGTCGTCGGAACAAGCACTAAATCAGTTTTTCCTCGAGTCTCACCCTAAAAATGCCTGCTCCATCTGATACTTTTCATGAACCTTAAATCATGTCAATAGCATTTTAAACCATCGGGATCATCCAAATTAAAATGTTGGTTTTTTTTAAATACGACACTTTTCCAGTTCACACTATTTTTCATTTATTTTAGTGCTGCCTTTCTTCGCAAAGCTGATGTTTTTCCATCAAGTACGGTTTTTTATTCATTTTTGTGTATTTAACTGTATTGCATTTATTCAAAACCCAAGTAACAGTTGGTCTTGAAACCTTCTTACTCAAAGCATCTGCAATTCAGCGACATTTTTTTGGACAGCCATGTGAACAATTCGTCTCCGATCTCTTTGAGACAACTTCGGTTTCGCACCTAATCCATTCCGTACTGAACCATTTGTTCCTCTTTTGATAACATTTTCTACAGCACCTTTTTATCTTTGAATAACTTTGCTAATATCACATATAGACTTGCCACTTCCATGCAAGTTTCACTCATTTTGAATGTCAATTTTAGTAAGTTCTTTTCCGCGCGGCATTCCAAATCCCTACAGATCAAAAATGGTACCTTACAAAAAAAAAAACTTAGACTCGCAGTTAAAATATTTGAATATCGACCTGCTATTGTGCGGATGAGTGGTAGCTATGGTAAAATATATCTGGTGTCCTTATAATTTTGAACCAATAAAATTTTGCAAAAATATATTACTGTTTAAAATATTAGCATAATTTATTCATGTATTTTGCTGAAAGGTGAACTGAAACTGTGTTGTAACAAAAATTTATGATATTGTTTTGTATATAGCTCATTCGAAGTTCTTTTGTCGTTATTAGGGGGAAATTACGACTGTTCTTATAATTATGAGTCGCACTATACTTCCTGAATTCCAGTGTTTTGGAATTCATTAACCAAAAACAAATAAAAAAAATATTAAGTTCCCACTGCAAAATATATGAAGTACCTATCAGGTCAATTGCGCGTTCAAAAGTGATTTTTTTATTGCGCCCACCCTAGGGTTATACTGCGCCACTGTAGTGGCCAGCCGGGACGTCTTTACTGTGGCACGCGTTCGCCACTGAAGTGGCTCTGTATAATAAGGGTCTAACCCAAGCATTTGTATTTGTGGAATAATTATTAAAGACTGGTCATTAGTTAAAATGTCTTCCAACAATTCCAATATCTTTCAGGGACGATGGCGAGTTCTTGAAGAAGGAGACCTTACCCGACACGATAACAGAGTGGGTAGGCAGTGCCGCCTGCGTCAGCCCAGACGATGGCTTCGGAATGTCGGATATCAGCAGCATCAAGGGATTCCAGCTCTTTTTCATATCGTACACTCTCCCTGTGAGTGCTGTGAGGGGAGAAGAGTTCTTTGTGGTGGTGTCCGTCTTTAGCTACGCCGAAGGAGCTTTGCCGGTAAGTAAATGGGAAAGTATGCTGTTTTGTCGATGAGGCCCTATTGGCTGATTTGACCTAAGCTCAATGTACGAGATGTAGAAGTGACCCATGTCAGAACTTTGGTTTGCCCCAAGTCGGGACTTTGGTTTGCCCCAAGTCGGGACTTTGGTTTGCCCCAAGTCGGGACTTTGGTTTGCCCCAAGTCGGGACTTTGGTTTGCCCCAAGTCGGGACTTTGGTTTGCCCCAAGTCGGGACTTTGGTTTGCCCCAAGTCGGGACTTTGGTTTGCCCCAAGTCGGGACTTTGGTTTGCCCCAAGTCGGGACTTTGGTTTGCCCCAAGTCGGGACTTTGGTTTGCCCCAAGTCGGGACTTTGGTTTGCCCCAAGTCGGGACTTTGGTTTGCCCCAAGTCGGGACTTTGGTTTGCCCCAAGTCGGGACTTTGGTTTGCCCCAAGTCGGGACTTTGGTTTGCCCCAAGTCGGGACTTTGGTTTGCCCCAAGTCGGGACTTTGGTTTGCCCCAAGTCGGGACTTTGGTTTGCCCCAAGTCGGGACTTTGGTTTGCCCCAAGTCGGGACTTTGGTTTGCCCCAAGTCGGGACTTTGGTTTGCCCCAAGTCGGGACTTTGGTTTGCCCCAAGTCGGGACTTTGGTTTGCCCCAAGTCGGGACTTTGGTTTGCCCCAAGTCGGGACTTTGGTTTGCCCCAAGTCGGGACTTTGGTTTGCCCCAAGTCGGGACTTTGGTTTGCCCCAAGTCGGGACTTTGGTTTGCCCCAAGTCGGGACTTTGGTTTGCCCCAAGTCGGGACTTTGGTTTGCCCCAAGTCGGGACTTTGGTTTGCCCCAAGTCGGGACTTTGGTTTGCCCCAAGTCGGGACTTTGGTTTGCCCCAAGTCGGGACTTTGGTTTGCCCCAAGTCGGGACTTTGGTTTGCCCCAAGTCGGGACTTTGGTTTGCCCCAAGTCGGGACTTTGGTTTGCCCCAAGTCGGGACTTTGGTTTGCCCCAAGTCGGGACTTTGGTTTGCCCCAAGTCGGGACTTTGGTTTGCCCCAAGTCGGGACTTTGGTTTGCCCCAAGTCGGGACTTTGGTTTGCCCCAAGTCGGGACTTTGGTTTGCCCCAAGTCGGGACTTTGGTTTGCCCCAAGTCGGGACTTTGGTTTGCCCCAAGTCGGGACTTTGGTTTGCCCCAAGTCGGGACTTTGGTTTGCCCCAAGTCGGGACTTTGGTTTGCCCCAAGTCGGGACTTTGGTTTGCCCCAAGTCGGGACTTTGGTTTGCCCCAAGTCGGGACTTTGGTTTGCCCCAAGTCGGGACTTTGGTTTGCCCCAAGTCGGGACTTTGGTTTGCCCCAAGTCGGGACTTTGGTTTGCCCCAAGTCGGGACTTTGGTTTGCCCCAAGTCGGGACTTTGGTTTGCCCCAAGTCGGGACTTTGGTTTGCCCCAAGTCGGGACTTTGGTTTGCCCCAAGTCGGGACTTTGGTTTGCCCCAAGTCGGGACTTTGGTTTGCCCCAAGTCGGGACTTTGGTTTGCCCCAAGTCGGGACTTTGGTTTGCCCCAAGTCGGGACTTTGGTTTGCCCCAAGTCGGGACTTTGGTTTGCCCCAAGTCGGGACTTTGGTTTGCCCCAAGTCGGGACTTTGGTTTGCCCCAAGTCGGGACTTTGGTTTGCCCCAAGTCGGGACTTTGGTTTGCCCCAAGTCGGGACTTTGGTTTGCCCCAAGTCGGGACTTTGGTTTGCCCCAAGTCGGGACTTTGGTTTGCCCCAAGTCGGGACTTTGGTTTGCCCCAAGTCGGGACTTTGGTTTGCCCCAAGTCGGGACTTTGGTTTGCCCCAAGTCGGGACTTTGGTTTGCCCCAAGTCGGGACTTTGGTTTGCCCCAAGTCGGGACTTTGGTTTGCCCCAAGTCGGGACTTTGGTTTGCCCCAAGTCGGGACTTTGGTTTGCCCCAAGTCGGGACTTTGGTTTGCCCCAAGTCGGGACTTTGGTTTGCCCCAAGTCGGGACTTTGGTTTGCCCCAAGTCGGGACTTTGGTTTGCCCCAAGTCGGGACTTTGGTTTGCCCCAAGTCGGGACTTTGGTTTGCCCCAAGTCGGGACTTTGGTTTGCCCCAAGTCGGGACTTTGGTTTGCCCCAAGTCGGGACTTTGGTTTGCCCCAAGTCGGGACTTTGGTTTGCCCCAAGTCGGGACTTTGGTTTGCCCCAAGTCGGGACTTTGGTTTGCCCCAAGTCGGGACTTTGGTTTGCCCCAAGTCGGGACTTTGGTTTGCCCCAAGTCGGGACTTTGGTTTGCCCCAAGTCGGGACTTTGGTTTGCCCCAAGTCGGGACTTTGGTTTGCCCCAAGTCGGGACTTTGGTTTGCCCCAAGTCGGGACTTTGGTTTGCCCCAAGTCGGGACTTTGGTTTGCCCCAAGTCGGGACTTTGGTTTGCCCCAAGTCGGGACTTTGGTTTGCCCCAAGTCGGGACTTTGGTTTGCCCCAAGTCGGGACTTTGGTTTGCCCCAAGTCGGGACTTTGGTTTGCCCCAAGTCGGGACTTTGGTTTGCCCCAAGTCGGGACTTTGGTTTGCCCCAAGTCGGGACTTTGGTTTGCCCCAAGTCGGGACTTTGGTTTGCCCCAAGTCGGGACTTTGGTTTGCCCCAAGTCGGGACTTTGGTTTGCCCCAAGTCGGGACTTTGGTTTGCCCCAAGTCGGGACTTTGGTTTGCCCCAAGTCGGGACTTTGGTTTGCCCCAAGTCGGGACTTTGGTTTGCCCCAAGTCGGGACTTTGGTTTGCCCCAAGTCGGGACTTTGGTTTGCCCCAAGTCGGGACTTTGGTTTGCCCCAAGTCGGGACTTTGGTTTGCCCCAAGTCGGGACTTTGGTTTGCCCCAAGTCGGGACTTTGGTTTGCCCCAAGTCGGGACTTTGGTTTGCCCCAAGTCGGGACTTTGGTTTGCCCCAAGTCGGGACTTTGGTTTGCCCCAAGTCGGGACTTTGGTTTGCCCCAAGTCGGGACTTTGGTTTGCCCCAAGTCGGGACTTTGGTTTGCCCCAAGTCGGGACTTTGGTTTGCCCCAAGTCGGGACTTTGGTTTGCCCCAAGTCGGGACTTTGGTTTGCCCCAAGTCGGGACTTTGGTTTGCCCCAAGTCGGGACTTTGGTTTGCCCCAAGTCGGGACTTTGGTTTGCCCCAAGTCGGGACTTTGGTTTGCCCCAAGTCGGGACTTTGGTTTGCCCCAAGTCGGGACTTTGGTTTGCCCCAAGTCGGGACTTTGGTTTGCCCCAAGTCGGGACTTTGGTTTGCCCCAAGTCGGGACTTTGGTTTGCCCCAAGTCGGGACTTTGGTTTGCCCCAAGTCGGGACTTTGGTTTGCCCCAAGTCGGGACTTTGGTTTGCCCCAAGTCGGGACTTTGGTTTGCCCCAAGTCGGGACTTTGGTTTGCCCCAAGTCGGGACTTTGGTTTGCCCCAAGTCGGGACTTTGGTTTGCCCCAAGTCGGGACTTTGGTTTGCCCCAAGTCGGGACTTTGGTTTGCCCCAAGTCGGGACTTTGGTTTGCCCCAAGTCGGGACTTTGGTTTGCCCCAAGTCGGGACTTTGGTTTGCCCCAAGTCGGGACTTTGGTTTGCCCCAAGTCGGGACTTTGGTTTGCCCCAAGTCGGGACTTTGGTTTGCCCCAAGTCGGGACTTTGGTTTGCCCCAAGTCGGGACTTTGGTTTGCCCCAAGTCGGGACTTTGGTTTGCCCCAAGTCGGGACTTTGGTTTGCCCCAAGTCGGGACTTTGGTTTGCCCCAAGTCGGGACTTTGGTTTGCCCCAAGTCGGGACTTTGGTTTGCCCCAAGTCGGGACTTTGGTTTGCCCCAAGTCGGGACTTTGGTTTGCCCCAAGTCGGGACTTTGGTTTGCCCCAAGTCGGGACTTTGGTTTGCCCCAAGTCGGGACTTTGGTTTGCCCCAAGTCGGGACTTTGGTTTGCCCCAAGTCGGGACTTTGGTTTGCCCCAAGTCGGGACTTTGGTTTGCCCCAAGTCGGGACTTTGGTTTGCCCCAAGTCGGGACTTTGGTTTGCCCCAAGTCGGGACTTTGGTTTGCCCCAAGTCGGGACTTTGGTTTGCCCCAAGTCGGGACTTTGGTTTGCCCCAAGTCGGGACTTTGGTTTGCCCCAAGTCGGGACTTTGGTTTGCCCCAAGTCGGGACTTTGGTTTGCCCCAAGTCGGGACTTTGGTTTGCCCCAAGTCGGGACTTTGGTTTGCCCCAAGTCGGGACTTTGGTTTGCCCCAAGTCGGGACTTTGGTTTGCCCCAAGTCGGGACCATGATTTGCTCCTTCTTAGAACTTTGCACTGTCATAATGCTTCACTTTTGTTATCATAATTCAGGATTTTGCGAATCTACCTGATGGCTGTGGGATTAGCGCTCTGACCTGGCATGTCAAAGATGTCGAGTTAGGCATGGATGTTCGTTGTGGTTCGGAATCTACTTTAAGCTGTAGGTCCCAGCCTGATTAGCCGTTTTTGTTTACAAAAATAGGTGGAACTTATAAACCATACCAGGACTTTGAGCTGTCACTGTTCTTTATCGTAAATAATCCAGGATGATGATGTGTGTCTTACGGGTTCTGTGGTACCAAACTCTTAAAGATGAAACATATATTTTATTATTGGGTGACAACGTAAAGAACAGAGCGCCTGACGCGCTTCCGATCTGATTTAATTACGTATACAGAGAGAGTTTCTTACAAGGGAGGGGAAGGTATTTATCTTCTTCCCAGGCATGCGCCCAGGTAGCAGAACACTTATTTGTAATTCCCAACACACTCCCACGTTTGGAGATTTTTTTTTTTTTTTTTTTTTCAAATACAAAACTGCAAATTACACATGATATATACTTAAAACGAAATATCAATATAGTAAACCAATATAGAATTTACAAACAAAATATTCTTAACTACAATTAAGATATTAATATATGAAACACAAATACACTTTACAGACGGCAGGTTGGTTTAGAAATTCTGCCGCTTCTAGTTTTCAATATGTTGTTACTAAGTAATTGTTCATTGCTATCATGAATAGGAACGTCCAGTTCTAAACTATACAGTATTTGGAGGGGCCTGAACAGTTTAGTTGAGTCCGTTTTGATTCGAGCAAGCCTGGTATGGCCGTCTTTGCCTGGCACTAATTGCAACACTCTTACCAAAATTAAAAATTAAGCGCAAAACTTGTCAGAAGCGATTAATAGTTTGGTAGGGATCAAATATAAGTTACGAATAATTAATAAAATCTTCCATTTATACCTTTTAATCTTCAATTTGTTGTCTGTATCTTAAGGCCCAATCTTAGCAATTATGTTTGAGTATCCAATTGAAATTCCCATCCAAATACGATTATTTACGTTCTTTTCACTTCTTCTAAATGTTTTTAAAATCACGAGGGATTTCTAGACAAGACTTCAAGAAACGTCGAATCATTTAATCAGCACAAATATTATCTTCATGCTGTCACTCCTCTTGACATATGTCCTTTTCTTCAGGTGACTGTTTCTTTAGAAGAACCCGAGGGATATGAAGTGAGTGGAGATTCCATCGACGGCGACATCTGCGTGCAGCCGGGCACAAGCGAGAATTTCCGCGTCAAGCTGAAGGCGACGACAGTCGGCAAGATAAACATCACTGTGCGAGCAGAGACGGCCAAGGACAGTGAGGTTTGTGGCAGTGCCGAAGTGGCCAGTTCTGTGGCCAGGGACGCCATCACACAGTCACTGAATTTCCAGGTGAGAATGTGAAACATACAGGAACTATAGGATGTGGGACTTAAGAAGTGCAGGATATACATGATTTATAATGTGTACATATTTCTGCGTGGTGGAACAACGACTCAATGGACAAGTTGAATATAAATATATATATTTTTTATTATTATTATTATTATTATTATAATAATTATTATTTTATGGAGTGACGAAAGACAACCAAAACTATACTGAACTTCAACTTAACTAGACATCACTTAGACGATAGATCGTGACAGTGCTCATAGGTATTTAATCCATTTTGGCGGAGTGAAGACATAATTCTCGCCAAACCTTATAGCCTTTTGTTCTCTACAGGGTTGTGGTTTGGCGAACATTATGCTTGCACGCCGCCAAAATGGATTAAATACCTATGAGCACTGTGACGATCTATCGTCTAAGTGATGTCTAGTTAAGTTGAAGTTTAGTATAGAAAAAAATTTGAAATCCGTTCAATATTTCTCGAGCTTTACCCGTTTCAATTTCCCACTTTTAAAAGCGTGGCAAAAACGAGACTAGCTTAACTATGACGTCTCCCTACGTCATATTCCGACTTGTGCTTCGCACGGTCTTGGAAACTATCGTGAATTTATTCCCATTGCTATAGAACGTTTTGATTTTAATTTTTTTTTTTTTTTTTAATTCTTGTATTCTTTTGATTGATTTAAAATTATGTCTTCAAATTCAGCGTACAAACATTGCCTCGTCAATAATTAATTAATAATTAAGTAAGAATTATTCAATTTCCAACGCTTCTAAATTATTTATCAATGCTACTAAACACGCAGATATCCACAAGAAGTGGTGTAAAGTCATGAAAACGAGACAATGTTTCTGCAAAAAGTTCTCGACACGTTTGTGAAGATCATTTTGATGTGAAAATAGCACACCTATTACTCTTGTTTTTATATAGTGACATAATTATTTTGAAATTCTATGATATATAGTGGTTTTCTGATAAATTCACAGTACTAGAAATATTTTCTGGCCTTTTTTTTTAATTTTTGCATTGTGGAAACGTAACAAAACGATTGTCTGTAATATTTGATTTTGCAATTCTTATAATCCATTTGTTATTTAAAATGTCTCTTAGTCACATAAAAAAACAATCATGAACTCTATTTGAATATTTTGAAAGATAAATTAAAATTGCCCGACCAAAATTAGAGCATTATGAACGATTTTATTTTTTTTATCATAATAATAGTTCAATATTTGCCTCTGTTACCTCTATAATATAAGACTTAAAAACACCATCTCAGTCACCAGATTTGAACCAAATAGAACACTTTTCACATTCATTTTTAATGAATAAATTTTGAAAAGTAGTTTGCCGCATATTTTGCTGATATAGATGTTTTTAATATTTAAAATTAGATGAAAACACTAAGCACACTTTAGCAACAGAAACTGCGCTTTGTTAATAGATATAAAAATTGATAATGCATGTATAGATTTATATTAAAAACTTTTTTATGGGTAATATTATTACTTGCATAGTTTCAAACCCTGTGCCTGGACAGTTGTTGGCAGTTGAAGACTTTTATAAAAAAAACATTAGCACGTATTCTTAAAAGAATCCTACGTTTGTTATTTAATCCAGGTATTAACACTAGATTGCCTAAGCAAATCATTTTGACTGCTTTTGAATTTCAATTAAAAAAAATAATTATTTAAATAATGACACAGCTTCTTATAATTTTGTGACTTTTTCTACAACATATAAATGGGTTGATTAATCATTGTTGTTGCTCCTTCACTTCCGGTATATATATGTGTGTGTTATACCTATATTGCCGAAAAGCAGTCATTTTGACTGCTTGGAAAAGACCAGTTCGGCTCTGGATTGGAATAACATGATAACGTACAAGTTCATGATAAATTGTCGATTTCGACATATACTTGATAAGTTGCAGTTGTTCAATAACTAAAGTTATTGTTATTCGTACTTGTTATTCGAATCTTTATGCCAGGCCTGGCCACGCGCTTTGTTCCCTTTGAACGCGCTGTAACGTAATTCAGATGGGAAGGAGGGTCACTGAGTGTATGATCTCATACTGTAATCGATACGGCTAAAATGTCCAGATAATGTATAAATTATTAATACTTATTAATAACTTGTTATATGACTGTAAGTAATATAAAATATATTAAAAATTACTGTTAAACAAATTTCTTTGCGTATTAGTTATTTTTTACAATGCAGTCATTTTGACTGCTTTCAGGCAATATAGGCATATACTAAGCTCCCGTCTTTCTAGTGTTAAAGTAATTTATCCAGCTCCAGTTGCTACAAAAACTAAGGTAGTAAGCTTTGATGTTACTTTACCTGTCTAAGCACAAAGGCCCTTACATTTTTAGAACAATTGTTATTTTCTTAATATAATTATTTATCTTAAGAGAAGTATCCCCTATATCATGCCTATTTTCGATGATATGTTGATATGATATATATTGATCTCATTGATATATTGATAAATTGATTTATGAAAGTGAGGAAGCAATTTTCATACTCAATTTAATATATAGGTTATTTACTACTACTTCATAAATGTTGAAGATCAAAGTCTTATATAATTAATAATTATTTTATTTTTAAAAACTAAATATAACATGCACCTAAATTTGAGTAGAAACTTAATACATCGATGAAAAGAAGAAAAAAAGCATAAAACATCAAATAAAAATCGCAAAACCGATTTTTATTTTTCTATTTTTATGATACTAAGTTCCTTTATCTATTACACAATTACAGTTATGAACATTTTGGTTCCAAAGAAAAAGTAAGATGAAATTGTTAATGGCTCACAACTTCAAAATAAAAAAAAAAATTGGACCAATACTTCATGATTGAGCCCAAATCTTTCTCACAATTCATTATTTTAAAGTTATTTTTGGAAAGATGCAGTTTCTACAAATCATAACTGATTCATCAAATTGTTTTCTTTTAGGCGGAGGGTTTTCCTGTGGACAAAGTTCAAAGCATACTCTTCTGTCCTACAGGTATATTCCTAAGTATTTTAATTGTATGTGAATGATTTATTAATATATTGCTTTTTCAAATTCTACAGGCACAGAAGTTCTTATATTTATGTATTCCTCACTTTTATTTTGCGTGTTTCCTCAGACGCAGAAAAACAAACCTTCGAAGTGTCCCACAGCCTGGACTTGCCAGCAGACGTGGTTAATGACTCTGCAAGAGCATACATCGACGTAACTGGTAAGAAGACACATTCACTTACCTATTCTCTGAAGTGATTGTAATTAACCAACATTGTAAAAATCATGTGCGTAACTCTTCATTTCTCTTTCTAAATCCTAAAGGCATTTGACCGACCAAACGGTGTAGTGGTTAGCGTGCTAGCTTCTAGACCGCGAGGTTGCGGGTTCCGAGTCCCGTGTTATGCATGGGTGTTTGCAAATGTATGTTAGCTTGTCAAATGACGAATGTTTCGGCGCATTATAGCCCTCGTGTTGCTGACGGTGCCCGATAATCTGAAAACAACCAACCTCAAGGTTGGTTGGTTGGTTGGTTGTTTTCAGATTATCTGGCGCCGTCAGCAATACGAGGGCTATAATGCGCCGAAACATTCGTCATTAGACAAGCCAACATACATTTACAAACACCCATGCCTAACACGGGACTCGAACCCGCAACCTCGCGGTCTAGAAGCTAGCACGCTAACCACTATACCGTTTGATCGGCCCAACCTCAAGGCATTTGTCACTTAAAAAAAACCTATATTTAAAGATTTTTAATTTTCAAATCCTCTATATTAACACGTTGAGTGTCATGTCAGCCATTGGTGGCTGACATTGAACTTTCCGTTTAGGCCGCGTCAACCACCGGTGGCTGATAGTAAGCTGTTGTTTTTCCCAAACCTTTAATTTAACATAGTGCCTTTCTTAATACTTATTAAAAGTGCAGGAAGTCTTAGTTTTTGAAATATTATTGATATTTCAATAGATAAAAATAGTATAATGTATACTATATCCAAAATGCCTTTGGCCGATCAAACGGTATAGTGGTTAGCGTGCTAGCTTCTAGACCGCGAGGTTGCGGGTTAGAGTCCCGTGTAAGGCATGGATGTTTGTAAATGGATGTTGGCTTGTCAAATGACGAATGTTTCGGCGCATTATAGCCCTTGTGTTGATGACGGCGCAGGATAATCTGAAAACAACCAACCAAAATGCCTTTAAAAAATTGTCAACCAAAGAATTTTTTAAGTCCGAGATCTGGCAACGTTGCGTAAACGTCTGGATTGAATTTCTATAAGCATTTAATTCTAAACGTAAATATCTTCTTCTAGGATAAGAAACAATGGCCCTAATATATTTACATAGCTATATTGAGTAAATTTCAATCTATTAGTAGTGCGCTTCGCATTGCTACATCACAATACCAGCGCTTCTGAAGTGGAATTCCTTAAGAATTCGAATGGCGCTCAACGTATTAACTTGGATTTTGTTTGTTTGTGACGGAAAAAGTCTTGCAAAAGCTTATTAAACCTCTTGCAGTTATTCAGTCGAGCTGAAACTTGGTTAATGAAATTTCTGCCAAAGACAGAAAAAGTTTTCAAAGTTCCAATGCATTCTATCAAGTTTCGGAGGTGAAAAGGAAAGGGTCATTCCACGTCAAATCGACCAGAAAAAATGGATTTCGACACCCACCCCTTCCGATTTTGATGAAATTTGGTGTGAACCTTCTATTTATGGTTATTAAGAAGAATCTCAAATATTTTTTGGATATTCCTATTGGTTAAAATTTTACAGCCCTTTAAAATTTGTGATTTTAGGAAAATTTCGATTTCTGAAATTTTCGAAAAAAAAGACATGTGTTAGGAAAATAATTTTTTTCTCAATAACTACTGAATATATCTTTACGAATTTTTTTTCCCAATACCATGAAACTATAACAAATCCATAAAAAAATATCAAATCGTTCCAAGTTTGTATAAAATTTCACAATAAATTAATAAATTGTTCTAACTCGTTTTTTTTCTGCAAAAAACGTGTTTTTTTGTAATTAAAAAAACTCAAAATACGTCATTCAGAAATTAATTTTTTTGTACATGAAAAGTTTTGCAAGAACATATATTATCTTTCTAAAAAATAAACTCGGTGGGACCCGACCTTTTTATAGTAAAATTTTTCACTTTTGTCAATTTTTCTGAAAAAAAAACGTGTTTTCTTAAATTTCAATTTGAAGCATGAAAATATTACTAAGTCTAAAGATGATACACATGTAAAGAACTCTTAATATATGTACTATCTTAATAATTAACAAAAAAAATGAATTTCACAACCTTATATTTTTAAATTGCAAATTTTTCGTAGTACATTTTGTTTTTATGAATTTAAATGTTCATCATAAGGTTCTCACTAATCCTAAAGTAATAAGACACTAAAATTATTGTTGTAAAATTTACTTTTTGAAAAGTAAAATGTAATGGTATTTTACCCTTGTGGTTGAAATTTTGGAAATTTGTCAAAAAATTTTCACAATTTTCTCTTCGTGTAATCGAAATTTTTTTAATAATCCAGTGATCCATATAATGCAAACTTTGCAATTTATTTTTGAGCGCCCTGAAATACATCTTGTAAGAATTTTTTAAGTAGGATAGTTAAATTAAATATTTGCAAGTTTTGAGTTTAATTTTTGTAAATTAATTATGGGTTTATGCGTTAAGAACTCTTCAACGGAAAACATTCTTATTATCTAAATTATACCTCTACTGCTAATATGTTCAATTTTGGAGGAAACTAAACTTTACTCTTCATAGCGCTAATGAATAAATACTTAAATGTCATTTTTAATGGATACTTCTGTTTTACTCTTTCTACTGGTAAGTTTCAAGTCAAAGGTAAAAAAGGTCTGACTTTTGTCGGGCCAGTACCATCGGTACGCGAGCAATAAATGTCACGGCCAACGTTTGACTAGAGAATATTTATTGCTTTTGAGCGGAAGGAAGGAGAAAGAGGGGAGCGGGGGGGGGGGTTCTAAGAAGGAGTGGGTTGTTTACACCAAGCTTGAGTTTCATTGGTTAGTACAACATGACTCGAAACTCATTCTCACATCGAGTTAGTTGAAGAATGTGAAGCAGAACTGCAAAGACTGAAAGTGTTTCGGGGATTGATGAAGTATATTCGCTATTAAATTGATTATATATTGGTTTTATACTCAGCATGGAGTATCCCAATTGCAGTGTAGGAGAATTAACTGATAATGAGTGTCATAAACTTAGTCATGGTTGTAAAAGAGGCATAAAGACAATTGAAAGTTTAAGTGAAGAAGAAAGAGTTCTGCTGAAGTTAAGAGCTGATGTCGAAGTCGAAACTTTAAAAACTATTTGTTTATACCACAAAACTTTTTTTTTAAATTAAATATTTTAACATTCTCAAACAGTTAATGAACCAGGCATTTCTTTGTTAACTTTAAAATGTCAAAAACAACTTTTTTGTTAACTGTAAAATGTCAAACATAAGTTTAATTGATTAGTTATTAAACTATGATTAAAGTTGTTTTTCTAAACGGCATATTATAGTAATTATTTGTAAAATGAATGAAGCTAACATTAATTCTGATCATTGCAAAATACAATTTTCCCACAATCATTTAGTTTTCATATGAATATAAAGCAATTATATATATGTTTATTATTTTTTATATACTTTTTTAAAATATTCAATTGCAAGGAATTACATTTATATTGAAAGTTCAGAGATTTCAAGAAACGAAATTTTTCTAATTCTTTTGGCAAACTTACAAAATTTCAACCAAAAGTGTGGAAAAACTATTATTTTAACTTATCAAAAAGTAAATCTTCTCATAATAATTTTAGTGTCTTATTATTTTAGGATAAGTCAGACCCTTGTGATGAACATTTCAATTCTTAAAAACCAAATTTACTACGAAAAATTTGCAATTTAAAAATATAAGGTTGTTAAATTCAATTTTTTTTTGTTAATTATTAAGATAGTATATATATTAAGAGTTCTTTACATGTGTATCATCTTTAGACTTAGTAATATTTTCATGCTTCAAATTGAAATTTAAGAAAACACGTTTTTTTTCAGAAAAATTGACAAAAGTGAAAAATTTTACTATAAAAAGGTCGGGTCCCACCGAGTTTATTTTTTAGAAAGATAATATATGTTCTTGCAAAACTTTTCATGTACAAAAAAATTAATTTTTGAATGACGTATTTTGAGTTTTTTTAATTACAAAAAAACACGTTTTTTGCAGAAAAAAAACGAGTTAGAACAATTTATTAATTTTTTGTGAAATTTTATACAAACTTGGAACGATTTGATATTTTTTTATGGATATGTTATAGTTTCATGGTATTGGGAAAAAAAATTCGTAAAGATATATTCAGTAGTTATTGAGAAAAAAATTATTTTCCTAACACATGTCTTTTTTTTCAAAAATTTCAGAAATCGAAATTTTCCTAAAATCACAATTTTTAAAGGGCTGTAAAATTTTAACCAATAGGAATATCCAAAAAATATTTGAGATTCTTCTTAATAACCATAAATAGAAGGTTTACACCAAATTTCATCAAAATCGGAGGGGGTGGGTGTCATGGCCTGGTCGATCTGACGTGGAATGACCCGAAAGTTAGTCTGATAAGTGAAATGGATGTTTTCTTCGTACTTATCAAATACTATGGAAACTTGAAAAAAGCTTTTATTTAATGACTAGACTTACAAGTCCTATCAGGCCCGTGCTGGGCCGCCGGGACACCGGGACGTATCCCGGTGAGCCCTCCATCCTGGAAATTTTGGCGCCCTCCTGTTCCGAAACTGACAAGTTTTACGACGAGGCTTTCGTCAATATTCGAGTGCGTTTCGTTGGCCCCATCCACAAACGCACTAATTTTTTAATGTATACCAAAATTTAGTGCTTTCAGAATCCAGCATTAAAAAATTAGTGCATCAATATTTACCGAGAAATATAAAGAAATGCGTGGACGGGGCCAACGAAACTCTAGCCCCGCCCACAAACGCACTAATTTTTTAATATGTACCAAATTTTAGTGCTCAATTAGTGCTTTCAGAATCCATCATCCAAAAAATTAGTGCGTCCTTACTTTTCATAAAATTCAAGGTTAATTGAGAGTAGGCAGGCAAACTGCTGGCCTCGCCCACAAAAGCAATCATCATTCATTATATGTTAAAATGTAGGGCATAATTAGTGCTTTCAGAATCCCCGACTGCCAAATTAGTGCCTCAATATTTTGGCCAAAATTGACCATTTTGTAATAATTATTCACTTGTCACTTCCGTTTCTTTGGCCCCACCCACAAAAACAATCATCATTCATTATATGTTAAAATGTTGGGCATAATTAGTGCTTTCAGAATACCCAACTGCCAAATTAGTGCGTCAATATTTTGGCCAAAATCGCCAATTTTAGCTTATTGCCGAATGTACGCGAGCCTTAAACCGATGTAAATTATCACGCACGAATTGTATGACCGCTGCCAAATTTTAGTGCTCAATGAGTGCTTTCAGAATCCCCTACCGCTTGAATTAGTGCGTCAATATTTTGGCATTTTGTTATAATTATTCACTAATCACTTCCGTTTCGTTGGCCCCGCCCACAGACGCACTAATTGTCTCGCATATGCAAACATGTAGTGCTCAATTAGTGCTTTCAGAATACCCAACTGCCAAAATTAGTGTGTCTATATTTTTTCCAAAATCCCCAATTTTAGCTTATTGCCGAATGTACGCGAGCATTAATCGATGTTCATTATCTCGCACTAATTGTATGACCGGTGCCCAATTTTAGTGCTCAATTAGTGCTTTCAGAATCCCCAACTGCCAGAATTAGTTCGTCAATATTTTGGCCATAATTGACCTTTTTTGTAATAATTATTCACAAATCTCTTCCGTTTTGTTGACCTCGCCCACAGACGCACTAGAAGTATATAAATTTCTTCTAACCGTTCCATTGACTCAGTTTCTTGCGAACGAGCATTTTCTAAAATGAAACTTATTGAAACCAGATTGAGATCGTCTTTGGCAAACGGAAATTTAGAATCGTTACTGTTAATGCACTCAGAAGCTGATATTTTAAACTCCATAGATCCAGACACCGCTATTGATTATCTTTGCCACTCCAGTTCCGAATTAAAAATACTTCTTCATGTTTAGTTTGTAAATTCAATCAAAGAACATTACATTTGTGAACACATTTGTTTTTGTTACTTTCCTTAAGAAATTAAGTAGTAAATGCTGGTAACTTTTTTTGAAATGTATGTAATGTCAAATTATCTCGTCTTAATTTTCTTTGTATATTAGCTTACCAAAATTACACTAATTATGTTTCAACTACTACTTTGTCTTTTATTTCACCCTAAGACATTGCAAATATTTGAAATGGATCAAATGAACATTAGAATTTGGCAAACCATATATGTTCATTTTGTTTGACAAATACCGGTACGATATGTGTAAGTGTGATGGTTCGTTCGTACCGTGACCTGTTGCCAGAAAAACATATTGAACCCAGCGTCGTGTGCGATTAACGCTTTAGTTATTATATTCCATACCCCCTCGGTAGTCCTCCCTCTGCATAGTGCTGGCGGTCTCTGGTCAAGGCCGTCCACCGCCCTAACAAGGGGTCCAGCACGGGCCTGAGTCCTATCAGTTGTTTCATGATACTGTATTAATTTCAATGATTTGAGACCCATTGAGACTTTGAAATCCACTTCTATGAAGTTCGTTCTTCTAATGTTAGATGGCAGCACAAGCTTCTCTTTGGAAGCTTTCCTAGAGTCAAGTAAATAAGACGATGCAAGAAGGAGGCCAAGATGGATGCCTAGCCGATTGAAAATCGTCCGTGTGTTTGCATATAAAGAGAAAAAAGCTTGTGCTGCTATCCAACAATTGTAGAACGAACTTCATAGAAGGGGATTTCCTAGTCCCAATGGATCACAAAGCGTTTAAATTAATACAGTACCGTGAGAAAAAGGACTGGGACTTAGTGGATTGGGAGTCTAGTTAGTAAATAAAAGGTTAAAAAAGTTGCAATTGCACATAAAAGTTGTCCTTCTATAAAAAAGGATGTATAGTAAAAACACTTTTTATGGGATAGTTTATGTATGAATGTATCCATAGCATATCGGCTTTAACACGTTGACTGTCATATGAGTTGCACTCAACTCACATCACTGGTTCAATCTTTTCTCCAATCAACGCGTCGACGAGTGCTGTGGTTAAATAATTTTGGAAAAAGGGCAACACGTGGTTCATACTGCTCCAAAAAAATAGTGAACCTCAATTTAAAATTTAAGAAATCGTAAAAATTAATATAAAAGTCAAAATTGAAATATTTTAGTGGGTGGAAGCTTTCCACAAAAAATGACTCGCGGTCCGTCAGACCGCATACAGCAGTTAAAAGTTAAATCAAATTGGCTTTTTTAGACCGAAATCGTGCAAAATTCCATGGCAGTCAATGTGTTAAAAAGACACAACAACAGATGCAGTTATTTCACTCCAAATTCACTACATCTCGATATGCCACTACGCGTTTCATAAATGAAATAACACCTAGAGAAGGAACATTGATAAGCGACGTGTTAATTTAAACTGACAAGATATATTTCATATTTGATACATTTAACCTTCATCACCTATTATATAGTTTTATTAAAATAGTTTTCTCCTTCTCTCAATAGGTAATGTAATGGGACCAGCAATACGAAACCTGGACAAACTGGTATCTCTTCCAACTGGATGCGGGGAGCAGAACTTGGTGAAGTTCACTCCGAATTACTTAGTTCTGGATTACCTTACGGACATTGGAAAACTGACTGATACCATCAAGTACAAAGCAATCCGAAATTTGAACAAGGGTAAGAGATTTTTTGAAGGAAGAATTGCAAGGCATTGTTTCAAAGTGTTAATTTATTAGAAACAGAATATAATCCCACTGTTTTTTTTTTTTTTTTTATTATATATATTTCTGTTGACGAGGCACCAGTAGTTTAGTTTGCTCAATATAGTGTAAACTTTTTCATAAGTCGTTGGATCGTTAGTTTTGAAATTTATGCCGCTAGTTGAATTCCCCCCATTAGACGCCAAATGTCCCAAAATTTCGGTTTGCCTCCAAGTGGTTAAGATTCAGATTTGGCGCGTTGTTAACAGAAAATCACCAGAACAGTATCTTCCTCTTGAAGCTTTAAATTGGTCTGAAAATAGCAATGTCTTCACACCAAAAAATAGCCTTCATCAAGAAATCTATACTAAACTTCAACTTAACTAGACATCACTTAGACGATAGATCGTCACAGTGCTCATAGGTATTTAATCCATTTTGGCGGCGTGAAAGCATAATGTTCGCCAAACCACAACCCTGTAGAGAACAAAAGGCTATAAGGTTTGGCAGACTTAATGCTTTCACGCCGCCAAAATGGATTAAATACCTAGGAGCACTGTGACGATCTATCGTCTAAGTGATGTCTAGTTAAGTTGAAGTTTAGTTTAGCGTTGCCTGTTGCCATGGTTAAACAAGACTAGTCCCATTTTCCACGAGGGATTCTAGGAGGGAGAAAGACATCAGCATCAGCTTGCTCAATGCTAAATAAACCGCCATGCTCATTCCCCCTTTTGGACTGCCCAGACCGAGAGGAGCCCATTCGACCCACCAGCCCTTTGTTATGTTTGACCAGACACTTCGATCTGCATGTTAAATACAATTTAAACCATTACTGTCAATCAAACACAATAGCTCCCTCCCACTAGTCTTAAGTTGCATGTTGTCGTGGAAACAATACAAGCCCTATTTTTTAAGGGGGATTCCAGAAGAAAAACATCAGCATTGGCTAGCTGATGGCGATATTCCGTAGATTATCAAACTAAATTGATTCAACTAAACGATTTCTCATCACCATCACAAATGCTGTATTGTAACCCTTTAGAGCTGCCAGTATTTTGCATGCTGCCCCCCCTATCCAGCATTGCCAGAGGTATTTTTAATATCAAGCTATTGTTTTTCCCACAAATATATTGCCGACCAAAAGGTATAGTGGTTAGCTTGCTAGCTTCTAGACCGCGAGGTTGCGGGTTCGTGTCCCGTGTTAGGCATGGGTGTTTGTAAATTTATGTTGGCTTGTCTAATGACGAATGTTTCGGCGCATTATAACCCTCGTGTTGCTGACGGCGCCAGATAATCTGAAAACAACCAACCAACCCACAAATATATTTCGACATAGTGCCTTTCCCAGTACTCTTTAAAAGTGCAGGATTTGGTTTAGAACTTCCGACTGTCTATTTCTGCTACTTATAAAGTGCTTGACACAGCCATATACGTCACGTAATTTTGAGCTTCTAGAAGAATACGAGATCGAGATCTTCTAGTGTAAACCCCTCTCTCCAACCCCACCACACCAACGAGAGAACATTGAGGCAACGACAGATTTAATGTGCACCAACCCCCATTGGGTACACACCGATATTTGGCGTACCGAGGACCGATCCCACAACCCTCCAGTCATGAGCCCGATACTCTATCACGAGGATATCGGAGCCTACGTGCAGGAAGTCTTAGTTTTAGAAGTACCATTGATATTTGTTAGAGCACGAAACATTAACAGGTGAATAATCTTTATTCATCCTAAGGCGAGAACATAGGCAAAAGCAAAGCACAAGCAGCAGCAGAAAAAACACTCAAACACACAAATTTATACATTTGCTAACAGTAGCTCCGCAGCAATGATATTACGTCACGCAGGACGCTATAAATTTAGAATACCAAAGAAGAACACATCTCCAACAATGTTTCAATAGGTAAAAGAATTATTAAATATACTATATCCAAAATGCCCTTGTGAAAAAAATGCGTACCTAAGAATTTTAAGTCCGAGGTCTGGCAACGCTGCCCTTATCCCAAATCGACTTTTATTGTTTCTATAGCAACCACCACCATCTAGGCGACTTTCTGGCGAGAGCCATTCTCTTGATAAACGGACAGTACATAATTGGTGACGATTTCAGGTTACCAGAGACAGCTGACCTACCGGCACCAGGACGGCTCGTTCAGCGCGTTTGGCGAGACCGACAAGACCGGCAGCATGTTCCTGACGGCGTTCGTACTGAGATCCTTCCACCAGGCTCAGAGGCACATTAACATCGACAAAAACATCCTGAGAGGCGCCCAGGCATGGATAGTCTCCAAACAACAGACGGACGGATGCTTCCCGGATATCGGCCACATCATATCCTCAGGAATACAGGTGAAATTTTGGTTTCTTCTAAATAAAGTACTTAATACAAATCCTTTATTTGTATTGTCAGTTTTTATATTCATTAACATAGCGCCGATTCTGTTGGCAGCGTGTGCTTGGTGTTGGTATCAAATTTTTTAAATATTAAAAACATCTCTATCAGCAAAATATGTGGCAAACTACCTTTCAAAATCTATTTTTTAAAAATGAATGGAATCGTCTAATTATCTTTTATTTATTATTATTATTAAAATAGTTTTGGCAACAGGATAAAGTTTTAACATTGAAGAGTTTTTAGAGCTAAACGTCCACTATCGCTAAGCAGATCAGAGCGGAGTGGATGAGAGCCAATTACAAGGCTGCCAATGTATACTATAGCACGAGCCTCGAGCTACAATGGACGTTGACAGCCTTGTAATTGGCTCTAATCCACTCAGCTCTGATCTGATCTGCTCTGCTTAGCGATAGTGGACGTCAAGCTTTAAGCTAGGCGTCCACTATACGCTGAGCAGAGCAGAACGGAGTGGATTAGAGCCAACTCCAAGGCTGGAAACATTCACTATAGCTGGAACCCGCACTGCTCTGATCGACTCATAGTGGACCTCAATTATACGTACAAAGCTGGGAACATTCTTGACTTATTATTTAATCCACTCTGCTCAGCTCGTAGTGGACACTGAGCTTAATACAGTGTCTTTCAGAAGGGAACTAGAGAAAATAATTGGCAGAAAGATCAGTACTCTTACGGTTAGACGGGTACCAGTAGGAGCAGTTGGCACCAAGACTGTTTACACGTTTAAATGACGCGTAAGTGTATCTCTAAACATAAATGTTTACGTTTGTTATAGGAATTATTAATTATTTGAAGGGTGCTAGTTATGATGAGTTATCTCTGCAGTTTGGTGGTTTTTATCTATTACCAGTCTAATGGAAGAGTACTAAAAAATCATGTAGGAAAAAAATCCATGAAAACAGTGAGATCATGGTAATAAGTGACAAGTGTTGGCATTAAAAAATACACAGGTGTGGTGGGTTAAGGTAGATTTTAAAGCTGCATGAAAAGACACTCGTGTTCTCTTAGCTTAAGCCGTTGATGTCTCAAAGTTCAAACACCATTGATCGCTT
This sequence comes from Linyphia triangularis, assembly GCA_963978545.1. NCBI lineage: Eukaryota > Metazoa > Arthropoda > Arachnida > Araneae > Linyphiidae > Linyphia > Linyphia triangularis. The sequence goes on along the minus strand of OZ021723.1, from coordinate 8,646,094 downwards.
GAGTTTTAAACAACTTAGCTGCCGGTCTCGCGCAGGCGCGAGATGCCTACCGACCAACTTTTATGAGCCAGTACGGCGCCGGCATTGCGCGAAGTAACATGCTAACGTGTCTGCACTGCGCTTGAACGTTCTAACTTTGTTGGCAAACTATTGGTTTTTAGTTATATAAATAATAAACGATTTATGTAAATTAAAGTCTGTAAAATCATGATCTCGCACCTGCGCGAGACCCGGCACTGATAGAGTTCCTTTCGCAGTGCCGGTCTCGCGCCGGTGCGTGATATTTTTGATTTCTTATTTTTTTATTTTAATTACCTTATATATGCAAATGGTACTTAATTAATAACTTTTGAATCCTTTTTCAACAAATAAACAACAAAAAAGAAAGTTGGCTTCTAACTGACTCCCATGTTCAAGACACTGGCAATGAAGATGTTAACTCCATTCAAAAACAGGATTGTTTCTCGGCGTCTCTCGAAGATTAGCTATTACGATTTAGTGATTAACCACCTAACAGATTCTCAAAATCAGAATTATTAGTTAGCATAAAATGAGAAGGGTAAAAGGTGGATTATTTAGAAATAGCAAATAGAAAAGTGATCAACATCATACAACTCATACATACTTCATACATAAAATTTAAAAACCAAATTAGAGTACATTAACAACATCACAAAATTTACCTAACTATAAAACTCGATAACAAATTCCTGGGTAACTTTTATGACTATACAATAAAGAATTTGTTTTAATCGTTAAAAAATGTTCATAATGATTTTAAAATAAAAAAAATTTATTGTTTACTCTGGATCTTAAGTCCAAGCCAATTACAAAATTCTTTTTTTTATTTGATTTTATAAAACATCTATACATCAATACAATTGAACAACATCAGCATTCATCTCTTTTTATACAAGCAGATGGAGCAGGCGCATGCCCACACAATGCCTGCCCTGAGCATGCCCAAACATTAAGTGGTGACTGACACCAGACCACACTTTTGACCAAATGAAAACAATACCCTAGGGTTTAAGATCAAGGGTAAAAAAATTATCAATTACTACGCACAAGCTTCAACACTGGTCTCTATAATTCTCCAGTTTCGAATCATTAAGAGGACATTGCAGCATTTTCCTTAAAATCCAAACATTTCTCTCGGCAGGGTGGTCTTGAAAAGGAGAAGAGTCCAACTGCCATTACGGCCTACGTTCTGGCCTCTCTCCTCATCGCGCAGTACGAAAACCAGACCGTCATCGATGCTGCCAAGTCGTGTTTGGCCCAGAATTCTGGGTCGAGCCCGTACGAGACCTTCCTGATTGCGTACTCGGAGGCCCTCGCTGGAGACAAGGAATCGGCCAAGAAGCGTCTCACAGACATCAAACCGTTTGCTATTACCAAAGGTAACTTTTTGTTGACACTGTTTGGACGAAGATTTTGCTCAACGTGCTTTTAACCAGATGGTTTTGCGAATTACTAAGCTTGTAGTTAACATAGTCTTAACTTTATTAGCTTTTGCATATTTAACCTTTAACTGCTGTGGTTCGGTGGTTTGATATTTTTTGGCATTTATTTGGCACATATTTTTGGCATTAAGAAATATTTTAGGGAATGGAAGTATTCTACAAAAAATGACTCGCGATCTGTCTGACCGCATACAGAAGTTAAAGGTTAAAAGAAAGTATTTGTTTTGTTTGTTAAACTAGGACTAAACTGCTACGTTAGTAATTGTAGGTACATAGGCAGCAGTTTAACCTTTACAACCTAAACAACATGGATGAAGGTTCAGACAACAAGAATGCAACTTCTTTTAAGATTTCGATAAAAGCTTGAAAATCTGACAAGCTTTTCCTAACGCTTTCACCACCAACTTTTCAACAAGGTTTACACTGTGTAAAGTATGTATAACCGTTTTCATAAACTTGTTACAAGGATTACACTGTACACGACCAAATCTAGACTCAGCCTTTTCAGAGGGTTGTCATCGTAAACTTTTCTTTTCACCAAACCATTTACAAACCCTTGTCATAGGGGATCACCCTACAACCTTGTCACTACGAGTCCAATGACAAGTAAATGAAAAGGTTTTCGCAAGCTTGCATGCTATCTGAGTAATTCATTCCCAGACGTCAGTATCGGAAACTAGTAGTATTAAGCCATGACGCTGACATTAGTTGATGGTAATGCACGTTAAGGTGCTATCTGAGGTAAGTTCAAAATTACGTGGCGCAGTTGTAGATGTACTTGTTACAACGTTTTCATTCGGTATGTGTTGCCCTTGTGTTAAAAAAAACTCTTAAACAACTTTACCCTAGGTGCGTTGTGTGCATAAAATACAAGCTCAATTTCCTTCGTATCAAAATGTCATTCTCGAAATTTGAATCTAAAATAGTTTTACACATAAAAGTCTTTCATGTATATAAATTGGCGTAAAAAAGAAATCCCATAAAATTCGAACAGAAAAGCTCTCTCAGCGACTTGTTTGAGTATACTGAGCACCATCAAATCTTTTCAGTATGCTCCACTTGGTAATTTTTAATGCATAGTTTTACATGCACCAAAACTTTTAGCTATAAATATTGCTCACATACGTACAATCAGTGCCTTTGAATAATATATCCAATAGCATTTAGATGTCATATTTGTTATAGATGGGGCCGAGTCTTACCTGAATCCAAATGGAACGAAGGCGGTTAACATAGAGACAGCGTCCTATGCAATCTTGACTAACCTGAAGCTGGACAACAGTGTATCGGAAGCCCTGCCTCTTGTCCGCTACCTCACGCAGAACATGAAGTCGACGGGAGGATTCTATTCAACACAGGTAATAAGACAGCATCCTAGAATCATCGATATAGATAAACAACTGGATAGACTGCTTAACGCTGGAAAAATGAAGCCGTTGCCAGATGCAATTGGTGGAATAAAAAATACGGATTGCCGAGGATTGAAAATAAAATTGTAGGTTGTACACAGCAGATATGTCAATAGTAGACCTTAATTAGTAATAATGTGCAAAAATATATATACACTAACAATTTACAAGGTTTTTCGCATTCCCATCCAACTATAAAAGTGAACTGTGATTGGTTAATCTTCCCACCAGCTTCGCAATCCCCGGCGCGTTTTTCTCTTTTCGTTGACAATGGAGCAGTCGATCCAGTTGTTTATCTATATCGATGCCTAGAATACGTCTTTTCTCTATTACTCGCTGAAAGAGTTTTGTTGCGATAACACTGAACCAGTTCATTGTTAAAATACAGAGTCTGTCGGAAAGAATTTGAAGACTTTGAAACGACTGTTTTGTAAAAGTAGTTTCGATATTAAAATCTGGTGACAAATTGTTGTTAAAACTGAATATTGCGGAACGAATTTACGGTGCCCCTCATGAAAAAAAAAAAAAGGCTCTATGACCCTTTTTACTGGAGAGTGTAACCTAAACGGTCAACTTTTTCGGGGTACAGTGGTTTTCTAAGACACATCAGTTACCCATTTTCAACAGTTTTTTTCATTGAGAAATTCGTGCAAGTGAAGTTGGCAAGTATAGTTTCAAAATTGTGGTGTGTTGTTGTTTTTAATTTATCAAAATTTTAGTTGGTCGGTAAGACATTTCCCTGGCACATGAGTGATCTCTTCTTGCCTAATGGTTAGTTTCGGTGCAACATTTTCTTGGTCCTAGCATTCGCCAAATGCACAAATGGGGAAAATTGTGTAGATAGGACTTGTATGTAGAATTTTGCACTTAGAAAACTCCAATACAAATTTTACGTATCTCTTGTCGGTATTTTGGTCCATTATAAAGTTCTTTATAAAATATAATAGAACTTAAAAATTGCGCATTGAGGAATAAAATTATCCGCTTGTCTAGCTTACAATCCGAGTATCAACATGGTAAATGGACCATGTACACTAGTTCATAAATTTAACATCTAAATTTTATTTTTCAATCAATGTGTCGTGCTCTTAAGTATATGATTGTGTTCCCTTGTCAGGACACTTGTGTGGGTTTGGAGGCACTTAGCAATTTTGCAAAATTGGTGTATAAAGATCCAGTGGACATCGAAGTGTCTGTGAAGGGAGGCATGGAACAGAAAGTGGAAATCAGCCAAGATAACAAACTGTTGGTGCAGAGAAATAAGGTGGCCGAGGTTCCGAGTGTACTAGAAATCGAAGCCACTGGCTCAGGGTGTGGACTAATCCAGGTAATTATACATGTTTTATTTCTACTTATAAAAACCAAAGCACTGACTGACTTATGACTATGTGAGAAGTGAGGGAATTAGTGATAACTCTAAAATTGTGTACCAGGACTAACTATAAAAGTGATAAGTGATAAAGTGATATAAGTGATGAGTAAAAGCTGCCGTAGCCCTGCTCCTCATCCCTAATTCTCCCGCCTTCTTATAGCCGACCAAACGGTGTAGTGGTTAGCGTGCTGGCTTCTAGACCGCGAAGTTGCGGGTTCGAGTACCGTGTTAGGCATGGGTGTTTGTAAATGTATGTTGGCTTGTCTAATGACGAAAGTTTCGGTGCATTATAGCCCTCGTGTTGCTGACGGCGCCAGATAATCTGAATACAACCAACCCGACTTCTTATAGTGTAACCACAACTGGGAAATTTGGTGTCAATAAGAGCAAGCTTTTTCGATCTCGAATAACCAATTTTAAGGGGTCAAAGATGGGTATAATATTCTAAGCTATCGCCATTCTACAGTGTGGTCAGCGTAAAAAGTCCCCACGTTTCCGATTGTCACTCGTAATTTTCAAATGATCGATTTCCAAGCTTATGTTTTAATAATAATTTGGGGCCTTTTTTTTTTTTTTTTTTTTGCTCACTGATAATCCGAGGATCTTTTCTTTTTTTTTTTTTTTAGTCTAAAATATCAGCTTACTTTGAAAAAGGGATAACTCCACTTTTTTTCTTAACCCGCTTTGGTATATTTAGAAGCCGACCAAACGGTATAGTGGTTAGGGTGCTAGCTTCTAAACCGCGAAGTTGTGGGTTCCGAGTCCCGCTGAAGGCATGGGTGTTTGTAAATGTATGTTGGCTTGCCAAATGACGAATGTTTCGGCGCATTATAGCCCTAGTGTTGCTGACGGCGTAAGATAATCTGAAAACAACCAACCAAGGTATATTTAGACAAAAACAAGAGAAGTTCCATCGATTTGTGAAAGATGCAACTTGATCTCTGAAATAAGTGTTAACCTTTTACTGCTGTGGTTGGGTAGTTAGATAATTTTGGCCAAAGGGCAACACGTGGTCGATACTGATCCAAACAAATTAGTGAATATCAATTGAAATTTAAGAAACAAAGTATCGTAAAATTAATATAAAAGTCTAGGGAGTGGAAGCATTCCTCCGAAAATGATTTCAGCAATTTTTTTATTTTTTTTATTCATCATTTGATTAAATTTTATGGCATCAAATCGAATCAAATGTTTCAGTTTAAATTATTCGATTTTAGAGTTTTATGAATGGCTTTACATACTGTAAGCTTCAAAAGCTTATAACTATACTTTTTGCAAGTTATTTGCTAAACTGTTGTAACTTTCCACGATTTCTATTGTTGATTTTTTAACAGTTGATTTTGACTTTTGTAAGCATTTAAAAGTAACTCAACTTTGTTGTTCTAAATACTGATTTGCTGGAATTAACTTACTTAATAATAATTTGCAGACGTCTTTGCGTTATAACTCCAAAACCGTGCCAGACACAAATAAATTCTACCTTGGAATAGTCGGAGAGTGCTCAAGCGCAGATTGCAAGAAAAAAAGAATCTTCGGAACAGTCAAGTAAGCTACTTTCTTTTTTAAATCCTAGAATTGAAATTCCCAATCATAATTGTAGCTAATAAGAGATGATTTACAGAATTGAAAATTGTTAGAAAAGAGGATTTCACAAAAATTTAGGCTTAATGTAATCATAGCTGGCGTGAAATCAGTGTTAACATCAAGGAGGCTGAAAAATAAGACAGTGAATCATAAAAAAGATAGTGATTTTCATGGGTAGTTCATTTCAAATGTTACAATAACTTTAATTTTCATACCTCCCCAGTAAATGAAAAAGGTGCAATAAATAGTGTTTTTGAGAACTACATTAATGAAAAAAAAAATTAATTAGAATTAATAAAATACGAGTATAATGCATCAAAAGGATAACTTATGGGACACTATAATCAAATTGAGGATTTTTTTTTTTTTTTTTTTCTTTTCCTTCACGTATTTTGGACAATTTTTGTAAATTATTATTATTATTATTTCACTCTAGGGGTGTATATAAAACTAAAATTCAGTAACTTAAAATAAAGTGCCCTTGGATATCACACTATCATACTATCTTTTTTTGATTCCCGATCTTGTTTAGGGTAAATATTTGTGAAACTTATACTGATTTCCCATGTCCAATGTAAAAAGAAATAAACCTGGTAGAGACCATATAGGGGCATTCTATACAAGTGAATGGTCAAAGGTTTTATTAAATAGCATTGAGATCTTTTTTATACAACCTAATTTCGTATTCGAGATATTCAAGTTCCAATACTCACTGGTAGAAAAATATACTGCCTATAAATTACATTGTGGTGGTCTTGTGTACAAATGACAGATACAACACCTAGGCACCAGTGATCACTTTTGCCTAGTGGTTAGCGCGCATGTCTTCCGGTTTAGGAGTCCCGAGTTCGACTCCCCGTTAGCGCACATAGAAAAATATACTACTACATACTGAAAAAGATACTGCATTGGTGACCCGAATATTTGAACACATCAGTGGCGCCATCTACTGCATGACTTCCACACTACCATATCAAGCAACCTTTGGCGACTTACTGCCACACGAAAAGCACTCAACTCGCAAGCAAGCAACTCAATCGTTCACCCCTTCGCAACTCTCTGGGAAAGGGGCATGTGTTGGAGTCGTGTACAAATGACAGATACAACACCTAGGCACCAGTGATCACTTTTGCCTAGTTGTTAACGCGCCTGTCTTCCGATCTAGGAGTCCCGAGTTCGACTTCCCGTCAGCGCACATTGCTACAACATCTCCTATGGTGCCTTTATGAGAAATTACAGAATGAATTCATCTCTATATCCAAACTACATATTGTGATCAATGTAGGTTAACAATGTAATAGCACTAATATTGAATTCGACTGTGTCCAAAAAGTATTTACTGATTTCTTAGTTATGTGTGTTGCATTCTTAATGTTTAAAAAATGAAATGAAATAAAAACTTTATTTTTAGCTATCTTCCTGATGGAAAGAAAGCCGGAATGAGCGTGATCCAAATAAAAATGATTACTGGTCATGTACCCATAAAAGAAAGTCTGACAGAGGTAAATAGAAGTTTACTATAAATTTGAATCTATATTATCTATGATATCTATATGATAGTACTATAAGATTTCATTCTGATTTTAACGAGTTTGTCCTCATAACTAATTTTTTAACCGTAAAGCTTGACGTCCACTATCGCTAAGCAAAACAGAGCAGATCAGAGCGGATTGGATTAGAGCCAATTACATGGTTGTCAACGTACATTGTAGCTCCTGGCTCGTGTATACACGAGGCTCGTGGCTATAGTAGACATTACCAGCCTTGTAATTGGCTCTAATCCACTCCGCTCTGATCTGCTCTGCTTAGCGATAGTGGACGCCAAGCTTTAGTCGACATTAAGATGAGGATATTTACTTCAGTGACAATTCCATTTTTTAATCTTTCCCGTTCACTTATATTGTAATAGAGGGCTAACATAAATGATATATCAATGGATCCATCCTTTATAAGTCTTATACTTCTAAGTAAACATTATTTGTAACCATATGAATCATGTGTGTGTGCCATCATAAAGGCACTTATAAATTGCCAGTGGCTGACGTGCTATTCGGAAAATTTATTTAAAATTCACTAGAATTCCAATTCACTCAGTGCCAGCAACTGGAATGACCAGGATATTAAATGGTCGTTACGCCGCTAGTCGATGGTCGTGTAATTGGAATTGAACGCGATCGGAAATCGTAAGAATTTCATTCGCTGCCAGCTACTAGCATGGCAGACTAACTTTTCCCTTGTCTAACATGATTCAACTCCAAACTACTGCAACCTCAACTGGCAGGCTCAACTGATGCAAATCGGCTTTTATTCATGGGCAGTAATGACCACAGAACATTTAATAGGTTATGCAAGATCACCTAGACATCCAAGCCTTAACCCTTTGCACTCCAGGCCTTTTTTGCGGGGAGGAATCAGCGACTCGAGACATTTTAGGTTCGGCTGGTGTTTATGGATTTGCTTCATAGAAACTAAACACAGTCATTGGCCTTGCATCGAATTTCCGCATCACACCTAATGGTCCTCTCGTGGTTTGGCATCCAATCGTGTGGCGCCTTAGAGGCGCCACTGGAGTGCAAAGGGTTAAATTTTAAAGAACCTTTTATGTAGTCGGTTAATTAAGTACAATATCCGAAAACCATTCCTGAAATAAATATTCGAACCATCAAATATTGAAACTTTGTTAACCTTTACTCCTATCGAACCTTTGTTACAAAAAGGGAGCTATATGTGTTTGTTTGGGTTTTTTTTTTTTTTTTTTTTTTTTTTTTTTTTTTTTTTTGTTAAGAAGGACGTATAGATTAACTGATTGCATAAATCAGCTTCCAACTTGAATTTAAATAGGAAACAATCGTATGCCATTCAACTAGCTTCAAGTAATTACATGTAGTCTGTGATTCTGTATATACTTTTACTCAAACTGAAAACTTTTGAGTTGTCAGTTTTACCGAAAGGGTACGATGCAAAGTTAGGAAAACTCGAAAGATGTGTCTAAACCTTTCGGGAAAATACCCTGCCCGCATTGCTTAGGTTAAAGCTTAAAAAATTTATTTAACTGAGGGTTGGCTCGAAGGCGCTAAACTCACATCATGTTTGAGTTACGGAATTATTCGGTTACATATCTTGGTTAACAGCAACAAGGAACTTAACAACTAAAAACTTAGCAACTAACAGATAAGCACTGAGACAGGAGGAAATGTACAGGAACGGATTGACGAAGTAATTTTCAGGCAAGCGTAATGAACATTAGTGCTCGCTTTGCCATGAGGTCGCCGCTGTTCATATTTTCACGAATTTTTGTTTATTTGTAAATGTTTCGTAATGTTAATTTTGTAAATAGGAAAATTTATGTACATTTCGCATAAGGCAGTGCAATAGTTCGTCTTAATTTGGCTTCACTGCAGTGAACCTCTTGTTGCTTGATAACGAGTTTTACAGAGGTAACGCTATTAGGAAGCGAGTTTTACATGGAGCAGGGCATTTAACATTATGGTAATGGCAATCTTGCCAAATTGGCGAGATAGAGCCGAATTGGCAACGGTTTTGGAGACTAATTTGTATCGCCAAATTTGGCGAGAAATCGACAAATGTCGCCAAACTTGGCGACCATTTGGCGACATTTTCGGTTCCCATGTACATGTATAGGACTTTTCGACTACGATCTGGAAAGTTCTCCAAATGTCTATCTCTAGAAGATTCACGAAAGTTCGCCTCCCCTATATAAGTCCAAGAGAGCGGGTGATGGAGTTAGTTGAGTCAGTTAGTTGACTGGAGTTACTGAGTTAGCTGTTTCTCAGCGAGCATTCAGAGAGTTCCGAAAGTGAACTGTATTGCATTGTCTTTTGCGGCGATTTGTAGCAGTTGTGTTGTCAAGTTTTTAACTGCTGTTTTGTGCTCTATTGTTGTGTATACAGCTGTATTGAGTCTATTAAAATGGTAAGTTCTGGAGTTGTAAGAGAATCTGCCAAGAGTTTACATCGGAATAAATTTCTGCAAGTTTTGATCTGCTTTGGCTTCAAATCTTTCGGACCCATCCACGCCACAATATGGTTCTAGCAGTACTTTCTGTATAAATGTACCGATCTCTACAACTTTATCAGCGGTTGGACTTCTCTCCATCCTCTCCTTTAACTCTCTCGCTGCGCATCATGCGATTTTCGCTGGTAACGTAGAAGTAGCGAAATTTGCGCATCCAGAGATTTCCGCGGGGATACATTTTTGCTGTCCATTTAACTGTACAACCCGCTCTTTCCCCGTTCATGGTTTCATTTTGGCTTTTCTGTGATGTTTAGTTGTTTATTCAAATCTTGGTTAACAGTTGTTGAAAAAAAAACTGTAAGTGGGAAAAAAAAAAATCGCAAAGAAACGCGAATTTGGTGCAAAGTTTGCTAGGTAGAACTTTGCCTCGAGCCTTGTTTCGAAATTTATTATACAAAACTACATTTCTAATAAATGTTTTGTACGTATTTTGCATACTTTCATTAGTATATACGTTTTACTTTAGTATTTCATAAAATAAACCATAATTTAACCAAGATGAATTCTCAAAATTTTGCATTCACATGATTATTCTTCAATTTCAATATTCCGACAACTTTTTTTTTATGTTCTGATTCTACTTGGACAAAAAAAAAAACTATTTTACGAAATTTTTTTGTTTATTTTAACACTAAAATATATATAGATTTGAAATATCTAATTAAAAAAATACGCAATTTTTTAACCTATTTTGATAAAAAAAAAATGATAGGGTTAAGACCAGTGTCCCTCTTGCAACCCATATCCCCTTTAAAACTTGGAAGACTTTTTATTTAGCATGCTGAGCGCCACGTCAGCCATCGGTGGCTGACACTGAACTTTCCCTTTAGGCCGCGTCAACCACCGATATCCGACAGTATACGCTGTTGTTTTTCCCACCCCTTTACTTTGACATAGTGCTTTTCTTAGTACTTTATAAACTGCAGGAGGCATTAGTTTTTGAAGTACTATTGATATTTCAATTGATAAAAATATTATTAAATAAACTACATCCAAAATGCCCTTGTGAAAAATTGCCTACCTAAGAATTTTATGTCCGAGGTCTGGCAATGCTGCGTAAACGTGTGGAATGAATATCTATAAGCATTGAATTCTAAACGTAAGTATCTGTAGAAGATACTTACGTTTACTTACGATACTTACGATATTTTATGTCCGAGGTCTGGCAATGCTGCGTAAACGTGTGGAATGAATATCTATAAGCATTGAATTCTAAACGTAAGTATCTGTAGAAGATACTTACGTTTAGAATTAAATGCTTATAGATATTCATTCCACACGTTTACGCAGCATTGCCAGACCTCGGACATAAAATTCTTAGGTAGGCAATTTTTCACAAGGGCATTTTGGATGTAGTTTATTTAATAATATTTTTATCAATTGAAATATCAATAGTACTTCAAAAACTAATACTTCCTGCAGTTTATAAAGTACTAAGAAAAGCACTATGTCAAAGTAAAGGGGTGGGGAAAACAACAGCGTACTGTCGGATATCGGTGGTGCGATAAGAAACAATGGACCTAATATACTTACTCAGCTGTATCGAGTAAATTTCAATCGTAATAGCATTCAATCTTCGCATTGCTGTATCGCAATACCAGCCCTTGTAAGAAACGTGCGTGGGCCACTGATCTCTACTACAACTTCTGGATTGCTTGTTAGCGGTTTCTGTTCTGCAAGCAGATGATGTCATTTGAATACTTCCCCCCCCCCCCCATAATGCTTTGATATAGATTGCCCATAGTTACAAACAAATTTGAATTAGTTTTGGGGGAAGTTGTTAGTATAGATTTCTATGGTGATTACTAAGCCTTCTTCAAGTCAGTAACCAAGCATGCGCTATCCAGAAGGTGTAGTAGAGATCAGTGGCGTGGCCTGAAGGGGAATTCCTTAAGAATTCGCGTGGCGCTCAACAAAACGTGGCGTCTTAAAGACTTTTAAAAATGGATAATACATGATAAAGGAATCATTTATATTAGCACTGTATTAAGTAAAACAAACATTGCTTACTACAGATTGAAACTACAGATTGTATTATATGCAGAATAACAATTAAGAAAGATTCTTTGTGAAAATTGCCACTCAACTTTCATGACGACTGAGATAAATTCATCTTTCAGCTCACTTCTAACAAGAAAACTAAAGTCATTCGAGCTGATTTTGAAAACAACGAAGCCGTCCTTTATTTCCCTGAGGTAAGACTCTTGCTGTTTTGTTAAGTTTTATTAAATCTATACTATTGCCAGGCAATAAAATTTTAACTTGAACTAAAACTAAGCGAAACATTTCGTTCATTTGACACTTAATGTAACGATGGAAACGCCTTTTTAAAGGTATAGTTTCTAAAATTTGCTTGAATAGAGGCCAATTGCAAAAAAAAAAAAAAAAAAAAAAAAAAAAAGATTTGGAAGTAATTTTATTCAAATTTTTCAATATAACCGGCTATCAAAATCGTAAACGTGTTAAGATTAGAGGTCGGAAATATAGATCAAAATAAATATCGATACTATATCGTTGCATAGAAAAAAATATCGATGTATCGATACATGATTTTTTTTGCATTTGATTTTCGATTTTGCCGGAGACTAAGTTTTTCGAGGCAAATTTCAACTTTTCAGGAATTTATGCCAAAATTGTTTTAATAAATAAATTATAAAATTGTTTTAATAAATTATAAAAATTGTTTTAATGAATAAATTATATTATCAATCAGAATAAGTAAAATACATTTGAATGACAGTGCATAAATTCATACTTATTTTTGAAGAAGAAATTTTGAAAAGTAGTTTATCGCATATTTTGATGATAGATATGTTTTTAATATTTAAAATTAGATGCAAATTCCAGGCACACGTGGCAACAGAAACGGCCCTATGGTAATGACTACTAATAAATGATCTTATCTTTTCATTACATCATGTTTTGTTTTTGGTTAGGGTGCCATTTTAACTGTCTCGCTGCCAAGTCCAAACTTTAGTTTTGAAGTTTTTGAAAAGGGAATAAAGAAAATCGAAAAAGCCCATGAAACTACAAAACGATCATCAAAAAACTAAAAATGCTCAAAAATATCGATATATAGGTTACTTGTATCGATATTTTTAATATCGATATATATATTTTTTTTTTTAATATCGATAAAAATATCGTCGTATCGATATATCGCCGCCCTCTAGTTAAGATCATGTGAAGTTTTAATCCTTCCTGTTTTTTTAAATATGTCAACATCAAAAACTGATTCGAGATCAAAAGTGGAGTTAACACCTTTTTGATCCCACGATATATTTTTTGTATTGCAATACAAACAGATATATCGCGGGACAATCAAGAAGTTGTAGTAGTGATCAGAAATCGATAGAAATTGTGAAGTTAATGTTCCTGACATAGAAAAGGAATATAATGATTATTTTGTGTACTATTTTTTGCAAAAACATTATTTTAAATGTATCTTCTAGGTGTCGAATGGAGGTGAAGCATTTGAATTTCAAGTAGAAGAAGTGGTCCAAGTAGAAAATCCACAGCCGGGAACGGCTAAAGTTTTCGACTATTATGCTCCTGGTGAGTTTAAAAATAAATTGATGCCTTTTAAATGGGGAAAATGGTGAATTATTCACTGCAATATTGATGCAGTATTCACAGAATCGTGAAGTAAAATTAGGGGTGAGGAACATCGCAAATTTTTTTTCAATTACACTAAAATACTGGTCACTGCATTTAAATTTGAACGTGAAATAAGGTAAGTTACAGTGGACGTTTTCAAATTTTCATTATTATTATTTTAAATACAAGTTTGGCTATATGTTCTTCGATAATTATTGAATTACCCTTTCGCATAAGTGAAACAGTCGTTGATGATCAATGCTTAAGGGGGGAAAAACTCTGTTAAATATATTCTTTTTTTCAACTTTTTACGCCATTTTTCCTGGAATTTTTAAGAAAATAAAATTCATTACTACAGCTATTTTAACTCAATTCGTTAGAGCCGTGTTTTGGCAATTGCTAAAAAAAAAAACAATCTTTTAAATGGCAGCTACCTTGTAAGCACGCGCAATTTTGACGAAAACCTTGTCAGTTCTCATGGCCACCACTAACTCGTATGCAAAACACCGTAGGTTCAGTCCGTTCGGGAATTAAGCTTGGCGTCCACTATCTCTAAGCAGAGCAGAGCAGATCAGAGCGGAGTGGATTAGAGCCAATTACAAGGCTGTCAACGTCCACTGTAGCTCGATTTTCGTGCTATAGTAGACATTTGGTACCCTTGTAATTGGCTCTAATTCACTCCGCTCTGATCTGCGCTGCTTAGCGATAGTGGACGCCAAGCTTTATGCTGACCACAGTCAGACACACACAGACATCATTAAAAACCTTTTTTTTTTTTTTTTTTTTTAATTCTGCACGTTCCAAAACATGTAGGAATATAACAAAAAATTGCCGGAACTCAATACTTTCATTACCCATAATTCATTTAGGGTTAATGAAAGTATAAGAGGGATTATTTTCCCATACTATTTTTTTTTTCCAGCCCAAAATGGTGTTTTACTGCAAAGTTTAATGAATAGCATCCATAGTCTACTTAAATAACTCATGACAGTTGCTCACAGATTTCTGCAACGCCATCTGTTAATCAAAATCCTAATTTTCCCATGTGAAGAAGAAACACAAATTTGGTTTGCATTTTTTGTAGAAATTCCTTCGTATTACTGATAATAACGAATAAAAGTTTTTTTTTTTTTTTTTTTTTTTTTTTTTTTTTTTTTTTTTTTTTTTTAAATTTCCACTCGAAGTATTTTTTTACAATTCGTATTTTATCAAAAGACGGTAATTCACATCAAAATCGAGTTGTTCATGGAATATTCCAACTACGCATGCAGATAATTCAATCAATTGGTTCGAACCAATTGATTGAATTATCTGCATGCGTAGTTGGAATATTCTAAATACTGATTGATTTCTTTTTTTTTTTTTTTTTTTTGTAGTAGTAGTAGTATTTCTCTAATGACTAAAAACTAATAATGTACAAAAAATGAAATGTTAGGAACAAATATAATTTAAGCACGAAACAGAAAATTTGAAAAATCGAATACATTGAAGTTTTTGGTGTAGAAGAAGTTATCCCTTCGATTACCTTTGGGTGATTCTACACTTTTAACAATTTATTTCCGGCAACGCATTTTTCATAATGAAAATTTACGTTTTTGAAGTTATTTTAGGTGACAGCCGTCTTGTGGAAGTATTTGTTCTTAGCGTAAAAGAGATTCACCAAAAAATCAAGTGGATGTATTCGATTCTTCATTTTTACTGAGGTTGCTTTTTTTCCCAGATAGTATGAAAAGTGTGATTACTGACTATCTATTTCAAGAATAGCTTCTTCCAAGATGTCTAGCTTTGTATGTTTCCATGGCAACAGGCAGCTCAAGACATCGTGGTGGGAGCTATTCGTGTGATAGATAGGCAGTAATTAGACTCATTTTACATGGAGGATTCCAGGAGTAAGACGTCTAAATTTGCCGCATTGTAAACTCTTTAGAATCCAATATCCTCCCCTATTCTAAATCTACTAATCTTATTTCTATAGAAACCTCCACCAAGCAGACTATCTAGTGGGAGCTATTCCCTTGATATACAGATAGTAAGCATTCTGTAAGATCTGAATCAATTGTTTTACAACAAAGTATATTGAAAATAACAAGATTGTTCTGAGGAACTAATTTAAAACTGAGTTACTTATAAAATCCGAAATTTTTTAATATAATCAATCTTCTTTTCCGTTACAGAAAACTCTGCTGTAACTACTTATTCGTTCGAGAAATCTGGAACCCCTACCTCAACTGTTGCGAAAGAAGCTCCATAAGCATATGAACTCTTTGCCATTAGAATAGTTTTGCTTCGAGGCTCTTGTGGCAATGTGGTGAAAATAGAGAGGTACTAGCATATCAGTATTTACAAATGTACGCACAGAAGTGTTTTTTTTTTTTTTTTTTCCTAATCTTTGTACCATTCTGCGCCACACTTGGAAAAGCTAGTTTTGAAAATAAAGTGGGTGTAAATAAATATTTGTGTTGTGTGCATTTTCTACAAGGGGGAAACTACGGCCTATTTTTAATTTTCATTTAATTAGTTTTTTCATTCAAAAAAACTATCAGGAATTTAAATACAGTAGAATCTCGATTAACCGACTTAATTCGGACCAAAGGTAGGTCGGTTAAGCGAAAATTCCGGATAAAAGAGTTGTAAAAAACAATAAAAAGTAAATGATTTTCGTTTATAGAATATAGGACTTTTAATGTTTTTTATGACATAATTGTTGGAAATGAGTTTTTGTTGCAATAATCTTGATAATCTTTGTTTCGCTGCTCTATCCCCGAGTCTTTTTGAAGGCAATAGTTCAATTTGATCTGCATCCGAAGGTTGCTCTAACCATGTCAGTTCTTTAGAAAAACCGTCAAAAGCCTCACTATTACTTATGTAACTTTAGAGAAAGGGAAAAGATTACGGTTTGAAAAGGAATAAATGATTTATTACTCATTTGGGAGATTTTTGATGTCGACTAAATGATTGATGGTTAACAGTGAGTTCCGGATAAAGGAGGGACGGTTAATCGAGGTTCTACTATATGTGGTTAAAACTTCTGTTATAAAATTATTTATTTGATAATATTAATTTTAAAATCACTAAAAAACAGATGATTGACTATGCAAAGAAGTACGTAGAACAAAGAGAACCAAAACTAAGAGGGGGTTATAAAGAATTCTTAGAACTAGTAAGTATCTTTCTTGGTGATGTTCCAGCAAGGGGTTAACCGATTTATGTCAGCAGGAGCAATACACCATGCCCGTTGGATGTCCAAAGTCATATATTGTTTCAAGATCTGGATGTTCAAAACTCAATTTAAATTGACTTTGAAAGAAGAAAAAGGACTATGAGATATGTGTGTATTTCCATGGTCTGTATAATGTATATACTTGAAAGCTTAGATCTCTGTACTTCAAGCTTCATGTGCTCCTTACAATGATCTGTTGTTGCTAAAGTCGTAACTTAAATACTCAACAATACATACAGCCATTTCTAAGTCAACATCACATAATCACTTGTGGTATTTGTCACAAGGACTCGTTGGTTTAGCTTTGTTTGATAGTCGTGTCAGTATATCAACCAAAAAACGGATGGTGTGTGCTATGTAGAATGAAGTTCATGACGGAAAACAAGACCAAAAGTACTCTAAGCGAATCAGTGTAGCTCTTCATTCGTTCAAGGACAAAAGCTTGGAAGATTTTGTCGCAGCAAATCATTGTTATTGTGCACATAGAGCAAGCAAGTGCGTAAATAAATAAAATATTCTTTTGATTTTTGAACTGTTATCTTGCTTTCTACATCAATACAGCGCTCCCTATCGCCAACATTTTTAACTTTTTTTTTTTTCAATGGAAACCTCGGCCGCACGGTCTACATAACCTATATCGCCAACATTTTTAACTTTTTTTTTTCAATGGAAACCTCGGCCGCACGGTCTACATAACCTATATCGCCAACATTTTTAACTTTTTTTTTTCAATGGAAACCTCGGCCGCACGGTCTACATAACCTATATTTGAAGTTTCATTCAGGTACGTTCAGTAGAACCGGAGTTATGAGCCTCTGAGTACCGTCAGTTTAATTTTAACCACCCTAAGCCAGCGGTAAATTTCTAGTCAGTGTGTATGGGTTGACGCGTATTTGAAAAGCTGGTGACACAATCTAAAATGCTGCTTACCAATTATGGTGTAATACAATAACAATGCGAACGCTATTAAGAGCGCATGATTATCACAAGGAAATGATAAAAAGTTGAAAGAAAAAAACTAGTACTTATATCAAAATGGTCTTCGCAAACATGTCGAACCGATTGTTCTGATAACACAGGATTTTTCTTTTCAAACCTATTCTATTTATTACAATACGCCGACGTTTTAATTTAGAATGTCCTTTACGCTGTCCAATTGACGATTTTGCACAATGTCGCCAATTGAATTGACATCGAACTACAGGTTTACCAAAATTGGTGGCTGACCATTTAATATTATGGCTTCTTTTACAGTTTTATAAGAGAATTTTTGGGAGATATCAATTATTTTTACAGCTCTTGTTACGATCTATGAGTGTTGCAATCTATGCGTGTTTTGGCGAAAATAATTACATCGTCTCTCTCAACACAAAATGGTGAAACCAGATCACTTTTTCATTATGTCTTTTTGTGCCGAGATAGACTATACATAGTGTGATGTAATATTAGAAAGAGGGTCTGATACTAATCTCAAAATCTGATGAAATGTTTACCATCTTAGTTACTTTCAAAACATTTTGACACAACATCGAGAATTAACGTTTTAGGTTTACATTCAAAATCCAAATTCCAGTTCATGTACTTGAAATCGAGGTAGAGCCGAATCTTATATTTGGTAAAATCCTAGTATACGTAACACTCTTGGCGCGATTTTGAAAAATATTGCCAACGTCGAAATGACGCGTTGACGCTTGTCACCAAACTCAACCTCACACCATGAATTCCAAAATGCAAATGCAAAATGACTAGAAAGCAATAACCCACCGAATCTGGCTAAATCTACAAATGCGGATCATACTCGGAGCATCTGTCCAGAATCAAAAGTCATCTCTCCAAAAAGTGGAAGACCCCTCCCTCTCATCACTGGTATGCAGCCAAGAAACCGGGCTCTTCACTTGTATCTATTGGTGATAGAGCGTCTCGTACGGCAATTTCCAGATTGGCAAGTGGACACACGAAGAGTCTCTTGTACTCTGAGGGTAGAAAAACTTACGCTGTCTGCTCCAAATGTGAAGCCCAGCAGGCCTCTGCCGAACATATCCTGGACTGCTTGGGTCTTTCCAAAGAGGACTTATACGCTACACCACTTCTTGTCATCGACTTTTTGAGGGTCAACAATTTGTTGGATCTTGTCTGACTTCGTCAGACAGGTGGAGGATAAGAAACAACAACAACAACAACAAATGCGGATAGCAAACTTTATCCCCCTTCTAATTATAGCCAAACATCGCCAAATCCAACGTGTTACGTATACTAGGATTAAGCCCTCATATTTTTACATAGTTTGACAATAGGAGACATATAAGTAAATATAACACCGCGAAAACATATGGAAGCTTTATTCAAATAGAAAGTATAAGCTAAAACTCTGCAGTTAATTTATTTTTGACCAGAACTATTAAACTATTATCTACATTTTAGAATAACATTGACGTTACTAAAGCATTTTTTATTTAATTTCAAAGGCCACTAAATATATAGTCTTATGGTTGAAATAGGGTTTCACTTATAATAAAGTTATCGAAAAGTTATTGATCGTCAGACTTCAAGGCGACATTTTTAGCAGATTTCCTGGTAGTTTTCCTCAAACATAAACCGCTGGAACTGAAAACTACCAGCAAAAGCATGTTTACTATAAAAATTATTTTAGTGAAGTGCTTCGATTTTGAGTATCTTCAGAAAAGAGCCAATTTAAATTTCGTAAATCTTCCACGTTTAAAAGAAATCAAAGTTTTTAAGTGCTGGCTTCGCATATTCTAGGTGCCTTGGAAATAATATTGCGATCAAACACCAATATCTAAACTTCCTAAAAGTATTTTTGAAAGAAAACCTTGAACATTGAACTTAAAATACAGTTTTCACTAACAATCTGAACATTGCTTGAACTAAAAAAGGAAAGTTTCTTCGAGCTCCAATAACTTACCTTCATACATCAAAATTTTAACTCCAGAGAAAATTCCTGAAAACCCCCAGAAATACTAGTAGCTATCAAGTTTTTAGCTTCATGCAACATTACATTGTTCCCTGAAATATAATCAAGCAGTGAACTTTTGACCTTGAAAACCAGGACGTGGTAGAGTTCTTCCAGGACCTCTTTGTTGGTGTTGAAAAGGCACATTCAAAGTGTTGCTGGCCTTCAATTGTCTCTTCAGAAGGCTACCTTTTCCAACCTCATCGCCAGTAGACTTCGCAGTTGATAACTTTCCTCTGACATCAACTTGCGAATGAGGTTTCCAGGGATATCTTGGCCGATAACTTCCTCTGTAAAACTTAGCTTCTACTAGTGGATGCTTTGCGGGTTCATTTTCACCTGTCTTGGCGTCATCTGCTTGGCGACCATTCTGCATATCAGACTTTGGGCGAAATCTTCCTTTTCGAGCAGCTGGAACAAATGTGCCTGAACTGCTATTGGAATAGGTCCAATCCGATCGATATTTTTGAGCCACCAGTGGTACAACGTTCATTTCATTCTCCTTCGGTAAATAGCTTTCTTCGTCTTTGACAGCAGCCAAAGCGTCTTCATACTTTTCAAACTCAACGGTGCCAAATAGGGTGGAAGATATTTCATGGTTATGAAATCGACATCTCTTATGATAAGTATTGTAGTTTGGCGACTTTGGGGTCATTATTTCTGCGGAGACAATACTTCCAAATTTCGAAAACAAATCTTTGAGATCATGGGCCATCGGATTTTTGAAAGGTAAATTGAACACAACTACTGTTTTGCCGAAACTTGTATCTCTCAAATTTGGAATCTTTTCAATGCGACGTACCTTGTTTTTTTCAGCATTCAGCTCCAGTAACTTTGATCCTTCCAGGCTATAAGCCACTACCCGGCAGTCTTTGGTCAGCGATTTAATTTTGCGAAATGAAGATACTAGCTTCAAGCTGATGTATCCTTCTCTGTTCCTTCGAATATGTTTGAGAAGAAAATTGTTTTTCAAAATGTTAAAATCGGAGAGGTAAAATTCTGCTTGGCGCACAATTTTTTCGGCAAGCGAATCGCTTGGAACTTCAAAATAGTCTTCTTTAAAAGTAAGACTTGTCATTGAGACCTTATCACTTTTCGCAACTCCATATTCTGTACAACCTAAAGTTCCTTTTGAAATTGTGTCTTGTATGGTGACAGTGGTTTTGCTATCTTTCAGGTACTTACCATGCATTAAGTCTTTAACAGGTTTATGTCCATTTTCAGACTCATCAGGTATCAAATTCTTGCTAGTCGCTTGATCTTTGCCCTCTCTGGACACTGAAATCTTGCCAGTTGCTTGTTTTACTTGGTATTCTACATAATTCTTGACACTTTCCTTTTCATTTTCACATTTATCATACTTTAAAATATTGCCGAAGTCTTGTCCCAGTTCGCTCTCAATTGTATTTACATTCTTGTCGGTTTTCTGTCCATGTTCAAACACAACCGATATCAAATCGGCACAGTTTGCAATTGCACCGTAGGCAGGCGGATCTTTGGAGGTTTCTTGTTTATTTTTAGATGCAAAATTAGAATACTCACTGCAGAACTCTTGACTGTGCTTACATTCGTTGCAAACAAAATCTGCGTTTTCTCTATGGTCCTCGTCACAATCAAAAGACGAATCACCAGAAACAATTTCGCCTTCTGACATCAAAGAAGTGCTTGAAATCCCACGCCTTCCTTGTTCGCCACATTCAGAGGATATCTTGGCGGTTTCATTGGCATATTTGTCTTCGGAAGGGGTCCCAATCATGGCTACATTATGAGCATTATCGGGTTCAGGTGTCGAAAATCCATTTTCTTTCCCAGCCAAGTTTTCATAGGCGTTGTGCTCTTGTTCAGATGGAAGTAAATACATAACCTTTCCTCCCTCATTCCGACTTTCCAAGGAAGTCGAATTTGAGCCTGTACCAGGAATAACTTCGCACGTACCAAGACGCATGCTCAAGGACGAGGGCAGTTCATTCCGATGGTATATATCTTTGGTTTCGTAACTATCATTTTCACAGAGAATCGAGTTCAAGCCAATATCTTGCCCATTCCCGTACGGTAAAGTAGCCAGTTTTAGATCAATTTTCTTTCCAACATCGCTTTCCTCCAGACACAGATTTAAGGAGGGTTTGTGCCAACGTTCTCTCTTGCTGCTTTCTTGGTTTTTGTTTTTAGTGGCAATCTCATTCGGTCTTATTTCTTGAAACTTCTCGCACTCTGAAGAAATCAAACTTAAATCCATTTCGTTTTTAGAGTCAGATTTATCTAGGCTAATATTCATCGGAGGATCGTACCGAAAAAGTATCTTGCTGCTGTCGCAATCGGAGTCAATATTTGGCAATGTTTCGCATTCTGAAAAAGTAAGTTTCTTAACCACACCTTGCCCTCTGTTAGTTTCAGCTTGGAATTCCATGGTTTCTTCACTTTTCTTAATATTTTCTTGGATTTTCATTGCCACTTCTTGCCTCTTCTTGGATTCAGTTTGCATTTTAATGGTCGATTCTTGATTTTTCTTAGAATCGGCTTGGTTTTCCATTTTAGATTCCTGGTCTTTCTTACACTCGGCTTGAAACATACTCAAGATGTTTTTACGACAGGGTACGTGTTCGAATGGGATCCAATTCGTAGAGATTTTATATCCATTTTCGTTATTAGACTGAATCGAGCTCATATCTGTTGCTTGCTCATTTCCTTTCCCGGAATAGATGAAATTCTCTTCTTTTTCCAGCTCTTCAGCAACTCCTGTAACATAGCCAGTGGAAGCTATCATGCTATCAGTCGCTTCAGCTTTGTCGATTTCTTCATTTTTCTCTTTCTCAACATTCGCAGATGAAGTATTTTGGAAACTCTTTTCATCAGCCTCTTCTGAAATGTCGAACTCGGACAGCTTTTGCGTTACAAAACCCACCTGACCCATTTCGCTTTTAACTTCCATTTCGAAGAACTAACATCAAATATGAATTTCCGACAATTTTTTTTTATCGACGCAGCGTTCAATCTTTCAAATCTTAAAAGTAAACTTTAGAATGAGTGATGTATGTCTCGTATGGATTTAAAATTGTCCCGTGATGTTAAAAATCCAAGAAGAAAACGAATCATTAAGCGTGCATTTTATTTAATGCATGCGAGCTTATTTTATTTTCATTAATAAAGATTATACATGTGATGTCACAGCTCTTGGTAATATCATAATCAAGCTTATGTGGATAGTTTTGAACCATTTCTCTTGCAATTTCTTCAAACAATATTTTTTTTTTTTACTAAGATTACATCCCTTCAAAAAGTAGAGGCTGTTATTAGTTATTGATGATGATTAACCAAGCAGCTTAAATTTATACACTTCTAAAACTATTTACTGTTATTTTATTACGGGGTACTCTTCCGTTAGACGGGTACCAAATAAAAATTGCCAAATTGCAGAGATATACTAAACTTCAACTTAACTAGACATCACTTAGACGGTAGATCGTCACAGTGCTCAAAGGTATTTAATCCATTTTGGCGGCGTGAAAGCATAATGTTCGCCAAACCACAACCCCTATAGAGAACAAAAGGCTATAAGGTTTGGCGAGAATTATGTCTTCACTCCGCCAAAATGGATTAAATACCTATGAGCACTGTGACGATCTACCGTCTAAGTGATGTCTAGTTAAGTTGAAGTTTAGTATAACTCATTCAAACTTATAAGTTTCCGATCATTTATAGCCAACCCTATAAGAAACCACGATAAATGTATTTGAATAACTGAATTAAATGTAATAAAAATTCATGAGATCGATTAAAATTTTCAGCTTGGCGATAACTACGCCAACTTCCAAACTTGGCTGCTTTTGGTACGTCTAACGGAAGAGTGCCAATATTTTGTGAAAATTTTATTCATGTTGCATACGTAAATATTTCGACAAAAACCTCAAACACAAGGTAATGAAAGTTGGATATATTTCCGACTGGAAATAATCTCAAAACAAGATCATACACCACTTAATACTGTGCCCATGAATATTTTTTAATTAAATTAAGATGTTCAGATATACTAGTCAAAATTAAGGTAATCTAGTAACGCGGCAGTGTTCCGCCGCCAAGTCCGATGTCACAACGGCAGGCATGCAAGTGTATATTATGTTGACAGAGCTTAGCCCCGTTTTCGACCCCTAACAGCTCAACTTCTATTATAGCTAGAACTCTGATTTTTTTTTGCCATCGTGTTGCCCCGGGTGAATAGATGAAAAATAACAACATAAATGTTAACATTGAACAAGGGAACATGGTAAAAGAATCCTTTGAAAATCATCAAAGTCACCGAAATTTCGTTCTTCTAATTCTGATTCTGATTCTTCTGGTTCTGACCAAACCTTTAGCCAGGGCTACAGCAAAAACTATTTGATAATTTTTGACCATTTTTTTTATATTCTTCTCAGCTTGATTAGAGAAAGTACCTTTTGTATAATTTGATGGGTATGAGGGTTTGTACTTTCCGGAGATGATCCCGATGCTTGAGAATTTTAGCCTAGCCTAAAGCTTAAACGCTTTAATATATTCAGACTATTCTTCCTTTTTTTTTTTTTTATTTTTTTTATTCCTTTCAGATTGATTAGAGTGCTATTTGTACGATTTAATGGGTAACAGGATCTATAACCCCCCCCCCCCTCCCCTGAAATAATTCCTGAATTTTGGTATTTTTGCCCGGATAATGACTGAGTAAAGAGGATTTCGGATATTCATCTTTTGCTAAATTTCAAGAAGTGACTTTAATACTTTAACTATTAAAACGGTGTAATCAGAAAAAAATAAAAATTGCTTATTCTTCAATTAAATTGCATGGTTATAAAAGCTCTGAAAACACGTGTTTCAAATTTTTACTTAGAAAACCACTTTCAGTTTAAAATAAAGTTTTCTTGGTGTCCGGTAGGATTTAACCACGCACCTTATAATCATTAGCCTGATATCTTAAGAACTCCACCACTAAAGCTAGCTGAATTTCTCTTAAAATAATAACAAATCTTATAATTCAAACTTAAAGTGAAAATTATTTTGAGACGCATTTTTTTACCATATATTTATTTATATGTAAAAACTGGTAATCCTCAATTTCGCATAAAAAGATAGTATTTTGTTTGTATGTTTTACTTACTTATTTTTTAGTATATGATTTGCATGTTTTTGTACTCTCAAGTTATAATAGGTGTAAAGCGTATGCAAGCTTTCAATGGGCGACGGGGCTCGATCCAGGGACCATTGTGTCTCGAGACAGATGCTTTACCGCTGTGCAAAAGAGTACTCCAATGCACAGAAGTTTTATCTGTTATTTGATGTCGCCACATATAGCCCCCTCCCAGTGACGAAGGAGCGATACTGTTGATCAACGTCTGATCGGAGTTGGAGGTTTGGGATGCTTGTTGCATCGTTGTGTCCGCTTGTTGCAGTGTTGCACGCGAGTTGCGTATGTGGTTGTTTGTTTCGAGTTGCGTATGGTTGTTTGTTGCGAGTTGCGTATGTGATCGCTTGTTGCGAAGAAGTGTCTCCTTTCAGAAGCGCTGATAGATGGCAGCATGATTCGTTTTTAGTCCAGTCACCAATAAAGCGTATGCAAGCTTTCAATGGGCGACGGGGCTCGATCCAGGGACCATTGTGTCTCGAGACAGATGCTTTACCGCTGTGCAAAAGAGTACTCCAGTGCACAGAAGTTTTATCTGTTATTTGATGTCGCCACAGGTGCATATTTTTTTTTATTATGAAAAAATTTTCTTGTTGTGTTAAGGGAGATTTCTTCTTAAACAAAACGAAAAGGATTTGGATTACCACCCTCAATCTCTCTACGATATTTAATCATGGTATTTATTGTCACTCTCAATACAAAGGATAGTATGCGAATCTAATAGTGACTTCGCTTACGCCATTTTCTTTCTTAAAGAGACGATATGATTATTCCCACTAAAATATCCATTGGTCGTATCTCACTCATTCAGAACTTAAGAAGCTCAGCAAAAAGACTTGTTATCTCCCAAAAAACAAGTAAACGTTGTAAAAAAAAGCCCTCCAAGTAAAGTAATCAGTCAGAAAAAATTGTGAAATCTAATGTTTGACACAGAGTGGCCGCTATTTGTTTCTTTGGGGTACTTGTACACAATGAACTAAATTGAAATTTTTAGAGGGAATCCCCATAGGCAATTAGTACTTGGCAGA
Source organism: Linyphia triangularis (assembly GCA_963978545.1). NCBI lineage: Eukaryota > Metazoa > Arthropoda > Arachnida > Araneae > Linyphiidae > Linyphia > Linyphia triangularis. Next base: position 8,620,266 of record OZ021723.1, on the reverse strand, counting down.
CTACAGGTTTTTTTTTTTTTAATAATTATTATTGTTATTATTATTATTATTATTATTATTATTATTATTATTATTATTATTATTATTATTAATCTAAATTCAGTGAAATGGTTGCAAAGTAGCCGAAGCAAATGAAATGATATTAATACGAAATAACTCTAGCCTGCCAAGTTTTGATTACCTATGGGGGTTCACCCTAATAATCCCAATTTAGTTCATTGTGTACAAGTATCCCAAAAAAACTAAACGCGGCCGCTTGGCGGCAAACATTAGATTTCACAACTTTTTCTGCCTGATTATTTTACTTGCTTGGTGGACTTTTTTTACAACGTCTACTTGTTTTTTGGGAGATATATACTCTTCCGTTAGACGGGTACCAGATGCACCTCAAGTCTAAATATTGGTACAGTTATCATCATGCTGAAATGTTTAATTTTCCTAGTGACTTTTACTTTTATTACATTTTATTTAGTTATTTAAACACATTTATCACGGTTTCTTATAGGATTACTATAAATGATCGGAAGGTTATTAGTTTGAATGAACGCTGCAATTTGGAGATTTTTATAAGGTACCCGTCAAACAGAAAAATACTCAAATATTTATTAGCTGTTTTAGCTGCATTTGAAAATGAGCTTAATATCAGAGATACCACACACATAAAATTAGGTAATATATAAAAACAGAATCCTTTCCCTGAAAATGATGGTATTTTGCAAACAAAATCCTGTAAATTTGTTGTTTTTCATGAATACAAATGCCGCCAAATTGTGAAGCGTGGAATTAGCAAGAACTGGCAATTTTGGAGATAACATTCGTTGCCAAACATCTTATTTCAAGCATTGTATGAAAATCTGAAGTCAAGTTGCAAACTTTTCACAATATCTCGAGATTACGGACTGTGAAATCATTCTTACGGTCAGACTTTAAATCATTTCCACTCGCGACCACCATTTTCCTAACTTATTTTGCTAATACCTTTAAACTAGTATTTCAACTGTAGTGTTTGTAGTTTAGACAGTCTCGAAATTATCACTTCTTCCTCTTCAAAGTTTGAGTTTCAGAATGCAACTCCATTCGACCAGACTTAAGTTGCAATACTGTACGTTAGGATGTCGTCAATTTAGACAAATTTTCGATTTTGAAAATGCTTGATCCTTCAAAGGTTTTCTTTTAGGACAGTAAATATAGAATGAAAAAAAAAATTGAAATTAGACAATTTTTAATTGTACTACTTATGTTTTTTTTGTTTTTCTTCTTAAACAAAAAAAAACAAAAAACTAGATTTTCTTTTTTATTACAGTTTATAGAGTCTGAAAACACCTGTAATAACTGTAACTGTCTGAATAACACCTTGAACCTGTAATAACAAAAAATCCTATTTAGATAATTTTTTAATATTCCATGCAAGCTTTGAAATTTTCAATTTCTAAAATTTTCGATCTAAAACTTTCCCATTTACATTACAGGCGTAGAACTATCCTAAACTTCAACTTAACTAGACATCACTTAGACGGTAGATCGTCACAGTGCTCATAGGTATTTAATCCATTTTGGCGGCGTGAAGACATAATTCTCGCCAAACGCCTTTTGTTCTCTACAGCAGGGTTTCTTAACCTGTGGTTCATGGACCCCTTGGGGGTCCATGGGTCATATTTTGGGGGTCCGCCGACTGATCCTAATTTTTAAAATGGTTGCATCAATATTTAGACAACAGTGGTAACCCGGACCTACTTCATCCTTAGCGTGCTCTGTATGACAACCCTGTTTCTTTTTTCGCTCCTCCGGAGAAGAGAATTTGAGACGCTTTTTCGCGCATGCTCATTTATTTGTCTTTTGTTTTAGCCTTTTCATTGGTCGATAATTTGTTTGAGTTTGAAATAGCGGTATAATTTTAAACTTGATTCACGATTTTATTTCCGTTGGATCTGCCCTGGAGGTAAGACGCACATGAACGATATATGTCTTTCAATTCAAGGGCCTGATACAACAATTATAGATGCCACTGAGAAACTACAGGCATTTTTATTGGAAATGTCACTTTGGAAAATCACAATTCAAAATGGGATATATGCAAAATTTCAAATGTTGGACGAAGTGCTTTTTGAAAATGGATCTCGGCAAGATAGTTTGTTATTGAATAACTTGAAAAATGAAATCTGTCCTTCAAGTTTCATTTGAAAAATATTTCAATTCGGATGGAATAAATATAAAAGATGAGTTGTGGATTCGTAATCCTTTTCTTTGTGATATTGACTGTATCGATGACATGAACCTTGCCAAAGATGAGCTAATTGATTTGAAAACAAAGTCCTTGTTAAAAATGGATTTCGATTCAAAAACTCTTGGAGAGTTTTGGTCTTCTTTAAGAGAAGCCTACCCATTGCTTGTAAAACGAGCTATGGCAGCCATTATTCCGTTTGCTACAGTATATCTTTGCGAAGCGGTATTTTACACACTTGTCACAATAAAAACAAAACATCGAAATCAACTGAATGTCGAACATGATATGCGCGTTGCTTTGTCGAAAACCATCCCTCAATTCAATCTGTTAATAAAGGAAAAGCAGTAACAGCCTTCATATTAAAAATTTTAATTTCTTCAAATTTTTTATACTATTGAAATAAAAATATTAAAATAATTAAATAATAAAACAAAATATATTTTGTTATAAATGATGTTTAAGCAATTTTTTTTTCACAGAGGGTCCGTGACATATTTAAAATTTTTAAAGTGGTCCATTGTGCCAAAAAGGTTAAGAAACCCTGCTCTACAGGGTTGTGGTTTGGCGAATATTATGCTTTCATGCCGCCAAAATGGATTAAATACCTATGAGCACTGTGACGATCTACCGTCTAAAAGTGATGTCGAGTTAAGTTGAAGTTTAAGATAGCAAATGTCTATTAGATATGGATAATGATTATTTAGCTTCTTTATAGCTTGTCGCAAAAAAATTTTAAATAAAAGCAGGAACCCTTTGTTCGAGTTACTAGAGAAAACATACTTGCTGAAAGCAAAAGAAATCACAAAGGACAATTCTCGCATTTTTTTTAAAAATAGGTGAAATTAATTTATATTTATAAAAAAAAAAATCTGATTCCAAATATTCAAACAAAAGCTCTTAAAAAATTACTTATTTAAATATTAAGATAATGAAAATGCCCCCAAACCTAGCCAAAACCAGTCAGATCAAAACACTCAACAAAATCTGTGACGGCATGCAATCCTTTCGTTTCTATGTTATCGTGAGGTTTCTGCCAAATAGTTGGCGTTGATTTGGTACACCATTGCCATATCCCTTACAGGTTGGCGCGATTTGCGAAAAACTTGCAAAACTGGTTTCCGCTGCTGCATTTCAAGCCAAGATGTTTGGGAAGTCTTGACGTCGCTTTCAGTTCGAGCCGAATGAATAGTTTTCTTGCCAACGCGTTACAGGGGAACTTTGATTGCAAATTAAAAAAGAAAAAGCGCATTGAGCAAAAAAATTTCGTTTTATGGCCTTTTTGAAACATTTGGAATTAAATAAAAAATAAATAATAAAGGCGGGTATTGTCAATTCAGGCTCAGTAAATTAATATCCGATGCTTTCCGAACAATGCCCGATTCTCGTCTGCTCCAGAATTTTATTTTCCCGCTTCTTTTTATAGCCTCGAGGCAGAAATTTCTAGCAAAATCCAGCTGACCAATCGCGTGATCGAAATGACTAGAAATGTCCCGATGAATTTTGGTGTTGCCACCTTTTTCTAACCTGTATTATCGCTGTTTACAAATTGCATAAAATAAAATAGAACAATAAAATAAATACGTCACCATTTATAATTATTTACAGACGATTTTTATAACTGTATCGATCAAACTGCACTCGAAGCAAACTAGTCAAGCAATAAGACAAAGTACACCGAGTTTGGTTCAAAGATATTTCCAAGAAATGTCTCCCTCTCGTTATCTAACCACTGTAAGAGAGTACAAGTTACAACACCCAGAGATCATCCACAGTGTTGCAATATAAAGATTCTTACCAAATACGTAATAAAGGTATTCGCCGTTGTATGGTTCGTCACTGAAAAAAGATCACGTTGTATCAACAGAGAGTAAACATTGTGGCACTTAGTCGTTGACGAGGGGGAAAAATTCACCAACTGGATTCAATTAATTAATCCGTTGAAACATTCCGTCCGGACATATGCCAGATCTGCCGGCACTTGAGGCATTCGACGGGATGACGCCGACACTGGTCCGAGCCGGACATCCGATGAGGCCAGGTTGTTTCGAATTTCAGTCGATGGAATAGTACGTAAGTACCAAACTTTTTATTTTAAATTTGAGCCTCATATAAGAATGCATTATGAATGCTAATTTTATAAGCACTTGTGTTTGATATTATTTATAAATAACGAGTATACAAGAAGGTAAGTTTAATACCAAATATCTTGTCAATTTTTAGAAATATATTTTTAAAAAATACTGCCCACTTCCTCTCGCAGTATAATATCCCTTGATACTGCGGATCCTATTCAAACTATATCGTAACTAATATTTATGTTTGCAATCATTATTATTAACTTTTTATGGTTTAAGATTTTTTTATTTATTTTTTTTAATAAATGTACGAGAAAGTTATTTTTATTGCAGTGAAAGAGAAGAGGGGATAGGGTGTAACAGGTTTGCTATGTGTTGAGATTATTCTAGTTTCGTTCATAATCGAAATCTAACTCAATTATTTTTTCTCACCTCATTTCCTGCTGAAATATAGCTTCAAAATAGACTCACTTTTTCACTAGACACAGCGATGACAGCGATCGACTCAAATTATTTATTAGCTTATTATTTGGTGCTGCCATCTATAGGAATTTGTGATTAACAAAACTTCATAAGGAATTAGTATGTGGGTCAAAATCACGAAACGAAAAATATGGCTCATCAAGACTTTGATTTTTAAACTTCATGCAAACACGTTTATCATTCATTATTTCTTTCAGTAAACTTATTTTCGATGGTAATTCAATTCTTGCATGCTGAATTCAAATACAAAGTTCGTTTTTTTATTTTATTTTTTTGCTGTAATCCAGTCAAAAGTGACGTTATGGTAAATAAATATTGCTCCATAAAGAAATGTGCTTACTTTGATTTCTTATTACTATTTTTTTTAATATTTTAATAGTATTATAACATTATTTAATGAGTAAAATAGTATTTCTTATGACTTTTGCATTTTTATTATCGTGATTTCGAAAACTTTAATAAAAGGTTAACGAATTTTGAAATTAATGGATATTGTTCAAAATTCTTGGGCCTTTTCTCGCTTTTCTTTTTCTTTTCTTAATCATTAAAAACTCAAAATAGTACAAGAAATTAATAGAAAAGCTGCATTTCGTGCGTTTAACGTCATTTCTACGACGGTGCTCATTCCGGAGACGTCACCGAAATGATCGTCTCCGGAATGACGAACTTCTTTTCTACATCGCGTAGCGATTAGACTTGACTGAATACGAGGGCCATGTGCAGTCATAAATAAAGCCACACGTCAATGTAATCATTAATGACAGCAGTTTAATGTTCACCATATTAAAACATTAAAAAGGGATCGTCGCCGAAATGATGCATAATAAACGTACACACGAAGTTAAGACTACATATCAATCGATTTTAATATGAAAATTAAAATTATCTCCACTTTCCTTAACGTTATCAAGTGCGAATTTCTAGTTTCGAATTAAAATGTGAGAAGTTCAGCTCTTTACGTTGTATTGTTATGGTTTCGACGTAAAAAACGGTAATGTCATCGAAAAGATGCAAAAGGTCAAAGACATATTAAAGAGATCAAATAAATAAAATACAAGACAAGTTTTTAGAGAAAAGTTCATTTCTTACTATGATGAAATATTCATAGTTAGTAATTAGTAAAAAATTTTAAAAAATATATAATTATTGTCGCATACAATGCAAATGATTTGCTTGACACTCGCCTGGGACAGTCACCAAAATGACGTTTTCGAAATTGAAAACTATTTTTTTATCAAATTATTTTCACCATCCCCCTATTTTTTCAAATTTCTTAATAAAAAGAATCATGAGGTTTGTATTTCTTTTATTTTACTTTATCATTTTCCTTAATTTCATTTATAAAAACACATGGAACGCGTGTTGGTCCGTTTCATGATTTTGACCCTTATAACCAATGCTGTCGTAAATGTTAAGGATTCATTATTTGGTGCTGCCATCTATAGGATTTTTTAAGAGACAAAACTCTATATGGAATAAAAAGTTTGTATTCAGGGATAAATGGAGAACGTGGGACAATGGCGTTTCATTATCTATACAAAAGAAAGTGAAATTGAATCTTTTCTGGTAAGAATTTCCTTTTGAGTTTTTGAATATATTAATGCCGTTCCACATCCTATTTTTAAAACAAAGCTGTTGATTCATTATACGTGAAAAAAATTACGTTAACATTGTTAAACAATTTTGCAAACCCATAGACAGTAAAATAATTAAAATTTGAGTTTTCCTGAGTTACTTATCGATCAACGAATGAAAAGTTTAAGATAAACTTGTGAATTCCAAACAATATATTATATATTCTATATTGTATTGTATTGTATTTATATTTATATTTATTATTATATTTATATTTATTATTATATTTATATTTGTTATTATATTTATATTTATTATTATATTTATATTTATTATTATATTTATATTTATTATTATATTTATATTTATTATTATATTTATATTTATTATTATATTTATATTTATTATTATATTTATATTTATTAGTATATTTATATTTATTATTATATTTATATTTATTATTATATTTATATTTATTATTATATTTATATTTATTATTATATTTATATTTATTATTATATTTATATTTATTATTATATTTATATTTATTAGTATATTTATATTTATTATTATATTTATATTTATTATTATATTTATATTTATTATTATATTTATATTTATTATTATATTTATATTTATTATTATATTTATATTTATTATTATATTTATATTTATTATTATATTTATATTTATTATTATATTTATATTTATTATTATATTTATATTTATTATTATATTTATATTTATTATTATATTTATATTTATTATTATATTTATATTATATAGCTCACTGGAAATTTCAGTGCTGTGCAAGCAGAGGCTAGTTTCATTCGCTATGTATACCCTTAATATTAGTACTCTACCCTTGTCGAGAAACAACACAATATTTTCCGTTAGTACAATAACGCAACCCCTTTAACCCTTGAGAGGATATTTCAACATTATTTTTCTCTAAATTCCAATTAGAAGACCAAAACTACTCATGTTGAAAATTTCAGAGCTGTAGCCCTATTAGAAGTCGTTTCTTAAAAAAAAATATTAAAAAAAATACATTAAAAAAAAATTTTAAATTTTAACATTCTGTTTTTAAAAATCAAATTACGGGATCAAAACTACTTCTGTTGAAAATTTCAGAGCCCTACATCTATTCTAAGTAAATTTTTACAGAGAGACAGATATACAAACGGAAAGAAAGATTCTTTGTTTTATTATTATAGATTTAAACTTGCATAAAATATATATTTGGGGGGAAGAAGTAATGTAATTAAGGTATTCCATCAGAAGAAAGTGCTCGGTGTTTGAATGGCTATAATTTGAAAATTATCTCTTGCAAAATTTAATGCGATGTGAATGTGTCACTTCCTGATCACTGATAATGCAATTCCACAAGAAAAACTAAAGCAGTAGAACTTCACACAACTTTTCATTACACCTAATACTGATTCAAATGTGTCATATATTGATGTAATTTACCGTTTTCGTTTTCATTATTTTTAAAAATTGTAATTTTTGCGATATTTAGAGTAATAATTAGTACATTTGCAAAAATAATAATAATAAAAAATAAACGAAAATGGAAAAATTGGCGATATTTCTTTATTTTTATAAATTGCACTATTCTTTTTGTGGGTGCAACAGTGAAGAAACAGTTGTTGATCAGCAATGCTCAAGAAAAGAGAATCCTGTGTTGAAAACATTCCTTTTTCATCTGTTTACGCCTTCGTCCTATTTCAAAGGGAATTTCGTTTGGAGGTGGGGATGTTTAGAGCACTTTATTATGCTGACCACAGACAAATATTTTTTTCAAAATTACTTTTTTAAACTCAACGCGTTCCAAAACGAGTAGAAATGCAACAAAAAAAAAATCAATTACCCTATGTTGTTGTTGTTGTTTTATTATTATTATTATTATTATTATTATTATTATTATTATTATTATTAATATCAATATTTTAATATCAATATTAATAATATCAATAATAATAATATCAATAATAATAATATCAATAATAATAATAATATCAATAACAATAATATTAATATTAATATTATTAATAATATTAATAATAATATTAATAATATTAATAATAATATTAATAATATTAATAATAATATTAAAAATATTAATAATATTAATAATAGTAATAATATTAATAATATTAATAATATTAATAATAATATTAAAAATATTAATAATATTAATAATAATATTAATAATATTAATAATAATATTACTAATATTAATAATAATATTACTAATATTAATAATATTAATAATAATATTAAAAATATTAATAATATTAATAATAATATTAATAATATTAATAATAATAATAATAATATTAATAATATTAATAATAATATTAATAATATTAATAATAATATTACTAATATTAATAATACTATTACTAATATTAATAATATTAATAATAATATTAATAATATTAATAGTAATAATAGTAACAACAACAACAATAATAATATTAATGATATTAATATTAATAAGAATAATATTAATATTAATAATCATAATCATAGTAATCGTTATTGTTATTATCGTTATTACTATTATTTTTATTATTATTGTTATTATTACCACCACCAACCACTGGACTGAAAATAAAGGTTGAGTGAATGTATTAAATTTATAGCTGGTACAGAACGAAATAAATGAATTACATTTACAACCTGCTTCGGGTGTCGACAAAAATATTACACAGACATTTACAATAATCAGCTGAGGGATCAAGTCTTGGACCACCACTTGCCCGACCACTTTAAATAGTGGAAAGATTTACTGTTTGCCTCCATCACCATTCCAATGAGAAATTTGGTTCCAACGTTCCAGTGGCTGGAAGACAATGAACAATATAATCCAGAGTCGCACTACTTTATGTAGAACGATGCACAAGACTACAAATTCATGTCCAAATCGTTAAGACATCCAACGTAAAAAAGTCGACATGTTGGAGGAATATTAAGAAGACAGCGTCTACGATGACTGCCATCCGATGCCACCAATCAATAACCACTGCAATGAGAAAGTTGAAGTAGATTGAGATGACTATGCAAGAAAAAGTGCTCCAGTGGCTGAAACACATTGGAAAATATAATCCAGAGCCACACTACTTTGTGTGTGATGAGACAAGAGCAATGAACAAGATTACGAATTCATGGCAAAATCGTTGAGAAATCCAACGTAGAAGAAATAGACACATTGAAGAAATATTCAGCAGGCAGCGTCTACAACGACTATCTTTTCATAATCGATTGTTACGACCCATGCCTTGAAAATGTAAATAACAACCAAGACTTCCTTTTCAAATCAATAATTGGCATTGATATCTGATGATCATGGATTAGTTTAAGATGTAAGTGAAGAATACTCGAGAGAAAGATTCCCAGAAATATCTTAGGTGGGACTTTAATTGACAGTGCCTGGAGCAGAGGAACCAACACCGAGCTGTACCGTCTATTGAAAAGACCTGACTTGATGAAATTTATTAAGATTCAAAGACTCACAAGAGCAGGACATGTCATTAGGATGGATGAGGCAAGAACAACAAAAAGAGCTTTCTAGGTCAAACCCCTGAGTTAAAGACCACGAGGCAGACCAAAGCTGGACTGTCTTGAAAGGACCTTAACATACTGAAAGTAAAAAACTGGAAAGCCACAGCCAAAAAGAGAGCAGCCTGGATATGATTTCTTGAGAAGGCCAAGGACCACAAATGATGGTTGGTTGTTTTCAGATTATCTGGCTCCGTCAGCAACACGAGGGCTATAATGCGCCGAAACATTCGTCATTAGACAAGCCAACATACATTTACAAACACCCATGCCTAACACGGGACTCGGAACCCGCAACCTCGCGGTCTAGAACCTAGCACGCTAACCACTATACCGTTTGGTCGGCCCACAAATGAAGACGATGATGATGAAAGTGAAGATCAAATGACTTGAAGCTATTATACAGAAGGCTACTGGATATAAAGCATTTTATAAAAAGTGTGTTCATATAAAGTTTTTCCGATTAGAATTTAATCGGTGCAGCTTGGCCTTAGCATTGCCCTAGCGCCAGTAAATTTCAACAAACCAACCAACTCATTAGAATTGGCTTGATTTGACAGCACCGTATATGGTAGACCTTTTGCATTAGCAGTAGTAGTTATATAATAATCCAATGAACAATGTAATCTAAAGCCACACTACTTTCTATAGAATTATGAAAAAAAATACAAATTCATGGCAAAATTTTAAATTGAGAAATCCTACGTAGAAGAAATTGAGTTCTTGGAAGAATATTCAAAACGTAGAAGGACTTTTAACGAAAGGAAGTCACTACCCACGCTTAGTCATATGAAAATCAATTAAGTCCTCCTTCAAACGAAAATCTAACTTTTTTTTTTTTTTTTTATGTGTGTAGACTGAGAGGCGACTGCAATTTTTGGACCCCATCGAACATCATTCTGAATTTTTTTTATAGAAATTAGAATAAAGTGATTAGATTACGAATCCACTGGTCTGCCGTGGCAAAAATGGCCGAAACTTGTCAAAAATCGACTTTTAATAAGTTGAAATAAATCCAATTGCCAAATGCGCCATAACTTGCCAAATAATGAGCATTTTTTTTTTTTTCATTTGGTAACCCTCACTCTTTAATTTTCAATTAAGAAGGTTGCAGACGATTCAGATATCTGGCGACGGGCTACTTGCATCTATTAAAAGGGAGCCAAGTTGGCAAAAAATATCACGTCACTTATGACGTAACTGATGTCGCCAATTTGGCTTACTTTTAAAAGATATTAGACTTCCGAGCCAAAGATCAGAAATCGTTTGCGCTTTTTCTCATTGAAAATGAAAATGAAGTGGGTTGCCAGACGAATAAATTTGTTCTATTTTTGGCAAGTTATGACATATTTGGCAATCGGATTTTAGTTCAACTCATTCCATGTCGATGTTTGATCAGTTTCGGCCATTTTTGCCACGGCAGACCAGTGGATTCCTAATCTACTCACTTTTCTCCAATTTCTATACAAAATTCAGAATGATGTTCGATGGGGTCCAAAAATTGCAGTCGCCTCTCGGACTAGTGACGATGGGAGGCAAATCTGAGGACGCCTAAATAACTTCCTGGTCGTCATCCAATCGGGCTGAAACTTGGCAGATAGATTCCATGTCGATGACAATGCACTATCAAATTTTGAGGCTGTAACTGTCACTAAAAGGTGACTTCTACGGAATACTAATAGACCAACTTGCCGTCATCCAATTGCGTTAAAATAGTATTTAACCGATCATTGAAGAAACTCCTTTCTGTTGCCAAAATTTCTTGAATAAATAAATAATAAAATTGTTTTAATCAGAATAAATTAAATATATTTGGATGCGAGTGCATAAATTCACGTTTTTTTTTGTTTTTTTTGTTTGTTTTTTTAAGAAATAAATTTTGAAACGTAGTTTGCCGCGCATTTTGCTGATAGAAATGTTTTTGATATTTAAAATTAGATGCCAACACTAAGCACCCGCTGTTTACAGAATCGGCGCTTTTTTTTAGTGAATATAAAAATTGGCAATGCATATAAAGGACTTTTTCTTTTTGGGGGTTGTATTATTATCTGGTGATTATGGTTTAGTTTTATGTTAAATGATAGATATACCGCAGCACAATCATTTCATGCTAAAACTAACAAAACGACAATCGACAATTACTACATGTTCCCGGACATGTGAAACAAATAAATGTACCTTTAAATAAAGATCAGGCATTGTGGTACACTATTTTATCTTAATTACGACTTTGATATACATTTAACACGTTGACTTCCACGGAATTTGCACGATTCCGATCTAAAGAGTAACTGTATGGTGGTTAGCGTGCTAGCTTCAAGACCGCGAGGTTGCGGGTTCGAATCCCGTGTTAGGCTTGGTTGTTTTTTCAGATTATCTGGCGCCGTCAGCAACACGAGGGCTATAATGCGCCGAAACATTCGTCATTAGACAAGCCAACATACATTTACAAACACCCATGCCTAACACGGGACTCGGAACGCGCAACCTCGCAGTCTAGAAGCTAGCACGCTAACCACTACACCGTTTGGTCGGCCCCATGTTAGGCATTGGTGTTTGTAAATGTATGTTGGCTTTGTCTAATGACGAAGTTTCGGTGCATTATAGCCCTCGTGTTGCTGACGGCGCCAGATGATCTGAAAACAACCAACCGATCTAAAGAGCCAATTTGATTCAACTTTTAACTGCCGTTTGCGGTCTGACCGAGAGCTATACTAAACTTCAACTTAACTAAACATCACTTAGACGATAGATCGTCACAGTGCTCATAGGTATTGAATCCATTTTGGCGGCGTGAAAGCATATCGTTCGCCAAACCACAACCCTATAGAGAACAAAAGGCTCTAAGGTTTGGCGAGAATTATGTCTTCACTCCGCCAAAATGGATTAAATACCTATGAGCACTGTGACGATCTACCGTCTAAGTGATGTCTAGTTAAGTTGAAGTTTAGTATAGTCATTTTTTGTGGAATGCTTCCACCCACTAAAATATTTCAACTTTGACTGTAATATTAATTTTTCCTATACTTTGTTTCTTAAATTTTAAATTGATGTTTACAAATTTCTTTGGCGCAGTATGAACCACGAGTTGCCCTTGCGCAAAAATTATCAAACCATGCAACTACGGCACTCGTCGACGCGTTGATTGCATTGAAGAGATTAAATCAGTGGTGTGGGTTGAATGCAACTCATATGGCAGTCAACGTTTTAATGACGGTTAAGATCTGATATTCGATGATGATGATAGTTTAGTTTAAGTTAAAAGTGTAGATCAAATGACACATGAAGATATGTTAAGTGTGGCGGTTTAACTGTTTTTTTTTTTTTTTTTTTGTTTTTTTTTCTTTTTCCAACTGTTTATGTTTAACTGATGTATCTCAGCACAATCATTTTACGTTAACCTTTAACTGCTGTGGTTGGGTGGTTTGAGATTTTTGGCGCAAGAGCAGCACATGGTTCACACTGCACCAAACAAATTTGTGAACACCAGTTTAAAGTTTAAGAAACATAGTATCAGAAAAATTAATATAAAAGTCAAAGATTAGATAATTTAAGGGGTGGAAGCATTCCACAAAAAATGACTCGCGGTCTGTCAGACCGCTTACAGGTTATAACTGACAAACTGGCATTCTCCAGTTACTTACATATGCCTGAACATGCGAATATCAACAAATAAGTGTACCTTTAAATAAAGACCCGACAATGATATACGATTTGATCTTGATTACGACTTTGATACACGATTATCTAATGACGGTTAACCCTTTGCACTCCAGTGGCGCCTCTCAGGCGCCACACGATTGGATGCCAAACTACGAGAGGACCATTAGGTGTGATGCGGAAATTCGATGCAAGGCCAATGACTGTGTTTAGTTTCTATGAAGCAAATCCATAAACACCAGCCGAACCTAAAATGTCTCGAGTTGTTGATTCCTAGGCGCGAAAAAGGCCTGGAGTGCAAAGGGTTAAGATTTGATATCTATTACTCGTTGTTTAGTTTCTATGAAGCAAATCCATAAACACCAGCCGAACCTAAAATGTCTCGAGTTGTTGATTCCTAGGCGCGAAAAAGGCCTGGAGTGCAAAGGGTTAAGATTTGATATCTATTACTCGTTGTTTAGTTTCTATGAAGCAAATCCATAAACACCAGCCGAACCTAAAATGTCTCGAGTTGTTGATTCCTAGGCGCGAAAAAGGCCTGGAGTGCAAAGGGTTAAGATTTGATATCTATTACTCGTTGTTTAGTTTCTATGAAGCAAATCCATAAACACCAGCCGAACCTAAAATGTCTCGAGTTGTTGATTCCTAGGCGCGAAAAAGGCCTGGAGTGCAAAGGGTTAAGATTTGATATCTATTACTCGTTGTTTAGTTTCTATGAAGCAAATCCATAAACACCAGCCGAACCTAAAATGTCTCGAGTTGTTGATTCCTAGGCGCGAAAAAGGCCTGGAGTGCAAAGGGTTAAGATTTGATATCTATTACTCGTTGTTTAGTTTCTATGAAGCAAATCCATAAACACCAGCCGAACCTAAAATGTCTCGAGTTGTTGATTCCTAGGCGCGAAAAAGGCCTGGAGTGCAAAGGGTTAAGATTTGATATCTATTACTCGTTGTTTAGTTTCTATGAAGCAAATCCATAAACACCAGCCGAACCTAAAATGTCTCGAGTTGTTGATTCCTAGGCGCGAAAAAGGCCTGGAGTGCAAAGGGTTAAGATTTGATATCTATTACTCGTTGTTTAGTTTCTATGAAGCAAATCCATAAACACCAGCCGAACCTAAAATGTCTCGAGTTGTTGATTCCTAGGCGCGAAAAAGGCCTGGAGTGCAAAGGGTTAAGATTTGATATCTATTACTCGTTGTTTAGTTTCTATGAAGCAAATCCATAAACACCAGCCGAACCTAAAATGTCTCGAGTTGTTGATTCCTAGGGGCGAAAAAGGCCTGGAGTGCAAAGGGTTAAGATTTGATATCTATTACTCGTTGTTTAGTTTCTATGAAGCAAATCCATAAACACCAGCCGAACCTAAAATGTCTCGAGTTGTTGATTCCTAGGCGCGAAAAAGGCCTGGAGTGCAAAGGGTTAAGATTTGATATCTATTACTCGTTGTTTAGTTTCTATGAAGCAAATCCATAAACACCAGCCGAACCTAAAATGTCTCGAGTTGTTGATTCCTAGGCGCGAAAAAGGCCCTGGAGTGCAAAGGGTTAAGATTTGATATCTATTACTCGTTGTTTAGTTTCTATGAAGCAAATCCATAAACACCAGCCGAACCTAAAATGTCTCGAGTTGTTGATTCCTAGGCGCGAAAAAGGCCTGGAGTGCAAAGGGTTAAGATTTGATATCTATTACTCGTTGTTTAGTTTCTATGAAGCAAATCCATAAACACCAGCCGAACCTAAAATGTCTCGAGTTGTTGATTCCTAGGCGCGAAAAAGGCCCTGGAGTGCAAAGGGTTAAGATTTGATATCTATTACTCGTTGTTTAGTTTCTATGAAGCAAATCCATAAACACCAGCCGAACCTAAAATGTCTCGAGTTGTTGATTCCTAGGCGCGAAAAAGGCCTGGAGTGCAAAGGGTTAAGATTTGATATCTATTACTCGTTGTTTAGTTTCTATGAAGCAAATCCATAAACACCAGCCGAACCTAAAATGTCTCGAGTTGTTGATTCCTAGGCGCGAAAAAGGCCCTGGAGTGCAAAGGGTTAAGATTTGATATCTATTACTCGTTGTTTAGTTTCTATGAAGCAAATCCATAAACACCAGCCGAACCTAAAATGTCTCGAGTTGTTGATTCCTAGGCGCGAAAAAGGCCTGGAGTGCAAAGGGTTAAGATTTGATATCTATTACTCGTTGTTTAGTTAAAGTTGAAAGTGAGGATCAAATAATATGAAGATTTTATAAGGCGGAAGGGAGGGGGTAAGTGGATATATTTCATCGAAAGTTACAGATGATGACAAGTGTCTATATAATGACTGTTGTGCAACTATGACTAAAATGATAGCGTTCTTTTTTTCAGACAGGGCACCCTCCGAGGTGCAAACATATCTTTCTAAGCCAGTTGTTCTTCCCCTAAAGTATTTGCCTCTATTCGCACTTGCAACAATTCTTTAACCTTCCGTTAGTCGCGCTCTGCTTTCCGACATGGTTAGTCGCGTACCACCTACGAGGTGTTTCTGGTACTTTGAAAGCCAAATAAAATTTATTCTAGTTTAAGGGGGTCCAGTACCGAAATTTCTTCAAAAATCCCATTTTTTTTTTCTGATTTAAAAAAATAGTTCATACATTCCTGAAGAGAATGATGTTTTTATCTTATTCCTCCGGTGATTAGAACGCCACAAAATTACCTGTGATTTAAACATCACTAATGGGCGTAACACCTTGAAGCGTCTGCTTAAAGTGCGTTTTTCGAGCACTAGTGTTTTTCACAGATGTAGCATATTCAAATCGATATATCTCCAGAACCATTAACAATTGGCTATTCAAATTTTTGGAGCATTTAATATATATAGTTTTAAATATTTTGTCTTCGCAGAATTTTATTTTTTTAATTCTGTTTTTAAATATAATTTTTAGCGTAAAAGATAACATAAAAAAAAGCAAAAATTTCAATATTTTAACTTTGAGAATTTTTTTTTTTTTTTTTTTTTTTTTTTTTTTTTTTTTTTAATTCACCTATCAAAATTCTGTGAAGACAAAATTTTCTTTATATAATTATGTATTACAGAAAGCTTTCACTTTGAAAAAAAAAAATTTTTTTCTTGACTTATATCAAGATACGCAAACATCAATTATTATGGATTTTTCTTGGTTTTTAAATTTTTTTTAAATAAAAAAACACAATATTTAAAAAAAACATTTTCTCAAAGATATATAAATTGTATCTCATACATAAAATAAATTTTTGACATAAAAATGTACATAAATAAAGTTTTTTTTATTTTCGGTACCAGACCCCCTTAACCTTTAACTGCTGTAAGCGGTCTGACAGACCGCGAGTCATTTTTTGTGGAGTGCTTCCACCCCCTAAAATATCGCATCTTTGACATTTATATTAATTTTTCTAGTTCTATGTTTCTTAAACTTTAAATTGATATTCACCAATTTGTTTGGCGCAGTATGGACCATGTGTAGCCCTTGCGCCAAAAACCTCAAAACCATCCAACCACAGCAGTTAAAGGCTAACCCTCCGTCGGGCGCAACCGGCCTGACAAGCACAGCTCTGACGCTTTCGTTTCCCCCTCCTCTAATAGAGAGGTAGGATTCTGCCTCTCCTATAGTCCGAGAGGCGACTGCAATTTTTGGACCCCATTGAACATCATTCTGAATTTTTTTACTACAAATTGGAGAAAAGTGAGTAGATTACGAATCCACTGGTCTGCCGTGGCAAAAATGGCCGAAACTGATCAAAAATCAACTTGGAATGAGTTGAATTAAAATCCGATTGCCAGATATGTCATAACTTGTCAAAAAGAGAACACACTTTTTCGTCTGGCAACCCACTGATTTTTGATTTTCAGAGTGAATATCGGCTTCTGAACTATGCACTACAATGTATAAATTTTACCAAATTTTTTTGTCTTTGTTACCCTGATAATAAGACAGTTTAGTTTAAAGCTGAAAATTTTTGTAATGTTTTCTAAACATAAAATGTGTTCTTTTTTTTTTTAAACAAATTTCATATTTTTTTCTTTAAATATTCCTATAGTAATCATTGATTACTTTTAGAATACTAAAATTAAAAATAATGATTATAAATTTGCGATTCTTTTTTATGCGCCTGTCAAACATATTGCGCCCGACTTAGGGTTAAATACTTAATTGTTACCGATTTAACACGTTGACTGCCACGGAATTTTGCCCGATTCCGGTTTAAAGAGCCAATTTGATTTAACCTTTAACTGCTGTATGCGGTCTGACAGACCGAGAGGCATTTTTGTGGAATGCTTCCACCCACTAAAATATTTCAAATTTGACTTTTAAATAAATTTTTCCAATACTTTGTTTCTTAAATTTTAAATTTATTTTCACTAATTTATTTAGCTCAGTATGAACCACGTGTTGCCATTGCGCCAAAATTATCAAACCACCCAACCACAGCACTCGTCGACGCGTTGATTGGAGATGAGATTGAACCAGTGGTGTGTGTTGAATGCAACTCATATGGCAGTCGACGTAATAAGATTCTTTGGTTGGTTGTATTCAGATTATCTGGCGCCGTCAGCAACACGAGGGCTATAATGCGCCGAAACATTTCGTCATTTAACAAACCAACATACATTTACAAACACCCATGCCAAACACGGGACTCGAACCCGCAACCTCGCGGTCTAGAAGCCAGCACGCTAACCACTATACCGTTTGGTCGGCTAAGATTCTTTGGAAATATAAAGTACTAAACAATCTATTTAAATAATAAAAAATTTGCAAAAATCCTATCACAAGTGATTCAATAAAAATAAAGAAAGAGGAAAGTGTAGTATGGATGGTGCGCGTGCATTTAAATTTGACGTGGATTGGTTTAATTTACAGTCTTCGTTCTATACTAAACTTCAACTTAACTAGACATCACTTAGACGGTAGATCGTCACAGTGCTCATAGGTATTTAATCCATTTTGGCGGCGTGAAAGCATAATGTTCGCCAAACCGCAACCCTGTAGAGAACCAAAGGCTATAAGGTTTGACGAGAATTATGTCTTCACTCCGCCAAAATGGATTAAATACCTATGAGCACTGTGACGATCTACCGTCTAAGTGATGTCTAGTTAAGTTGAAGTTTAGTATAGTATCAGTATTTTTTTTTTTTTTTTTTTTTTTTTTTAATTGCCAGTTTGGTGACATTTTCGGTGATAATTGTTACAATAGCAAAAAAATAATAACCAAAACGGTGGAATTAGCATTATGTTTTTCAATAAAAATTACATTATCGTTTCTTGTAAATAGAACAGCGGTGCAAACGTCGTCGATGGAAAATGCTTAATGGAAGAGAAGATAATTATGTGTTAAAGACATTCGCTTTTCAACTTTTTACGTCCTTAATCGCATTTCCACTGGCATTTCGGAGGTGGAACATCATAAGAGGGTTAACCACGGTGATTTTGATCAAAATCGTTATAGTTAGAAAGTTATTTATAGTTGGTTTTTAGCAATTGCTTAAAAAAAAAAAATTCATTGCTAACTTTTAATGAGCCACAGAAAGACGGCTCACAAACAGACACACGGACATTTTTTCTAGACCACTTTTTAAAACTCGCCACGTTCAAAAACGTGTAGAAATGCTAAAAAATAGACTTTTGCAATATTTTCTTGACCTTATGTTAGCATGTAGTCAATTGAAAGTAAAAAAGGATTTCTATAAGTTTTAAACGTGTGTAAATGATACGTCTTGAAAATAAAATACAAATAATCTATTGGTAATCCACTACTCATTAAAGACTAAGGAACATATATTTGTTCATGCTATAGCAAGAAAGGTGTTAACTGGTATTATTAGGTATGTTATCTTTGTGTGGAAATAGTGATCAATGATAAGATGGCTACAAATTAATTTTGGTTGGCTGGTTGTTTTCAGATTATCTGGCGCCGTCAGCAACACGAGGGCTATAATGCACCGAAACATTCGTCATTAGACAAGCCAACATACATTTACAAACACCCATGCCTAACACGGGACTCGAACCCGCAACCTCGGGGTCTAGAAGCTAGCACGCTAACCACTATACCGTTTGATCGGCACAAATTAATTTTGAAATGCTGTCTTGGTTTCTAACGCATCCAAACTGGATTAGGATACCAAGAAATAAACACTACCTTTCATAAAATGCACTATATATTAGTTTTCATATAATATACGATAATTATTCCAATACTATAACAACTAAATCAATTCTAGTTATACTAACAGTTAATGCGTTAATCAAATAACCCTTTTGGGAAGTAGGATGAATATGCTGCATGAGACATGAAGAATATCTTCTTTAATTCAGCTCAGTTAAAACTCTCGTCCATTTTCAAGCACAAGTCCAGTTTAAAAAAAAGAATTCCAAAAGACCGTTGCTTAACTTTTATTATTTCTCACCCAACCGCCACCAGAATATTCCAACCAGGCATTTTCAACAAAACTGCCAATTCAAGCAAAACATCTTAAAAAAAAAAAAAAAAAAGACACCAAAACACACCTCCATTCGAAGTCCAGCCAGCAAGCAACTTTGTCCCATCTCCAAAAACAAAAGAACATCACCACAACGCGGAAGCCAAAGGCGTATAAAAAGAAACACCAATAACAACAACAACAAAAAAAGAGACAGAAAGGAGGGAAAGAACTTGATCAAAGTTTCATGACCAGGGGAATACTGCAAGTGTCCATTACGAAGGTAAAATAATTCCAGGCCACCGTCATAACGGCAACCGTAATTCGGACAGGTAGAGGGGGAGGAGGAGTGGAGTACTGCGGAGGAAGCAACCCTGGGACATCGTACCAGGGATAGGTTTCTCACTTTGGTGCTACTCTAACGCAATTACATTCCCATTTACTAGGTTTTTTTCTGTTCTCTCGGGGATGCGGCAATGTCCATTACTCGCCCTGGTCCCGCCATCAATATTTGAACACCAGGATGGCTCTGTGCTTGGAATACACGACGCATCTTCGTCTTCTCTCTTGCATCTTTGGTGGGATGCGGAAGAGGATGCCGCGTTTCCCTTTTTTTTTTTCTTTTCTTTTTCTTGGTCAAACCGCAGAGACGTCGCTGGGATGAGGTTGGGTTTTTCTTTTTTGTTTTGTGGGTAGATTGAGGTGTAAGGGGGGGGGGGGACTTTGCTGGTAGTGCGCGGGGTTTGGGACTTCTGACTGGTGGTTTTGAGGATGGGAGATTTTGGAAGAGGTGGCTGTTTATAGTGGGGGGGGGGAGTTAAATTGTTTTGGAAAAATTTTGGTTTTCAGGCAATTGAGACGCCGACCAAACGGTGTAGTGGTTAGCGTGCTAGCTTCTAGATCGCGAGGTTGCGTGTTCGAGTCCCGTGTTAGACATGGGTATTTGTAAATGTATGTTGGCTTGTCAAATGACGAATGTTTCGGCGCATTATAGCCCTCGTGTTGCTGACGGCGCCATATAATCTGAAAACAACCAACCAACCAGCCAATTGACACCGCGCAACTGCAGATTTAGATAGAAACTATAGGTTTTCTTAAACTTTCGTCAGAACCAACGGGTTGGTTGTTTTCAGATTATCTGGCGCCATCAGCAACACGAGGGCTATAGTGCGCCGAAACATTCGTCATTAGACAAGCCAACATATATTTACAAACACCCATACCTTACACGGGTCTCGGAACCCGCAACCTCGCGGTCTAGTTGGTTGTATTCAGATTATCTGGCGCCGTCAGCAACACGAGGGCTATAATGCGCCGAAATTTTCATCATTAGACAAGCCAACATACATTTACAAACAACCATGCCTAACACGGGACTCGAACCCGCAACCTCGCGGTCTAGAAACTAGTACGCTAACCACTCTACCGTTTGGTCGGACTGAACCAACGGGAGTTTAAGTGGTGTGGTATATGCTGTTTAGCAAACATGTACGATGTACGTTTTAATTAGTTTTGATAAAAGTCATTTTATAACTTGTATAAGAGATAAGAGAAAAAGGTTGATCGGCATCGTATAGTGATCCTATATCCTTCACATCCTTCTCTGTTTATTTTTATTTTTTATCGTACATGTTTAGCAAACATGTACGATATACATTTTAATTAGTTTTGATAAAAGTTACTTTATAACTTGTATAAGAGATAATTGAAAAGGTTGATCGGCATCGTATAGTGATCCTATATCCTTCACATCCCTCTCCGTTTATTTTTTATCGTACATGTTTAGCAAACATGTACGATATACATTTTAATTAGTTTTGATAAATGTTATTTTATAACTTGTATAAGAGGTAAGGGAAAAGGTTGATCGACATCGTATAGTGATCCTATATCCTTCACATCCCTCTATGTTTATTTTTTATTTTTTATCGTACATGTTTAGCAAACATATACGATATACATTTTAATTAGTTTTGATAAATGTTATTTTATAACTTGTATAAGAGGTAAGGGAAAAGGTTGATCGACATCGTATAGTGATCCTATATCCTTCACATCCCTCTATGTTTATTTTTTATTTTTTATCGTACATGTTTAGCAAACATATACGATATACATTTTAATTAGTTTTGATAAATGTTATTTTATAACTTGTATAAGAGGTAAGGGAAAAGGTTGATCGACATCGTATAGTGATCCTATATCCTTCACATCCCTCTATGTTTATTTTTATTTTTTATCGTACATGTTTAGCAAACATATACGATATACATTTTAATTAGTTTTGATAAATGTTATTTTATAACTTGTATAAGAGGTAAGGGAAAAGTTTGATCGACATCATATAGTGATCCTATATCCTTCACATCTCCGTTTATTTTTATTTTTTATCGTACATGTTTAGAAAAAATGTACGATATACATTTTAATTAGTTTTGATAAATGTTATTTTATAACTTGTATAAGAGGTAAGGGAAAAGGTTGATCGACATCGTATAGTGATCCTATATCCTTCACATCCCTCTATGTTTATTTTTATTTTTTATCGTACATGTTTAGCAAACATATACGATATACATTTTAATTAGTTTTGATAAATGTTATTTTATAACTTGTATAAGAGGTAAGGGAAAAGGTTGATCGACATCGTATAGTGATCCTATATCCTTCACATCCCTCTATGTTTATTTTTTATTTTTTATCGTACATGTTTAACAAACATATACGATATACATTTTAATTAGTTTTGATAAATGTTATTTTATAACTTGTATAAGAGGTAAGGGAAAAGGTTGATCGACATCGTATAGTGATCCTATATCCTTCACATCCCTCTCTGTTTATTTTTTATTTTTTATCGTACATGTTTAGCAAACATATACGATATACATTTTAATTAGTTTTGATAAATGTTATTTTATAACTTGTATAAGAGGTAAGGGAAAAGGTTGATCGACATCGTATAGTGATCCTATATCCTTCACATCCCTCTATGTTTATTTTTATTTTTTATCGTACATGTTTAGCAAACATGTACGATATACATTTTAATTAGTTTTGATAAATGTTATTTTATAACTTGTATAAGAGGTAAGGGAAAAGGTTGATCGACATCGTATAGTGATCCTATATCCTTCACATCCCTCTATGTTTATTTTTATTTTTTATCGTACATGTTTAGCAAACATATACGATATACATTTTAATTAGTTTTGATAAATGTTATTTTATAACTTGTATAAGAGGTAAGGGAAAAGGTTGATCGACATCGTATAGTGATCCTATATCCTTCACATCCCTCTATGTTTATTTTTTATTTTTTATCGTACATGTTTAGCAAACATATACGATATACATTTTAATTAGTTTTGATAAATGTTATTTTATAACTTGTATAAGAGGTAAGGGAAAAGGTTGATCGACATCGTATAGTGATCCTATATCCTTCACATCCCTCTCTGTTTATTTTTTATTTTTTATCGTACATGTTTAGCAAACATATACGATATACATTTTAATTAGTTTTGATAAATGTTATTTTATAACTTGTATAAGAGGTAAGGGAAAAGGTTGATCGACATCGTATAGTGATCCTATATCCTTCACATCCCTCTATGTTTATTTTTATTTTTTATCGTACATGTTTAGCAAACATATACGATATACATTTTAATTAGTTTTGATAAATGTTATTTTATAACTTGTATAAGAGGTAAGGGAAAAGTTTGATCGACATCATATAGTGATCCTATATCCTTCACATCTCCGTTTATTTTTATTTTTTATCGTACATGTTTAGAAAAAATGTACGATATACATTTTAATTAGTTTTGATAAAAGTTATTTTATAACTTGTATAAGAGGTAAGGGAAAAGGTTGATCGACATTATATAGTGATCCTATATACTTCACATTCCTCTCTGTTTATTTTTATTTTTTATCGTACATGTTTAGAAAAAATGTACGATATACATTTCAATTAGTTTTGATAAAAGTTATTTTATAACTTGTATAAGAGGTAAAGGAAAAGGTTGATCGACATCATATAGTGATCCTATATACTTCACATTCCTCTCTGTTTATTTTTATTTTTTATCGTACATGTTTAGAAAAAATGTACGATATACATTTTAATTAGTTTTGATAAAAGTTATTTTATAACTTGTCTAAGAGGTAAGGGAAAAGGTTGATCGACATCATATAGTGATCTTATATACTTCACATTCCTCTCTGTTTATTTTTATTTATTTTTTATTTTTAAATCTATAACCATGTGTCGCCCCAGATAATTTTTATTGAAGAAATTGACATGTCGTAAAAGTAATTTTTTTTTTATGCCACCTCCACAAAATTCAATACTGTATGAGGTGGTTGTGTTTTGGACCCCGTTTTATCCTGATGTTAACCCTAGATAACTAAATTAATTCACTGTTGTTCTTTTTCTAATCATTGCACTCATAACCTTGAAATTAATAACATAACTCATAAAAACAAAGTTTTTAATTTAAATCCTTTAACAATTTTTATATTCATATTCGTTAACACAGTTCCGATTCTGTAAACAGCATGTGCTTGGTGTTTGCATCTAATTTTAACCCTTTGAACTCGAGACGTGACTCTCACTCACCACATGATTGAATGCCGCAACTCGAGTGGACAACTAGGTTTGATGCGGAAATTCGATGCTAGGCCAATGAAAGTGTTTATTTTCTTTGAAGCGGATCTGTAACCGCGAATCAAACCAAAAATGGAGGGAAACGTCTCGAGTTGCAGGTTCCTCCGCTCGAAAAAGGCCTCGAGTGCAAAGGGTTGAATACCAAAAACATTTCTATCAGTAAAATGTTGGGAAAACTAAGTTTTAAAATTTATTTATTAAAAATGAACGTCACACTCACATCCGAAATATCTTTCATTTATTTTGATAAAAACAATTTTATTATTTATTTATTAAAAAAAATTGGCAACAGGTAAGAGTTTCCACAATGGTCGGTTCAATCTTGCTACTTTAAGGCGATTGGATGACGGCAAGTTGGTTTATTAGTATTCCGTAAAAGCGACCTTTTTTGTGACAGTAACAACCCCAAAATTTGATAGAATGCATTGTCATCGACATCGAACCTATCTGCCAAGTTTCAGATCGATTGGATGACGGTAAGGGGGTTAATTAGGCGTTCGCACAATTTCCTCCCATCGACAAAAGTAATCGAAGTTAATATAAAGAACCATCTAAATACCCAATTTTACCATGAGCATTTTTAGCTATCAAAAGACATTCATGTATTCTACACCTCGGACTTTTGCTCCCATTTCGATCCCGACAAATTCATTTAGCAATATAGGAACTTTCCTTTGTATTCATTTTTTCCAAAATCTATAATTGTGAATGCTATATTGAAAATGAAACTTTGGATTATCCCTCGTTTAGAACTTTTAACCCCCTTTTGGGTCCCTTTTAATTAGTTAATCGAGATTGCAATAGTTTGTTGTGTTTGCTCTTTATTCTAAATTTCGAAGTTCTAACTGTATTGGAAGTAAGACATTAAGATATTCCTCGTATAGTTTCAATGTTACTTCGGCTTTCCATCAATTAAAAATTCATTAAGGGGGTATTCTAGTCTAGAATTTTGAAAAAAATGAAATTTTTTTTTTCATAATTCGATAGTTTAGATATTCAAAAATATCTCTCTGAAAGGATTTTTCAAAATTCAAATTATTTTCAAAGTTACAGCCGTTTTAGTGTGGTGGCAACTAGACCGGGTTGAGCGGACGACTGCAACAATAGACTACGGGCGGTCCGGGCTACCTGAGTATGAATAGCTTTCTTTCTTTCTTGTCATATACTTTTAGTTTACTATATCAATAGTCTGAAGGTCATTGTGACGTATAATACAAGTATCTATACTCGGATTATAAGGATTGAACGGTCTAAGGTTCGAGCTTCAGATGCTTCAAAAGAGGAAAGAACTGCTCGTTATACAGAGAGAAATGCTGAAAACAGTCAATATGAAGTAGAGGAAGGCCCAATGTATGAAGCTGGGATGGCTGATTAAGAGAATGTAAGTTATACGTACTATTTTATCAGTTACGCTGCCTGAAACTGAACGTTAAACTTTAAACGCGTTTTTCTCGAAACTACTTTTTTCGATACGGTGATGCAGATATCTTAGGTTCTAATCAGCCGATTTACTTGAAATTTAGCATGAATATTCTTCAATTATCTCGCTTTCGCACTAACCAATAAAAATTGAAAATTTCAAATTTGTAATATTTTAAAAAAATTGGAGGAAGTTGAAAAATGAGTAAAAAAATCGACTTCTATTTTTAAACAGCCGCCATTTTGTGAAATTTTTTTTTTCTTCAAGTTTTGTTGGTTTGTGCGACAATAACATTTGTACTGATCAATAATTTGGCATTGTTTTTTTTTTTCAGATGGATACAAAGGGAGAAATCCTTTTCACGAGGACACGGCCTTTTTTTTTTTTCTCTACTTCAAGGACTTATATCTTTTTGAATTTTTTTTTTTTTTTTTTCTTTTAAATGTATTTTTTTGTATTCTTGAAATATCAATAAACAAATGATAAAAAATTTTATAGTAAAAATATCAACTGCTTCTTTTATATTAATTGCCAAAAAACGCTCGAAATTCAGCCCCATACACTAGAATACCCCTTTAATCGATATAGGAATAAATTATTTTTTCTATATTTTCCCTTTTTAACATTTGCACCAATAATTAGAAATGTGACAACATTGGAAATGGGTCATTCGGATATCCCTCTTTTTTGGTGCGTTTAAACCATTTTCGACCCCTAAAAGTTGGTAATCGAAATAGCTTACTTTTATTATGTTTGTCTTTGTTGACATTTGTACCAATTTTCAGAGTTATGACCATATGCGAAGTGGAACATTCGAATATCCTTCGTTTGAAACGTTTAACCCCTTTTCCATCCTTTAAATTGGGTTAATCGAGATCAAAATAGCTTACTTTTTCTATGTTTGTCTCTGTCGACATTTGTACCTATTTGCAGAGTCTTGACCATACGGGAAGTGGGATATTCGATTATCCCTCGTTTGGAATGTTTAATCCCTTTTCCACTCAAAGAGGGTTAATGGAGATCGGAATAGCTTACATTTTCTATACTTGTGTTTTTGTCATTTGCAACAATTTTCAGAGTTGAGTCTAAATGGGAAGCGAGACATTCGAATATCCCTCGTTTGGAACGTTTAACCCCTTTTCCATCCTTTAAAGTGGGTTAATCGAGATCAAAATAGCTTACTTTTTTTATGTTAGTCTCTGTCGACATTTGTACCTATTTGCAGAGTCTTGACCATACGGGAAGTGGGATATTCGATTATCCCTCGTTTGGAATGTTTAATCCCTTTTCCACTCAAGGAGGGTTAATGGAGATCGGAATAGCTTACATTTTCTATACTTGTGTTTGTTGTCATTTGCAACAATTTTCAGAGTTGAGTCTAAATGGGAAGCGAGACATTCGAATATCCCTCGTTTGGAACGTTTAACCCCTTTTCCATCCTTTAAAGTGGGTTAATCGAGATCAAAATAGCTTACTTTTTTTATGTTTGTCTCTGTCGACATTTGTACCTATTTGCAGAGTCTTGACCATACGGGAAGTGGGATATTCGATTATCCCTCGTTTGGAATGTTTAATCCCTTTTCCACTCAAAGAGGGTTAATGGAGATCGGAATAGCTTACATTTTCTATAATTGTGTTTGTTGACATTTGCAACAATTTTCAGAGTTGAGTCTAAATGGGAAGCGAGACATTCGAATATCCCTCGTTTGGAACGTTTAACCCCTTTTCCATCCTTTAAAGTGGGTTAATCGAGATCGGAATAGTTTAATTCTTCTATGTTTACCATTGTAGATATGTGTATCAATTTTCAGAATTGTGGACATGTAGGAAGAGGGAGAATTAGTGATGAGTGAGTGAGTGATGGCTTTGCCTTATATATAGAGAGATATTAAATTTATACTTCCCTTATTTATTTCAAACAAATTAGTGTATCCTAAGTGAGGCATCATAATATTTGAATTAGAAAGTAGAAATGTAGTAGGTTGGTTGTTTTCAGATTATCTGTCGCCGTCAGCAACACGAGGGCTATAATGCGCCGAAACATTCGTCATTAGACAAGCCAACACACATTTACAAACACCCATGCCTAACACGGGACTCGAACCCGCAACCTCGTGGTCTAGAAGCTAGCACGCTAACCACTATACCGTTTGATCGGCAGAAATGTAGTAGGAATTAGTGCCATAGGAACATTTGAGGCGTTGCGGATCATCGATATAAATAAACATCTGGATAGACTGCTTAACGCTGGGAAAATGAAGCCGTTGACAGATGGCGTTGGGTGGACAAAAATACGGATTGCCAAGGATTGAAAATAAAAACTCGGGTTGTACACAGCAGAAAATTCAATAGTAGACCTTAATTAGCAATAACGTGCAAAAAAATATGAACTCCAGCCCCTTACAAGGTTTCTCGCATTCCCATCTAATTATAAAAGTGAACTGTGATTGGTTAATCATCCCACCAGTGTCATCAACCACCGGCGCGTTTTTCTCCTTGCACTGACATCGGAGCAGTCTTATCCAGTTGTTTATCTATTTCGATGTTGCGGATGCGAAGGGCAAATTCAACATCCGATTTTTTTCCACCCGAATCAAGACTCTTCACAGATTCTACATGTACAGTGGTTCAAACAATTAAGAATACACTTCGTTTTTTGAGCACATTAGCATTTTGTATGGTGAATAATGCGCAAAAAATGTAATTATTGCAAAACTTTTTGCAAAAGCTAAACTATGGATATTTTATTTTGTATATACACACAAAATACAATAATTTATTAAAAATCATTTTAATCATACAGCTCCATCATGGTTTGGGATTGTATGGCTCCAACCGGAGTAGGAAATTTAGTTTTTATAGAAAACGTTATGAACCATATGGTTTACTTGAATATATTTCGCAACAATCTAAATGAAAGTGTAAAGAATTTGAGTTTAGATTAAAATTTCATATTCTAGCACCACAACGACCACAAATACAAGGCACGCAACGTCAAAATGTGGGGGTATTTTTCATTGTAAAATGCAGTTATACACCACCAGACCTCCGACATCAATATCATAGAAAATCTACGGGCCACAAGCGAAACAATGATCCAAAAGCATAAAATCGGTACCACGACGTTTGGATGACATTATAAAGGACAAAGAACGTACTCCTAAATATTAACACTTTCTTCGTGTGTGAGATATTATAAAAATTTCATTGGTGTATTCTCAATTTTTTTAGGTAAAAATCTGCATATGTTTATTTAAAATGTTTCCGAAAATTTTCCTATTAGGAGACGTGTTTGCACTTCTTTGTAATGTGGATAATAAGCTCCATAGGATTGCATGTTTCGCTTAAGGTCTGAAAGCCACAAGCGACAGATGCCACCTCTAGCCACAGCAGTGGCCCGGTATAATAAGCTCCATAGGATTGCATGTTTCGCTTAAGGTCTGAAAGCCACAAGCGACAGATGCTTAGCTGAGAGACTGAAACGGTAGGGGGCGTTCGCCAATCGAGTTGCTCTGCATAATAAGGCCCTTAGTATTTGGTTGGTTGGTTGTATTCAGATTATCTGGCGCCGTCAGCAACACGAGGGCTATAATGCGCCGAAACATTTCGTCATTAGACAAGCCAACATACATTTACAAACACCCATGCCAACACGGGACTCGAACCCGCAACCTCGCGGTCTAGAAGCCAGCACGCTAACCACTATACCGTTTGGTCGGCGCCTTAGTATTCGGAAGAAAGTACAGTCAAATTTTACAATTTTTTAGTGTCTGACTATGACTATGTATACAAGCGATTGCAAGGTTGTGAGCCTTACCTGTGGTCAAAATTCAATTTCCTATACTCTCAATTGAGTTTAACCAACTAAATTTTAGTTATAATACGAGATTCAGTATTAATCCGAAACATAAAAATTCAATTTTTGTGATCAATAACCAAAGTAAAAACAGACTCTCCGCAACTACTAACTCCGTAAACACTAAAATCGATGATAATGTAACTATGTTATCATCGATTTTAGTGTTTACGCATTTTTACAAATCACTGTAATCACGAAAACACTCCTTCACTTTCAAAAAGACTATTTCAATAACGTCAAACCTCATTTTAAGAAAATATATTTGAAAAAAAAAAATCCAAACCCGACACAAAACGCGCTTTCTTTCCTGTCATTTGCAAAAAAGAAAAAAGAAGAAAAAAATCTCCAGGAGAAAAACAGGAATAAACGCAAGAGATAATCTCCGGAAAAGGGAGGGGGGGGGGTGATTTTCTGTCACTGTAACGACCGCAGCTCGGAGTTACGTGACTTTTTGGCCGGTTGCTTTATTCATAGCGACATCGTTAAGAGTGGGTCGTTGGTCGTTAGGTGGCCGTCTCAACGACCCATAAAGAGAGGAAGTCGGCCGATCCAATCTGCAGTCGTGGAATATGCAACCAGGAGAGATAAAAACCCGCATTTCCAGATGACATGTGCCGAACGCACAGATCAATTTCGGGGAGTGCGCACATATTTCGGCTTATTTTTGGGTTTAGGGATTTTCTGGAACAGAAGCTGGTTGGTTGGCTGGTTTGTACGCTCAACGACCTATTTTTTTTTAAAGAATAACTGCTAATAAGGGTGGGACCTACAACTTAACCCCTTGGGTACAGATTGATTTGGGAAAATTCTTGCGTTTTGAACGGTTGGTTCAAAACAATAAAGGAACTTTAAAGGAACACAGCTAAACAAATTATTTTCTTAAGGTATAGGTAAACCAACCGATGTTTGGCTTAACCAATCATGGCTCTTGTGACATTGAAATCCATCCAATCAACCCAGTTTGAATGAAGAATTAGATTCGTCCTTATTATAAGGCAAAACAAGTGCATGACGAGTCTCAGCCGTCAAATGTACCCAAAGGGTTAACGTGACCACAACATGCCTCACCCTGAAATAAATATCTCTAAATTTCGATGAATTCAAAGAAAGGTAAGAATCTTACCTGGCTCTTTGTCAGATGGACAGCCGGCGTACTTTATGGTATCGGGTTGGCACCTGACATCAAGAGTTGAACCTAAAATCAGCTGCCTTCACACCTCTACATTTATGAAAAGAAAGTTCATTATTATTCAAGAATAGGAGTCTAGATGCTTTTAACTTGGATTTACTTAAACTTCTTGAGGGGGTCCAGTACCGAAATTTTTTCAAAAATCCCAATTTTTTTTTCTGATCTTAAAAAATAGTTCATACATTCCTGAAGAGAATAATGTTTTTATCTTATTCCTCCGATGATTAGAACGCCACAAAATTACCTGTGATTTAAACATCACTAATGGGCGTAACACCTTGAAGCGTCTGCTTAAAATGCGTTTTTCGAACACTATTGTTTTTTACAGATGTTGCATATTCAAATCGATATATCTCCAGAACCATTAATAATTGACTATTCAAATTTTTGGAGCATTTAATTTATATAGTTTTAAATATTTCGTCTTCGCAGAATTTTATTTTTTTTAATTCTGTTTTAAAATATAACATTTAGCGTAAAAGATAACATAAAAAAAAGCAAAAATTTCATTATTTTAACTTTGAGAATTTTTTTTTATTTTTTTTAATTCACCTATCAAAATTCTGTGAAGACAAAACTTTCTTTATATAATTATGTATTACAGAAAGCTTTCACTTTGAAAAAAAAATTATTTTTTCTTGACTTATATCAAAATACGCAAACATCAATTATTATGGATTTTTCTTGGTTTTTTAATTTTTTTTAAATAACTAAACACAATATTTAAAAAAACATTTTCTCAAAGATATATAAATAGTATCTCACACATAAAATAAATTTTTGACATAAAAATGTAGATAAATAAAGTTTTTTTTATTTTCGGTACCGGACCCCCTTAAAGGACGATCAACAGGACACTACATACAAAAGCAAAGTACAGTTACAGAAGTGAATTTGTTAAACAGTTACATTATTCTCAAAGGCGGTCTGCCATCTGGTGGTGGAATGTTCAATTATTTTGGATAGTCAATTTTAAACACACCCAGGATTCGATCCCGGCACCATCGGCAAGCTAACCTCACAGCCATCAGGTGATCCTGGCGCAGAAGCTACTCAATCTTTATAATGCACAGTAATATAGCTAGGACGAGTCCTGTGTGAAGGGTGAAATGCCTTCCGGGAAATATTTAAAGGAGAAACCTTACATTTGGGTGTAAAGTATTAGAAAACTTGGATAACTCCCATTAAGTAGCTCTATAACTGACACGCGATTGTTTGTCATGATCGCCGGCGTGTCTATTCACATTGTAAAGAACGCAGAACACCGGCGAGGTTCAATCGTGAGATTGACCTCTTGCTTTTTGAGAAGTTGGTTGGTTTGTACGCTCAACAAACTATTTTTAAATCCTTTATATTTGTATCCCGGAGGTAAAGGACACCATGTCGCAGGGATTTTATGGTAACCTTAATTGTAATGGGTAAGGAGGAGAGGATATTTTTTTTTTGGTGGCCATTTTGAAATTTGCTTTCGGCCAACAGTGTACCGCCGCAATGTTTTGGCCTTATCGCCAACTTTTCAAAACCCCGCCAACCCATACAAGTAAATTAGAAATGTACTGTAAATTTAATCTTAATGGACTAAGAATACCTCTTAAAAGGAATCTTAAATAAACAATTAAAAAAAAAAAACTTTTCTTAATCGAGGTATAAACACATTAAAATTTTAGATTTCAAAAAGCTTGTTTGTTCGAATTTAAATTGTTACCAGCAATGTTTGGTTTCCAAAGAAACTGTCTAAACATAAATAAAGCTTTTTATTAGCAATGTTTCAGCTGCCTATTTCTGCCACTACCAAGTGCCACACAGCCAAATACATTTCGTAATTTTCAACAAGAAGAATGCGCGATTGAAATCTTCTATACTAAACTCCAACTTAACTTGACATCACTAGAGAGTAGATCGTCATAGTGCTCATTGGCATTTAATCCATTTTGGCGGCGTGAAAGCATAATTCTCGCCAAACCACAACAGAACAAAAGGCTATAAGGTTTGGCGAGAATTATATCTCCACTCCGCTAAAATGGATTAATTACCAATGAGCACGGTGAAGATCTATCGTCTAGTGATGTCAAGTTAAGTTGGAGTTTAGTATAGTGCCATTATCTCTCTCCCAACCCCACCACACCAATGAGAGGACATTAAGGCCACGATTTATTTCATGGGTACCAGCCGCAAATTATCGTGCACACAGGCATTCGGCGGACGAGGACCGAACCCACAATCCCTTTGAGCTTGGTGTCTTTAACCACCGGGACACCACTAAATTTGGCGGGTTTTATTTTATTGCAGACTAGCTAAATACCCGTGCTTCGCCAAGAAATTTTTAGATGTGCAATATTTTAGCCAGCTGTGAGGCCCCGCGTTGCAGAAATCCGTCATTGGTGTATAGACCCCAATTTCTCTCGCTCGCAGGAAGGTTCATCGCAACGCAAAATCGAGCTCGCTTCGCTCGCCAAAAAAAGTCATTGACACATAAACACAGGTTTACTAAACTCGTTGAAAGGTTATGCAAACATGAGCTCGCTTTGCTCGATGAAAGGTTCATTGCTGCGTAAGCATAAGGTTGCTTCACACACTAAAATCTAATTGCTACGTAAAGCCTTGATATTAGAAGCCCCTCCCTTGTCGAGAAACAATAAAAAAATTCCTAGTTAATAACTGTAATACGACACCCCA
Organism: Linyphia triangularis; assembly: GCA_963978545.1. Classification (NCBI taxonomy): domain Eukaryota; kingdom Metazoa; phylum Arthropoda; class Arachnida; order Araneae; family Linyphiidae; genus Linyphia; species Linyphia triangularis. Next base: position 8,586,433 of record OZ021723.1, on the reverse strand, counting down.
TTAAGAATATTTTAACACGTGATGTTTGTAAAAAGCAAAATTAGAAGGTCAAAACTACTTATGCTGAAACTTTCAGAGCTCTAAGACTATTAGAAGTCGCTTTTTGTGAAAACATTAATTAAAAATTCATTAAATAACAAATTAAAATTGTAATGTTCTTTTTGTCATAAGTCCAATTAGAAGGTCAAAACTATTTGTGTTGAAAATTGCAGAAATGTAGCCCAGTTAGAAATCGTTTGGTAAAATATTTGTTAATTAATTAAAAAAAATTTCAAAATTCTGTTTTTCAAAAGTTCAATTTGAAGGCCAAAACTACTTATGTTGAAAATTTTAGAGCTGTATCCCTGTTAGAAGTCGTTTTGTAAAAACATTAATTAAAAATTCATTAAATAACAAATTAAAATTGTAATGTTCTTTTTGTCATAAGTCCATTAGAAGGTCAAAACTATTTGTGTTGAAAATTGCAGAAATGTAGCCCAGTTAGAAATCGTTTTGTAAAATATTTGTTAATTAATTAAAAAAAATTTCAAAATTCTGTTTTTCAAAAGTTCAATTTGAAGGCCAAAACTACTTATGTTGAAAATTTTAGAGCTGTATCCCTGTTAGAAGTCGTTTTGTAAAAACATTAATTAAAAATTCATTAAATAACAAATTAAAATTGTAATGTTCTTTTTGTCATAAGTCCAATTAGAAGGTCAAAACTATTTGTGTTGAAAATTGCAGAAATGTAGCCCAGTTAGAAATCGTTTTGTAAAATATTTGTTAATTAATTAAAAAAAATTTCAAAATTCTGTTTTTCAAAAGTTCAATTTGAAGGCCAAAACTACTTATGTTGAAAATTTTAGAGCTGTATCCCTGTTAGAAGTCGTTTTGTAAAAAAAAAAAAAAAAAAAAAAAAATTAATCAAGAATATTAATAAAAAATAATTGAAATTTTAACATTCTGTTTTTTAAAGGTTCAATTAGAAGGCTAAAACTACTTATGTTGAAAATTTCAGAGCTGTATCTCTATCGGAAATCACTTTGTAAAAAATAAATTAATCAAAAAATTAATTAAAAAAGAACTAATAAAAATTTTAACATTCTGTTTAACATACACAAAATTAGAAGGCTAAAACTTCTTATGTTGAAAATTTCAGAGCTCTTCTCCAATTTTAAGTACTATAGATCCACAGACAGACAGGCAGACAGCTTGTTCTATCATTAAAGATTATGTCTTAAAAGTTCAATTTCTATAAAGCCAGAATTTGTAATTCACTTCGAAATATGTCAAGAACATTAAGATGATAATTATTACAGAACATGATATAGAGTTTATGACTAGGATTTTTTTTTTTTTTTTTTTTTTAATAAATTCTCCTGCAAAGTTCTCAATTATGATATATGCTCATTTGGTTTTAAAGGCTTATGTATTACTTGGTATTTATGATCACCCCATCGATATAGATAAACAACTGGATGGACTGCTCCATTGTCAATGCAATGAGAAAAATGCGCCGGGGATTGCGAAGCTGGTGGGAAGATTAACCAATCACAGTTCACTTATATTGTTGGATGGAAATGCGAAAAACCTTGTAAAGTGTTGGAGTAGATATTTTTTTTGCACATTATTACTAATTAAGGTCTACTATTGACATTTCTGATGTGTACAATCCAAAATGTTATTTTCAATCCTCGGCAGTCCTTATTTTTTATCCCACCAATTGCATCTGACAACGGCTTCATTTTCCCAGCGTTAAGCAGTCTATCCAGTTGTTTATTTATATCGATGGATTACCCAGTCGATCGTTGGCAAACTTTTGGTGACAAAGTGTTCGCCAATTTTGGAATTGCTCTCCTGTTGTCAATTTTTTTTTAAATCATTTAATGAAAGTGAAACAGCTATTCTTCATTCAATACATGTACACGTCGTGGACTGTAGTCCGTACAATGAACACTTTCGTGCTTTGATAATAGTGTTTCAAAAATGTTATAAAAATCTCTCTCTTAACAATGCAGTATTTAAGGTATACATATACATTTGAAATGATTTTCTTTAATTTTTAGGTTATAATTACAAACTTTTTGGCAGTGTATCAGAATTAAAAATGATGCATTTTTAAATACAAACTTTTTTTCCGTCAATTTTTTAATCAGCTAATTGCAATTAAAGTGACTAATTAGGACATTATTAGAACATACATAAATAAACTTGTAATTAACTTAGAGGTATTATTTTTATTGCAAATAAGAAATATTATATTGACGCATGTTCCTGTGAAGAATTTTGAATTTGGCTTCAATATTTATTTAATTATAAGTTTTTAAATAAAAAGTTTAAAACAATACATAGTTTTTAACAAAAAAATTAAGAATAAAATTTGCATAAGAAATGTATTTAAAACAATATATATTAGATTCTCCATAGAAAACACATTCACAACTATTGTCTACAAAACAAAATTTGAATTTTGTAAATCGAACCATTTATTAAGAATGTTATGACCGTTGGCGTAAAGTCATATAACACCAAAATGTCATTCTTCAGAAAACGCGTTTAAAGTTTACTACACTAATGAACGGGATACAAAATAGGTTCACAAAACCTACTGTAATTTAAAAAGTAATTTGAGTCTCAGAAAGAAAATGGTATCATTTTAATGGTAATAAATTCGGGAATATTTTAAAACCAAAAAACAAAAACCCAGGCTTGAGTCAAATTTCGCGATTCCTAATGTATATGTATACCTTAAACACTGCATTGCCAAGCATGTATATTGCATACTTTTTCAAACTTAAATAACAATTAAATTTAAAATAATAGCTTAATCAACCAACAGAATAGTTCGTGTAATAGATCGTCAACAAAAACTTCGCCAACTGTCCATGGGGTAATAATAAGCTATGTAAGAATGCACATCACCTTACAGTCAAAAGACGTCATGTCAAAATTTATTTTGTCATTTTGGCAACAGGAAAGAAATTCAACAATTGGCGAACTTTATGTCACAACAAAAAAAAAAGTCGACGGTATAATACGTAAGTACCCATTACTTCATGAATTTAAGTTACTTAACTCCACCAAATATTTCTAAACTCACCCCGAGTTAAAATAACGCCCCCTTTGTAGCCAAACTTTAGCACTGAACGTTTTAAAAGAACTGACACAGCAAATTCAACAGACCGACGAGGTTTAAAAAAAAAAAATAAAAAAAAAACTGTCCCGCAAGATTGATGGTATCCCCGACCCTCACAGCAAAAGAACTACAGAAAAAAAAAACGTTAAAAACTAAGCAAGTAAAGTTAAACTTTGAAACGTTTTACGACACGTTTTTTAAAAAGCTATCCCCCCCCCCCCCACCGCCCTATTGTCATCTGAACTTAATGTAGTGAAGAGACTCTAAAATGCTTGTGCGGTCCTCTGGAAATCGAGTTAAGGGTGGTGCACCCCCGACTACTCTGGGCAATTACTCCCATCCCTTTGGATCTACCCCCCCCCTCCCCCCACCAAGCGCTCCTCTTCCAAAGAAGCAACAGATCGTCTACAAGGAATGCAAGTCAGAATTCGTTAGCTGCAAAAACGATCAAAAAAAATTTTCGCATGCAAGGTTTCAATGCAGCGTTGAGAATCTTTTTTCATCTTTTTTTTTTTTTTTTTTGGTTAAATTGGAGCGACATGAAAGTTCTTCTGGAAACTTGATGTTCTATTAAAAGGTTTGTGAAGGTCTGTAGGGTAGTGTTTTTTTTAAAAAACGCTCAACAAGTACTGTTTTTTTTTTTTTGTTTTTTTTTTTAATTTCTCTAAAAATGTCGAATGTAACTATTGGTTTGAGCTGACTTTTGCTTTCTAAAATTGGAGTTGTAACGGTTAAATGAGTTTGAACACAAATTTAACTAGTGGTTTAGAACACAGCATAACTTTCAATTACACTATACAATATTAGTCAATGCAGTAAAATTTAACCCTTTGCACTCCAGGCCTTTTTCGCTCGGAGGAATCAGCAACTCGAGACATTTTAGGTTCGGCTGGTGTTTATGGATTTGCTTCATAGAAACTAAACACAGTTATTGGCCTTGCATCGAATTTCCGCATCACACCTAATGGTCCTCTCGTGGTTTGGTATCCAATCATGTGGCGCCTGAGAGGCGCCACTGGAGTGCAAAGGGTTAACATGGTGTTACCATTTTCTTATTTTCCCTCATTTAAATAAAAATGGCCAGTTTGGCGATATTTTTGGCGATAATTTTTACATGAGCAAAGAAAAACAAAACAAAAAAACGCCAAAATGGCAAAATTGGTAGTTTTATTCGATAGACATTACATTCATTGTTCTTGTTTGTGCGTGAAACACAAAAAAATCAGTCGTTGATGGACGATGCTCAAGGGCATAGAGCTCTGTGTTAAAGGCACTCGTTTCTCAACTTTTTTTGCTTTTATCCAGTGGTGTAGTGTAAAATAAAAAGGTGAGGGAACGCTATGTCGCGTCGTTACAATAGACGTATACTTTTTATTCTGTGTGTGGGGGAGGGGAGTAAAAATGACGACTTAGAATAAATAACTTTACTAATACTACTTTAATAATCTTAAAACAGATTATGAGCACCTCAAAAATTTAAAAGAAAAAGATTTGTGTTTCGACATTTTTAATTTAAATAATTTTTAAACTATTAAGTTATATGGATTTTTAAACAATTTGCTTCGCACAACTCATTTTAACAGATTATTTAACACTTTATAAATGGATTATAAGACATTTTCAAACATATTATCTGACACGATACCTACAAAACATTTAAAACAGATTATTTAGATGATTTTTTTTAAACAATTTTCATTCAGAAAAATTTTCATGCGAGATCGAGTTTCTATCTAGACACATTTGACTAAGAGCTCCCTCTAATAGGGTCATCACTTGATCTGTGTTTTCGGGGCCTAGATTTAACATAATCATCTAACTTACAGAATTTCAGAGATTGCTTTGACATACAATGGGTTCGGATAAATTCCCCTCGAAATATGTTATCAAAATGAATTAAAAAGAATGCGATCGTTGCAGATGACAATTGAGAGTTTTATGGTTTTTCTCCTTCTCGAGATGAAAATGTAGAGATATTCATATTATAAACTAATATGAATTTTTTTCGTTTATTTAAATTCAATTACAGAAGGAGTAATATATTAGGTTAAAGAACAAACACCAATATCAGGCTGATTTTACTATATATTTTTGGCGCTTGAAATACAAGGGCATGTAACACCGATACCTTAAATCAGTTATAACAACGTTTGAACTATACATAGTTTTGCCTATCTTTTAAACGACACTTTATATTGAACATAAGTAGATAAAAAATGATGCTTAGTGATTTTTTGGTGCTAAGAAATTTACAAATCCATTATTTATTTCCAAGTTCTTGGACGTAATAGCTACTTTAGTGTGATATAGTAGACATACTCTTTCTGAATAATGGTAGATTAAAAATTATTATTTTGAAAATATTTACGATTGCTAAGAGTTTCTTATTAAATCATTACAAAACACCGAGATGTTAGGGAACCTAGAGGAGTCTGACTCTAAAAACCCTCCCCCTGGTTGCCCGTCTACTTAATAGACCCTTTTTTTTTCTTTCAAAATTTGCACCATTAATTAAAAGGAAACTAACAACTTGAAGAATATCAATTGGAAAGTTAAAATTTACTAAAATCCATCTGTCGATTTTAAATTTTCTTGATAAAATATTAATTTTTGTAGCATCTCAATCATCTCTAATTTTAAGAGAAATAAAACAATGTAGACCAATCGGGAGTAACTTCTTCTCCTAATCGTCTTCACTGCATTTAGTATTGATTTTTTAAACTTGAGAAAACAGATTTTTCTTAAAGAATGTCTGCTACATTTTTGGAATGAACTCTCAAATAACTGCAAAAGTAAGCTTTCCCTTTTTCCAAATTAAAAAATAATTAACTTCTACGTTTAAAAATAAAATACATTTGAATTGCTTTCCTATTATTTCACAGCCCAATATCGATGTATTATACCCAACTACAAAACCATTAGAAATTTTATATTAAGAAAAATGAAATATTAATACCTTCGCTTTTTGGAAAAGGGCAGACTCATTAGCATGGGTGCCGGCAACATTGTTTGCAAGGAAAAAAAATTGTTTTTGTTCAAATCTTGATTTTTCAAAATATTTTGCTTCTCACAATGGCAAATATAAAATCTATTATTAAAAGGCACACAGTTTATTTTTTCCCGGTGAATTTTTCCCTTTTCTCTACTTTTATAAAAATATAAGCTACTAGAGGAATGCCAAGCACCCTCCTATGCACCTTCCTGGCACCACCCGATTCCATTATTTTTACGTATTGTGTTAAAGTAAGTAACAATTAAAAAATCAATGCTGTTGTGAATATATTTTGTCATGTTTAAACAACGTATCAGTTTGATTTCCCCAATCTCTGGTAAGCCAATATAAATGCATAATTCCGTGATCTCAAAACACCCCGAAATCTCATACAAAATATCATCATTCTACATTTTGCTATATGGATTTTTAGCGCCTAAGCAGTTTATTCCGTCAGAATCGCAGGTTTACTTCGCTTTTTTGGATTGTTCGAAAAAAGGATCTTTTAATTGACATTAGTTTTATCTTCTTGAACGAATTCATTTCTTAGGTACGAAGCATGGTTTGTAAATAAATTATTATGTGGGTGATTATATATATATATATATATATATATATATATATATATATATATATATATATATATATATATATATATATATATATATATAAGGTTACATCACTTTTGCTGATATATCGGTTAGCGTTCCCGTTAAAATTAGAGGAGAAGATACATTCTTCAAGGAAAGGACGCAAAGAACTGCATGTGCCAGACCACAGTTTTGTTCTTTAAAAATGGAGATAGTTAGCGTCAATTTGTGTATGGAAGTTTTAGTCCGTATTCATGAAGAACCATACACATTTCACGGCTGGAATTCATCCACAAACCCGAATCATTTGTTGAAGAAGACGATAATTGGCATTGGGTGTGAATCTTAGTTGGATGTAAACGTACGTCAAATCATTTCTAAAGAAGTAGCATAGAAACATTGATAGAGTGGGGGGGGGAGTCTTATGAATGTATCGGATTGTTGATGGAATGGCCACATGTGAGGGCTCGCTCTGCGCCACTTTTAAGTGTTTTGCAAATACTTGAACTTGCCAGCTCAGCTCTGAAGTTATGGATCGAAAAGGAAAGCATAGTTTCTCACGAAAGTTCATTTTCTTACTTGACTTTCCGTTAAGTGTCATGTAAAGAAAAAAATGCAAAAAAAAATTACAAATTTTAAAAAAATGCAAAAAAATTACAAATTACAAAAAAAAAAATTAGGTGAGGGAACGCCGTTCCTCCTTCTGAAAAGGTACGGGATCGCCGTTCCCACGCGTTCCCGCTCCACTACACCCCTGCTTTTATCGCATTTTTATGAGAATTTCGGAAAAGGGAATGTTTATAACACCTTCAGAGGCATTAACGCAGCGATTTTTAACTAAATCGTTATGGTAGTTTTTTAACAATTACTGAAAAGCATGATTTTTTCAATGGCAGCTACCTTATGCGCATGTGCGATTTGACAAAAAGCTTAACGGTAGGTCCTTGGGCCATCACCAACCCGCACACCAAATTTGAACATCGTAGATCGATTTGTTCGGGAGTTATGCTGACCACATACAGACATTTTTTCTATATCACATTTTACTTTCAATTACCCATATATATATATACACAGGGAAATGAAAGTATAGCGTTCGATAAAATAAAAAAAAAATCGATTTTTTTTTTTTTTTTTTTTTGCACTTCTCCACGTTTAGGAACATTCTGATTTCAAAAAAGTGACCTAGAAAAAATGTGTGTGTGTGTGTGTGTGTGTGTGGTCGGTATAACTCCCAAAAAAACTGACCAACGACGTTCAAATTTGGTATGAGAGTTAGTGGTGGCTATGGGTCCTACCATTAAGGTTTTCGCCAAAATCGCGCATGCATTTAAGGTAGCTGCCATTAAAAAAATCATGTTTTCAATGATTGCTAAAAAACGGCTCTGACGATTTTGATAAAAATCGCTGTGCCAATGCCCTTAAGGTGTTCCAAACATTCCCACCTCCGAAATTCCCGTAAAAATGTTTCAATGGCGTAAAAAGTTGACAAATGAATGCCTTCAACACAGAGTTCTCTTTCGTTGAGCATACCTCATCAAAGATCGTTTTTTCTTCTCCTCTCAGTTTCGCTTATAATAAAGGATAATATAAGGATTATCGAAAAGTGTATTGCCAAAATCACCATTTTGGCTAATTTTTTTTTTAAGTCCCAAGAATTATCGCAAAAAATATCGACAAACTGGCCATTTATCCTAAATGAAGGATGAAAATATACAAACGGTAAAAGACACAAATCCACGTTAGTATACTAAACTTCAACTTAACTAGACATCACTTAGACGATAGATCGTCACAGTGCTCATATGTATTTAATCCATTTTGGCGGAGTGAAGACCTAATTCTCGCCAAACCTTATAGTCTTTTGTTCTATTGTGGTTTGGCGAACATTATGCTTTCACGCCGCCAAAAGGATTAAATACCTATGAGCACTGTCACGATCTACCGTCTAAGTGATGTCTAGTTAAGTTGAAGGTTAGTATAGTAGTAAACATTTTGTTAAACGTCATTTTCTTCTCACTATAAAGTCAGTCTGGTGGAAATGTTCATTCTTTTCTCCAAGACAAGGCGCAATTATAGATTACCTCTTAAGATTTTCCTGGAGGTTTATTTTTCCGTTATAATCCTTTCTTAAGAAAAAATGCTGTACTTTTTTCTCTACCAAAAATATTCGAGAGTAACAAAGGCGTTCAACAAAGGAGAGTTCAAAGTTGGGCAAAGTTCCACACCCCTAGTTTGAGATCAGGATGTTCCAAAACGTGGAGAAATGCAAAAAAAATCGAATTTTTCCACCGAATACTATACTTTCATTACCCTATGTATTACTTAAGGGTAATTAAAAGTAACTAGTCTTGAAACATGGAAAAGAAAAGGAGTTCGAATTCCCATTTATTAGAAACACTTCCTCCGAAATTGGATGATTTGTGTACTTCTCATTCTTTTTTTTAAAAAGCAGCTAAAATTATACCATTATACCAGTTAGATATTGGCCCGAAACGCCATCCTATAAAAACAAAAAATCGAAAGTTTGTAACAAAAACTGTTTTTGTTAAAAATCGTACTTACGAAATGCAATAGCCAAAATCTCCTTAAATAGTAGCTAAAAAATGTGTGAATGTTTAAAAAAAGGTGTAAGTATCTGATCGTATAAGAAAATTCTTCCTCTTTAGTTTTACTTAACAATTACAAAATAAATAATTGTTTAGTTAAGTGACAAGTATTTAATGCAGTCTTAAGTAATAATTACTGTACCTTAAGTGTAATAATTACTTTGTGTATATAATTATGCAGAATGTAGAAATATCCACTAAATCGTACTTTCTTGATTTTAGAAACACTTTATATCTCTCCCTACTCAGAGCAAAAACGTAATTGATACAAAATGTGTCTGAAACTATATAAAAGTAGCTTTCATAATTTCAAAAAAGTTCATTTTTATATTAATAATACTTAATGTAGCTAATAAAAATAAATACCCCATTTTGCAGTATTTTGGTCATTTTTAAATAAATTCAGTGACGTTGAGGGACCTCCAAATATTTTTTTTTTTTTATTATTCTGAAAAAATTCAAGGTGTTTTATATTCACAGAAAGAACATTTTTGGAGATTGAGTTGGTTGGTTGTATTCAGATTATCTGGCGCCGTCAGCAACACGAGGGCTATAATGCGCCGAAACATTTCGTCATTTGACAAACCAACATACATTTACAAACACCCATGCCTAACACGAGACTCGAACCCGCAACCTCGCGGTCTAGAAGCCAGCACGCTAACCACTATACCGTTTGGTCGGCTTTTGGAGGTTGATAGTTGACATTTTTGAAAGTTGATTTATTTTGGGACACCCTACTGCGCACATGCACAATTTTGACGAAAACCTGGATAACCACCCTCACTAACCCGTATGCAAAGGTTGAACATCGTAGGTCAATATTTTCAAGAGTTATGCTGACCACGGACAGACACACTGACATTTTTTTCTAAGCTCCTTTAATTGAACGTAGCAAGTTCCAATAAGTGTAGAAATTAAAATATATATATATATATATATATATATATATATATATATATATATATATATATATATATATATATATATATATATATATATATATATATATTGACGTAATGCAATATATTCATTATCCTATGTTAACGTGTAATTGAAATTAAAAAATCTTAACCATATTAACCCTTTGCACTCCAGTGGCGCCTCTCAGGCGCCACACGATGGGATGCCAAACCACGAGAGGACCATTAGGTGTGATGCGGAAATTCGACGCAAGGCCAATGACTGTGTTTAGTTTCTATGAAGCAAATCCATAAACACCAGCCGAACCTAAAATGTCTCGAGTTGCCGATTCCTCCGCTCGAAAAAGGCCTGGAGTGCAAAGGGTTAATAAGTTAGTTCACAATGATAATCACAGATAAATTATCCATAGATAAATTTTATTTTAAAAATCGCTGGTTCATCGAACAATTTATACTCCAAAACATTTAACTCAGAAATAAAGAGGGCCAGCTTATTCTCACCTTGCGACATATCCGACCAAGAAGAAGTTAGCTAACGCCACATCCGAAATTACACTGGAGTATCAATAGAAGACAAAATGACCCAATGTCAAAGAGAGAGAAGAAAGAAGAAGAAAAAAGGACATCAGATTAACGGGAACTGGTTGATTCTGAATGCTCAAGATGTCCGATCCAACAATCTGTCATTGTCACCGTCAGTTAAAGGCGGAACTGTCTCCTCCACAGGATACGACTGGAGCAAATCAGTTTTGAATTTTCCTGACACCAAGAGACATAAAAAAAAAAAAAAATGACATCAGAAAGAACTTTTTCATCAAGGGTCCACCAAGAAGAAAAGACGCTTCGGATATTTGGATAAGGGGGGCCCTTAAGCAATCTGAATTTTTTTTATTATAGTTATTATTATTTAGAATTTTGCACGGTCAATTTGTCCGGTTCCAAAGACGGGTGGACCTCATGCTGCTTTCGAGATTGCTACGGTTGGAAATGGTTGGTCTTGAAGTTGGCGATGAATGGATTTCGTTGGTTGGTTGGTTGTTTTCAGATTATCTGGCGCCGTCTGCAACACGAGGGCTATAATGCGCCGAAACATTCGTCATTAGACAAGCCAACATACATTTACAAACACCCATGCCAACACGGGACTCGAACCCGCAACCTCGCGGTCTAGAAGCCAGCACGCTAACCACTATACCGTTTGGTCGGCGATGAATGGATTTCAATTCTGCGCAATTGCGAGTTACTTGTTGAAGGTGTAAAACAATGGCGAAACTCAACAACGGAATTTGATACACTTTTTTACAATAAGTAAACTAATTCATATGTTGGACTTCCGGTTTTTTTTAAAAAGTCACTGTTTTTTATGTAACGCAATGGTTTACCATCACAAGACGCTAATGCATTTAGGTGCTATCTTCGTAGTGGTACTCTTAGGTAAACAATCCTTGCAAGTCTTTAATTCTAAAAAATGCATTAAACAGGGTTCCCAATCAAATCACAGAATGAAAATCAATGACTTTTCAAGGACCTAATTAATGTTTTTAAGGACCTTTAAAAATTTGTTTTCAGGCATCATGTCTGTATAATTTTTTTTTTTTTTTTTTTATAAAGTATATTCTACCAAAACAGTTACAAGTTGGCGCATGTGTAATTCAAATATGTCAGAAAATTCCGATATAGTGAGGATAAGTGGCTGACACGCGGGGATAGCAAGTCTGAGTTGCATTTTTGTAAATTTTGAAGTTGGTCAACATACACAAAAATTAAGGACTTTTAAGGACCTCTAAGCATTTTCAAGGACTTTTAAGCACCTCTAAGCATTTTCAAGTACTTTCAAGGCCTTGAAAACAGGTTCAAATATATTAAGCACTTTTAATGACTTTCAATGACCGTGGGAACCCTGTTAAATCTAATTTTGACACTGAAAGTCGTTCAATGTTGGTTGGTTGTTTTCAGATCATCTGGCACCGTCAGCAACACGAGGGCTTTAATGGGCCGAAACATTCGTCATTAGACAAGACAACATACATTTACAAACACCCATGCCTTACACGGGACTCGAACCCGCAACATCGCAGTCTAGAAGCTAGCACGATAACCACTATACCGTTTGGTCGGCAGTTCAATTCTGGAAATGCGCGAGTCAAGTTGCTGTTGCAGGCGTACAACAATGACGAAACTCAACAACGGAATTTGATACACTTTTTTAAATATTTAAACGAATGCACCTGGTTGGCTTCCGTTTTAAAGAAAATGTATTGTGTTTTAGAAAAGAGCAATGGTGTGACCTCACAATGCGCAGGTGCATTTAAGCGTCATCTTCGTAGTGGTATATTTGGGGAAACAATCCTCGCAAGTCGCTTATTCTAAAAATGTACTCAGTCTAATTTTGACACTGAAAGTAATTTAATTCTAGAAATGAACGATTCGAGTTACTGTTGCAAACGTAGAATAATGACGAAACTCAGCAATGGAATTTGGTACAGTTTTACAATATTTAAGGTATACATATACGTTGGAAATTTTTTTATTATTATTATTTCTTATGCCAACGTGTCAAATTTTTGTGAGAATTACAAAGGCAAAAAATTTAATGTATTTGCAGTAACAAAAAGTAAAAAATTAAAATATTTATTTAATTAATTGAATTTTAATTCACTAATTAAAGCCTAATTGCAACGAAAATAAAATACCTAATTAATTTTGAAACAAATTTCTTACTGGAAATTAAAGACAAGGTATTGATACACGGGCCCAAGCAAAATATAATGCATAACTTAAATATTTTTTAAATTTTAACATTTAACATGAAAAATACTAGAAAAAATAAAAAATTTCCAAAAATAAAAATATTCTAAAATACATAAAAAAAATCTATTTTTTATTAAAATGTTTGTAAACAGGTAGATCCCGAGCTCAGAAATGTTATCCAAATTATACACAGTTTAAATTTTAAAAATCAGTTAATTAACTCTTAAGATATCACCGTTGGAGTACATTCCCTCAACAATGAAAAGCAGTTCTCCAGAAATTGAGTTCAAAGTATTCGACATTTTCTTTTTTCCAATATATTTTAAACGTCGACCTTTACGAAATTGCGTGCAATTAAAAAAGTATTTTAACTATAAGAAAGTTATTGGTATCATTTGAAAGATAATGAATTGGAAAACATTTTAGAATGATAAAACAAAAATGCCTGTTTGGGTCAATTTTTGCGATTCCCAACGTATATGTATACCTTGAACGAATGCACAGGAGTGGCTTCGGTTTTAAAAAAATCTGTCTTTTATGCAAGGCAATGGTGAAACCGTGTAACATCCATCGATATAAGGAAACAACTGGATAGACTGCTTAACGTTGGGAAAATGAAGCCGTTGCCAGATGCCGTTGGTGGGATAAAAAATACGGATTGCCGAGGATTGCAAATAAAATTTTGGGTTGTACACAGCAGAAATGTCAATTGTAGACCTTAATTAGTAATAATGTGCAAAAAAATATATACTCTATCATTTTACAAGGTTTTTCGCATTTCCATCCAACTATAAAAGTGAACTGTGATTGGTTAATCTTCCCACCAGCTTCGCAATCCCCGGCGCGTTTTTCTCTTTGCATTGACAATGGAGCAGTCTATCCAGTTGTTTATCTATATCGATGGTAACATCACAATGCATTTAAGCGCCATTTTCGTAGTGGTACATTTGCTACCATCTTTGCGAGTGTTAAACACTAAAAATGTACTCTAATTTTGATACTGGAAAGTAATTCTGGAACGCCACAGTACGGTTTGGTAATAGAGTTTTATGGCTAACTCATCTTTCTCACAATGATTATTCGCATGGTGGCTGAGGTTTTTTTTAGTATCGCTAAAAACATTGTGCCCTGAGTTTCAGGTGCAGGTAGCAACCACTACTATACTAAACTTCAACTTAACTAGACATCACTTAGACGGTAGATCGTCACAGTGCTCATAGGTATTTAATCCATTTTGGCGGAGTGAAGACATAATTCTCGCCAAACCTTACAGCCTTTTGTTCTCTACAGGGTTGTGGTTTGGCGAACAGTATGCTTTCACGCCGCCAAAATGGATTAAATACCTAAGAGCACTGTGACGATCTACCGTCTAAGTGATGTCTAGTTAAGTTGAAGTTAAGTATAATGACAAGGTGATTGTAATTAAAGTTCAACTTTCAAAAAGTCGAAGGGAAAAAAAAGAAACACTGGTCAGAATAACCTGATTGGTTTATTGGTTGTTTTCAGATTATCTGGCGCCGTCAGCAACACGAGGGCTATAATGCGCGAAACATTCGTCATTAGACAAGCCAACATACATTTACAAACACCCATGCCTAACATGGGACTCGGAACCCACAACCTCGCTGTCTAGAAGCTAGCACGCTAACCACTATACCATTTGGTCAGCCAGAATGACCTGAAATTTGACCTGAATACATACACGACGAAGGTTTGAAGCCAACAAAAAGTTTGTCAACTGTTGATTGGATAATATGTATGTACTCAAATAGATTTTTTTTTTAGTTTCCCATTAATCACATTTTTTTAACCTGCCATGACTTTAAACTTTCAATTTGAACTAAACGAGCGATAAGGCAGTTTTTCTCGCCATAGTTGGCGATCATATGGAAAGCGCTCATTTCGCACACTCCCCAAGTGTTGGTAAACCTGGTCCCACGACATAAAACGTTTTGTCACTGCGACGTCACGTCAAAAGAAGTAAAACCCGGGTGACAGAAGACGCGTGGGCGAACAGGTCACTTCATGTCACGGGTGATTTTTCTGAGGCCAACAAAAAATACCTATATGAAACGTCACTTGGACGAAGAGATTCCCCAACAGGGGGTTAACACGTGTCAAGGTATCCTGGAAGGAAAGTCATTATTCTCAACACAAGTGATCGGTTTTTGTTTTCTTGTTTTAGATTGAAACAAATTGTTTCGTTCGATTTCTTCTTCTTCTGGCAGGTTGGTTGCATCAAGTTATTTTCTGATAATACTGCTACGTGAGGTTATGCCCATCGATATAGATGAACAACTGGATAGACTGCTCCATTGTCAATGCAAAGAGAAAAACGCGCCGGGGATTGCGAAGCTGGTGGGAAGATTAACCAATCACAGTTCGCTTTTATAGTTGGATGGAAATGCGAAAAACCTTGTAAAATGCTAGAGTTCATATTTTTTTGCACATTATTACTTATTAAGGTCTACTATTAACATTTCTGCTGTGTACAACCCAAAATTTTATTTTCAATCCTCGGCAATCCGTATTTTTTATCCCACCAACGGCATCTGGCAACGGCTTCATTTTCCCAGCGTTAAGCAGTCCATCCTGTTGTTTATTTATATCGATGGTTATGCCAGACAATGGACAGTTCCCGCATTTTTTAAAAACGAGTGAAATTAGTTTATATTTAAGAGGTTGGTTGGTTGGTTTTTTTCAGATTATCTGGCGCCGTCAGCAACACGAGGGCTATAATGCGCCGAAACATTCGTCATTAGACAAGCCAACATACATTTACAAATACCCATGCCTAACACGGGACTCGGAACCCGCAACCTCGCGGTCTAGAAGCTAGCACGCTAACCACTATACCGTTTGGTCGGCTATATTTAAGAGGAATTTTTTTTCTGGTGTGACGTCACGTCATCCTTCCGTTCTCTATGGTTATCGTGAGGTATGTGCCAAATAGTTGGTGCGTGTTCGTTAGACTGTTGCCATATCCTGTACCGGTTACCGTGTTTTGCGAGAAGCTTGAAGAGAAGCTTGAAAAACTTTTTTCCGCTGCTGGTTTTAAGCCAAGTTGTTTCAGATGATATGACGTCACAATCGATTCGTGACGAATGCTTCGTTTTTCCGCCAAAATCTAACAAGCGAGCTTAGGTTGCAAAATAAAAAAAAATTTAAAAAAAAAGGCGGTGAGTAGAAATTGTTGTGTTTATGGACTCTTCGAAACATTTAGAATTGAATAAAAAAAAAAAATGCATGAATTATCCTTCTGATAGAAAAAGTCCTTGTTTTTCAATGGGAAATGATCCCATATGGAAGAGGTTGTCGGCGGGAAAATGGCTGAAATTGCACGAAAATCAACTCTGAATTAGTTGAACTAAATCCAATAATCAAATACATCACAACTTGCCAAATAATCCTTCTTTCTTATTCAGTAATCCACTACTCTTGAAGTTTTAAATGAAAAAGAAAAGGCACAGACGATTTCTGATATCCGGCTCAGAAAACTTGCATCTTTGATTCAAGTTACTAATAAACATTACGTCATTAATGACACAATATTTATTTCCGAACGGGTTTCAGCCAATCGAAAACTTGCTGTTGCCTCTCGGTCAACAACATCTACAATTACATCTCATGATTTTGAGTTTGGTCATAGGAACAGGTACGGACACATGAGCTAGCACCTTTTTCTCTCCATTTGAAATACGCAAAAATGTGTTTGCAAATGAGATAAAACAGTCTTCATTAGGATACGTCAAAACAGAGAGCCGTCACCAGAGTTGATGACGCCAAATTGAAAGAATTTGAAATATCACACCGTTGCTGTTTCAGAACACCAGATCGTGAACACCACCCGTGTAATTCTTGAAATTGAATGATCAAATCTAACTAATAGAAAAAATATGATCCTGGGGTATTAAAATAGTTATACCAAAAGTAATAATCAATCAACACTTATTGTCGATGATTTTATTTTGAAAAATCAACGAAAAATCGGTCGTCACTGAGCCTGATTATCCTTGAAGCACGGGCACACCTTTGCATTTTCTAGGGGGCAACTAAATCCCCTTTCCTATGGTCCTTTTAATTGATGCGTTTTTTACACTTAAACATGTTAAATTACTTTGAGATTGCGGAAACAGACATTTAACTTTTTATTTAGACATTTAACTTTTTATGTGCACATAATATGAGTTGTAGCTCTCCTGTACTGAAGTATTGGTTGGTTGTATTCAGATTATCTGGCGCCGTCAGCAACACGAGGGCTATAATGCGCCGAAACATTCGTCATTAGACAAGCCAACATACATTTACAAACACCCATGCCTAACACGGGACTCGAACCCGCAACCTCGCGGTCTAGAACTGAAGTATTGATTCGAACTTAATGTGACCAGACGTCTCGCCATTCCGTTGACCAAATATCCTGCCAAATTGTCTCGCTTTCCTGTAACATAGTACTGCCAAAGTCCTTTTATACAAAACAAAAATATCTTCAGAACTTCGTTCAAGGTGGCTACAGAATTTGAGAAATAAAGTTCCCTGACATTTCTTTGATTTCCAGAAGATTTCTTCAAAAATTCCCTGACATGCGCTATAATTAAAAAAAAAATAATAATAATAATAATAATAATTGAGAATTAAAAAAAAAAAATTAATAAATAAATTTAATTCTAAATAGTCAGAGTATAATTGCACCATAATAAATTTACGGTAAAAATCAAAACAAACATCTTTAGAGCCAGAGCATGAAAAAGAATGGAAAACATTAATTAAAAAAGTACAAAATTCACCAACTACAGCCATACTTGCTAACTTCAAGGTAAAGCGAAACCAGTACAATACTTTTCTTTTGATTTCAAAAATAACGCAAATAAAACATGTTATTTTCTTTAATATATGTCACAAGCTGTTTTATGTTCATAGCATAATAGCAGGATCATCAGAAATCTAACAGAAATAATTGTTCCTGGCATAATAATGCTCCCAGACTAAAGAAAGAAAAGAAAGAACGGAACATCAACAGGAGGATTCGGGCGGGATATCGATAGTTGGGCTTAGTTGCTGAGCGTAGAAGAGAGTAGAAAAAGTTCGGAATCTTCATTAGACGAGCTTAAAAAAGTACAAGAAAAAAAAAACTGTATTCAAAGCGATGACATCACAGCATCCTCTTCACGTGACGCGAGCTGAGGTAGATATCCCTCACGAATGCGAGAAGAGACTCAAAAATTTCAAAATTCCCTGATTAAAGGGTAATTTTACAAAATTCCAAGACATTTCCCTGATTTTTCCAGAAGAGTGAAATTCCCTGACATTACCCTGAATTCCAGGTTCTGTAGCCACCCTGTTCTTTAATTAAGAAAACTAACAAAGTTGGTAACTGGTGAAGATTCAGGAGATAGAAAAAAATGGTCATATTATTCAAACTAGATAAGAGCTTAACTATATAAAACAAAATGCAATAATGTGGAATTGATATTAATACTTTTGATGCGTTTCATAAAATGCAGTTTACTTTATAACAAGATTTTAAGTTGAGTAAATTATTGATTTATGCGTCAGCCTGATACAATGCAAACAGGCCCTGGTATAAAGCATGCTTCCTTTCCTCGAAGCTCAGGCTCATCTGATGGCTGTGGGGTTAGAACTCTGGCTTTGCATGCCAAAGGTGCCGGGTTCAAATCCCGGATTTAGACATGGATATTCGTTGTGGTTCGGAATCCACGTTAAGCTGTAGGTCCCGGCCTGATTAGCTGCTATTTTGCATAAAAATAGGTCGTTGAGCTTACAAACCAACCAACTCTAAGTTCTCGGCGCAGTTTGGCCCTAGTGTTGACCTTGCATCAGGAAAAGAAATTCAACCAACCTTCCCTCGAAGCTTTGATCTGGCCCTGTGTCCTCAGAGGAGTTAATATGGCGATTTTTATTGTCTAGAAGTGGAAAATAACTCATAACCTCCGCGCCGATCTTCTGAATAAAAGTCATTTGAATTACAAGACAAACATCGACAAATGTGTGACCTGAGTGTAGCAGCTAAGCTTACAAATAATGACTAAATCGTGATCGTAGTGACA
This sequence comes from Linyphia triangularis, assembly GCA_963978545.1. Taxonomy (NCBI): domain Eukaryota; kingdom Metazoa; phylum Arthropoda; class Arachnida; order Araneae; family Linyphiidae; genus Linyphia; species Linyphia triangularis. Next base: position 8,567,385 of record OZ021723.1, on the reverse strand, counting down.
GGAATTCACGATTTAAAACCTAACATTTAATACGACAGAACCAACCTTAAAAGTCCATTTAAAATAAGAAATGAATGAAAAACTTACGTAAAAAATAACTTTGAAGATATCATTCGGGAACAAAACGCCTCATTTTCGAGGAGGAAAAACCACGTCAAAGGTAAATGATGTTTCTTTACCGATTCTGGCTGCATATTTCTGCACGTTTTAGAATGTTGAACACAGCCAGTAAACCTTATGCGCAGCGTTATTATGAGTGACTTCGAATTTCAACATTTGTGACCAATCACAGAACAGCCTTAAAAACGAATTAGAATTTTCCCACGTTCTATTAGCCAACCACAAAGTGTGTTTCATTTATGTCCTCGCAAAGAAATTGACGGTGACGTCGTCACGCATAACTTTCATATGTCTCTTAATTTTAACTCCCCCAGATGACTCTGTCCTCTTAAATCAGAAAATCAGTCTCCCGTTTCGCCACACAGCAAGAGGTCATTGTTATCCCGATGGATGTAATTTTTTTACAGCCTCGGCCACCGTGGTTAGCGTGCTAGCCTCTAGACAGCGAGGTTGCGGGTTCGAGTCCCGTGTTAGGCATGGGTGTTTGTAAATGTATGTTGGCTTGTCTAATGACGAAAGTTTCGGAGCATTATAGCCCTCGTGTTACTGACGGCGCCACATAATCTGAAAACAACCAACCAACCTCCGCCACCGTTAAACTTGGATAAACAACACGTCAGTGTTATGGCAGAGCGTTAGCTCGATCGCACAACCTTCTGGTCAAGAAACCAACATATCTTAGTAAACAGAGCTACTGGGAAAATTAGGTGTGTCTGGAAAAGGATTTGCACAATGGACGAGCTGCCAAATTTTCTCCTCTCTGGAAAGGGTTAGGGCCTGATTTGCCGTTATTGTGTATAAAAAGGGTCAGCGACCTATTTTTATACACAATAACGACAAATCAGGCCTACAACTTAACGTGGATTCTAAACCACAACGAACATCCCTGCCTAACCTGGCATTGCCGACCAAACGGTATAGTGGTTAGCGTGCTAGCTTCTAGACCGCGAGGTTGCGGGTTCGAGTGCCGTGTTAGTCATGGGTGTTTGTAAATGTATGTTGGCTTGTCTAATGACGAATGTTTTGGTGCATTATAGCCCTCGCGTTGCTGACGGCGCCAAATAATCTGAAAACAACCAACTAACCCGGCATTTTTATCATGCGAAGCCAGAGCGCTAACCCCACAGCCATCAGAAGAAGCTCCCCCCGTTGCAGAGGTTCAGAGCTGGATTTCCGGGTTTGGAGTAGCTCTTCAGTTGCATTCTGATCTAAAGTCCACTCTTGCACTGCCTTATGCGAAATGTACATAAATTTCCCGTTTTACATAGTTAATACTACGAAATATTTACAAATATACAGAGATTCGTAACAATATATAATACCAGAACCGATATTGGCTAGGCTGCGCTACAAATAACTGACTATGCGGCGGTAAATAATTGAGGGCTGGAAATGGAAAACGACCTAATTGCAAAAAATAAAAAATAAAAAATCTGGAGAGCCGAAAAATGAAAAGCACTCACATCTGGTACTAAAGGCTATGACTAAGTACCAGATTGAATTTGAACTATTGCCACTGAAGTTCACAGTTTGGGCGTTCTCCATTTTGTTTAGCTTGGTCTTTAGGACATTTTCAGTAAAAAAAAGAAAAAAGATTTTCGATTTTTTTTTCTTATACTTGGGTCGTTTTCCATTTCTAGTTCTCAAAGAGAAACTTTCAGATTTTTTTGTTTTATTTTTAAATAAAAGTAGAGAAAAAATCATGAAAAACAATACCATTTTTTCAAAAATTTGAGCTCGAATAGATAGTTAAAAAAATATTTAGTTTTTCCCTTTGCGATTTGACGGGAAAAAGCCACTTTTGCGTGAAACGTCAACGCGCAGATAATGAACCAGTCTAAAACCTGTTTTAGACAAGGAATGAGTGAGGTTTCTCCTTTTTGCGACTTTATCTCTGCGTAACCACGTCACGGTTTTTTTATGCATTTTTTTTCACGTGACTTTTGCTTTGATTTCGGCTAATTTCAAATTCGATATTTGATTGATTGAAAGCATAAAGATAAAAAGTAATTGCACTGCTCAAACATATTCGTTGGATAGCACTAGAAAGTACAAAAAATATTCATTTTCCTCACTTGTGCAAATTCCTCATTGGCTATTCCACGCTACATAGAGGTTAAAATAAGTTTTTAGAAAAATACTGGCAAATAAATATTTTGGAGTTGATGCCGCCTGTCTATTAGGAGAATAAATCCCGACAGATAATCTCGATTATGACGTTCGCTATCAAAACAATACCTGTCGATTTGAGAATAAGGGTGTTTCGTGTAAGAAATGGTGTTCCAAAATCTATAAAGTGGATGCCCTTCTTCTGAAATCTCTAGGGCTACCTGATGGCGGTGCGGTTTGCACCCTGGGTTGGCATAAATGTTCTTTGTGGTTCGGAATCGACGTTAAGCTGTCGGTCCAGGCCTGACTAGACGTTATTGTGCACAAGTATAGGTTGTTGAGCGTACAAGCCAACCAACCTGAAATCTCTAGGGGGGAAAAGGCTATAGTCTTGTTTTCATGGGAAAGGGAAGAGACAAGCTGGTGGAACCTATTATATAAGGTCCGATGTCAAAGGAAACTCCTCAAAGAAATGTTATATTATACCTCATTTTACACCTGAAACTACAAAGGTAGCTGTTTAAATCTTAAGCTGTTGCCTGAAGAACAGTTCCCTGTAAGTCTAGCTGTGCCTGAAGCACAGTTCCCCCTGTTCAGGACCGGCGAAAGGAGAAAGAAGCGCTTCCCCAGGCCCGCGCGCTCAAAGAGACTACGCACGCACGGGACCGGGCATTTTTCCCCGTTAAGCATTTTGCCCCGTTAAATTCAAATAAAACGTTCCAATCTGAAATCACGTCTGTGTGATGATGGGCCGGCTGGCACGGAAACACTGATCACAAATACGATATCGCGGGCCGTGAGGGAAGAATCGTCTGATCACATATACGCGATCACGGTCCTGAACAGGTTAAGTCTAGCTGTGCCTAAAGAACAGTTCCCTTTAAGTCTAGCTGTGCCTGAAGAACAGTTTCCTTTGAGTCTAGCTGTGCCTAAAGAACAGTTCCCTTTAAGTCTAGCTGTGCCTAAAGAACAGTTCCCTTTAAGTCTAGCTGTGCCTGAAGAACAGTTTCCTTTGAGTCTAGCTGTGCCTGAAGAACAGTTCCCTTTAAGTCTAGCTGTGCCTGAAGAACAGTTCCCTTTAAGTCTAGCTGTGCCTGAAGAACAGTTCCCTGTAAGTCTAGCTGTGCCTGAAGCACAGTTCCCTTTAAGTCTAGCTGTGCCTAAAGAACAGTTCCCTTTAAGTCTAGCTGTGCCTGAAGAACAGTTTCCTTTGAGTCTAGCTGTGCCTAAAGAACAGTTCCCTTTAAGTCTAGCTGTGCCTAAAGAACAGTTCCCTTTAAGTCTAGCTGTGCCTGAAGAACAGTTCCCTTTAAGTCTAGCTGTGCCTGAAGAACAGTTCCCTTTAAGTCTAGCTGTGCCTGAAGAACAGTTCCCTTTGAAGCACAGTTCCCTTTAAGTCTAGCTGTGCCTAAAGAACAGTTCCCTTTAAGTCTAGCTGTGCCTGAAGAACAGTTTCCTTTGAGTCTAGCTGTGCCTAAAGAACAGTTCCCTTTAAGTCTAGCTGTGCCTAAAGAACAGTTCCCTTTAAGTCTAGCTGTGCCTGAAGAACAGTTCCCTGTAAGTCTAGCTGTGCCTGAAGCACAGTTCCCTTTAAGTCTAGCTGTGCCTAAAGAACAGTTCCCTTTAAGTCTAGCTGTGCCTGAAGAACAGTTTCCTTTGAGTCTAGCTGTGCCTAAAGAACAGTTCCCTTTAAGTCTAGCTGTGCCTAAAGAACAGTTCCCTTTAAGTCTAGCTGTGCCTGAAGAACAGTTCCCTTTAAGTCTAGCTGTGCCTGAAGAACAGTTCCCTTTAAGTCTAGCTGTGCCTGAAGAACAGTTCCCTTTGAAGCACAGTTCCCTTTAAGTCTAGCTGTGCCTAAAGAACAGTTCCCTTTAAGTCTAGCTGTGTCTGAAGAACAGTTTCCTTTAAGTCTAGCTGTGCCTAAAGAACAGTTTCCTTTAAGTCTAGCTGTGCCTAAAGAACAGTTCCCTTTAAGTCTAGCTGTGCCTAAAGAACAGTTCCCTTTAAGTCTAGCTGTGCCTAAAGAACAGTTCCCTTTAAGTCTAGCTGTGCCTAAAGAACAGTTCCCTTTAAGTCTAGCTGTGCCTGAAGAACAGTTCCCTTTGAAGCACAGTTCCCTTTAAGTCTAGCTGTGCCTAAAGAACAGTTTCCTTTAAGTCTAGCTGTGCCTAAAGAACAGTTTCCTTTAAGTCTAGCTGTGCCTGAAGAACAGTTCCCTTTAAGTCTAGCTGTGCCTGAAGAACAGTTCCCTTTGAAGCACAGTTCCCTTTAAGTCTAGCTGTGCCTAAAGAACAGTTCCCTTTAAGTCTAGCTGTGCCTAAAGAACAGTTCCCTTTAAGTCTAGCTGTGCCTGAAGAACAGTTCTTTTTAAGTCTAGCTGTGCCTGAAGAACAGTTTCCTTTGAAGCACAGTTCCCTTTAAGTCTAGCTGTGCCTAAAGAACAGTTCCCTTTAAGTCTAGCTGTGTCTGAAGAACAGTTTCCTTTAAGTCTAGCTGTGCCTAAAGAACAGTTCCCTTTAAGTCTAGCTGTGCCTAAAGAACAGTTCCCTTTAAGTCTAGCTGTGCCTAAAGAACAGTTCCCTTTAAGTCTAGCTGTGCCTAAAGAACTCTGGCTTTGAACTCTGGCTTTGCATGCCAAAGGTGCCGGGTTCAAATCCCGGATTTAGACATGGATATTCGTTGTGGTTCGGAATCCACGTTAAGCTGTAGGTCCCGGCCTGATTAGCTGCTATTTTGCATAAAAATAGGTCGTTGAGCTTACAAACCAATCAACTCTAAGTTCTCGGCGCAGTTTGGCCCTAGTGTTGCCCTTGCATCAGGAAAAGAAATTCAACCAACCTTCCCTCGGAGCTTTGATCTGGCCCTGTGTCCTCAGAGGAGTTAATATGGCGATTTTTATTGTCTAGAAGTGGAAAATAACTCATAACCTCCGCGCCGATCTTCTAAATAAAAGTCATTTGAATTACAAGACAAACATCGACAAATGTGTGACCTGAGTGTAGCAGCTAAGCTTACAAATAATGACTAAATCGTGATCGTAGTGACAGGAATTCACGATTTAAAACCTAACATTTAATACGACAGAACCAACCTTAAAAGTCCATTTAAAATAAGAAATGAATGAAAAACTTACGTAAAAAATAACTTTGAAGATATCATTCGGGAACAAAACGCCTCATTTTCGAGGGGGAAAAACCACGTCAAAGGTAAATGATGTTTCTTTACCGATTCTGGCTGCATATTTCTGCACGTTTTAGAATGTTGAACACAGCCAGTAAACCTTATGCGCAGCGTTATTATGAGTGACTTCGAATTTCAACATTTGTGACCAATCACAGAACAGCCTTAAAAACGAATTAGAATTTTCCCACGTTCTATTAGCCAATCACAAAGTGTGTTTCATTTATGTCCTCGCAAAGAAATTGACGGTGACGTCGTCACGCATAACTTTCATATGTCTCTTAATTTTAACTCCCCCAGATGACTCTGTCCTCTTAAATCAGAAAATCAGTCTCCCGTTTCGCCACACAGCAAGAGGTCATTGTTATCCCGATGGATGTAATTTTTTTACAGCCTCGGCCACCGTGGTTAGCGTGCTAGCCTCTAGACAGCGAGGTTGCGGGTTCGAGTCCCGTGTTAGGCATGGGTGTTTGTAAATGTATGTTGGCTTGTCTAATATATCGCATTATTGCCCTCGTGTTACTGACGGCGCCACATAATCTGAAAACAACCAACCAACCTCCGCCACCGTTAAACTTGGATAAACAACACGTCAGTGTTATGGCAGAGCGTTAGCTCGATCGCACAACCTTCTGGTCAAGAAACCAACATATCTTAGTAAACAGAGCTACTGGGAAAATTAGGTGTGTCTGGAAAAGGATTTGCACAATGGACGAGCTGCCAAATTTTCTCCTCTCTGGAAAGGGTTAGGGCCTGATTTGCCGTTATTGTTGTTGTGATGATTTCACATCAATAACAAAGCTTCTTCATTACGTTTTATATATATTAAATTAATCCCTTACAAACTAGTATTGAAATTTATATTTAATATAACTGGGGCTAGTTAATTCATGAAAGTATGTAAGTTTTGTGGAATTGATTCTTTTATTATACAAGTTACGAAAAAAATGTAAAAATAACGCTTGGCCAGAGGATTTGGGAAATGGTTGGTTCCTTTTTACGTATATTTCCCCCGATCTGCCCTTGTAGTTAGATTAGTTGCCCCACACAACGGAGTTGCATCGAGTTCTGAGAAAAAAAGCAGGGGAATTTTCGAATTCTCCGGTCGTCTTGGCCACGTGGACGTCCCTGATTGGTGCAACAGGTTATGCGGGGCTGCAAAGCGTCTCGAGACATTCATTCTGTCTGGATTTTCTCGTGGTGGAAGGAGGTGTTTTTACGTGCGGGAGAAAAAGTGATGGGACGCTCGCAGAAGAGGCGAGAAAATGGCACTGGGCCGCCATGTTGTGAAGGGGCCTTGGAATGGCCTTAAATGTCCGCCAATTCGGCGATTTTGATCGGAGTTAGATTCTCACCATCTGTTCGACGCTGCGAAAATAGTTCTACATCCTCTTGAATACTTTCTGCCATGTTACATATAAATAATTCCTGCCGGTGGCGTCCTGAAGAGCCGAGCATCCTTTTCCGTGACCTGCCATCCTACATATAAATAATTCCTGCCGGTGGCGTCCTGAAGAGCCGAGCATCCTTTTCCGTGACCTGCCATCCTACATATAAATAATTCCTGTCGGTGGCGTCCTGAAGAGCCGAGCATCCTTTTCCGTGACCTGCCATCCTACATATAAATAATTCCTGCCGGTGGCGTCCTGAAGAGCCGAGCTTCCTTTTCCGTGACCTGCCATCCTACATATACATAATTCCAGCCGGTGGCGTCTTGAAGAGCTTTCCTTTTTCGTGTCCTGCCATCCTACATATACATAATTCCAGCCGGTGGCGTCTTGAAGAGCTTTCCTTTTTCGTGTCCTGCCAGCTTACATATACCTGCTTCCAGCCGGTGGCGTCTTGAAGAGCTTTCCTTTCGTGTCCTGCCAGCTTACTACATACTTCCAGCCGGTGGCGTCTTGAGGAGCTTTCCTTTCCGTGTCCTGCCCGAGGTGGTAAATTGAATAAAGATACATCCAGCCCGTGCCGTCATCAAACTACATCCAGCCCGCGCTGTCATCGAAATACATCCAGCCAGTGCCGTCATCAAACTACTTCCAGCCCGCGCTGTCATCGAAATACATCCAGCCCGTGCCGTCATCAAACTACATCCAGCCCGCGCTGTCATCGAAATACATCCAGCCCGTGCCGTCATCAGAATACTTCCAGCCGTGCAGTCAACGAAATATAACCAGGTGATCCATTAATACAGCCGGATATCCCTGCCTCGGACTGTGTCTCAGGAGCCTTTAGCCCGTTCAGCTTCTCCTGATACGTCTCAACGCCTAGTTTCCCAAGAACATTTTTTAACAAGCCGAGTTCTGGACCCCTCTCATCCAGTGGATCCCCTCTTGCCTCTTCATCATCCGTAGACGGAGCATGTCTACCACAGGTTCTTTTTGTTTGCTTTATTGGCTAGACTAACTAGCTTATTACCGTCCTTTTTTTTGGGAAGTTCTCATCTCATCTAATCTAAACATAGGTGAACGAATCTTAATTTTGAGTCGGATCCTTTAAGAGATCTAGTTATTTGGTCATTTCCCCTTTCGACTGGTCAAGTGTTGTTCCCCCCCCCCCCTTTAAAACCCTTTTAACCAAGTGTTGGTGTTTTTTTTTGCTACTGCCTAATTCTTAGGAAGTGTTGATTTAATCTTCCATTTCAATGATGTAATTGTAATTGAGTAAATATATTTTAATATTCTGTTTCAATAATGTAATTGTAATTGAGTAAATATATTTTAATATTCTGTTTCAATAATGTAATTGTAATGAGTAAATATCTTTTGGTTTCTTGATAAAATTAAACTGGTTGCTCGCTTAACAAATGATGGTAGTGTGAATTTCTTACTTTCTTTTGGGGGGTATCTTGATCTTACGGGGTTTCTTTTCAGATTTGTGGTCAATAAGAGAATTTTAGGTGATAATAAGGAACACAACGCAATGTACTAACCAACTTAGGAACTTTATTTATTAACTGGCAGAAAGCCATAACAAACTGGTGCCGTGACCCCTCGAATATGAGTTAATTATTAATACTTAGTTTTTTTCTTCCCTTTTGAACACCAGTTCTAAACTTAAAATTTTTTTTGTGAGTGAGAACTTCTGATATTTTTTTTCTGTTAGGTGTTAAAACCTTTATTGTCATTTCAGTGCATTTAGTATGTTATTTTAATGTTAGTTGCTTTTTGTTGGGAATTGACACTTTTGGTCTTTTATGGTATTCTGTTGATTTGTTATTGCCTTTTTCTGGAGTGAGTCCCATCCCCATATCTACATTTTTTTTTGTGGTCATTCTTGCTTTGAGCTAGAAAATGCCAAAGCTAAGGAGAAACAGAGGGCACCAGCCTGACCCTACTGTAGAACTAGATGAAGGGTTAAGTGCCTCTTTGGGTAATATAGCCATGGCAGCTGAGAACTTGCCCATACAGGAATACACACTTCCTAGCTACATTTCTGCTCCACAGAGGCTCCACCTAATGGACTCTGTCGAGGAATTTAGTGGGGAGTCAGAGGTAACAGTTAATGATTTTCTGGACCAGATTGACCTCCTGGGAAATCATGCGGGTTGGTCTGATGAGGACAAGCTACTTGTAGCCAAGATTAGGATTAAGGGGAGGGCTAAGAGCTTTGTAAATGGCAACCTGAGTCTTAAGCGTGAAACCTCTTATACTGAGTTTAAGAGGAAACTTATGGAGAATTTCTCGGTCAAGGTGTCTACACATAAGTCCTTAAGACAACTACTTTTGGCCTATCAGCGTCCAACCGAGTCTGTTAGGAATTTTGCGTCCCGACTGGAGGCTTTGTCACATCACACCGTTACAGAGAGCCTTCGTGATGATGCCACAGTCGATAAAGTTAGGCAAGAGCATTTGTTGCAGGCTTTTTTGGCTGGTCTGAAACCAGAGATTCAGAGAGCTGTGGTCATCCAGAACCACCAGTCGTTCAGTAAGGCGAGAGCTCAGGCTTCCCTTCAGGAGGAATTGCAGGAGCAGAGTGAGTCTGTGAACATTGCTCAGAGAGCCAGTACAGGGGTGGAACCAAATCTGGAAATTTCTAATGCCCTACAGGCACAAACTCAGATGATTTCGGATTTAACGGTTCAGATGCAGCAGCTCACTGCTGAATTGAACAAGTTGAAACAAGAGAGGGGACCACCTAAACCAAAGAGGGATATTAGGTGCTTCCAATGTAACGAACTGGGACACTTTCGTAGGGACTGTAGGTCTGGCACAGGTCACAATCAGGGAACTTTCAACTCCTTTTCCCTCCCGCCACACGCAGGTATTCCTAGACCCCCAGTTCCCCCCTTTTCCTACCCACACCAGGGACCACCACCTTTTCCCTATTTCTCAGGACCACCTCAGGAGGCTCATAATTCGCGTCGACCTCCTTTAAACTAAACCAGGGTTGTGAGAATTCACCTTTCTCCACAGTTGAACACCCGTCGGTGCCCCTCTGCCAAATTTCAGGGGTGGGTAAATTGCCTATCATAAAGGGCTTAATTTTGGGAAATAGAGTTAACTTTTTGGTCGATTCAGGAGCGTCCGTCAACTTACTTGATAGAAAGTACCTGGCTTATTTTAGAGATCCCATTGTGGAATCTTGTAACTTAACAGTTTCAGGAGTTGCAAACTCCTTATTACACATTTTGGAAAAAATCACCTTGCCTGTCACTTTGGACAGTGAGACTATTTCTGTGGAATTCTTAATTTCCCCTACCTCAATCTCAAACAGGTATGGAGCCATTCTGGGAGTAACCTTTTTAAGAGATAATAGTGTTACCTTAGATTTTGAACAAGGTTACATGTTTACCACTAAATTGTTCTTGTCCTTCGAAAATCACTCTCCCAATGCAAATATAAACAATCTCGGTGTAAACATCACTACTTTTTTTGGAACCTGTCATGTAAAACACATCCTGCCACCTCTTTCTGAGAATTTGGTTAAAATTAAGGTACCCATTACACCTTTGGACACTAACTTAATTTTGTTCGAACAACACCCTAACTTTTCAAACACTGATCTTTTTGTTTCTAAGAGTGTGAACACATATAACCCCTCTGGAATTCACTACATTAAAATTCTAAACACATCTAGTGAACCTGTTCATTTAAATAAAGGTCTTAAACTTGTTATTGCTGAACCCATTCACACACAAACAACAACAATGCAATTTGTAAACAGTCTAAATACCATTGCTAGTGAACTAGATGATTCCTTCGAGGCATGGGGAGGTGATTTCAAATTAGATCACCTGCCTCCTAGTCAAAAACATACACTCACTAAGTTGCTTCAACAATATTCGCACATTTTTGCAAAGAAAGTACAGGATCTCTCAGGCTGTGATACTATTGAACATGAAATACACTTAACGGATAACATTCCAGTTAGAGTTAAGCCCTACAAAACACCTTATCATTTAAGGGAAGAACTTAATAAACAAATAACAGAACTTTTGGAGGCGGGTATCATTACAGAAGGATTTTCCCCTTACTCAGCACCAGTGCTTTTGGTTAAGAAGGCTGATCAATCATATCGATTGGTGACTGATTTTAGGAAGTTAAATGAGAAGACTGTCCCTGATAACTTTCCCCTTCCAAACATGATCGAGTTAATAGATAACCTTTCTGGGGCCCATTTTTTTAGTACCATGGACCTTACGTCCGGGTTTTTTCAAATGAAATTGGCAGAGAGGGACACCTATAAGGCGGGGTTCTCGACTCAACAATCGAGTTATAATTGGTTAAGAATGCCCTTTGGGTTGCGGAATGCTCCGAGCTCCTTTCAGAGACTAATGTCTGTCGTTTTATCAGGACTGGCTCCCTTGCAAATAGGTACATATATTGATGACATAGTCGTCGCTTCAAACTCATTCGAAGAGCATATACACAAACTTAAATTGGTTTTTGATAGGCTGGCTACCCATAATCTTAAATTAAAACCCAGTAAGTGTTCCTTCGTACAAGACACCATCACTTATTTGGGATACAAGGTCACTCAGGGAGTGGTATCCCCTGACCCCTCTAACTTGAAGTCTGTTGAGAACATTCAATTACCCACAAATCGTAAACAAGTCAGACAATTTCTTGGACTCACTGGATTTTATCGTCGTTTTATTCAGAATTATGCCAGCATTGCTCTTCCCCTCACTAACTTAACTAAGGATAATCACCCCTTTTGTTGGGATGTTGCAGCTCAGGGTGCCTTTGACTCCTTGAGGGCGGAGTTACTTAGGGAACCCATTCTTAAATTACCGGATCTCACTAAGCCATTCTTTCTATGCACTGATGCTTCAAATTACGCTCTGGGAGCTTGTTTATGTCAAGAGTATGACGATTTCTTACATCCAATTGCGTTCGCCAGTAGGAAATTAAAAGACGCAGAGATTAGGTACAGTACAATTGAAAGAGAAGCCTTGGCTATCGTCTGGGCCACTGCTTATTTTCGACAATATTTGTTGGGAAGGGAATTCACCATTTATTGTGACCAGGCCTCGCTTTCACAGGTTTTAAAACTTAAGGATTCAACCTCTCGCATTGCACGTTGGATGGCAGCCCTAGGTCAATTTAATTATCACATTATTCATAAGCCAGGAAAATTAAATGTCACTGCTGATTTCTTTTCTCGTCCAATCAACACTGTAACTTTGGTAGAACACAATGTCGAACCTGTTTTGTTCAATGATATTGCTACCCATCAACTCACCGATCCAAATTGTTTGAAACTCAAGCAACTTTTGGACGCCAATGTTAAGCCAAATCCGAAAAAGCTTAAATTCTATTTCCAAGAGAACGTTTTATTTTGCTCAAACCTAAAGCCCAAAAACCGTTGGCAGAAAAATGAAAGAATTGTTGTTCCTGAAATTCTGAGAGCTCAAATTCTTAACTTAAATCACGATTCCCTAGTCGCAGCACATTGTGGTTTCAGCCGAACGTTATCCAGAATTCAAAAGAGTTTTTATTGGCCTGGCATGTATGCCCAGATTAAAAATTATGTTGCCTCTTGTCATTCTTGTCTGCAAAGGAGAGGTCACCGACCTTCACAAAAGGCCCCTTTGGTAAGAATACCCATCACTAGCAGACCCTTTGAACGAGCGGCCATGGATTTCGTGGGCCCTCTTCCTTTAACCTTTTCCGGAAATCGCTACATTTTAGTAATAACCGATTATTTTACACGATACTCCGAAGCTTTTCCCCTCCCTGATGCCAAGAGCCACACTGTTGCTGCGACTCTCGAAAAATTCATTGCGACACATGGGGTGCCGGAGCAGTTGGTAACAGACAGGGGGTCAAATTTTTTATCAGAAACTATGAAGGGTGTGTATAATACGTTGGGAATTAGGAAACTGAACACGTCAAGCTATCACCCTCAGACTGACGGTGTCACTGAGCGCTTGAACGCTACCCTCATCAACTCACTGAGTCACTTAGTAAATCACTCACACGACGACTGGGATAGGTTAATACCTTACGCCTTGTTGGCTCACAGAACAGCCAGACATGCCAGTACTGGCGAATCCCCAGCTTTTCTTTTGTATGGTAGGGATCTGACACTCCCCACCGATCTTTTATTGAACACTACCTTCAGGTCTTACGCGGACAGTCCAACTTATGCTACTGATTTGTGCATAAGGTTGCAGTCGGCTTTTCAAATTGTTAAAAGAAATTTGACCAATGCTGCTGAGAAGCAGGAAAATTTCAGGGCAAAAACGGCTGTTGTAAAGAAGATTGCAGTGGGAAGTTCTGTTTATTTACATACACCTGTTTTGGAAGCCGGTCAGGTTAAAAAGTTTGCAAAGTTCAACAAGGGCCCCTTTCGAGTAATAAAGCAGGCCAGAAACGGTGTGAACTTTCAGCTGACAAAACCTGATGACCCTTCGGTTAAAATCTGGGCTCACGTCGACAGACTGACAGTGATTCCGGATCGAACCGTTTTTCCCTTTTTAGAGTTGGACAGAGACCTGAATGCCCGTGATTCTAGTGTAAACACCGATCATGACAACCCTTACAATTTGCGACCAAGACACCAAGGTTTTGTTGTTCAGATTTAGTTCGGGATTTGTAAATGTAATTCGTATAACCTGCGCTGCGGTAGTTTAGTTTTTTTTTTGTATTACAGAAAGTCTTATAATAAAAATTTTCTTCTCTGGTATTACTGATTTCTATTGTTGTTCTGAATGGGCAAAAATTTTTTGCTTCAGTGTTAGCAGGAAACAATGTATGAGTTATGTAACTTTGATTTTTGGGGAATTACCTGAAATTCTTCGGTATAATTTCAATTCGAGTTTTTTTGGAAGAGAAAGAGGAAGGGAAGGGGAAGAGAGGATTAGCGGGTTAGGTTAACCCCCCCCACCCTCGGCTCCCGGTTCATTGGTCACTTTTGGTGTTTTTTTTTTATTAGTTAATTTTTCTTCTCTTGGCCCTTTTGGGTACCAATTTGCTGGTCAAAAAGGTTACCTTTAACTTCTTACAGCTGTTCCCCCTCGTTCTTGTAAAAACCTAATTTTTTTTTTATATACACTAATTCTTGCCGGTGGATTGGGTCCTGATCGTGGCTCGGGGACACAATTGTTTATTTACCATTGTAATGTTATTGTTTGGATCTGCTGTTTCTGAATTTCCGTATTGTTTTTGGTTTTTCTTTTTCTTTCTTTTCGGGGTATTTGCACCGAGTGGTTATAATTGCTCTAGTAACTTTTTATATTGGGATATTGTTCCGTTTTTGAAGAAGGATATGTTTGGGAATGACTTCTTCCTTTGGTTGGGAAGTATTCTACAGGCAAAATTGCTATGTTGATCTTATTTAGCCTATTTGATTTTGATTTTTTTTCATTTCGAGTTCTTCTTTCTGTTTGGGTCTGGGGGTTGATTTTTTTTTTTTTGGGGAGTTAAACTTTTCATTTTTTTTTTCTTTTACTGGGGGATGGACTCACTCTTGAATTTCTGGTGTTTGGTGTTGTGCAATATTAATTGTAAAATTTTTCTCCTCTCGCCAAATTGGCGGGCTAAGTGTGTGCAATACTTTTCATTTACCTATATTTTGTGCTGTTAACTAAATAATTGTTATACCTTGTGTTGCCTTTTCAGCCTTGGTTGTTGACATTCGATATCTGTTTACATTTTTGCGCCTTGTTTACTTTGGATTCTATGTTTACATCTGGGTTGTTAAATTGTTTTGATTTCTTTGGATGTGGATAACTACTTCCATTCACTTATCTGTTTTACAATTTTATGCCTGCATTTACAAATGGTATTCAACTTATTATTTTTTTTTTTTAACCAAAGATTTTTTTTTAACCATTGCAATTTATTGCTTTAGTGCTTTTCCTTTTTAATTACCTTAATGCCAGGCCTGAGTGTCTTTTCCCAGCTTGTGATTGTTATTTCCTTATTTACATTTTTCTTTACTCTCTGTATGTTTAAAAAAAAAAAAAAAAAAAATTGTTTTTGCTGAGTACATACTTACAAAGAAAAAAAAAAAAATTCTTTTCGAATTTTTTTTCTTGGGAAGGTTGGAGGAGTTGTTGTGATGATTTCACATCAATAACAAAGCTTCTTCATTACGTTTTATATATATTAAATTAATCCCTTACAAACTAGTATTGAAATTTATATTTAATATAACTGGGGCTAGTTAATTCATGAAAGTATGTAAGTTTTGTGGAATTGATTCTTTTATTATACAAGTTACGAAAAAAATGTAAAAATAACGCTTGGCCAGAGGATTTGGGAAATGGTTGGTTCCTTTTTACGTATATTTCCCCCGATCTGCCCTTGTAGTTAGATTAGTTGCCCCACACAACGGAGTTGCATCGAGTTCTGAGAAAAAAAGCAGGGGAATTTTCGAATTCTCCGGTCGTCTTGGCCACGTGGACGTCCCTGATTGGTGCAACAGGTTATGCGGGGCTGCAAAGCGTCTCGAGACATTCATTCTGTCTGGATTTTCTCGTGGTGGAAGGAGGTGTTTTTACGTGCGGGAGAAAAAGTGATGGGACGCTCGCAGAAGAGGCGAGAAAATGGCACTGGGCCGCCATGTTGTGAAGGGGCCTTGGAATGGCCTTAAATGTCCGCCAATTCGGCGATTTTGATCGGAGTTAGATTCTCACCATCTGTTCGACGCTGCGAAAATAGTTCTACATCCTCTTGAATACTTTCTGCCATGTTACATATAAATAATTCCTGCCGGTGGCGTCCTGAAGAGCCGAGCATCCTTTTCCGTGACCTGCCATCCTACATATAAATAATTCCTGCCGGTGGCGTCCTGAAGAGCCGAGCATCCTTTTCCGTGACCTGCCATCCTACATATAAATAATTCCTGTCGGTGGCGTCCTGAAGAGCCGAGCATCCTTTTCCGTGACCTGCCATCCTACATATAAATAATTCCTGCCGGTGGCGTCCTGAAGAGCCGAGCTTCCTTTTCCGTGACCTGCCATCCTACATATACATAATTCCAGCCGGTGGCGTCTTGAAGAGCTTTCCTTTTTCGTGTCCTGCCATCCTACATATACATAATTCCAGCCGGTGGCGTCTTGAAGAGCTTTCCTTTTTCGTGTCCTGCCAGCTTACATATACCTGCTTCCAGCCGGTGGCGTCTTGAAGAGCTTTCCTTTCGTGTCCTGCCAGCTTACTACATACTTCCAGCCGGTGGCGTCTTGAGGAGCTTTCCTTTCCGTGTCCTGCCCGAGGTGGTAAATTGAATAAAGATACATCCAGCCCGTGCCGTCATCAAACTACATCCAGCCCGCGCTGTCATCGAAATACATCCAGCCAGTGCCGTCATCAAACTACTTCCAGCCCGCGCTGTCATCGAAATACATCCAGCCCGTGCCGTCATCAAACTACATCCAGCCCGCGCTGTCATCGAAATACATCCAGCCCGTGCCGTCATCAGAATACTTCCAGCCGTGCAGTCAACGAAATATAACCAGGTGATCCATTAATACAGCCGGATATCCCTGCCTCGGACTGTGTCTCAGGAGCCTTTAGCCCGTTCAGCTTCTCCTGATACGTCTCAACGCCTAGTTTCCCAAGAACATTTTTTAACAAGCCGAGTTCTGGACCCCTCTCATCCAGTGGATCCCCTCTTGCCTCTTCATCATCCGTAGACGGAGCATGTCTACCACAGGTTCTTTTTGTTTGCTTTATTGGCTAGACTAACTAGCTTATTACCGTCCTTTTTTTTGGGAAGTTCTCATCTCATCTAATCTAAACATAGGTGAACGAATCTTAATTTTGAGTCGGATCCTTTAAGAGATCTAGTTATTTGGTCATTTCCCCTTTCGACTGGTCAAGTGTTGTTCCCCCCCCCCCCTTTAAAACCCTTTTAACCAAGTGTTGGTGTTTTTTTTTGCTACTGCCTAATTCTTAGGAAGTGTTGATTTAATCTTCCATTTCAATGATGTAATTGTAATTGAGTAAATATATTTTAATATTCTGTTTCAATAATGTAATTGTAATTGAGTAAATATATTTTAATATTCTGTTTCAATAATGTAATTGTAATGAGTAAATATCTTTTGGTTTCTTGATAAAATTAAACTGGTTGCTCGCTTAACAAATGATGGTAGTGTGAATTTCTTACTTTCTTTTGGGGGGTATCTTGATCTTACGGGGTTTCTTTTCAGATTTGTGGTCAATAAGAGAATTTTAGGTGATAATAAGGAACACAACGCAATGTACTAACCAACTTAGAAACTTTATTTATTAACTGGCAGAAAGCCATAACATTGTGTATAAAAAGGGTCAGCGACCTATTTTTATACACAATAACGACAAATCAGGCCTACAACTTAACGTGGATTCTAAACCACAACGAACATCCATGCCTAACCTGGCATTGCCAACCAAACGGTATAGTGGTTAGCGTAATAGCTTCTAGACCGCGTGGTTGCGGGTTCGAGTGCCGTGTTAGGCATGGGTGTTTGTAAATGTATGTTGGCTTGTCTAATGACGAATGTTTTGGTGCATTATAGCCCTCGCGTTGCTGACGGCGCCAAATAATCTGAAAACAACCAACTAACCCGGCATTTTTATCATGCGAAGCCAGAGCGCTAACCCCACAGCCATCAGAAGAAGCTCCCCCCGTTGCAGAGGTTCAGAGCTGGATTTCCGGGTTTGGAGTAGCTCTTCAGTTGCATTCTGATCTAAAGTCCACTCTTGCACTGCCTTATGCGAAATGTACATAAATTTCCCGTTTTACATAGTTAATACTACGAAATATTTACAAATATACAGAGATTCGTAACAATATATAATACCAGAACCGATATTGGCTAGGCTGCGCTACAAATAACTGACTATGCGGCGGTAAATAATTGAGGGCTGGAAATGGAAAACGACCTAATTGCAAAAAATAAAAAATAAAAAATCTGGAGAGCCGAAAAATGAAAAGCACTCACATCTGGTACTAAAGGCTATGACTAAGTACCAGATTGAATTTGAACTATTGCCACTGAAGTTCACAGTTTGGGCGTTCTCCATTTTGTTTAGCTTGGTCTTTAGGACATTTTCAGTAAAAAAAAGAAAAAAGATTTTCGATTTTTTTTTCTTATACTTGGGTCGTTTTCCATTTCTAGTTCTCAAAGAGAAACTTTCAGATTTTTTTTGTTTTATTTTTAAATAAAAGTAGAGAAAAAATCATGAAAAACAATACCATTTTTTCAAAAATTTGAGCTCGAATAGATAGTTAAAAAAATATTTAGTTTTTCCCTTTGCGATTTGACGGGAAAAAGCCACTTTTGCGTGAAACGTCAACGCGCAGATAATGAACCAGTCTAAAACTTGTTTTAGACAAGGAATGAGTGAGGTTTCTCCTTCATTTTGCGACTTTATCTCTGCGTAACCACGTCACGGTTTTTTTATGCGTTTTGGGTCACGTGACTTTTGCTTTGATTTCGGCTAATTTCAAATTCGATATTTGATTGATTGAAAGCATAAAGATAAAAAGTAATTACACTGCTCAAACATATTCGTTGGATAGCACTAGAAAATACAAAAAAATATTCATTTTCCTCACTTGTGCAAATTCCTCATTGGCTATTCCACGCTACATAGAGGTTAAAATAAGTTTTTAGAAAAATACTGGCAAATAAATATTTTGGAGTTGATGCCGCCTGTCTATTAGGAGAATACATCCCGACAGATAATCTCGATTATGACGTTCGCTATCAAAACAATACCTGTCGATTTGAGAATAAGGGTGTTTCGTGTAAGAAATGGTGTTCCAAAATCTATAAAGGGGATGTCCTTCTTCTGAAATCTCTAGGGCTACCTGATGGCGGTGCGGTTTGCACCCTGGGTTGGCATGCAGCCGGGTTAGGCATAAATGTTCGTTGTGGTTCGGAATCGACGTTAAGCTGTCGGTCCAGGCCTGACTAGACGTTATTGTGCACAAGTATAGGTTGTTGAGCGTACAAGCCAACCAACCTGAAATCTCTAGGGGAAAAAAGGGCTATAGTCTAGTTTTCATGGGAAAGGGAAGAGACAAGCTGGTGGAACCTATTATATAAGGTCCGATGTCAAAGGAAACTCCCCAAAGAAATGTTATATTATACCTCATTTTACACCTGAAACCTGAAACTACAAAGGTAGCTGTTTAAATGTTTAAATCTTAAGCTGTTGCCTGAAGAACCCTTTAAGTCTAGCTGTGCCTGAAGAACAGTTCCCTTTAAGTCAAGCTGTGCCTGAAGAACAGTTCCCTTTAAGTCAAGCTGTGCCTGAAGAACAGTTCCCTTTAAGTCTAGCTGTGCCTGAAGCACAGTTCCCTTTAAGTCTAGCTGTGTCTGAAGCACAGTTCCCTTTAAGTCTAGCTGTGCCTGAAGAACAGTTCCCTTTAAGTCAAGCTGTGCCTGAAGCACAGTTCCCTTTAAGTCTAGCTGTGTCTGAAGCACAGTTCCCTTTAAGTCTAGCTGTTGCCTGAAGAACAGTTCCCTTTAAGTCTAGCTGTTGCCTGAAGAACAGTTCCCTTTAAGTCTAGCTGTTGCCTGAAGAACAGTTCCCTTTAAGTCTAGCTGTTGCCTGAAGAACAGTTCCCTTTAAGTCAAGCTGTGCCTGAAGCACAGTTCCCTTTAAGTCTAGCTGTGTCTGAAGCACAGTTCCCTTTAAGTCTAGCTGTTGCCTGAAGAACAGTTCCCTTTAAGTCTAGCTGTGCCTGAAGCACAGTTCCCTTTAAGTCTAGCTGTTGCCTGAAGAACAGTTCCCTTTAAGTCTAGCTGTGCCTGAAGCACAGTTCCCTTTAAGTCTAGCTGTGCCTGAAGCACAGTTCCCTTTAAGTCTAGCTGTGTCTGAAGCACAGTTCCCTTTAAGTCTAGCTGTGCCTGAAGAACAGTTCCCTTTAAGTCTAGCTGTGTCTGAAGCACAGTTCCCTTTAAGTCTAGCTGTGCCTGAAGAACAGTTCCCTTTAAGTCTAGCTGTGCCTGAAGAACAGTTCCCTTTAAGTCTAGCTGTGTCTGAAGCACAGTTCCCTTTAAGTCTAGCTGTGTCTGAAGCACAGTTCCCTTTAAGTCTAGCTGTGCCTGAAGAACAGTTCCCTTTAAGTCTAGCTGTGTCTGAAGCACAGTTCCCTTTAAGTCTAGCTGTTGCCTGAAGAACAGTTCCCTTTAAGTCTAGCTGTGCCTGAAGCACAGTTCCCTTTAAGTCTAGCTGTGCCTGAAGCACAGTTCCCTTTAAGTCTAGCTGTGTCTGAAGCACAGTTCCCTTTAAGTCTAGCTGTTGCCTGAAGAACAGTTCCCTTTAAGTCTAGCTGTTGCCTGAAGAACAGTTCCCTTTAAGTCTAGCTGTGCCTGAAGCACAGTTCCCTTTAAGTCTAGCTGTGCCTGAAGCACAGTTCCCTTTAAGTCTAGCTGTTGCCTGAAGAACAGTTCCCTTTAAGTCTAGCTGTGTCTGAAGCACAGTTCCCTTTAAGTCTAGCTGTTGCCTGAAGAACAGTTCCCTTTAAGTCTAGCTGTGCCTGAAGCACAGTTCCCTTTAAGTCTAGCTGTGCCTGAAGCACAGTTCCCTTTAAGTCTAGCTGTGTCTGAAGCACAGTTCCCTTTAAGTCTAGCTGTGCCTGAAGAACAGTTCCCTTTAAGTCTAGCTGTGTCTGAAGCACAGTTCCCTTTAAGTCTAGCTGTTGCCTGAAGAACAGTTCCCTTTAAGTCTAGCTGTGCCTGAAGCACAGTTCCCTTTAAGTCTAGCTGTGCCTGAAGCACAGTTCCCTTTAAGTCTAGCTGTGTCTGAAGCACAGTTCCCTTTAAGCCTAGCTGTTGCCTGAAGAACAGTTCCCTTTAAGTCTAGCTGTTGCCTGAAGAACAGTTCCCTTTAAGTCTAGCTGTGCCTGAAGCACAGTTCCCTTTAAGTCTAGCTGTGTCTGAAGCACAGTTACCTTTAAGTCTAGCTGTTGCCTGAAGAACAGTTCCCTTTAAGTCTAGCTGTTGCCTGAAGAACAGTTCCCTTTAAGTCTAGCTGTTGCCTGAAGAACAGTTCCCTTTAAGTCTAGCTGTTGCCTGAAGCACAGTTCCCTTTAAGTCTAGCTGTGTCTGAAGCACAGTTCCCTTTAAGTCTAGCTGTGCCTGAAGAACAGTTCCCTTTAAGTCAAGCTGTGTCTGAAGCACAGTTCCCTTTAAGTCTAGCTGTGCCTGAAGAACAGTTCCCTTTAAGTCAAGCTGTGCCTGAAGCACAGTTCCCTTTAAGTCTAGCTGTGTCTGAAGCACAGTTCCCTTTAAGTCTAGCTGTTGCCTGAAGAACAGTTCCCTTTAAGTCTAGCTGTTGCCTGAAGAACAGTTCCCTTTAAGTCTAGCTGTTGCCTGAAGAACAGTTCCCTTTAAGTCTAGCTGTTGCCTGAAGAACAATTCCCTTTAAGTCTAGCTGTTGCCTGAAGAACAGTTCCCTTTAAGTCTAGCTGTTGCCTGAAGAACAGTTCCCTTTAAGTCAAGCTGTGCCTGAAGAACAGTTCCCTTTAAGATTAGCTGTGTCTGAAGCACAGTTCCCTTTAAGTCTAGCTGTGTCTGAAGCACAGTTCCCTTTAAGTCTAGCTGTGCCTGAAGAACAGTTCCCTTTAAGTCAAGCTGTGCCTGAAGCACAGTTCCCTTTAAGTCTAGCTGTGTCTGAAGCACAGTTCCCTTTAAGTCTAGCTGTTGCCTGAAGAACAGTTCCCTTTAAGTCTAGCTGTTGCCTGAAGAACAGTTCCCTTTAAGTCTAGCTGTGCCTAAAGAACAGTTTCCTTTGAGTCTAGCTGTGCTTAAAGAACAGTTTCCTTTGAGTCTAGCTGTGCCTGAAGAACAGTTCCCTTTAAGTCTAGCTGTGCCTGAAGAACGTTCTCTTTAAGTCTAGCTGTGTCTGAAGCACAGTTTCCTTTGAGTCTAGCTGTGCCTGAAGAACAGTTCCCTTTAAGTCTAGCTGTGTCTGAAGAACAGTTCCCTTTAAGTCAAGCTGTGCCTGAAGAACAGTTCCCTTTAAGTCTAGCTGTGTCTGAAGCACAGTTTCCTTTGAGTCTAAGCTGTGCCTGAAGAACAGTTCCCTTTAAGTCTAGCTGTGTCTGAAGCACAGTTCCCTTTAAGTCTAGCTGTGCCTGAAGAACAGTTCCCTTTAAGTCTAGCTGTGTCTGAAGCACAGTTCCCTTTAAGTCTAGCTGTGCCTGAAGAACAGTTCCCTTTAAGTCTAGCTGTGCCTGAAGAACAGTTCCCTTTAAGTCTAGCTGTGCCTGAAGAACAGTTCCCTTTAAGTCAAGCTGTGCCTGAAGAACAGTTCCCTTTAAGTCTAGCTGTGTCTGAAGCACAGTTTCCTTTGAGTCTAAGCTGTGCCTGAAGAACAGTTCCCTTTAAGTCTAGCTGTGTCTGAAGCACAGTTCCCTTTAAGTCTAGCTGTGCCTGAAGAACAGTTCCCTTTAAGTCTAGCTGTGTCTGAAGCACAGTTCCCTTTAAGTCTAGCTGTGCCTGAAGAACAGTTCCCTTTAAGTCTAGCTGTGCCTGAAGAACAGTTCCCTTTAAGTCTAGCTGTGCCTGAAGAACAGTTCCCTTTAAGTCTAGCTGTGCCTGAAGAACAGTTCCCTTTAAGTCTAGCTGTGTCTGAAGCACAGTTTCCTTTGAGTCTAAGCTGTGCCTGAAGAACAGTTCCCTTTAAGTCTAGCTGTGTCTGAAGCACAGTTCCCCTTTAAGTCTAGCTGTGTCTGAAGAACAGTTCCCTTTAAGTCTAGCTGTGTCTGAAGCACAGTTCCCTTTAAGTCTAGCTGTGCCTGAAGAACAGTTCCCTTTAAGTCTAGCTGTGCCTGAAGAACAGTTCCCTTTAAGTCTAGCTGTGCCTGAAGAACAGTTCCCTTTAAGTCTAGCTGTGCCTGAAGAACAGTTCCCTTTAAGTCTAGCTGTGTCTGAAGCACAGTTCCCTTTAAGTCTAGCTGTGCCTGAAGAACAGTTCCCTTTAAGTCTAGCTGTGTCTGAAGCACAGTTCCCTTTAAGTCTAGCTGTGCCTGAAGAACAGTTCCCTTTAAGTTTAGCTGTGCCTGAAGAACAGTTCCCTTTAAGTCTAGCTGTGCCTGAAGAACAGTTCCCTTTAAGTCAAGCTGTGCCTGAAGAACAGTTCCCTTTAAGTCAAGCTGTGCCTGAAGAACAGTTCCCTTTAAGTCTAGCTGTGTCTGAAGCACAGTTTCCTTTGAGTCTAAGCTGTGCCTGAAGAACAGTTCCCTTTAAGTCTAGCTGTGTCTGAAGCACAGTTCCCTTTAAGTCTAGCTGTGTCTGAAGAACAGTTCCCTTTAAGTCTAGCTGTGCCTGAAGAACAGTTCCCTTTAAGTCAAGCTGTGTCTGAAGAACAGTTCCCTTTAAGTCTAGCTGTGCCTGAAGAACAGTTCCCTTTAAGTCAAGCTGTGCCTGAAGAACAGTTCCCTTTAAGTCTAGCTGTGCCTGAAGAACAGTTCCCTTTAAGTCTAGCTGTGTCTGAAGAACAGTTCCCTTTAAGTCTAGCTGTGTCTGAAGAACAGTTCCCTTTAAGTCTAGCTGTGTCTGAAGAACAGTTCCCTTTAAGTCTAGCTGTGTCTGAAGAACAGTTCCCTTTAAGTCTAGCTGTGCCTGAAGAACAGTTCCCTTTAAGTCTAGCTGTGCCTGAAGAACAGTTCCCTTTAAGTCTAGCTGTGTCTGAAGAACAGTTCCCTTTAAGTCTAGCTGTGTCTGAAGAACAGTTCCCTTTAAGTCTAGCTGTGTCTGAAGAACAGTTCCCTTTAAGTCTAGCTGTGCCTGAAGAACAGTTCCCTTTAAGTCTAGCTGTGTCTGAAGAACAGTTCCCTTTAAGTCTAGCTGTGTCTGAAGAACAGTTCCCTTTAAGTCTAGCTGTGTCTGAAGAACAGTTCCCTTTAAGTCTAGCTGTGCCTGAAGAACAGTTCCCTTTAAGTCTAGCTGTGTCTGAAGCACAGTTCCCTTTAAGTCTAGCTGTGTCTGAAGAACAGTTCCCTTTAAGTCTAGCTGTGCCTGAAGAACAGTTCCCTTTAAGTCTAGCTGTGTCTGAAGCACAGTTCCCTTTAAGTCTAGCTGTGTCTGAAGAACAGTTCCCTTTAAGTCAAGCTGTGCCTGAAGAACAGTTCCCTTTAAGTCAAGCTGTGCCTGAAGAACAGTTCCCTTTAAGTCTAGCTGTGTCTGAAGCACAGTTTCCTTTGAGTCTAAGCTGTGCCTGAAGAACAGTTCTCTTTAAGTCTAGCTGTGTCTGAAGCACAGTTCCCTTTAAGTCTAGCTGTGTCTGAAGAACAGTTCCCTTTAAGTCTAGCTGTGCCTGAAGAACAGTTCCCTTTAAGTCTAGCTGTGCCTGAAGAACAGTTCCCTTTAAGTCTAGCTGTGCCTGAAGAACAGTTCCCTTTAAGTCAAGCTGTGCCTGAAGAACAGTTCCCTTTAAGTCTAGCTGTGTCTGAAGCACAGTTCCCTTTAAGTCTAGCTGTGTCTGAAGAACAGTTCCCTTTAAGTCTAGCTGTGCCTGAAGAACAGTTCCCTTTAAGTCTAGCTGTGCCTGAAGAACAGTTCCCTTTAAGTCTAGCTGTGTCTGAAGAACAGTTCCCTTTAAGTCTAGCTGTGCCTGAAGAACAGTTCCCTTTAAGTCTAGCTGTGCCTGAAGAACAGTTCCCTTTAAGTCTAGCTGTGCCTGAAGAACAGTTCCCTTTAAGTCTAGCTGTGCCTGAAGAACAGTTCCCTTTAAGTCTAGCTGTGCCTGAAGAACAGTTCCCTTTAAGTCTAGCTGTGCCTGAAGAACAGTTCCCTTTAAGTCAAGCTGTGCCTGAAGAACAGTTCCCTTTAAGTCTAGCTGTGTCTGAAGCACAGTTTCCTTTGAGTCTAAGCTGTGCCTGAAGAACAGTTCCCTTTAAGTCTAGCTGTGTCTGAAGCACAGTTCCCTTTAAGTCTAGCTGTGTCTGAAGAACAGTTCCCTTTAAGTCTAGCTGTGCCTGAAGAACAGTTCCCTTTAAGTCTAGCTGTGCCTGAAGAACAGTTCCCTTTAAGTCTAGCTGTGTCTGAAGAACAGTTCCCTTTAAGTCTAGCTGTGCCTGAAGAACAGTTCCCTTTAAGTCTAGCTGTGCCTGAAGAACAGTTCCCTTTAAGTCTAGCTGTGCCTGAAGAACAGTTCCCTTTAAGTCTAGCTGTGCCTGAAGAACAGTTCCCTTTAAGTCTAGCTGTTTTTAATATAAATTCTATAGTTTCCTTGCAAAGAGACCTTTCCAAAGAGTAACCTTCTTGAATTTTAAATCCCTCGACTTGGGAGTGAAAACACTGATCTCAACTACAACTTCTGGACTGCTTAAAAGTAGTTTCTGCTTTGCAAGCCGATGATGGCATTTGAATATTTCTCCTCATATAATGCTTTGAAATAGGTTGCCCATAGCTGCAAACAAACTAGTTTTAGGGGAAGTTGCTAGTATAGATCTCTTTAGTGATTACTAAGCGTTCTTCAACTTCAATCCAATAACCAAGCATGATCTATCCAAAAGTTGTAGTAGAGATCATTGAGTGAAAAGGTGCCGACTCCACTTTTGATCTGGAATCATTTCTAAATCCTTCACATTGACTTCGATTTTGTGTGCGGCTGGGTATGTTGATGGATGGCAAATCTGCGGAGGCCTGATTAATCCCCTTGTAGTCATCCAATCGGTCTGAAACTTGGCAGATAGATTCGATGTCAATGACAATGCATTCTATCAAATTTTGGCTGTTCTCATTGTCACTAAAAAGACGCTTTTACTGAATATTAACCTTTAACTGCTGTAAGCGGTCTGACAGACCGCGAGTCATTTTTTGTGGAATGCTTCCACCCTCTAAAATATCGCATCTTTAACATTTATATAAATTTTTCTGGTTCTATGTTTCTTAAACTTTAAACTGATGTTCATCAATTAGTTTGGCGCAGTATGGACCATGTGTAGCTCTTGAGCCAAAAACCACAAACCACCCAACCACAGCAGTTAAAGGCTAATAAACCAACTTGCCGTCATCCAATCGCTCTGAAATTGAAGAAACTCTTTCTTGTTGTAAAATTATTTTAATAAATAAATTATAAAATTGTTTTAATCAGAATAAATAAAAGATAATTGGATGCGAGTGTACATATTCACATTCATTTTTAATGAATAAATTTTGAAAAGTAGTTTGCCGCCTATTTTGCTGATAGAGATGCTTTTAATATTTGAAATTATCTGCCAACACCAAACACACGCTGACAACAGGCGCTTTGTTAATGAATATAAAAATTAGCGATGCCTATAAAGGATGTATATTAAAAAACTTTTTAGGAGTTACATTATTAGTATATTATAAAACCAAAAGAGAAGGCCGATGAATTAATAAAAACTACAACATGATCACTGTGCGCAAAAAAAGTGTTAAATTAGTACTTTAGAAAGGGTGTTTTTTTCTGATCTTTGGAAAAATTTTATAAATTGGAGCGAGCACTTTTTCACTTTTAGCCGACAATATGCAATGTCAAGTTTGCTTCTCAAACACGTAAAGCTTAACCCTTCCCACCCTACTTTTGAATTGTCAAAACTTAACCCTTTGCACTCGAGCCCTTTTTCGTTCGTTTGAGGTTAAGCATTCACTTCATAGAAACTGAACACATGCATTGGCCTTGCATCGAATTTCCGCATCAAACCTAGTAGACTTCTCGTGTTGCGGCATCCAACCATGTTGTGCCAGAGAGGCGCCGCTCGAGCGCAAAGGGTTAACCTTTAACTGCTGTGGTTGGGTGGTTTGAGGTTTTTGGCGCAAGAGCAACACATGGTCCATACTGAGCCAAACAAATTTATGAACATCAGTTTAAAGTTTAAGAAACATAGTATCAGAAAAATTAGTATAAAAGTCAAAGATGAGATATTTTAGGGGGTGGAAGCATTCTACAAAAAATGACTCGCGGTCTGTCAGACCGCTTACAGCAATTAAAGGTTAACTATGAAAAGTTGTTTAGTTTAAAATTGACATACTAAAAGATATATACAAGTATTTAAGATTTCACTTTTAACAGAAAAATTTAAGGTTTTCACTTTTCCCGTTTCCTGGCAATGTATCGCAATACAATGGCGGA
This sequence comes from Linyphia triangularis, assembly GCA_963978545.1. Lineage (NCBI taxonomy): Eukaryota > Metazoa > Arthropoda > Arachnida > Araneae > Linyphiidae > Linyphia > Linyphia triangularis. Next base: position 8,540,479 of record OZ021723.1, on the reverse strand, counting down.
TCCAGCGAGGTGCGGAGGGGGCGATTGCCCCTCCGTTATTCATGAACCCCTCACGTATTAACGTGCGCTGTCATGCCCCCCCCCCCATTAATATTTGCAAGGGGGTGCAAGACTAGATTTTTATCAAAATCATTAATTTTTTTAGAAATGTTATTTAATAATTATGTATTATAAATTGTACTCTTTGAGAATAATTAAAGTTGCATGGTATATATTTTTGAAAGCGCAACCCTGTTAAAGGAGAAAAAAATACAAAATACTACAAATATTAAAATATATATTTTTAACTATTTTTCTATCATCCAACTAGATCTCACGGTATTCAAGAGATTGTGTTTAGAATAGAGGAACTCGAAGATGCAAAAATACAGAAGAGAAACATTTTATTTCTTCCAAGTTTCGGATATAATAAAAATAAAAAATAAAAATGAAACACGAAGGCAGTATTGGAATATGTTCAATTGAATTCTAAAAATAGATTTCAAGATTACTTAAGAAACAAAACATTTTCCTAGAATTTTGAGAACTACACAGGAAATGATTCTACAATAAAAGGAATAAATACTTCTACTCTTCAGTCTCTAATAATCATTGACAAGAAGCGCTAGAAAATCGTCCCGCAAGTAGCGATGAAAAACTACATATAGGATAGAAACAAGACTAAATTAACAGAAAAAAAAGAAGAAAAAAAAAACTTTACATAACGTATATAATCGGCAAATGTGCTTTTTGTTATCTTGGAATTAAAATCTTTTCCTTCATTTTTTTTTAAATTTTCAAGAGCTAGGGGGGGTTGCAAGTGCACCTCCTTGCACCCTCCTGGGGCACCCATGTGCGCTGTTCTCAAGACTTTGGATGAAATCAATCAACATTTGACGAATCCGTACTGAATAAATGTTCTCATCCCAAAAAAGGGAGATGAAAAGCCGAGGACGAAGCAAGACAACAAAGCAAATTATAGTTTTAAAATGTTCAATGTATAGGTGTATTCGTTGTTAGAGTGTTCTGTCTATCATATTTAACAATAATTTATCCTGAATCAAACAGTTGTAGACAACTCAAATTTATTGTCGTAAATTCACACGTAGCCAAACATTGTGTCACCATTATGTTATTGAGATTTTTTACATCTTTGTAACATATTCTGTACAATAACAAAGTTAAGCTATCCTATGGTATAATAATATTGTTACGAATTTTTGTATATTTGTAAATATTTCGAAGTGTTAATTTTGAAAATAGGAAAATTTATGTACATTTTGCATAAGGCAGTGCAATAGTTCGTCTTAAGTTAGCTTCACATCAATATGGGTCTTAATGCTTGATAACGAGTTTTACAGAGATAACGCTGGGAAGAGAGTTTTACAAGGAGCAGAGCATTTAACATTATGGTAATGGCAGCCAAGTTGGCGACGGTTTTGGCGACTAATTTTTGTCACCAAATTTGGCGAGAAATCGTCAAATGTCGCCAAACTTGGAGACCATTTGGCGACATTTTCGGTCCCCATGTACATGTATAGGACTTTTCGACTACGATCTGGAAAGTTCTCCTAATATCTACTTCTAGAAGTTTCAAGGAGGTTTGACTTCTACATAAGCCCGGCCACGAGTTAGTTGACTGGAATTACTGAGTTGAGATACTGAGTCTCAGTGAGCGAACTGTATTGCATTGTCTTTTGCAGCGATTTTAGCAGTTGTGTTGTCAAGTTTTTAACTGCTGTTTTGTGCTCTATTGTTGTGAAAAGAGCTGTATTGAGTCTACTAGAACGAGAAGTTCTGGAGTTGTAAGAGAATCTGTGAACAGTTATATTGGAATAAATGTCTGCAAGTTTTGATCTGCTTTGGCTTTAAGTCTTTCAAACCCATCCGCGCAACAATATAACTTAAGAGCAACAAAATTTACCTAAGCTATTCAACAGTCACCACCCCCTCCGTAATAAAACTCTGGATCCACCCTTGTCGCAATAGTATAATTAAATGGGACTACTTATTCCAATCGTCTAGGATATTGTAGTATAAACAGTATATGTTTCTTAAACCCACACATACAGGGTTCATTCTCATTTTCAGAAAGAAAAAAATTCCCCGAGTTTTCCATCACAGAGTTAATTATTTTTTGCAAGAATTTATTATTTTAATTATTTTAGCGAGCTAGATAAAAAATAGTCAAACTTCGATTACACAAATTCTTCCGATAAAATGAAAAAAAAGTCATTTTTCTTTAAGAATAATTTCCTGCAAGTCTACGTTATCAAATAATTCTGTAACTTTAGGTCCTCGAGTTAAGGTTAAACAAATAACACCGAAGAATAGGATTTTTTTCCAGAGTAAAAATGACTTTTTTCCAGGTTTTAGAGGGGATTTTTTTTTTTTTTTACCCTGAGATTTTGAGACTGATATATTTTCTCTGAGTTTTCCAGGTATTCCCTGAGGCGTAAGAACCCTGACATAATATACAGGATGTCTACAAATTAATTGGGCAATGGAATACAAATAGATCTGTATAACTCTTAATAATAAGGCATAATAAACTGTTCTTTTTTTTTTTTTTCATATAGAATGACATGTTGAACGTAAATTAATTGAGGAAAAAGAATGGTTTATAAGGCCTAGTTATTAAGAGTTATTCAGATGTATTTGAAATCCATTGCCGGACTAATTTGTGGACATCATGTATAAACTAGTAGTATGATCACTGTCCTCCACTGTTAAATACAATTTGGACAACATATTCCACAAAAAGAACTCATTCAGAATTTCTTAAAAGATTAATTCTCACTTTATAAGAACTATATTGCATCATGTATGGCATAAATATTGTTATACTTACTGTAAAGTTTTAAAAAGTAGATCAAATAAAACTTGAATAATATGCGTGCAAGAAAACATAAGTCCGCTATTTGCAATCTGAGTATTTCCAAGTTTCTTTAAGCATATTTTCATTCCCTAATTCCTTAATAACAATGAAAACATAAAAAGCTATGTAAAAATGGGATTTATTCACCCCCTATATGGAAAAAAATCTTATTTCCGGACGTGTATGTCTATCAAGGCTGTAAGGATTAAATACTTTGTTTCCTACTATGTAAGGTAATACTTTGTTTCCTACTATACAGTTTCCTACTGTAAGGATTAAATACTTTGTTTCCTACTATAAGAAGAAAAGAATTGAAAATCGTTTCAAAGAGTTAGACTCATACTTAATCCGTTAATTTTGAAATACAAAAACTTTAGAAAGATGAAACTCTTATTATTTACTTTGAACAGACGTGATTTTCATTTAGGCATTCAAATTGAAAAAACAAACACAAACTTTCAAAGACGATATTTTATTTTCAGCATTTTATACTGGTAGTACACAAAAGAAAATAAACTGTATAAACAATAATCATAGCATCGGGTATATTTTACAGGTGGAAGTTACAATAACTTAATAAACCATTAATACATGGACAAATTTAACAAGAGTTCAAATTCAAAAACACAAGGATGATAACGACTGGGAAGAAAGAAAACAGTTGAATGAATATGAAGTTTTTATTGCACCTTACAGAATGGTACGTAGAATAGAAAACCCGCACTTTGTACTAAAGGGGGAATCTGCAGACCCTTGTGCCACTAACAAACATTGGTGAACAACGTTTTTTTTTTTTTTTAATGGTCGATCGAGAGTCTGAAATTAACACACTCCTTAACAGTTGTTGTCGAAAATTTTACCAATATCATTGTTAAATTTGGCATTTTCAGAGTGGTTGGCAAGGGATCGCCAGATCTTGCCATGCATGTAAAATTCTGTTGACTTCTCAACACTTGCAGAGAAGTATTTTTCTCAAAAAAAAAACAAAAAAAAAAAAGGAGAAACAAACTTTGTAAGACACTGCCTTAATATTTATGTTTTACTATGTACAAATTTCTATACAAAAGCTTTGGAAATAAAATTACAAATCCAAAAAATTTCCAAAAGTAACAATTTTAAACTGACAAGAGATTCGAACTTCCTTCTCTCGGATGATAAGGCCTGCCATATCAACATATATAATGGGAAATAAGATGTACTAGACTTGGCACAAACTGTGTATTTAAATAATCTTTTTTTTTTACAAGATAGAAAATTTAAACTAAGTTTCTAGGAAGTTTGCAGGAACTACTTTCAGAATAGAAAATAACTGAAATCAATTTTGATCAAATCGTCGCTATTTACGATTCAGCTGGTACACCAAAAATGTTATGAAACTAGTGTCATTAAACGAAACAACCTTCCAACACGAATGTGCGTAACTTAGATAACAAAACAAAACTAGTTAGCATAGTACAAGAAAAAGTGTGCCCATCAATTTTCTTTAGATTTTACAAAGCAGAAAACGCTCTACGTTGGCACATAACAAGTATAAAAACAACCAATCTATTTTAAAACCTGCATCTTGGTGGGGAAAGTGAATGTCTTAATATACAGGATTCATACAGCTTTTGAAAAGTAAAGACTTTTTGGAAGTTTTTTAAGGACTTTTTAATTGTCTTTAAAAGTTTTTTAAGGACCTTTCATAAATTTGTGGTAACGAAAATTCATTGTTTTCTTGCAAATAAATTCAAAACATTACATTATTAGAATCAAAGAATATTTTAATAGAATTTTATTTATAAATTGAGCAACTTTTTTTTTATGTGTAACGAAAGTTCATCAATACTTGATGTTAAAGGACTTCCTGGAAAAATGACTACTCCAAGCAACTTGGAAGATAAAATTGCTCCACTAATAAAAGAGGGATCTTAACTTGTAGAAGGGGCACATACAAATCCAATTTCGGATAACTAAAAAAAAGTTCTAAACCGAAAATTAAGGACTAAAGGGCCCTTTTATAAGGACCTACCAAAAATTAGTAGTTCTTAAGGATTTTAAAGAATTGTGCGAGCCCTGGTATAGATTTTTGGGCTATGTCTTCCAAAAACTTCGCATAATTAGCTATACATTAATTTTTAAATATCAAGAATATGAATGATTAGCCCATTCGACCAACATTCCTGCTCTAATTTTCATTACACAGTGGACATAAATCTGAATCGATGTTTTTGACATAGAGGCCCTTTCACCACCAAGGTAGAGGTTATTGTTTTCAACGAAATGGGATACTAAGAATAATGCTACGTCGCCTCCACACACTTCTCTTTGTGCAGACTATCACTGTGGTCATTTTGGGATTGCCTCGAAAGGAACACTTTATTGCACCCGTTCATGGAACACTGCAGGAGTGCCTGAGTGTGGCTCTTTTCGTAATGTTCTCGCAACACAACACCCTCGTGGAACTTCTTCTCGCAAATCGTGCACGAGAACCTTCCCTCCGGATCTGGCAGTAAGTCCTCCTCCAGTTTCACAGAAGGCGAAGGTGCGTCGGAACCTTGCCTCGGCGAACCTTTGGCAGATGGCGAAGAGGGGTCACTGATGGAACTCACAGTGCTGTTCCTTCCACTGTTCTGATCGTGGTGGTAGCGCGAATGATTTTCATTCTTGAAGTTGGATAACGTCGGTGGCAGGAAGGCAGGGTGGAAGCCGGGCGTGGCACCGGGCAGATGGGCGAAAGGGGAACCACCCAAGAATGGACTGCCAGCTCCCTCTACCGACAGTCGATTGTGGTAAATGTCCGCGAAACTCAGAGGAAGGGAGTTGTGGTCGTAGAGGCGGGTGAACAGATCTCCTCGGTATGCGTCAGCGTGGAACGGGTACATGGCACCACTCTTGTCAAAGTAGCCACTCGAAGATCGATCCGAGGACGTGGACAGCAATTTTCGGTGGAGGTTGAGATTAGCGCTGTGACGATCGCGACTGCGCTTTGACGGAAATGCCGCATTGCAGCCCTCCACCGTACACTTGTGCATCAGCTTCAGGTGCACGTTCTGGTAGTGGGTCTTCACTCCGAAGTGGTTCTGGAAGATCTTCCCACAGGCCGTGCACCGGCGAGGGTTTTCCTTGTCAACTGGGATCTCCAAAGAGCCCACCATGGAGGCGTCCCTGTACACAGGGACCATGCCCATCTGCTGGTCAGACATTGAGTTTTCCGTATCGCTGTTGTTGCTCAGGTGGCAGTTCGAAGACAGAGGTGGGGGTGGGTGAGAACTGTTGTTGACTAATGATGGCATCATCTCCATGGGTGGAGATTCCACTCGGTGGGGCGCAGTCGTTGTCGTCACGGATGCTAATCCGAGTCCAGGAGCGTGATAAGAGACCCCGCTGGAGACGCTGACTCCACGATGACTGAAGTTTGGAGTTCTGCTGTTCATGCTCAGCATGTTGTTGAAAGCTCCCAAGGAGAGCGATTCCAAATGCCTCAGCGGATTTTCGCATATGTCCTCGCTGTCCTTCCCCTTGTTCGAGGAAATTTCCTGGTGGAACTTGCTCAAATCAGAAATGGAAAAACCATTGTACTTTTCTGGAGTGTGGTAGTCTTTCTCTGAACAATTCTTTGATGTCGGTGTTTGAATACCGCTGGTTGCAACAATTGGCGGAGTTAGGGATTTGCGTGAAATTTTTAGTTCGGGGATCTTATCTTTTCCACTGTCTGAGTTATTGTCGTCTATGTCATCTAAAGAATCAGATGCATCGGATGTTAAGAAATCAGATTTTGAATCAAGCATTCCGTTTTCGTCGTTGTCTTGATCAATGTACGTATCACTGGAAGAATCATCCGAAGACACAAACTGCAAGTCATCATCACTAGCTGTTGGGCACTTTATAGGATTGAGACTCTTGCGCTTACGAACACCTTTAGTAGAGGGAGGTAATCGATCTTTCTCTACAGTGTGAAATTTAGTATCTAAGTTATTGCTGAGATTTTCTGTTTTGATAGAGTTCTCTGAGTTCACTTTAGAAAGATCTTTGGGCTGAGTGTTAGTTTTAGAATTATCATTTGATTCATGTTTCACAGTTTCATCAGAGTTAGCTGATAGTCGGAAAGGCACGAGAGACGTTTCAGATCCTGTACCACGTAAGACTTTCACTTCACTCGAATGATTCTCAACTGACCGCCGATCGTCTTTCATGCTCAAGTCTATACCTGCAACATCACAAGTATTAGTGTTTTTATGATATTCTGTGTCTTGCCCCATTCGAATCTTTTTCGTCAATGGCAGTGGCACGTCGTCTTCGGATAGCGATGACCTTCCGCGCATTTCTTTGGGAGGTGTAATAATTTCGTTTCTGACTTCAGGGGTAACACAATTCATTCTCGGGGTAACAGACCTATGTTCATCCTCTGATTCAGAGCTGCTATCGCCATCGTGAGGTCCAGAGGAGTATGACACCATTCCGTTAGTGTAATCTAGAAGACCACTGGGTGGCATAAGTGGGTACGGATTGGCGGCTCTGCCGTCATGAGGGTTGATTTTTCTTCTGTAGTTAGGAGTGTGGAGCTTTGGATTTGGATTCGCACTGTGCCGATTTCTGCTTCTTCGAGAACTAAACATCATGTTGCAGCCCTCCACCGTACACTTATGCATCTCTCTGAGATGAACGGCACTGAAGTGTATCTTCAGAGCCCCTTTATCACAGAAGGTTTTCAGACATACGTGGCACTGCACCCTTTTCTTTCCAGTCGCAGGATTCGTCGACAGCGTCGCCAAAACGGTGGGGTTCCACCTCCTCTTCATAGGGTTGGCGGATTTTCTCAAGTGCTTAACTTTTTTGGCGGCATACACAGAATCCATGTAGCTGGTGGTAATAGAGGAACGAGTCAGGTTGATGGCCGTGTCAACCTCATCAGCATCCTCGCCGTCTGAGCAGTAGACGCCATCTTCGTTTCCACTGCGCTCCGAACTCGCTGTAGTGTAGGTGGTAGACGAGTTGTTGGTGCTGGAAACGTTGGTAAGACTAGAGGTCGTGAAGGATATGTGGGGGACGGAGGTTGTAGGAGATGTGATTCCGTAAGAAACTTGCCTCTCTTGGTGCTCATTCTTTGGTAGTTCTGGACTACTCTTTTCCTGGCGAAAGTCATAGGGTTGCATGTTCTGAAGTTTATTTAGAGGTGAAAGAGCGATGGGACTGGTGCAATTTGTTGGTGAGGACACAGTTGGCGATACAGACTGCCTGGAGCTGACACTAGAAGCGGGATGTCTGAAGGAGGAAGGTTGTCGGCTTCCGAGAAGGGACAGAGACGGCATGGAGCATCCCATGTGACTATAAATATGATTAGTGTGCTGTTTGAAGAGAGAGCTGCCGACAGAGTTTTTGTTCGTCCTTTCGATGAATTTTTTGATGTCGGATTCTGTTCTCGGTGCCTGAATGACGAAGTCCGCCCTTTCGCTGCTTTCTTGAAGTAGCAATTGTTGCGCGATCGTCTTCGTCTCGCCGAAACGTAGGAACTGCTGAAGAATCAAGGGCTCTTCTTCCCTCGAAGCTAACAACCATCTGTCCAAGACCACTCCAGATGGGTCCTAGAAAAGAAAAAGAAATTATTTAAAAACAAAAAACAAAAAAAACATAAAAAATTAGTTGATAAAAAAAACTAGGAATTAAATTCATTAAAGCTTTTATAATGTTACTATCGTTGGAATAATCATATTACGATACGAAATAACAATGGCGAAATTTCGAGAGTTTGTTTGGTAAAGAAAAGTTTATCTCCCACTCCCCGTCCCAACACACATTTAACAAGATTTTTATTTAAATTTCAGATATTTTCATTCAAATTTAGTACATAAAGTGCTTTAATTATACACAGATGCCCTGTAAATAACATTTGAATCCCAAAAACAAAAGAGACAGTGTAGTAATAAAATTTCGTTTAAATTCGTATTTTCAATAAAAAATTAGTAAATAAATTGCTTTAATTTTACTCAAATATTCTGTAAATATCATTCAAATCCCAAACACAGAAGACAATGCAGTAATAAAATTTCGTAGCAATTAATTATTCGCCCGAAATGAATTGGACTACAATAACTTGTTTCAAAGTTATCAGATTAAATAGTTTGAGAGTGTTCTACTAGATGGCGCTAGTATAGAAAGTAGTGCTTGATTCCTTTTGTAGAAAGCAACACTATTCAAAGTTTTATCGCAAATTGAAATCTGAATATTCCATTCAATTGCCATCTAAAACCTCCTTACATGCCTAAAAGTATAAATCATTTCTTCAAGTGGTGCATGAAATATAGTAATATTTTTTGCAGGACTTTTCATTTAATAACTATTACTAACTATAGTTACTTATTTTGCCTTTTTTAAGTTATTGGATCGGTTAATCAAATCTTATTTAAGTTAGGATGTTTTTGTATTATTGAAGCTTTGGACATTTAAACATGGATTTGGAAACTCTGCTACTGAATTGACATGCAATATTATTGCACTAATTTTACTTTTGACTTTTTTTTATTTTCCATCGAAGAATAAACAAATCACAATGCTACTTTCACATTATGCAACAAAATATCTTTTACAGCAACATTGGTTAACAGTTCATAAAATGTTTCAGATAAAAATCTTAATGTAACTGACTTTTGTAGAATTGAACTATTTTTTCTGCGCAACATAAAACAACGCAAACTGGTAAACGAAGGCTATAATGAGCCGAAACAACGTTACAAGATACAAAAATAGCTCAGTGTCATGGAAAATCTTTTAAAGGTAAATGGCACCCAATCACAATGATGTCTTCTAATTTTTAGTAAGATATTTCAGATTATCCCAGTAACATATGGACAATCACGATTGTGTTTATCTTAATCACAATGGTGTAGACTAATTTTTAATCAGCGATTTTAAAATAACCCTTGTAACATGTGGACAATCCCAAAGGTTTTTTATTTTAATCACTTTGGTGTCTAATGATTTTTAATCAGAGATTTCATATTACTCATGTAACATATGGACAATCACAATTTTGTCCACTTATTTTTAGTCAGAGATTTCATATTACTTCTGTAAAACATGGACAATCACAATGGTCTACAATGGTCGCAATGTCTATCCTAATCACAATAGTGTCTATTCATTTTTAATCGAGATATTTCAGATTACCCCTGTAACAACACATAGACATAATCATTTTTCTAATTTTGTAAGCTACATTCAAAGTACAGAAATTTCGGTTAAAATCAATTTTAGTTTGGCCACACTCCACAAATGAATCTCTTGATGAAAATAAAAAGGGGACTTTTGACAAATAGTAAGATTTTACAAGAGAAGAGAAAAAACTTTTCCAGCACCTAATGGGGACCAACATTAAATTTAAACTTTATTATCAATTTTAGTTTGGCCACACTCCACAAATGAATCTCTTGATGAAAATAAAAAGGGGACTTTTGACAAATAGTAAGATTTTACAAGAGAAGAGAAAAAACTTTTCCAGCACCTAATGGGGACCAACATTAAATTTAAACTTTATTATCAATTTTAGTTTGGCCACACTCCACAAATGAATCTCTTGATGAAAATAAAAAGGGGACTTTTGACAAATAGTAAGATTTTACAAGAGAAGAGAAAAAACTTTTCCAGCACCTAATGGGGACCAACATTAAATTTAAACTTTATTATCAATTTTAGTTTGGCCACACTCCACAAATGAATCTCTTGATGAAAATAAAAAGGGGACTTTTGACAAATAGTAAGATTTTACAAGAGAAGAGAAAAAACTTTTCCAGCACCTAATGGGGACCAACATTAAATTTAAACTTTATTATCAATTTTAGTTTGGCCACACTCCACAAATGAATCTCTTGATGAAAATAAAAAGGGGACTTTTGACAAATAGTAAGATTTTACAAGAGAAAAGAAAAAACTTTTCCAGCACCTAATGGGGACCAACATTAAATTTAAACTTTATTATCAATTTTAGTTTGGCCACACTCCACAAATGAATCTCTTGATGAAAATAAAAAGGGGACTTTTGACAAATAGTAAGATTTTACAAGAGAAGAGAAAAAACTTTTCCAGCACCTAATGGGGACCAACATTAAATTTAAACTTTATTATCAATTTTAGTTTGGCCACACTCCACAAATGAATCTCTTGATGAAAATAAAAAGGGGACTTTTGACAAATAGTAAGATTTTACAAGAGAAGAGAAAAAACTTTTCCAGCACCTAATGGGGACCAACATTAAATTTAAACTTTATTATCAATTTTAGTTTGGCCACACTCCACAAATGAATCTCTTGATGAAAATAAAAAGGGGACTTTTGACAAATAGTAAGATTTTACAAGAGAAGAGAAAAAACTTTTCCAGCACCTAATGGGGACCAACATTAAATTTAAACTTTATTATCAATTTTAGTTTGGCCACACTCCACAAATGAATCTCTTGATGAAAATAAAAAGGGGACTTTTGACAAATAGTAAGATTTTACAAGAGAAGAGAAAAAACTTTTCCAGCACCTAATGGGGACCAACATTAAATTTAAACTTTATTATCAATTTTAGTTTGGTTACACTCCACAAATGAATCTCTTGATGAAAATAAAAAGGGGACTTTTGACAAATAGTAAGGTTTTACAAGAGAAGAGAAAAGAAAAAACTTTTCCAGCACCTAATGGGGACCAACATTAAATTTAAACTTTATTATCAATTTTAGTTTGGCCACACTCCACAAATGAATCTCTTGATGAAAATAAAAAGGGGACTTTTGACAAATAGTAAGATTTTACAAGAGAAGAGAAAAAACTTTTCCAGCACCTACTGGGGACCAACATTAAATTTAAACTTTATTATCAATTTTAGTTTGGCCACACTCCACAAATGAATCTCTTGATGAAAATAAAAAGGGGACTTTTGACAAATAGTAAGATTTTACAAGAGAAGAGAAAAAACTTTTCCAGCACCTAATGGGGACCAACATTAAATTTAAACTTTATTATCAATTTTAGTTTGGCCACACTCCACAAATGAATCTCTTGATGAAAATAAAAAGGGGACTTTTGACAAATAGTAAGATTTTACAAGAGAAGAGAAAAAACTTTTCCAGCACCTAATGGGGACCAACATTAAATTTAAACTTTATTATCAATTTTAGTTTGGCCACACTCCACAAATGAATCTCTTGATGAAAATAAAAAGGGGACTTTTGACAAATAGTAAGATTTTACAAGAGAAGAGAAAAAACTTTTCCAGCACCTAATGGGGACCAACATTAAATTTAAACTTTATTATCAATTTTAGTTTGGCCACACTCCACAAATGAATCTCTTGATGAAAATAAAAAGGGGACTTTTGACAAATAGTAAGATTTTACAAGAGAAGAGAAAAAACTTTTCCAGCACCTAATGGGGACCAACATTAAATTTAAACTTTATTATCAATTTTAGTTTGGCCACACTCCACAAATGAATCTCTTGATGAAAATAAAAAGGGGACTTTTGACAAATAGTAAGATTTTACAAGAGAAGAGAAAAAACTTTTCCAGCACCTAATGGGGACCAACATTAAATTTAAACTTTATTATCAATTTTAGTTTGGCCACACTCCACAAATGAATCTCTTGATGAAAATAAAAAGGGGACTTTTGACAAATAGTAAGATTTTACAAGAGAAGAGAAAAAACTTTTCCAGCACCTAATGGGGACCAACATTAAATTTAAACTTTATTAGACTACTACAATCCTAATAAAGGACATAGAAATCTGTTTCTAAATTCCATCGACCCCCTCTACTTTAATACAAAAAACAAAACAAAAAGTTAATTTCAAAGAAAAATCCAGAAGTTCCATTTTAACAGCAAGCGAATCAAATAACAACGGACTTCTCAGGAAGCAAGCGACTAGATAACTCAAGGTCAAATACCGCTCTTGAAAAATAAGAAATTAGTAGTTTTTAACGACATTATAATGACCTTAGACATTTTTTAAGGACCTCATAAATTTGTAGCGACAAAACATAGTTTTCTTAAGACAAAATTTCAAAACATTACATTATAAGAATCGAAATTGAGAAACGATTTATGTGACATCTAAATAGGATTGTATTTAAAATTTGGGTAACTTTTACTCAATGCCTTAAGGAAGTACTATCCACACTTGGAAGTAAAAAAGAAGAAAAAATGTGTTCATGGAAATCAGCGATTTCAATCAACTTAGAAAATAAAACTTATCCAACAATAAAAGACGAGTCCAAACCGGGAGAAGTGGAGGGGGGGGGGGGGGACAGGAAAAGTCAAATTTGGGATAGCTTATGGAATGTTAAGAGGAGAAAAACCACAATCGAAAATTAAGGACCCGAGAAGAAAACTAAGAACACCCTTAGTTAAGGATCTACCAAATATAAGTATTTTTTAAGGGGTTCTGGGACTCGAAATTTGTAAAATTCTCAAATAATATTTTATTATTGAAAAAAATAATGCATATATTTTTAAACAAAATGGCATAAAAAATTTGTTTCTGTCTTTAGTAGAACTTAAAATATTTAAATTTTTGTTACATGACAACTGTATCACAGACATGCTATCTTGAAACTTTGAAACTGTTTTTCTCTGTGATAGCCTTTTGTCCCTTTTTTGAGTTTAAATTGATATTACTTAAAAATTACTTGATATAAATCTATGAAACTTTCCACAATTATTTTTCATACATATTTCTTTAATTTATCTTCATGAATTATGTTTTTTTATTTAACTTTAAAAAAAAAAAAGCTTTTGGCGTTTACAATACTATGGATTTTATACAGTTTTTGCACAAAATATTTTTTTTAATTTTTAATTACTTTATTGAAAAATTATGCAGACAATTTTTGAACTGAGTTATAAAAAGTAGTTTTATGGAAAAATGAAATGATTTTTAAAAAAGTTTTTTAAATATATCAAATTTAAGAAATACCAAAATTTTGAAGTTTTTTAATTTAAAAAAAATATATATATATATTTTTAAAATTTGAAAATTTAAAATTGTTTTTAAAGTTTTAAAGCATCATACATTACTGCATAAAAAGTTTCAGAAAATTAATTCTAAAGTAAAAGATTTTAGAATTTTGTGTCCTTAAGGTGAGCCACTGTAACTCCTTCCACTACGGAGACAAAAACGGGCTATTACCACTCCACACAGTGCTGCTCTTTCAAAAAAAAAAGGACACCATCCAGGGAGAGTCACACAATAACACGTGATGCCCCTGTTCACCATCACAGCACCAGCCAAATAAAACTCCGTTTTTAGTTCCGATGACGAACTCGTGGGCATAAACAGATCTCTTCTCCATAAACACGCAGTTTGTCATCCCTTGCGGAACAGTCCCGATGCGTCTGAAGCAAATAATGGATTAAACATCCTGCCTCCCCATCTCCCTCTTCCACCTCGAAATGCAGATGGATGAAGGAATGGCTTCTTTAAAAACGACACTTGTCTTCTTGCAAAGCAGCGAATGTCATGCCACACTATTTATAGTTCACAACAGATGGAACTGGACCAGGGTTCCCACTCAAATCACAGAATGAAAATCAATGACTTTTCAATGACTTTTATGGACCTAATTAATGTTTTTAAGGACCTTAAAAAATTTGTTTTCAGGTATCATGTCTGTATAAAAAAAAAATTATAAAGTATACTCTACCAAAACAGTTACAAGTTGGCGCATGTGTAATACAAATATGTCAGAAAATTCCGATATAGTGAGGATAAGTGGCGGACACGCGGGGATAGCAAGTCTGAGTTGCATTTTTGTACATTTTGAAGTTGGTCAACATACACAAAAATTAAGGACTTTTAAGGACCTCTAAGCATTTTCAAGGACTTTTAAGCACCTCTAAGCATTTTCAAGTACTTTAAAGGCCTTGAAAACAAGTTCAAAAATATTAAGCACTTTTAATGACTTTCAATGACCGTGGGAACCCTGTGGACAGACAAATCCTTACAGGGTTATTTGGTTGTACAATTCCCATTCAGTTAGTTTCTAATTTTTTATTGCACCCAACTGATGGATTGGACAGCTGAATCCTTTCAGGGTTATTCAGTTGTCCAACTCCCCTTTTAGTTTCTTTGTGCTACCCACTGTATTTTTTAACTTTTAATTTTTACTGCACCTAACTGATGGACTGGACAGCTAAATCCTTACAGGGTTATTTGGTTGTACAATTCCCATTCAGTCACCATATTTTTTATCCCATTTTTACTTTTTAACTGATGGACTGTACAGCTAAATCCCTGATGGGTTATTTGGCTGTACAGATTCCACTCAGTATTTTTTTGTACCCCTTTTTAAAAATTTTTACAGCACGATATTCAAATCACCGCGACTATGGACAGCTTACCAACAATGAACTTTACTTTCCATGTGGACATACTTTTTCTGAATTGTTTTTAACACTGATTTTTCACCATCATGTCACACAACGCTTCGATAGTGGTAAAAGCAGCTTACGCTGCTAGGCCCACATTTAACCCTTTGCACTCCAGTGGCGCCTCTCAGGCGCCACACGATTGGATGCCAAACCACGAGAAGACCATTAGGTGTGATGCGGAAATTCGATGCAAGGCCAATGACTGTGTTTAGTTTCTTCGAAGCAAATCCATAAACACCAGACGAACCTAAAATGTCTCGAGTTGCTGATTCCTCCGCGCGAAAAAGGCATCGAGTGCAAAGGGTTAAATAATTTTCGTCCTTGCAGAGCAGCGTTAGCCACAACCGGATTTGTCCGCGACAGATTTTTCTGCGACCCGCCGACAGCACAGAAAATTAAAAAAATAAAATCTCACAGAATGAGCTTCTTTTCTTTGCAGAATTGTAATTTGTCCGAAATAGCATGTGTTATCTATGTAGAACAGAGTTCTCTATTTTAACATCCCGAACAAACTATGCAAAGAAGCTTTCAGCAAGATGGTTTTCATCAAGAATAAATACAGGAATAACTTTAACTGCATCTCATTTGGACAATTTATTAAGACTGGCTGCAACAAATACTGCAACAGACATCGACCATAAAATAAACAGAACGATTTTTACCGTAATCGTCTCACAATTGATACCTACTAAAACCATCGATATAAAAAAACAACTGGATAGACTGCTTAACGCTGGGAAAATGAATCCGTTGCCAGATGCCGTTGGTGGGATAAAAAAATACGGATTGGCGAGGATTGAAAATAAAATTTTGGGTTGTACACAGCAGGAATGTCAATAGTAGACCTTAATTAGTAATAATGTTCCAAAAAATATATACATTAGCATTTTACAAGGTTTTTCGCATTTCCATCCAACCATAAAAGTGAACTGTGATTGGTTAATCTTAACACCAGCTTCGCAATCCCCGGGACGTTTTTCTCTTTGCATTGACAATGGAGCAGTCCATCCAGTTGTTTATTTATATCGATGACTAAAACTGAGTAACCAATCAGAACAGTTTAAATACTTTCGAAGTTAGATCCAAGTCAAACATTGTCACGTTGGAACAAAATATTTACTTTTTTTTTTCTAGACTTTAATTTAATACAGGGTTCCCACTCAAATCACAGAATGAAAATCAATGACTTTTAAGGACCTAAATAACGTTTTTAAGGACCTTTGAAAATTTGTTTTCCGGCATCGTCTATGTGTAAATTTTTAATAAAATATATGTTTACCAAAAAAGTTACAAGTCAGTGGATGCATATTACAAATATGTGAGATAATTTCGATACGGTGCAGATAAGCAGCGGTCATGCGGGGATAACAAGTCCAAGCTGTATTTTATAAAGTTTGCAGTTGGGCACACAGCATCCGTAAAAATGAAGGACTTTTAAGGATCTCTAAGCATTTTCAAGGACTTTTAAGCACCTCTAAGCATATTCAAGCACTTTCAAGGCCTTGAAAACAAGTTCAAAAATATTAAGTACTTTTAATGACTTTCAATGATCGTGGGAACCATGTAATAATAATAATGAAAATTATTTTTTAATTATTTGGAAAAAAAAGGAATCAAATGTAAATTATGATTTCATTAAAATAAAAGAAAAGTCAATTTTCTCAGTTGTCAGAAATGTAGAGTCAAAGGCTGGACTATTTAGAGGAAGTTCTAGTAAGGATCATTCCATATGTCTATGCTGTGACTCTAACTGCAATAGCCTTTTGCTCTTTTAATTTCCATTTATAAAATAAAATACAGGGTTCCCACTCAAATCAGAGAATGAAAATCAATGACTTTTAAGGACCTAAATAATGTTTTTAAGGACCTTTGAAAATTTGTTTTCAGGCATCATGTCTATATATAAATTTTTAATAAAGTATATTCTACCCAAAAAGTTACAAGTTGGTGGATGCATAATACAAATACGTCAGATAATTTCGATACGGTGCAGATAAGTGGCGGTCAAGCGGGGATAGCAAGTCCGAGTTGTATTTTTGTATTTAATAAATTTTGCAGTTGGGCACACAGCATCTGCAAAAAATTAAGGACTTTTAAGGACCTCTAAGCATTTTCAAGGACTTTTAAGCACCTCTAAGCATTTTCAAGGCCTTGAAAACAAGTTCAAAAATATTAAGTACTTTTAATGACTTTCAATAACCGTGGGAACCCTGAAATAGATTAGACGCTATTTTCAATTTTTTTAATTTATGTCATTTCAATTAAGAGATAATTATCGTACCTACTCACCAAATTTCAAGGTTTAAGACAGTGTAGTTTCTAAATGAACTAGACTAGAAAATTGTAATACAGCGAGTAATTCTATAAACTAAACTTCAACTTAACTTGACATCATTAGACAGTAGATCGTCACAGTGCTCATAGGCATTTAATCCATTTTGGCGGAATGAAAGCATAATGCTCGCCAAACCACAAGCCTGTAGAGAACAAAAGGCTATAAGGTTTGGCGAGAATTATGTCTTCACTCCGCTAAAATGGATTAAATACCTATGAGCACTGTCACGATCTACCGTCTAAGTGATGTCTAGTTAAGTTGAAGTTGAGTATAGAGAACAAAAGACTATAAGGTTTGGCGAGAATTATGTCTTCACTCCGCCAAAATGGATTAAATACCTATGAGCACTGTCACGATCTACCGTCTAAGTGATGTCTAGTTAAGTTGAAGTTGAGTATAGAGAACAAAAGACTATAAGGTTTGGCGAGAATTATGTCTTCACTCCGCCAAAATGGATTAAATACCTATGAGCACTGTCACGATCTACCGTCTAAGTGATGTCTAGTTAAGTTGAAGTTGAGTATAGAGAACAAAAGACTATAAGGTTTGGCGAGAATTATGTCTTCACTCCGCCAAAATGGATTAAATACCTATGAGCACTGTCACGATCTACCGTCTAAGTGATGTCTAGTTAAGTTGAAGTTGAGTATAGAGAACAAAAGACTATAAGGTTTGGCGAGAATTATGTCTTCACTCCGCCAAAATGGATTAAATACCTATGAGCACTGTCACGATCTACCGTCTAAGTGATGTCTAGTTAAGTTGAAGTTG
The DNA here is from genome assembly GCA_963978545.1 of Linyphia triangularis. Lineage (NCBI taxonomy): Eukaryota > Metazoa > Arthropoda > Arachnida > Araneae > Linyphiidae > Linyphia > Linyphia triangularis. The sequence goes on along the minus strand of OZ021723.1, from coordinate 8,522,131 downwards.
AGTATAGAGAACAAAAGACTATAAGGTTTGGCGAGAATTATGTCTTCACTCCGCTAAAATGGATTAAATACCTATGAGCACTGTCACGATCTACCGTCTAAGTGATGTCTAGTTAAGTTGAAGTTTAGTATAGAGAACAAAAGGCTATAAGGTTTGGCGAGAATTATGTCTTCACTCCGCCAAAATGGATTAAATACCTATGAGCACTGTAACGATCTACCGTCTAAGTGATGTCTAGTTAAGTTGAAGTTGAGTATAGAGAACAAAAGACTATAAGGTTTGGCGAGAATTATGTCTTCACTCCGCCAAAATGGATTAAATACCTATGAGCACTGTAACGATCTACCGTCTAAGTGATGTCTAGTTAAGTTGAAGTTGAGTATAGAGAACAAAAGACTATAAGGTTTGGCGAGAATTATGTCTTCACTCCGCCAAAATGGATTAAATACCTATGAGCACTGTCACGATCTACCGTCTAAGTGATGTCTAGTTAAGTTGAAGTTGAGTATAGAGAACAAAAGACTATAAGGTTTGGCGAGAATTATGTCTTCACTCCGCCAAAATGGATTAAATACCTATGAGCACTGTCACGATCTACCGTCTAAGTGATGTCTAGTTAAGTTGAAGTTGAGTATAGAGAACAAAAGACTATAAGGTTTGGCGAGAATTATGTCTTCACTCCGCTAAAATGGATTAAATACCTATGAGCACTGTCACGATCTACCGTCTAAGTGATGTCTAGTTAAGTTGAAGTTTAGTATAGAGAACAAAAGGCTATAAGGTTTGGCGAGAATTATGTCTTCACTCCGCCAAAATGGATTAAATACCTATGAGCACTGTAACGATCTACCGTCTAAGTGATGTCTAGTTAAGTTGAAGTTGAGTATAGAGAACAAAAGACTATAAGGTTTGGCGAGAATTATGTCTTCACTCCGCTAAAATGGATTAAATACCTATGAACACGGTGAAGATCTATCGTCTAGTGATGTCAAGTTAAGTTGGAGTTTAGTATAGCTAAGGCTTCCTCTTAAGTTCGATGGAAAAACTGGATAAAATGAATAAGTCTGAGTTTGAAACCGTGCCTATAGGTATTTAAAATTGAAAGTTTAATTAAGGTGGGTTGGACTTTCTGGTTTTACTGAGAACTTATCTCGAAACTTTCTACGATTACCATTTGTCATGGTCTTTACGAAATAGCACCATTTTTGAAATTCATGAACCTGAATACCTTGGAAACAATAAATTTTGTTCCGAGAAACATTCAAACTTAACACTAAAAGTAATTTTGCCAGGTCATGCAAATCGTGTTTTCTTGTTTTTGAAAAATAGTAAAAAAAATCTATAACAATAAAGCATTGTGTCTAATGTAAGAAGGCAAGGAAATATAAATCTAATTTAATTTAGAATACTACTTCTTTCGATAAGTCCATTGTCATAAGTTTAAGTTTCTCGAAATGGTGAGACTTAAGAGGCTAGATTAATTAAGCTTATTAAAAATTAATTAGAAAACAGTAATTAACAATTAACATTGAATAAAATCGACGTTTCATGTATTTTTATTGCTGCCACAGGAGTCAAAAAGTCATATTTTTTTACGATGTATGGCAAAAAATATACCATTTAGTAAAATTTGAGGTGTAAAACAATTCTACCTAAATGATCATTGTATTTCGGTAGGTCTCCATAATGTTGTATAAATCTTACACCTATCGCTAAGAAATTCAAAAACTAGCCAAGTTCGAAATGCGAAAGCTACAAAAAAATATACCAATTGCGAAAATCATATTACAAATCTGGCTACATTACGCTACGATTATCGATAGGAGTCGAAATATTTTCAGCAAAATTTTTTTTTACATTAATATTATAAGTTCCATGTGTGAAATTACATGTCGTAATCGATAGGCCAATTTGTATATATTTATCGGTAAAAAATATATACATATATAGTAGTGAAAGCAAATTAAATATGTAATAACGTTGCAAAAAATAAATTTCACCAGAAAGTTTAAAGAGGACAATTTGAATCATCCTGATAGGTTTAGTGTTAATGGTTATACATGAACAACCTTAATGCCCCCTATCCTGTAAACATTCGCACTTCAACGGTCATGGGAATGCGCACAAGGTCAAGTCCAACTTCTTCCGCCGCTGTCATCTCCAGAACTCTTTCTCACCTCTGCTTACCATCCTCAAACCATGGACCTCAAAACTTGAGATATCTGTCATTGCCAGTGGCCATTTGCGTGGGCGAATGATTTGTCAGCCGCGGACGTCAAAAGAACGGAGGAAGCCTCTAAATATATATGCCAAACGCACACGGTTACCAAGAAATGACGGCCTGGACATGTGCTCTAATAGGCAACACATCTTCCGGTAGTCTGACAGAGTCTTGTAAATATTTCCAGGCCCCGTCCTGCAAAGACACAGATGCCGAGTGTGTGTAAAAATATCATCGCCTGGATCGTATTGCTTGTCATCGGAGGCTCGCCCCCGGTTTTTTTTGCTGAGGCCACACTTAGCAAAAAAAAGTAGGGCATTTAAACGGGGAAAGTTGCGAGCAATCTTTAGGGTATAATAGGGTATGTCAGCGAGCCAATTAGGAATGCCTGCAGTTCAGACTGCGATGACATGTTCAGTGTCTTGTAATTCGCGTCGGGGAAATTCTTTCCTTTGTGCGCTGATGTCTGTTTGGGGAGTTGGGTGGAAAGTGGTTATATTTTGGTTATATTTACTTGGTTATATTTTATAACTCGATCTACCGCCAAGTACACGGTTGCGTGGGAGTAAGTATAACTTGATAAGAGCTTGTGTAATAAGCTTTTGTACTCAATAGTACATTTACCTGGTGACTTATTGAATTTCGTAAGGATGAACTCACATGAGAACTAAAAATATGCTCATATTGTGCTATGTTCATGTTATAATAACATCCGGTTCGAACACCCCCAAACACCCTCCATTTAAAAAAAAACTAAGACTAAATTATTTAAAATTAAATTTAATCATTGTATGAATATTATTCAGAGATTCGAAGAAAGGTTACAAATTACAAAATTTTGAATTTTTTTCTTATATTCATTTGTGTACATTAGTACAAGTAGTAAGTACAAACAGTGAATGTAAAAATTAGATCTTGAAGTATTATTTTATTTTATTAAAATAATGTATATCTTAAGAGTTTGGGTCAGCAACGACAGCACATTATTAACAACGCAAAAGTTTTCATGGCTTTTTGAATGGAAACATTGAAAATTATATCAGTGACGTTGTTAGCAAGTTCATATGTAAAGCGGAAATTTCTCCCATGTTCACGATATATATGGGGGGGGGGAGAGGGAAGGGGGGGGGAAAACACACACACCATCGCAACTTGTACCCGATTTCAAGCGAAAAGAAGTTCATTTAAACGAGATCCGATGATAAAAATGTATATTTTAAAGAATATTTATTGCCCTTTCGGACGAAAAACTTTAAATATCCATATTTCTATTTTATAATTAGTGTTTATTTCTATTGACATTGGAACATAACGGAAGTTGGGTAGCAAAAAATTTCAAAAGGAAATGAAATACTGACGATATCGCCAGCGAAATGGAAGAAAATTTTAGAAATTGATCAGTAATTTACTCTCTTGCCTTCCCCTCACCTCCTTAGTTCCATCACTAAGTTGATCACGGCCGTAGACAGGACCATCCCGAAATTGTGTGAAATCTTGTTTCACTACTTCCCCTTCTTTTTTGGGGGGGGGGGGGTAACTAGTTATATGTATTTAATAAAATTTTCTAACTTATTCCCCGCCCCCTTCCGAAAAAAAAAAATCCTTGCTATTGGCTTGGGGTTGACTATCATTCTACTACAAATATAGACGGATGGAAAGAAGAAGAAAAAAAATAGGTTCGTTTTAGCCAAATACTAAAACAATTTCATATGCAGCAAGCACAAACCAGAACTAAATATCCTAGCTAATCCCCTCTTTCTACACCCAAGACGCAACGGCTCCTCGTCCCCCTCCAGAACCTTGTCCCAAATAATTCCAGCAAACAATTTCCTTCACTGCTCGGTCCATCAGTCCATACCCCTTCTTCCCACCTTCTGACCGCTGATGATGTGACTTTAAACAGAACACAAGGCCCTAAGAGACCCAAATCGTCGTTCGTCACGATTCCGCTTCCCCAAGACTGGACTCTCCTCACACACACACGGAAGGCGCGAGTGGCGTGACTGACCCTTGCTTTCCGGCAACTGCGAAATGCCATCAACGTCCGAAGCTCAAAGATGGCCATCGTCTTGTACGAAAGGCCCATTCTTCCCACGGGAGTTTGACCATCAAATCAACCCTCTTTCCACCTCATGTCCCGATTCCGTCAGAAATTAATTGACTGGCCTCTTCCCTCGGTGGATGAGGGAAGGGGGGGGGGGGGTCCAACGTCGTTGCCGAGGAGTTAGTTCTGTTTCAAACTGACGTTTGCCTTTCAGCGGGAGGGAGGAATTTGCATGAAATACGATGAGGGGGACTTCGCGTGGTGAGGGAACTCTTGTTTGGAAATGGATGAACTGATAGGGTTAAGGAATGTGGTGAAGGATGGTCAAGTTTGTGAGGAAACAGGTGGACGTTCGTCTATTAAGGTGCTATTTATAAAGGTTCAAGTTTGCCTAGTATCGGAACTGTAGGAACTAATGAAATGTTTCTGCGGAGTCATTTCAAAGGATCCAGAAGTTCACTTGTTTTATATTTAGATAGAAATATTACAATGAGGAAAAAGAAGAAAAAAATTGTACAGAGAGAACGACAAGAACGTAAAAACTTTGATTTTTATGCATTAAGACGGGGAATATTAAAGCATTTTTACGGGAATTTCGGAGGTGGGGATGTTTAGAACACCTTTAGAGCACTATTACCGTTAAATAAATAATTATATTTTTAGCTTTGATTTGATCAAACACTAAATGAAAAAATGCGCCTTCATTTTTTTTATGCATATTTATGAAATTTAGAGAATATAATAATTTTGAATACATAAATTAAATAGGCATTTTACCTGGCTAAATTTTCAAAGTGATTTCATTCAACTATAAAAAAGATATTTGATAATTGAGGGGTTTTAGTACATTAGTTAAAAAGAAAACATACACATATTCAAATCATATTTCAAGCGACATTCAGGGCTTTAAAAGAGTTTGAGATTTGTTTATGAAATTTAACTTAAAGGGGTAAGTATATCTCTTGAAAGAGTTCCGTAAAGATAAATAAGGTTATGGATATAAAAGAGGTGCAACATTTTCTATTTTCCTGGTCTTACAGAAACTTCTACACGAACCTGAGTACATGTCTTGCAAAATCAAAAGTACCAACTTCAGAGCATTGACTCGTTATCTGAATGAAATCTCTTATTATTAGTTCATATACGGGAAATTTCGTGCAATGGCATTTTCCCATCAAGAGGTACATAAGCAAGTTGCCGAAAACTCTCGTACCTGTATAATGTATCCTCTGGCGTAGTCTTCGTACGTCCACCCAAATCCATGCAGCACTTGCAGCACCTCTTCGTGCTGGAGCACGCTGAAGAGTCGGTCCAGCAAGATCTTGAGCCGTACAGGGATGGCCTGGGTACCGTACAGCATGAGAGAGGCGACGTCGAAAGCAATGCTGGGCTGGACGACCTCCACCTGATGACAGTTGAACAGGTGACGGAAACCCAGCTTGTCCAGAGCTGCAACAGAAAGATAAGTGTCAGCGTTGATAAATGCTTTATCATTAGTCAAAAATACTTATCCTAATGAAATTCTAATTTGGGACTATTCCTAGTTGACATGGAAATATCGACAAACGGATTTGGCGCCAAATGGTAGGCGATAAAGTTTCATATTTAGCAACCCTATATTATGTGAATTTTTTTGCCGTTTCCTAATTGATTAATTTTCATAATTGCTAATTGATTATTGGAATATTCCTTACGTTTTCAGTCGTTATTTAGTATTAACGGCTCCTTTGAATTAGACGCTATTTGTAGACTTCGAATCAGCCGCCATGTTGAATTGGCGACGTTTTGGCCAACTTTTGAAAATTGCGCCAACCCATCTACGTAAACTAGGAACTTACCCTTATGTGTTTAAAGTGTAGAAATAATCCGAACTGTGCTTTTAAGCACGATTCTAACGAGCAGCAGAAATGATGCGTTTTAAAGTATGCTACTGAACTATTTGTAACATTGAAATGGCAAAACCTTCTTCTTTCAACACTTGGATTAAACCATTACATGGATTTGAATTAAACCATGACTGGTGAAGATCAGGCGTATGGATTTGAATTAAACCATGACTGGAGAAGATCAGGCGTATGGATAAATTGTCATGCGATTTTTATAAAAAAAATTCGGAGATTACGTAAGAAAGGAGAACTAGATTTTATTTATTTTGAAAACAAAATACAAATAAAGAAAAGGAGCAGAAATGTGTACTAGTCTGTACTATGTATATTTAATGTGGAAGACTAGGTATTGAGAAAAAGCGAAGTTCAAACGAAGGGATATCAGATTGGGGTGCATCGTGTGAATCTTCAAAAGATAGACATTATTAAAAAGTTTGATATTTAACATAACTCGCTCACAACGGAAAAGGAATCCTTATTAGCTAAAATGTAAAAAAAAAAATTAAAAAAAAAAAAAAAAAAAAAAAAATTATCAGACATAAATACAAGCAAGAGCAAAAAATAGAGTATTAAATTTGTGGATTGCATTTACATATTATTTATGAATAAAAAGTGTTGTATAATAGTTTAGTGGCAGTTAAGTAAGATTTACAATACAAATAAAATGGTAAAATAATACAACACAATGTTTTCTTATATTTCATTTAATTTGAACAAAATTATTAACTAACTCGGTATAAAGCCAATGGAAAATTCCCGCATTTTTTAAAAACGAGTGAAATTATTTTATATTTATGAAGAATTTCTTTCCGATTCCAAATATTTAAACAAAAGTTCTTTAAAACAAAATAGTTATTTAAATATAAGAAAAGGAAATGCCTCAAAACCAAGCCAAAATTAGTCCGATCAAAACACACAACAAAATCTGTGACGTACAGGTTCCTACTGTTTCTATGGTTATCAGGAGTTTCTGCCAAATAGTTGGCGCTGAAATAGTTGGCGCTGGTAGACCATTGCCATATCGCGTACAGGTTGGCGTGATTAGCGAGAAACTTGCAAAATTGGTTTCCGCTGCAGCATTTCAAGCCAAGATGTTTGGAACCCCTTTACGTCACATTCAATTAATCGTTTTCTCGCCAAGGCCTAACAGGAAAATTTTAATTACAAATATTAATAAAAAAAAAAAAAAGGGCATTGAGCAGAAATTTTTGTGCTTATGGCCTTTTCGAAACATTTAGAATTGAATAAAAAAATTAGGAAAAAAAAAAAATAACGGAATTGTCCATTGCTAAAACTATATTTTCTTGTGCAAATTAAAACTATTTTTCCAACATATCAAATTAATTGTTATAAGGAAATCGATCTATAATGCAAGATCAAGAGTTCCAACATCTCCAAAAACAAAAAATTCTCAGAGGTCTTTCAAATGCATCCGTAGTAGCAGACGCGGAACCGCAACAAACAACCAAGGTATAAAACTATTGTTTCTTGTTTTAAATTATATTGTTATTTCAATAAATCAAACTGTTATAAGCAATAAATTGATAATGCAGGAACAAGAATTCCAACATCTCAAAAAATCCTTACCCTCCGAATTAATAATACATCCAAAATTAAATATTTCAAATACATCCGAACAAAACAGAAGCGGCAAACCACAACAAACAAGCACAATATAAAACTACTATTTTTTGTTTGAAATTAAATTATTATTTCAACATAACAAACTGTTATTAAGCAATAAAATGCAGGATCAAGAATTCCAACATCTCAAAAAATCCTTACCCTCCGAATCGTCCTCTCGAAATATATCCGGTATACTAATCCGAACAAAGCAGAAGCGGAAAACCACAACAAACAAGCACAATATAAAACTACTATTTTTTGTTTGAAATTAAATTATTATTTCAACATAACAAACTGTTATTAAGCAATAAAATGCAGGATCAAGAATTCCAACATCTCAAAAAATTCTTACCCTCCGAATCGACCTTCAAATGCATCCGTACACTAAATCCGAACAAAGCAAGAGGCTTGAAAACCACAACAAACACAACCACGGAACATCCACCTCCAGTCGCGGAGGAGAAGACCCAAACGAGGTGTTGCCCCTTCTCGTCACAAACCATCAACTGTGAGGGGGGTTTCAGCAAAGGGAGGAGTGAGCAACCTTTTTTGTTGTTGTTGTAAAGGCGGGAATAAATGACTTGGCGGCATGTCGCCAAAAAAAAAGCCACCGACTATGCCCCGACTTTGACTCTCGGGAGGGTCAAGGGTCGACCGCAAACTAAAGCCTCCAACAATAGCAGGGGACAAGTCCAACATTTGGACTAGTGTGGAATGATGAAGGAGTTTCGGTCAATAATCGTTCTCTGGATGTGGTTTCCGACAACAGGTGGGACAATGGGAGATGGTCCAAGTGTGACGACTTGGGGAACCTGGTAATTTCTGTGCAAAGCGGTGCCCGTTGTCTGGAGGGGGTGTGTACCAGACAAACTTGATACCTTTCGGGGACTTTGTTTGATGGGGGGGGGGGGGGTTTGGACAGGTAGATGCAGACAGAGAGTCTGCTTCTGATTATGTTCTACTTTTCTACAATGTTTCTACAATGTCTACTTGTTCTACTTTGCATTAGTTGGTTAAATTTTTCGTTGGTTAATGTAATCTAAAACATTTTTGCACTAAAGTTAACTGTAAAAATCACAATTTTTTTAAAAGAAAATTTGATGATGAAATGATTCTGTACAATGAATAGAGAGTGTCAATACATTAAACTTTGAAGAAAATAGACCATGAAAATTCAAAAAATTATTTACTTATTCGTAAAAAAATGTGCGACATATTTAAAAGAGCTTTTCAGCCAAGAACAAAGCGCGTTTTGATTATATTTTGACAAGAAAACTGAAAAATTTTTATCTAAAATTTGATTATTTGATCAATGGATGCAAAGCATTTTTTGAGTGAGGTTTCATCGATCGGTGACACATGTGACATTTTTGTGACCAATCACAATACATCTTATAAAAAAATTAAATTTTTTAACCAATCACAATGCTTATTTCATTTTCTCGCCGATATAGCAGTTGACTATGATTGATGCTATGCTTAAGCTCAGTGGAAAACTTGATTATACATAAACAAGTTCTACTTTATACTAACTTTATATCGTTTTGTTTTATAAATTTCGCTGTGTTAGAAAATCATACTTTTTACAACTAACTGCTTAATTTCTAGTTACAACGTTCCAAATCGTAGTAGGTGATTAAACTGAAAAATGTTACAAGACCATAATAAGTATATTGATCAATAATCGCCAATATTTTTTTAACGATCATTGATTTTTCTAACTTCATGCCTCATCTAAAGTAATAGCGCCGAATAATACAGGATTTATACAGCTTTTGAAAAGAAAGGTTAGTAGTTTTAAATGACTTGTTAAAGACCTTTTTACAATTTTTAAGAACTTCTTATAAATTTGAATCGACAAAAACTTGTTTCCTTGTAAATAAATTCAAAAGATTAAATTACAAGAATCAAAACCGACAAATTAATAATTTCAGTAGAGCTTAAATTATAACTTGGGTAACTTGTTTTCTATGTCCAACGAAAGCCCTAAATGCTTATATATGTATACCTTTATATTTATAAAAGACTTGGAAGTAAAAAGAATTGAAGTGTTCCTGGAAATCAACGATTCCAAGCAACTTGGAAGATGAAATTTCTCCACCAATAAAATATGGGTCCAAACTAGTAAAAAGGGGGCAAGAAAAGAAAATTTGGGAAAACTAAAAAAAATTTAAGAAAATACATTCGAAATCGAAAATAAAGATTAAATTACAAGAATCAAAACTGACAAATTAATAATTTCAGAAGAGCTTAAATTATAACTTATTTTCTATGTCCAACGAAAGCCCTATATGCTTATACTATATGTATACCTTTATATTTATAAAAGACTTGAAGTAAAAAGAATTGAAGTGTTCCTGGAAATCAACGATTCCAAGCAACTTGGAAGATGAAATTTCTCCACCAATAAAATATGGGTCCAAACTAGTAAAAAGGGGGCAAGAAAAGAAAATTTGGGAAAACTAAAAAAAATTTAAGAAAATACATTCGAAATCGAAAATAAAGATTAAATTACAAGAATCAAAACTGACAAATTAATAATTTCAGAAGAGCTTAAATTATAACTTATTTTCTATGTCCAACGAAAGCCCTATATGCTTATACTATATGTATACCTTTATATTTATAAAAGACTTGAAGTAAAAAGAATTGAAGTGTTCCTGGAAATCAACGATTCCAAGCAACTTGGAAGATGAAATTTCTCCACCAATAAAATATGGGTCCAAACTAGTAAAAAGGGGGCAAGAAAAGAAAATTTGGGAAAACTAAAAAAAATTTAAGAAAATACATTCGAAATCGAAAATAAAGATTAAATTACAAGAATCAAAACTGACAAATTAATAATTTCAGAAGAGCTTAAATTATAACTTATTTTCTATGTCCAACGAAAGCCCTATATGCTTATACTATATGTATACCTTTATATTTATAAAAGACTTGAAGTAAAAAGAATTGAAGTGTTCCTGGAAATCAACGATTCCAAGCAACTTGGAAGATGAAATTTCTCCACCAATAAAATATGGGTCCAAACTAGTAAAAAGGGGGCAAGAAAAGAAAATTTGGGAAAACTAAAAAAAATTTAAGAAAATACATTCGAAATCGAAAATAAAGATTAAATTACAAGAATCAAAACTGACAAATTAATAATTTCAGAAGAGCTTAAATTATAACTTATTTTCTATGTCCAACGAAAGCCCTATATGCTTATACTATATGTATACCTTTATATTTATAAAAGACTTGAAGTAAAAAGAATTGAAGTGTTCCTGGAAATCAACGATTCCAAGCAACTTGGAAGATGAAATTTCTCCACCAATAAAATATGGGTCCAAACTAGTAAAAAGGGGGCAAGAAAAGAAAATTTGGGAAAACTAAAAAAAATTTAAGAAAATACATTCGAAATCGAAAATAAAGATTAAATTACAAGAATCAAAACTGACAAATTAATAATTTCAGAAGAGCTTAAATTATAACTTATTTTCTATGTCCAACGAAAGCCCTATATGCTTATACTATATGTATACCTTTATATTTATAAAAGACTTGAAGTAAAAAGAATTGAAGTGTTCCTGGAAATCAACGATTCCAAGCAACTTGGAAGATGAAATTTCTCCACCAATAAAATATGGGTCCAAACTAGTAAAAAGGGGGCAAGAAAAGAAAATTTGGGAAAACTAAAAAAAATTTAAGAAAATACATTCAAAATCGAAAATAAGAAATCCAAGAATGAAAAAAAAAAAGGTTACGGGCTCTTATATAAACATCTACAAAACATAAGTAGTTTTTAAGGACCTTGCAAACACTTCGTGAAATTACAATGTCTTCCCACAATTGTCACCAAAGTCGGTCACCAAAGACTATTTACTATCACAAAGTAAATCAATCGGACCCAACATTTAATATAAGAACTCAGTTTAAAATTAAAATATCGCTCAGATTAACAACTGGAGCCATCTTAAAAATCTCTGTGGTTTATTATTCAGTTAGTGAAAAAAAAGTTGTTTGGATAAAGCAAACTTATCTTTATATCAAATAGTTGCAGTTGATACAATAAACGTTTCAATAACCTTCTAAAATAGCAATTAGAAATTAGAATTCAAAACCAATTTAAAATTTCATGGTAAATAAAGTAAAAAGAAAAATTAAAGTGAAATAATAGAAAGGAAATAGTAAGTGTTAGCAGCATCAGTTAAAATTTATATTAAATACTTTTACCCGCAAAAAGTTTAGATATGGTCATGAGTAAAACCCCTAACTTAAAAAAAAAAAAAAAAAAAAGACATTTTATATGGTACAATATTCGTTCCGATCTAAAGGATTAAATTTGAAACTTGCGTTTAAAGTTAATATCCAAAAATACTTAATGACAACATGTATTGTATATGATGATAGTGGTTACAACACATCCCATCAAAAGTGACAAAAGAAAATCATAAATATCAGTCTCCTGTTACGATCAACGACTTAACATTCCCCTTAAAAAGAGAGAAGCAAAGCCATCAGGTTCCACGTCCAAAAAAAGAAAACTGATCGAAAAATAATAACAGCCTCTGGTCCTTTTACCCAAAGTCTTCGGATCGCTGTCCCCAAAACAAAAGGCAAAGGTGATCTATGGGGCCAAACCGAAAAAGGGAACCCGCCATTTTAAGAAGAAAAGTCATCCCAGAAAGAAGAAGGGAAAAAAGTCGCATCAAACCAATAACCGGACCTTGGCCGGGCCAAAAACGAACAACAAAACATTAAGGGCAGGGTGAAATGGGCAGTCAGCGAAAAAGGGAAAGTCGTGCCTTTTGATAGATGTCGCCGATAAGTCCAAAGAAAGAAAAAGAAGAAAAGAAAAAAAAAAATCCAAAAAAAAAGGTGGGAGTGAACAGTTTCCAACTCACATACCTGGATAATCACAGGTTTCTCGGCTGAATCTATATTTCAGATGTCAAAAGATCTCTGGCACGCGGACTTGAGACCAGGATACATAAACATTTCGGAAGGGTAGAAACTTCTCTGTGTGTAATTACCATCTGCTTCGCGGAGTCGTTTGTTATGCGGGCAGCGGCCCTTGTTGGACCGAGGTGTGCTGTTCGGAAAATTGCTATTTAAACGGATGCACGTACTGGGGGACGAGACCAGCAACCTGTCCCGGTTCGGACCACGAAAGGCGGGTTTGATGGTCGCGAAGCGTTATTTTGTTGCACAGGCGAAACGCTTGCTTGCTCGTGGCACGGTACCGTAAGTTTGTGAAATCTTGATCGAACTATAAGAGTGAGGAACATCGCACGATACTTTCATTACTCAAAGGTGACGTATGGGTTGAAAGTAAAAAGGATTTCAGTTGAACTGTAATACTGGTCACTACATTTAAATTTGACGTGGAGTAGTGTTATTGCCATTTTCATATTTTCATTCGTTTGAAACAATGGCCAGTTTGGCAACATTGTTGGCTATTTCGTAGGTATCTTTACGAGAGGAACCTACGATTTTAACACAGACGGACATTATTTTTTCAAGACCACTTCTTTGAAGTCAGGATGGTGTTATTGCATTTTTCATATTTTCATTCGTTTGAAACAATGGCCAGTTTGGCAACATTGTTGGCTATTTCGTAGGTATCTTTACGAGAGGAACCTACGATTTTAACACAGACGGACATTATTTTTTCAAGACCACTTCTTTGAAGTCAGGATGTTCCAAAACACTGTAATACTGGTCACTACATTTAAATTTGACGTGGAGCAGTGTTATTGCCATTTTCATATTTTCATTCGTTTGAAACAATGGCCAGTTTGGCAACATTGTTGGCTATTTCGTAGGTATCTTTACGAGAGGAACCTACGATTTTAACACAGACGGACATTATTTTTTCAAGACCACTTCTTTGAAGTCAGGATGTTCCAAAACACTGTAATACTGGTCACTACATTTAAATTTGACGTGGAGCAGTGTTATTGCCGTTTTCATATTTTCATTCGTTTGAAACAATGGCCAGTTTGGCAACATTGTTGGCTATTTCGTAGGTATCTTTACGAGAGGAACCTACGATTTTAACACAGACGGACATTATTTTTTCAAGACCACTTCTTTGAAGTCAGGATGTTCCAAAACACTGTAATACTGGTCACTACATTTAAATTTGACGTGGGGAGCAGTGTTATTGCCGTTTTCAAATTTTCATTCGTTTGAAACAATGGCCAGTTTGGCAACATTGTTGGCTATTTCGTAGGTATCTTTACGAGAGGAACCTACGATTTTAACACAGACGGACATTTTTCCCAAGACCACTTCTTTGAAGTCAGGATGTTTCAAAAAGTGGAGAATTGCACACACACACACACACACACACACACACACACACACACACACACACACACACACACACACACACACACACACAAAATACTTTCACTACTCAAAGGTAACGTATGGGTTGAAAGTAAAAAGGGATTAACAAAATAGGAGGAAGTTCTGGATAGGCTATTCACTATTCACACCATTTGAAGGATGTCTAAAACCGTTTAAAATTAAAGTCGCTACATAGTTTACAAAGGCATAAAATTAAAATTTAGACGTTGAGTTGGCTATTAGATGAACCACATTTGGACCGTTCTGGCGCATAAATGGTTTAAAAAAAAAAAGATGAAAACAGAAAAAAAAATCAATCAAATTACGGGATGATCCGTTCTTGCGCCCGATGTCTCAATTGTGCTTATATTTCAGCATGTGCGGATTCCTAAGAAAATATCACTTAACTCACGATTTTTCTTTTTCGTGGTTCCATCAAAATATCTGAATTGTAGGAAGGGGGGGGGGGGGAAGCAATTAATAAAATAATAATTGTTCGTTATCTATATGCTTCAACGAAACATAACATAATTTAGAATATTTGTACCTTAAATATAGAAAATGGTAATTCTGAATGAATGCCTCTATTTTTTAAAATAACAAGACTTGCATTACGAAAGGAAAGTTTTTGAACACATTAACTAAAATTATACCGACACATTTCTTCTCTTTCTTCCACTATTCGAAAAAACTTTGGTTCAAACTCATTCCTTTGACAAAGACCTACTAATAAACCATCTAATCAACTAATAATCATCAACTAATAACCTACTTGCTTTCGAAGCAAAGCGCAACTTTCTTTATACACAAGCATACCATTCCCTAAAAGATTCAAATTCTCACACGAAACATTTTAATATACAATCAGCAATAAACTTTCTCGAGGAGAAAAAAAATTCAATAAGCCTTCAGAAACGACTTGAGAAGTTACCACGGATCCAAAAAAAAAAAATTAACAATAAAAAAGATATTAACCCGACACCAAAAGCCAATACATCTTCGGCATAACATGACAGTGGATAAATGAGGAATTAATATTATCTCCTTGATACAAGGGCCGCCCCAGGTCATTGGAAATTGACTAGACAACAAGGACCCCTCGTTACATGGGACACTTGCTTTTTGGACTCTTATAAAAAGGCCCAGTTAATAACTTTTGCAAATTGAAAAATGAAAAATTGGGCGTCAGACCTCCGACGATGGTTTAATGTATCGTTAATGCAAACTTGGGGAAAATGCATGCTGGAAGCTGTTCGCCTGCCAGCGTAAAAGGGTTTTAGGATGTAATATATTGCAATAGGTATTCTGAAAGATATTGCCTAAATATGCAAGTGGCAATTGGTTGTCTGGTATTCTTACATAATCCGAGTTAAAATAATGTATCTGAAAATTAATTCATTAAAATTTGATTACAAAATAAATGAACTGTTCCTTTTCCCCGCATATCGTGCAAAGCGGTTGCATCTCTTGTAAATTGCATTAAAATGTGTTCCATATCAAAAGAAAGCAACTTTTAAGTTTAAAGTATTTTTTTTGCAAAGATTCAATCTTCAAATAATATACTTTGATGTTGTGAACTCTGAATTTCGTGCAAATCACTTTGATCTATTGGAATTATTATCTCCAAAGTTTTAGTGTCTAAAATGAAGCCATCTGACAGACTTTCAAGAACTCGCATATCATGCAAATCTTTTGCAACTTGTAAATTGCACAAAAAAGTGTTCCAATGCAACGGAATACAAGTTTTAAGTTTAATGAATTCGCTAGATGTTGGAAAAAAATTGAGCATTTTGTGTTTCACTTTTTACGCACTTACAAAAATTCTCAGGAAATCGTCGTCTAATTGATAGGGGGACTGATGGGCAGTCGTTAATTTGACGAAAATTAAAAAATTGACTACATTTGGATCATCTTTCATTTGTTTTAAACTTAACTAATTATTGTATTTTTTGCAAAGATTCAATCTTCAAAAGCCGACCAAAAAGTACAGTGGTTAGCGTGCTAGCTTCTAGACCGCGAGGTTGCGGGTTTGAGTCGCGTGTTAGGCATGGGTGTTTGTAAATGTATGTTGGCTTATCCAATGACGAATGTTTCGGCGCATTATAGCCCTCGTGTTGCTGTCGGCGCCAGATAATCTGAAAACAACCAATCTTCAAATAATAAACTTTGATACTTTGAACTTTGAATTTTATGCACTTTGGACTAATTGAATTTTTACCTTCAAATTTTTTGTAGCTAAAATATAGAAATCTGACAGAATTTTGAACAATCTTTTTAAATAAAATATTGATAAAACTTGAAAATTAGTACAATTTTGTTAAGAATTTTAAATTAGCACATTTTTTTTTTTTTCATTCATGAACAAAAAATTGTACATTGGTAGATAGAAAATATCAACATTTCGAGAAGTTTTAATAAAAAAAAATTACCTATGATCATTTTGCATGTTTCGTGTGACATTACATTTCTTAACATTCAATAATTTTATTCATTTTTACTTTGATTTACATGGCATAACAAATAATAGTAAATATCCCCAAACAATGTTCACCCTAAAAATATATTTCTTCCCCATTGTATTTGTACCTCATTCATCAAATGTACAGAAACAAAACAGCTTAAAACATACTTTAACCCTTTGAGGTGCATTCGAATACAATTGACCCATTGATAATTTGTGTCTTAATCACAACAAACTTTTAACAACAACAAAAAAGTTTATAATACAATTTAAAATTAATTTATTCATTACCTACAGCTCGGAAGAGTGGTAAAAACAACAGTTTTTAATAAAAATTTAATAAAAAAAAAAATAGGCCTCGAAGGGTCGAGATACAAGTGATAACTGATAAGCATAATAAGCGATCAATGAAGATCCATCGAACGAAATGAGCAACTTGACCAATAATCCTTTGCCCATTAATTATTCATTACCCACTCTCACCTAAAAGGCATCAAATGTTTACATTTGGAAGCAGGTGACGGGTTCGATTGGCCGATTACCTCGACGGATAGCTGCAAGGGGAAAGATGAAATGAAGACATAATGAATAGTCCCGAGAGATAAAAGAAAACAGTTATTAATCATTTATGGAGCAGTTTTCACAGGTGGAAAAAGTACACGACGTAGGAAACTCGATAGCTTAAAATGGAGATTTCACGCAATATGGGACACAGCGGAGACAAATTTTTATCAGGCAGCTTTACCTTGTGAACTTTTCAGTACACCCCCCCCCCCCCTCTCCTTCCCTTTCTAAACAACAATATGTAATTTACATACAATAAATGCACAGCTTTATGCAAAAAGCAGATCACGCTATCATAGGCACAGCTCTTATGTGTATGCACTCAAATCACAGAATGAAAATCACTGACTTTTCAATGACTTTTAAGGACCTAAATAATGCTTTTAAGGGCCTTTGAAAATTTGTTTTCTGGCATTATGTCGATATATAAATTTTTAATAAAGTATATTCTACCAAAAGAGTTACAAATTGGTGGATGCATAATACAAATACGTCGGAAAATTCCGATACGGTGCAGATAAGTGGCGGTCACACCAGAAATAGCAAGTCCGACTTGAAATTTTTATAAATTTTGCAGTTGGACACCATCTGCAAAAATTAAGGACTTTTAAGGACCTCTAAGCATTTTCAAGGACTTTTAAGCACCTCTAAGCATTTTCAAGCACTTTTAAGCACCTCTAAGCATTTTCAAGGACTTTTAAGCACCTCTAAGCATTTTCAAGGACTTTTAAGCACCTCTAAGCATTTTCAAGCACTTTCAATGCCTTGAAAACAAGTTTAAAAATATTAAGCACTTTCAATGACCGTGGGAACCCTGCATACAATAAATACACAGCTTTATGCAAAAAGCAGATCACGCTACCATAGGCTCAGCTCTTATGTGTATGGTTTTTTTTCCTTACCAAAAAGGTGATGGAATTTTTACTTATTTTTTAATCTACAATTGATGTTCATTCGAAAATATAGATGCACAACATATCGCATTGTCCAGTATTGGGGTATATGTTATCTAATACTCACAAAAGAAATGTTTTGTCATGAATACCTCCAGTTTTTTTAAGAGGAAAAAAAGAATTTGGAAATTTTGTGCTTTAATTATGAGGAACACATAACCAGGAAACTGCTTTCAAAACATTGATGAAATTCATTCTGGGCAAAAAAATCATTTGAAAAATTTTTACTTAAATGTTGACGACAATTTGACTTTTTTACACAACTGATTCAATTCTTCCATTGTAAATAAATGGGCAGATATTATTTTAATTGAGTGTATCTGTTAAAAAAATATACTTTTATGGTGTAGCTGATAGATATCATATATATATAAAAAAAATTATTTTTAAAAATATATATTACGATGGTCTTTTCTGCCAATCCATAGATATATTGTGATTTATAACATACATTTTACATTATGATTACATGAGAAAATCGACAAACAATTGTAAAACGCAAAATTACAATCAAACGTCACTTCCTCAGATTCTACTAAATGTAATAGTGGCAATGCACATGATATTACGGTTTTCGCTTGTAGTCCGAGAAGCAACTGAAATTTTTGGACCCTATCGAACATAATTTTGAATTTTTTACAGAAATTGGAGAAAAGTGAGTAGATTACGAATCCACTGGTCTCCCGTGGCAAAAATGGCCGAAACTGATCAAAAATTGACTTGGAATGAGTTAAACTAAAATCCGATTGCCAAATATGTCATAACTTGCCAAAAAGAGAACAAACTTTTTCGTCTGGCAACCCACTGCATTTTGATTTTCAATGAGAAAAAGCGCAAACGATTTCTGATATTAGGCTCGGAAAACTTGTATCTTTTAAAAGTAAGCCAAATAGGCGACATCAGTTACGTCATCAGTGACGTATTGTTTATTGACAATTTGGCTCATTTGTGAAAGATGCAAGTAAGCCATAGCCACACATCCGAATCGTCTCCAACCTTCTTAAATGAAAATTAAAAGAGTGAGGGTTACCAAATAAAAAAAAAAAAATGCTCATTATTTGGCAAGATATGGCGCATTTGGCAATTGAATTTAGTTCAACTTATTAAAAGTCCATTTTTAACCAGTTTCAGCCATTTTTGTCACGTCAGACCAGTGGATTCGTAATCTACTCACTTTTCTCCAATTTCTATAAAAAACTCAGAATGACGTTCGATGGGGTCCAAAAATTGCACTCGCCTCTCAGTCTATTGAACTTTGTTTCTATATTTGCATGGGCAATTTTGGGAGAATGTATAATTGCACTTGATTACCCAAATTACGGATGGGGCCTAAATTGGACTTCTTATCCCCCCAGACCTGAATCCGTTAGTTTTTTATGTATAGGGTTACTTAAAGAGCATGGTCTACAAGCAGAATCCTACGACCTCGTTCGATCTGAGGAAAGCGGGAAATCATTGGCCATCCGAACAGATGTTCTCATGAAAGTGGAGACCAATTTTGCTGTCCATTTATGAGAAATCCTAGAGGTGGATAGAAAACGCATTGAAAATGTGGTTATGAAAATGCAGGTTATGAACTTTATAGTCTGCTTATTTTAAACTGTCTAATCCTCTATGTACACGTGTATAGCCCTTTATTTATTGACGGGACTTATGGGACCTATAAGTTTTATCTTTCATGGTACTGTATTAATTTAAACGCTTTAAGACTCATTGGGACTTGGAAATCTATTTCTTGTATAAAATTCGTTCTTCAATCAGAGGTGCACTGGCAATAGGGTTGTCCGATGCAACCACCGGGCTGGTCAGTGTGTGTAGAAAATGGGCTGATCAGGCAGGAAGTTTTTTTTAGTGTTTCAATTATTTTTCAATAGAAATAGAGTTGCTTTCCTTAACGTTTTTTAAAAGTCCAATACATTCAAATCCCGACCCCCCCCCCCACACACACACACTTATAACCACTGATCTCTACTACAACTTCTGGATTGCTTATTAGCGGTTCCTGCTCTGCAAGCAGATGAAGTCATTTGAATACTTCCCCCCATAATGCTTTGAAATAGGTTGCCCATAGTTACAAACAAATTTGAACTAGTTTGGGGGGAAGTTGTTAGTATGGATCTCTATGGTGATTATTAAGCCTTCTTCAGCTTCAAGTCAGTAACCAAGCATGCGCTATCCAGAAGTTGTAGTAGAGATCAGTGCTTATAATCTATAAGGTTAAATATGTATTATCATTTCGGATGAGATTTTCTAATAAATCTATTTGTTAAGTTCCTGGATATTTTTTATTTTACAATTTTGATTTCTCACTTTAGTTTTTGAAACAAACAATCGCTGATTTATGGAAAACAATCTCATTCCAAGACGATCCCAGAAGATTTGATTTAATTAAACTAATTTTTATAACAATGCAGTTATTAAAATTTATTAACTTATATATTGAAATTAAATTATTAAATATGAATATTAAAACACATTACTTTAAATAATAAAATGCATCAATTACTAAATCTATTATTAAAATTAATTATTTAATTTCTGGTATTATTTTTGTTGTTCTTTACCATAAAAAATAGTCCATGAGGTAGCGTAGACAAATACATTTAATAACAGGACGGACAATTAACGATCTACGGAGATAAAGTTCACAAAGAACCAATTCGGCACACAGCCTATAAACATCAGACAGAACCACACATGTCTTCCCACGTTCATGTCCATAAGAGGAATGGTCGTTTACCGGTAGAGGGACGAACAAACTACATCTACACGGATCTTGTATCAATCCGCATAATATAGTTCGCTCGCCCCAATACCAACAATTTTATTAATTTGTTATTTATTGATGGTGATATTGAAAGTATGGTCCGGCCTAAATCTAAAATCACTGGGCCAATTTTATGTCCCAGTACGCCCCTGTCTTCAATTGTTGGATACCAGCACAATATTATTTCTATTTCCATATGCAAATACATGGACATTTTTAATCTTCTAGGTATCCATCTCGACCTTACATCGTCTTATAAAAGCTTGTGCTTTCATCCATCAATTGCAGAATGAACATCATATAAGTGGATTTCAAAGTCTCAAGGAGTCGCAAAGCGTTTAAATACAGTACCATTAGAAAACTTAAGGGGCTTTTTAAGTCCCGACAGAAAACAAAGGATAAATAAAGCTTCATTTCTTTTAGGTATGTTTTGGGACAATTTAGCAACAAACGTCAGGGTTCCCACTCAAATCAAAGAATGAAAATCAATGACTTTTAAGGACCTAATTAATGTTTTTAAGGACCTTTGAAAATTTGTTTTCAGGTATTATGTCGATATATAAATTTTTAATAAAGTATATTCTACCAAAAGAGTTACAAGTTGGTGGATGCGTAGTACAAATACGTCGGAAAATTCCGATATGGTGCAGATAAGTGGCGGAAATAGCAAGTCCAACTTGGAATTTTTATAAATTTTGCAGTTGGACAACATCTGCATAAATTAAGGACTTTTAAGGACCTCTAAGCATTTTCAAGGACTTTTAAGCACCTCTTAGTATTTGCAAGCACTTTCAAGGCCTTGAAAACAAGTTAAAAAATATTAAGCACTTTTAATGACTTTCAATGACCGTGGGAACCCTGAAACGTGACACCAAACTGACTCACTCTCTATTTGCAAATCCATCAAGTTTTCACCAGTTTCGAAGTAATGTTTCGGTTGGTTGGTTGTTTTCAGATTATCTGGCGCCGTCAGCAACACGAGGGCTATAATGCGCCGAAACATTCGTCATTAGACAAGCCAACATACATTTACAAACACCCATGCCAACACGGGACTCGGAACCCGCAACCTCGCGGTCTAGAAGCTAGCACGCTAACCACTATACCGTTTGGTCGGCAAGTAATGTTTCGGAACTTGTTGAAAATACTGTTTAAGTCCATAAGAGGGCATGGAATTATTGGCGATCCAACTACCTCAGCGACATTGAGGTACCTACCTCCAGATCCTCACGAACCAGGGGTTCATAGTAACTACGACAAAAAACAAAACAAAAAATACTAAATAATTTCCGGTTCTTCCAAGCAAGGCCGCGATCTCTTTCTTGGAGGGTAATTGACAAAGGGAAAATTGAAAATGATTGCGCAGGCAGCCAATCTGGAGAGTGACGAGAAACAAGTCAGTTGAGGCACACACACACCTGGAGGCAACGGGACAAGGGGGGTATCGAGAAGAAGGAAGCAATTTCCTTATTAACCGTCTCATTTTCACCCTGTCATATTTCATTGGCTCCGGCATCGGCCATTTAACAGATGTTCCCGCGATCTTTGCCCCCTCCTTCCTGGAGTTAGAGTTTGGAGCCACCTTCTCTCCAGAGCACCTATGACTTATGTACTAAGGTCGCAATTTATTAAAAGACCTAACAGGCAAATTAAAACCGTATTGTTATAATTATGCAAAGCAAAGAAGGGACGTCATTTCTGCCTTGTTATTATAGTGTGATGGCAGGGAGAACTAAAGTTAATTAATGAAAGTGAAATTAATGGAAGCAGAGAAAGTCGCGAAATTCCCATGAAAGGTACACATTCTTTCTGAGAAAATTATAAAGTTTTGATGCATCCCGGGCCAGATTTAGAAAACTGATTACTATAGGCATAACGGGGGGTGGGGTCTGAACAATTGTTGGTGTTATTTTTAATAATAACAATTTTGATTACAGCTTCGATAAAATTAATGACAAGATATTAATGTTTTTTTTAACAACCAATGAGTTATAAAAATATATTATATTTTATGGCATTGAACAAAATATTGATAGTTACTCAACAATTCAGAGGTTTCAGGCATTTTGGAGGCCCTTGGCGTGGAGCTTATGGGAAATAAGGCCCTAAATATATATCTATATTCATTCTAAGTATGGAGCAATAGAGCTCCATATATATCTAAGAGAAATGCAATGTTTAAACTTGGCAGGAAAGGGCAGATCTACAAAGAATAATTATTGTTCTTAGTCTACTGAATGTTAATTAAGGTTATTTAAACTAAGGAAAATCAATCAAAAGAGAAAATCTCCATGCTTTCATATGCGAGTTATTGAAATGTTTTCTCCACTTGAATCTTGATTTAAATAATTCGAGGGGGGTGGGGGTCAATGATAAAGCTTTAGATCACAAATTATGTTTCCCATAAAACATATGCAATCATGTCATTACTAAATACTAATGTTACTGCTACTAAGTTATCCTATATTTTTTTACCTAAGATATATATATATATACAGGGTGTCTCTAAACTCATGGTACAAACGCTAGGGGGTGATAGAATACATCAAGACAAGTAATAGTAAATAGGAAACCAAGGGTCCAGACGTATTCCAAAGGAGATAGGCGCCATCAAAGTTTAGGGTCCCAAATTGCAAATGATCATAAAAAAAGGAAAAATAAGTCGATTTATTTGCGGTTTTAACTGTTTTAACTGTGTTAACTGTTTTAACTGTTACTAATTTAAAGAATGATTACAGCGAAAACCGCAAATAAATCGACTTATTTTTCCCTTTTTTATGATAATTTGCAATTTGGGACCCTGAACTTTGATGACGCCTATCTCCTTTGGAATACGTCTGGGACCCTTGATTTCCTATTTACTATTACTCGTCTTGATGTGTTCACCCCCTAGAGTTTGTACCATGAGTTTAGAGACACCCTGTATATATAAATTCTTAGACTACGATTTGATTAACTCAAATTTGAATCCATTTAAGGCAATTAAATTTGTGGAAGTCTTTTTTACAGGTTTATCTTTTCATGCGAAAATGCTTCAAAATTTCTGTTTTGAGGCAGATCCTTTTACCACACTTTGATTACAAAATATGCTGATGTGTCCACAGATCTCCAAATCGAAATGTTTGGCTCCAACTACGAGATTCCGTTACTTCCCCCCCCCTCCCCCCTCTCTCTCCCCCCATTCTAAAAGAACCCCCAAACACAACTGAAAACGCGACCCCGGCATTATCAGAGGGAGAAGAGAGAGAATTCGGAATATAGATGACCAGTTCTGAGTCTACGAGACAAAAGGAATATAAAAAGGGGGGGCAACGCGATTATTAATCGAATGTCCCTCTGTTCGACAAGCCTAAGCGAGGGGTCAGTCCGCAGACAGATGACCAGCGACTTATCTTTGTCACCCGGTACCGGCGTCAGATCTCCGCTTGCGCTACAAATACAGAAAAAAAAGAAAAGAAAGGAAGGAAAAAAGGAATGGGAAAGGACCATCTTTTGAGAAGAACGTTTTGTGTATTTCTGTCCGAATCCGTCCTTTGAAGAGGGAGTGGGGGGCGGGGGGGGGGATTTTGAGAGTGAAGTGGGGCATAAATCATCAAGGGAGGGGGGAGGGGCAAAGAGAAAAAGGTTAGTTCGACAGAGAGAAGAAATGAACGCTGAAAACGATTTTGGAGTGTGTATGATGAATACCAGTACTTCGACCCCCACCGACATTTCAGACGGTAATGCTTTTTCTAGGCTTTCGTCGACTGAAACTATCATTTTTAATGCCACACCAGACCAGCTCTTTCAAATTGTACGTCGTGTATGGGATTTGGAGACAGGGGAAAAAGTGGATGTATTAAAAGAAGCGTGATGAATTATTGTTTAGATTTAAGAAAAAATTGAATGTTCTTTCGTATCCTAATTAAAATAAATAATCAAAATAACAACTGGTGGAATTGAAATAAGTTAAAAATTTTCAAGGTTCCCACCCAAATCACAGAATGAAAATCAATGACTTTTCAATGACTTTTAAGGACCTAATTAATGTTTTTAAGGACCTATGAAAATTTGTTTTCATGCATTATGTCTCTATTTAAATTTTTAATAAAGTATATTCTACCAAAAAAGTTACAAGTTGGTGGATGCGTAATACAAATATGTAGGAAAATTCTGATACGGTACAGAAAATGGCTGTCACGTGGGGATAGCAAGTCCGAGTTGCATTTTTATAAATTTTGCAGTTGGACAACATCTTAAAAAATTAAGGACTTTTAAGGACCTCTAAGCATTTTCAAGTACTTTCAAGGCCTTGAAAACAAGTTAAAAAATATTAAGCACTTTTAATGACTTCCAATGACCGTGGGAACCCTGCTAATTAAAATAAATAATCAAAATAACAACTGGTGGAATGAGGAATTTGCACAAATGAGGAAAATGAATATTTTGTGTATTTTCCAGTGTTATCTAACGAATATAGTATTTTCTAGTGTTATCTAACGAATATAGTATTTTCTAGTGTTATCTAACGAATATAGTATTTTCTAGTGTTATCTAACGAATATATTTGAGCAGTGCAATTATTTTTTATCTTTATGCTTTCAATTAATCAAAAATCGAGTTTGAAATTAGCCGAAATCAAAGCAAAAGTCACGTGATCAAAAACGCATGAAAAAACCGTGACGTGGTTACGCAGAGATAAAGTCGCAAAATGAAGGAGAAACCATACTTATTCCTCGTCTAAAACAGGTTTTAGACTGGTTCATTATCTGCGCGTTGACGTTTCACGTAAAAGTGGTTTCTTCCCGCCAAATCGCAAAGTGAAAAAACTAAATATTTTTTTAACTATCTATCCGAGCTCAAATTTTTGAAAGAATGGTATTGCTGTTCTTGATTTTTTCTCTACTTTTATTTAAAAATAAAACCAAAAAACGTGAAAGTTCCTCATTGAAATTAGTTAAAACTTTTATTTAAGGAGTAATGAACTGTTAAAGCATTGCTTGGGATTATTTAACGAATATAGTATTTTCTAGTGTTATCTAACGAATATGTGTACCAATGAGTACACATATACCAAGTACCAATTCCAATATTACTTTGTGGTGAGGCATGTTGGAAATGGACAATTTACGCATTTTTAAAAAACGATACAAATTAGTTTCTATTTATGAAGAACTTCTTTCCGATATCAAATATTTAAACAAAAGTTCTTTAAAAAAAAATTAGTTATTTAAATATTAAGAAAAGAAAATGCTTCAAAATCGTGCCGAAACCAGTCCGATCAAAACACTCAACTATAGCTGTGACGTCAAAACTTCCTTCCGTTTCTATGGTTATCGTGAGGTTTCTGCCAAGTAGTTGGCGTTGGTTTGGTAGACTACTGCCATATACAGCACAGGTTGATGCGATTTGCGAGAAACTTGCAAAACTGATTTCCGCTGCTGCATTTCAAGCCAAGTTGTTTGAGATCTACTGACGTCATATTCAATTCGAGACGAATGAATATAATTCTCACCAAAGTTTAACAGGGGAACTTTGATGGCAAAAAAAAAAAAAAAAAAAAAAAAAATTTAAAAAAAAAACAAAAAAAAAAACGCATTGAGCAGAAATGTTTGTGTTTATGGCCTTTTCGAAACCTTTAGAATTTTATAAAAAATAAATACGAGAATTTTCCATTGGGTGAATAAAAATGATTCTTAGTATTAGTGTGACACTAATACACACATTGCAACCGTTCTACAACTCAAAATTCTTCGTTTTCAGTAAGATCTTTACAAAATCACAGGCTGTACTTGAAGCGGATTGAGCGCCACAAGATTGCTTACAAGTTGAAACGAACTTGTGCTGTTGTTCTTCCACAATTCAAATACTCTGTGATTTTGTACAGGCCTCGACTCAAAAATGAAGAACTTTGAGCTGTGACACTTTTGTACATAGGCGCCCCCAGGAATATTTGCAAAGGGGTGCAAGACTAGATTTTTATCAAAATCATTAATTTTTTTAGAAATGTTAATTAATAATTATGCATTATAAATAAAACTCTTTGAGAATAGTTAAAATTCATGGTATTTATTTTTGAAAGCGCAACCCTGTTCAACAGAAGAAAAATATTAAAATATATATTTTTAACGATTTTTTTTATCATCCAACAAGATCTCACGGCAATCAAGAGACAGTGTTTAGAATAGAGGAACTCGACGTGGCAAAAATACACAAGAGTAAAAAAAAAAATATTTCTTCCAAGTTTCGTATACAACGAAAAAAAAATAATAATAATAATAATAATAATAATAATAATCAAAATGAAACACGAAGGCAGTGTTGGAATATGTTCAATTGAATTCTAAAACTAGATTTCAAGATAGTATATCTGAGGACTTAAAAAACAAAACATTTTCTTAGAATTTTGAGAACTACGCAGGAAATGATTATACAATAAAAGGAATAAATACTTCTACTCATCAGCCTCTAATAATCATAGACAACAAGCGTCAGAAAATCGCCACGCAAGTAGTAATAAAAAACAACATAGGAAAGAAACAAAAGACTAAATTAATAGAAGAAAAAATGCTTATTGTAACATAAAAGTATAAACGGCATATGTGCTTTTTTATCTTGTAATTTACATATTTTCTATCATTTTTTTAAAAATTTCAAGAGACAGAGGAGTGCAAGTGCACCTCCTTGCACCCTCCTGGGGGCGCCCATGCTTTTGTAGAAAGGGTGCAATGTGTGTACTGTTAAAATCTAACTTGATGATAAGATGACAATAATGCGTGCATAACGAAATAAAATAAAAAGAAACATATCGCAAGTTAAGTATAGATAAGATGACAATAATGGGTGCATACCGAAATAAAATAAAAAGAAACATATCGCAAGTTTAAGTATAGATAAGATGACAATAATGGGTGCATACCGAAATAAAATAAAAAGAAACATATCGCAAGTTAAGTATAGATAAGATGACAATAATGGGTGCATACCGAAATAAAATAAAAAGAAACATATCGCAAGTTAAGTATAGATAAGATGACAATAATGGGTGCATACCGAAATAAAATAAAAAGAAACATATCGCAAGTTAAATATAGATAAGATGGCAATAATGGGTGCATACCGAAATAAAATAAAAAGAAACATATCGCAAGTTAAGTATAGATAAGATGACAATAATGCGTGCATAACGAAATAAAATAAAAAGAAACATATCGCAAGTTAAATATAGATAAGATGGCAATAATGGGTGCATACCGAAATAAAATAAAAAGAAACATATCGCAAGTTAAGTATAGATAAGATGACAATAATGGGTGCATACCAAAATAAAATAAAAAGAAACATATCGCAAGTTAATTATAGATAAGATGACAATAATGGGTGCATACCGAAATAAAATAAAAAGAAACATATCGCAAGTTAAGTATAGAGACAAAAAAAAATTAAATTTTTATGTATTTGAACTGGGCAGAGGGGGCATAGGCCTTTTTTTTTCTAATGGAGTTCAGCTTTAGTAGATGTAAAACGAAATATACAGATTAGAAATATTCAGTTTCTGAGGGTAAAAGTGATGCGCCTATACTTCATTAAGAATTACGGCTTTTTTTTTTTTTTTTTAAATTCCCCAGATGTTTCTTTTTCTTGAGTTACCCTGAGAACAAAATAGTTTTCTCATTTAATACAAGGCATTTATAAAAGCTGTAAGAAATACACTCGTCAAGAATGATCTGAAAATACACGAAGAAATGGGAAATGTTATTGCATAAAAGAAAACATATCTTGAACTATTTTTTTCTTCTTATCCCATACAGTGGTAGAAGTGGGGGGGGGGGGGGAAGTGGGGGGGACGCCCAAAATTTGGTGACAAGTGCACCTGCCCCCCCCCCCCCCCCCACTCTCATCTTCAATGATAAATTTTATAGTTTCGTAACGTATAGTAACAATATTAGCTAGATAAAAAATAATTTATACTTCCTAACATTAACATTAATCGCTGGTCCAAAATTTGTTATTTTAATGAATATTCGTCGACTTAGTATTTTTACTTGGAAGTAAGTTCAATATTATTTACATGACTGTTTATTTAGATTTAAATAATACTTATAAATGTGCATACTTTCATGAAATTAAAGAGAATTATAATTTTTTTTTTTTAAAGAATAGCTTGTCTTTATGTGAAACATGAATAGAAATTTAACTTAAAAGAAAGTTCCTCCAAAGTTAAAAGTGGAGCAAGTGTAACTGTATTTGTTAGTAAAAGTACTTATATCTTTATACAAAGTACATTTTTGTAATAGTACATATCTCTACCATAAATTGTTTTAAAGTTTTGAAATGACAAAATAAATCACTTTTCCTCTGTGTCACTACATTTAAAGGTTACTGTCATTTCATTAGTAGTTATTAGGTGAATTGAGTGTTTTTGAAGAGGGGGGGTGGATTTCAATGGTTTTAGAAGTGGGGAGACGCATGGGTATTTTCTTGAAAAGTGGGGGGGACACGTCACCTCGCGTCTACCCACACTTCTAGCACTGCTCCTTAGATTATTTGCCCCCTTCTTACAGAAAATTCAGGTCCAATGTCAATGTTCTGACCAGATATCTAAAAGTTTAACTTTAACTATAATCACTCTGTATACATACAAAAAATTCTTAATGTATCCCATGTTTCTTTCTCATACTGCACCTCCAACCAAAAAAAAACAGCTTCAGACCAGCATTTTTTCAAATCGCGCGAAGCTAAGGGTGACAAATCCAACCAATAGGCTGACGGCAAAAAAGAAAGCTGGCCCCGCCCCCTTATTAAAAGCGGTATAGAAGAAGAAAAGAGTACACTTCTAAACAACGGACTATCAGTTCTTCTCTTGTTGAAGAAGGTAAGAAAACCAGGACGTAATGAGTCTTTGTCTTGTTCTCCTTTTCGGTAACTAGTTTGCCTTGTTGTTCAGCAATAAAAAACAAGAAGGAACTTTCAAGGTTGTTGTCCAGGAGGATTGGCGAAACTCAGCTGGTTTTCACTTTCGCCAATCTATTTCGTGGCGATCCTCTGAGCTGCGTTTCCCTTATACCTGTGGGTCGCGACCCATCGGCGGGTCGTGAACCAATTTTTGGTGGGTCGGGAATGGTTTTTAAATCTATGAGGTTTTCGTGTGAAAATTAGAAGTCATAAGAAATATTTAATCGGGGGGGAAAAAAGGTAATTTTAATTAGCAGCTGCCTGTGTGGTCATTTTGAAACAGCAGTTTCTGCAATAAAGTGCTTGTTCACAGTTTTTGAAACTTTTAAACTAAAAAGCAATTTAAAAATTTTCAATGAATTGTACACCCTCTAAAATGATTCATAAGAGTAAAATAATTTTTGAGAACTTGACTTAACTTAGTAATTTTTATTAATTATTTATTACACTTTGATTATTTTTTTTATGCTTAATCAAAAGTAACGTTGAAAATAATTCAAATTATTTGTTTAATGATGGATGAAATGGAGTAATAGAAACAGTGGCTCGTGGTTGATCAACCTTTTTAAAAGGTGGGTTGTAAACCTCTGACCTATAGTTTTAACCTTTTGTAGACCTTAACTTTCTTGGGGAAAGGAGAGGGGGGGGGGGAGGATTTGATTCTTTCAACAGTTACTACTAAGCTAAATATAAATACCGAGCTTCTTCTTTACCCAGTTACAGAATAAATGTACAAAATTTTATTTTAATATACAGAATATTTTAATATACAGAATATTTTAATATACATATATTTTAATATACCGAAAACCTTCCAAGAATATTATACAAATAGAACTAGCGTGTTGGCAATGAGCAACATTCTAATTTATACCTTTTATTTAGTAACTTCTACAACAAATTAATGCCAATATTTCCAAATAATTTTCCACGCCTTTAAAGAACGAAGGAATGGATATCGCCTTAAAAATTTTAAACAAAACAAGTATTTTAGTACGCAAAATAAAACGGAAATTAAACTCACAAATCACATTCATGAAAGCATACTTTTGAGTACTGATGCAACAACTCTAATCAACGAATTATTACCAGTCGTTGGGGAAAAAAATCTTTTCAACATTTATAAAATGGAAATAAATTAATTCATGGAAATATACATACTAATAGAAACTAACTATATACTGTACAGATTTATCTAAGCGAGTGGCAACAGCTGGATGATTAAGATTTATCTAAGTGAGTGGCAACAGCCGAAGTGTTACCCTGACAACGGTCAACCAGAAAAAAGAACAAGATTGTAGTTGGCATGAAACAATATATGATATACTAAACTTCAACTTAACTAGACATCACTTAGACGGTAGATTGACAGTGCTCATAGGTATTTAATCCATTTTGGCGGCGTGAAAGCATAATGTTCGCCAAACCACAACCCTGTAGAGAACAAAAGGTTATAAGGTTTGGCGAGAATTATGTCTTCACTCCGCCAAAATGGATTAAATACCTATGAGCACTGTCACGATCTACCGTCTAAGTGATGTCTAGTTAAGTTGAAGTTTAGTATAGTCTCAATAATATTCAATTTAAACAACTTCTTTTTAAAAAATTAATAAAAGCGCTACCTTTGTATTTCGTCGCCGTTATTTCGAGAAATCGTCACAATACTTTAGGCTATATTTCAAGAATAACACAAAATTAAAAATGCTGTGCAAACATTTTGTTTCGAAACAAATTAAGTGCGAGAAGTTTAAAATGTTTCGAAACTAACTCCCATTACATTTTCTTGCAATAAAAATAATAATAATAACAACATAAGTTTAAATTTCTGATTCATAAATGTAAAACACTTCAAAACATTGTAGAAAAAAAATTTCCATGTTAGAAAATACTTAATAACAATATCTAATAATTTCCTTTTCAAAATTTGACGGTGGAAGTGAAACATGGAAAAATAACTGCAAGTTTAGATTGGTTGGTTGGTTGTATTCAGATTATCTGGCGCCGTCAGCAACACGAGGGTTATAATGAGCCGAAACATTTCGTCATTAGACAAACCAACATACATTTACAAACACCCATGCCTAACACGGGACTCGAACCCGCAACCTCGCAATCTAGAAGCTATCACGCTAACCACTATACCGTTTGGTCGGCACTGCAAGTTTAGAAACTAAGAAGTCTAAATTCCCTGATGTGTACAATGTTTTAATAAATTAACCAGTAACTCCATTTCGATCAAAATCGACAGGTTTAACAACATTATTAAAGGATCATTAATAAAATGGCCACAGCCAAAGGAGAATGGCCTGGATAAGACTACTTGAGAAAGCCAAGGTCAATCAATGACTGATAAGACTACGCCAATGACGATGATGAATAAAATTGGAATTGAGAAATAAATAGTGGCTTTATAAGTATTAATTTTTTATTTTTTTTAAATTCATAAGCTAGCTTATAAAAACTTCATAAAGCAAAATAATAATAAAAAAAAAACTTTATAATTTCCCCCTAAAATTTCGTTAATGGTCTTTTAACGTTGTTGTTTAACTTGGTGGAAAAGTTCATATGTTTTAAAGCACTTCTTTTGTAAATATTGATGCCAGTAAAGCGAAGCATTAAATCCATGGGCTGTCGATATCTCTCATAAAAAAAATATTAATTCATTCCCAGAGAAGACGTGCTTCCCTATTTAGGCTATCTTAAAATGACCAATTACATGTACCTTTTTCTCAGAATCTATCAAAGATTGTAACTTAAAGTCTGGAACACAACATTTTTATTCAATTCCACAGGATGGCCACAAAATTCAGAGAAAAAAGTTCCCTGACAATTCGAATGGCAGATTTCTAAAAAAATTCCCTGATTTTAGGGCAAACTTTTTTCCAAATTCCCCCCATTTTCTTAGGTTTTTCAGATGTCTAGACACCCTCATCAAACAGAACATGTATTCTAAAGAGATAATATGCAATTTTTTAAAAAATAGTTTTGCTGGTAATGAAAAGTTTAAATTATTCCGTAACATTAAACTTCTAATGGCTTACCACTACAAATCTCCATGTAAACAGCGCCAAAATATGGATGAGCGTGCCTTAAACAATACAAAATTTCCCTGATTTTCATGACATTTTAAAAAGTTCCCCGACATTTCCCTGATTTTTCCCAGAATCAGAAAGCTCCCTGACATTTCCCTGATTTCCAGTTTTTCCCGATTCTGTGACCACTCTGTTCCAATACTGCTAAAAAATTATTAAATTTGAAATTTTTTTAAAAAAGCTTATTTCTGGTCTTATACTTTATTCTTTTATATACTTATATTTTTATATACTTACATTACTTATAACTTTTTTGTTGCCTTTTTTTTCACATTTTATTACCATAAGTAAAATAATATATTTTTTTCTTTTCAAAAGCTCTTTTTTAGTAACAACAACATAGATATGCAAGTATCATTACTTTCTGAGAAAAAGGTACAATAAGTTGATAAAAAAAATAAAAAATACGTTCTGAGATACTGGTATTTGAAGTTTCAGTATTGTATAGTGGAAGCACAAAAGGAAGAAATACTTCTACTGCTCGGATTGATACGATAGATTATTCATTTGAAGCAAAAATGTTTGAATTCTCAAAAAATATTAAAAAAAAAAAAAAAAAAAAAAAGTTGAAAAATTACCATCTACGTCCCGTCCCTCCGCACCAAAGCTTTCCCCTCCTTTTCAACTAATTCCTTAAGAAAGGTCTTCCCCTGCCAAGAAAACAGCTCACCGGCCAAACACGGCAACCCCCCCTGCCCGGTTGAACAAGAAAAGGCCCAAAAACAAAGGCTGTCCAGTAGAAGGTCCATCCATTTCGGCATGGACACAAGAAGAGTGGGGGGAGGGGAGAGGGGGGGGGGGGAGAAAGGGTCCCGCCCATGGCCCCGGGACACCGCTTGGTTCCGGGACACCTAATGACAGCGGCAGAGGTGAAGAAAAAGAAAAAAAGAAAAAAGAGGGACAAGCAATAGTCGTGACTGGCCCAGATGGATAGATCGGGAAGGCAGATATAGATGGATAGGAGCACGCGCTTTTGCCCCCCCCCCCCTTCTCTGGAGAGTGGACTTCTCGAAGTTCATTTTAAGATACTACATCCCCCCCCCCCCCGTGGAAGCTAATTGTATTCCAGGTAAACAATGTCCAAAAAGTGGGGTGGAGGAGAGAGAAAGATACCAGAGAATGTTTGGCTTCTTTTGAAAGAGGTTGGGAGGTGTGAAAAGGAATGGCCGATGGACTTGTATTGCCCCAAAGGTTGCTGGAGGAATGGATGCAAGGAGAGTGACTTTCAAAGGATTGAAGGTGAACTCGTATTGTGCCCTTATGTATTTAAAAGACTTCCAAATATGATATCTTTTCATGCTTATTTCTTGCACTTATTTATTCGTCCTCGATAAATAATCTTTCAATGTCATAACTACGAATTGGTTTCATTGTTATAATAATTTTAAAATTTTGTTTATTATATACTGGGTTCCCACTCAAACCACAGAATGAAAATCAATGACTTTTAAGGACCTAAATAATGTTTTTAAGGACTTTTTAAAATTTGTTTTCAGGCATCACGTCTATATATAAATTTTTAATAAAGTATATTCCGCCAAAAAAGTTACAAGTTAGCGCATGCATAATACAAATATGTCCGGGAATTCTGATACGATGAGGATAAGAGGCAATTACGCCAGGATAGCAAGTCTGAGTTGTATTTTTATAAATTTTTGTTGGGTTCACAACATCCGCAAAAATTAAGGACTCTTAAGGACCTCTAAGCATTTTCAAGGACTTTTAAGCATTTTTGGGCATTTTCAAGTACTTTCAAGGCCTTGAAAACAAGTTCAAAAATATTAAGCACTTTTAATGACTTTCAATGACTGTGGGAACCCTGTATATAGCTTTAGCCCATTCCGTCCGGCTTACCATTTCTGTGACTCCCTCTACCAGCCATATCTATAAAATTTCCGAAAAATGAATGACGCTAACGTTGGGTCAAGAAACACACATGCATCTGAAAAGTTCTGGCAATTGGGATGCGGCTGACGGTCTGCGAAAGTCAGAACGACTCCCTCTTGTACCAATGGTCGTGGGGAGAGTTAAAGAAAAAACGACAGTTTGTCCCCTCCCTAGACCTAATGCCTGTTATAAAATGTCATATACTTCAAAGCAATACTCCTGCAAAAACTGTGTGTCTTGATGGTGCCAGTACACTCCATCGATATAGATAAACAACTGGATAGACTGCTCCATTGTCAATGAAAAGAGAAAAACGCGCCGGGGATTGCGAAGCTGGTGGGAAGATTAACCAATCACAGTTCACTTTAATAGTTGGATGGGAATGCGAAAAACCTTGTAAAATGCTAGAGTATATATTTTTTTGCACATTATTACTAATTAAGGTCTACTGTTGACATTTCTGCTGTGTACAACCCAAAATTTTATTTTCAATCCTTGGCTATTTGTATTTTTTATCCCATCAATTGCAACTGGCAAAGGCTTCATTTTCCCAGCGTTAAGCAGTCTATCCAGTTGTTTATCTATATCGATGGTACACTCCCGCCGAGACACAGGGGGAAGTGCGCACTAACTCCCACTCACACCGGCTCGTCTTGTCGCAGCGAGAGTGTACTTCTACCATGAAAAATATAAAGCATTAGGTATATGGAGCAGGGACAAGACTGACGTTCAATCGTGAAATGGAAGGGATACAAAACACAAATGTTGCGCTATCCGGTTTAGAGCTAGTTAACGAAAACGCAACCGCTGCGTCATCCTCAAGGAATAAATTAATATCGTTATTTTCTGTGCTACATACTTATGAAAAAGACAACAACAACAACAACAAAAAGAATCCAATAACATAAAAACTTATTTGTATTCTCTAATGACGAATCGAAGCTATAAGAAGAAAAAAGAAGAAGAAGAAAAAAAGAAGATGAATTGGAGATCCTTTTAAATAATAAAGCAAGTATTACAAAAGATGAAGATGTTGTTTTAAGTAATTATTTGCTTATTTCTCTTCAAAAGGCGTGAAAGTGGATTTACCACGAAATGATAGATTTGGTGTTGATGATTTTTTGCGTTGATGACCTTGTAAAGAAACTGGCGTTACACTATTTGAATATTTGAAAGGCCTTCATCAAAAGTAATTGTAAAAAGTAATTTCTTTAACGAAATCCAGAACTTCTTAAGAACTTTTTACAAAAGAGTTCTACTTAAAAGTTAGTAATTAAGTTCAAACGACTAACTTTTCGTACTATAACCAATCGGAACTACCATGATTATCACGCTTTGAAAAAATTATTTTAAATTCAAAATTGAAAACAAAAATGTTCACATTTCTTGCAAGCACTTGTTGAACTTAAATGTATCTCTGCAGCTGTATGCATTCATTTAACGACTTTATAAGACAGACAAGTAATGTCTTCATAGGGATTCAGGACTTCATATGGAGTCAGGAAAGGAGATTTGTACACATTTTTAGAAATAATATGACCTGAAAGACCAAATGTATTGTTTCCAATTTTCGATTAGATTAATGATCCGAGTTTCACAGCCGACCAAACGGTATAGTGGTTAGCGTGCTAGCTTCTAGACCGTGGGGTTGCGGGTTCGAGTCCCGTATTAGGCATGGGTGTTTGTAAATGTATGTTGGCTTGTCAAATGACGAATGTTTCGGCGCATTATAGCCCTCGTGTTGCTGTCGGCGCCAGATAATCTGAAAACAACCAACCAATCGAGTTTCACATTGTCAATAGATAATTCCACTCTTCCACACATTAAAAAAAATCTGTTGTAAACTTGTCCTGCAGTTAAAGTTACGAAAATGCAACTTGCTATGAACTATGCATTTTCATTATTTTTGCGGTGAGATTTTGCAAAACACAATTTTTTTTTCATTATTACATTAAAAAATAAATTATGTTTAAATAAAAATAGGCAATAGAAGTTTCTATAAGAAAAGTTGCTGTGCGAACTTCACTCATCGTTGGTTACTACTCACATCTTTCAAAATAAAAAGCTCATACAACTTTTAAAAAGTGAAAAAAAAAAAAAAAATAGTAGTTTCTAAGGACTTTTTAACTAATTTAAATTTTCCAAGGACCTTTTATAAATTTAAAGTGACAAAAACTCACTGCTTTCTTATTTCAAAAGTTCCCCATGTTGTAATACAACAAAACAGCAAACAAAGACATTGCTTATACTTTTTATTTGCTTAAGCAAGAACAACCAAAACCTACCACGCTGTTAAAACATGCAAATTCCCAACACGAAGGGCACCTACACCACTTTATAGAGCAATTTAAAATATTTTTTAAGAAACAAAACTCTTAAAAGTGTCAGTTCCCTTAATTAAATTAATAGAAAGCCCAGCCTAAAATCCACACCCCTTAACCTTTGCTACTTACCCGACGGAACGAATCTCTCTCGAGCGCAATTATGCATGATGAATGAAGGCAAATGAAATTTAAAATGTCTCCTAAAAGGATGAATGAAACACCCGCAAATAACTGTTATTTATCTTTGAGTATTGTTATTATTCAACACTCGCTTAGGCCTCCCTTCGCCCTCAGGTGAAACGAAAAACATCGGAACTTGGGACTCGCTCAAGAAACAAGGAACTCCTAAGTAGATATTCCAATAAATGAAGGACTCGAGAGTGAAAACGTTAGTGGACTTTTTTTTTTTAGCTAGTTGTTAAAAACTCATTTACTTCTAATGGTTTCACTTGCTTAGGACCCCCAAAAGTAAAGAATTGGGAACATGCGTGTTTTTTAAGTAAAACGTGGCATTAAGGCTTGTGTTTGTAGTTAGATCATTAGCTTAATGTTTGGGTCTGAAAAACTTAAAAGACGAAATATGTAAGGTGGTATTTTGAATAAAACTTGGGGAAAACAGTAAGCGCACTATAAAATGTTTGAAAATGTGGTTGAAATTTATTTGGTTAGATTAATTAACTACTTATAAGCAGGGCCTGATCATGACAAGTTGGGGCCCAAGGCCAGGACACATTCGGGAGCCCTTTTTTCAAACGAGTGATTTATTGGAAATGGACTCGAAGCAAAGTCAAATGAATTAGCATGAAATACAATAAAAGTTGATAAATTATTGTTAATATTGTTTTCTAAAAGTTTTTTTTTTTTTTTTTTAATCACAAATAAAGAAACAAATTTCAAACAATCAAATTTATAAATAAAAAAAGGAAAAACTTTTTATGTATAATTATTCACAACTTCAGAGCCGACATTTTCTAATCTCACTATAAATTCATCAAGACTGCCTTTCAAATTTTTTTTTTTCTCTATCTTTCAAAAAAGCTTAACGCTTTTTTTTTTTTTTTTAATAAAAACACTCTGGGATTCTAAAGACTGTTTAAGATCAATACGAAATGAATTTTAAGTAAAAATTATTTTGTACATGTTATAAAAGATATTCACAAAGCTTTTGTGAAACAAAAATGGTTTACAGCCAATTTCGGGGCCCCCTAAAATCATGGGCCCAAGGCCCGGGCCTAGGCGATGATAAGGCCCTGCTTATAAGTGTCTAGCTGAATACAAACTATGAAATTTTACAGATTTGCATTTTAGCACTCAAAAGGCATTTATGCATTTCACATCTTCGATGTTCCGATACTTTTCGACCCTACCAAATTGGTTTTATCAAAATCGGAATACCTTACTTTATTTATGTTTGCCCTTGTTAACATTTGTTTAAAATTTTATAATTGTGACTATATTGGAAATAGAGTACAGGAATATTCTTCGGATGGGAGATTTTGAACCCATTTCAATCTTTTAAAATTAGTTGGTTGGCAGTATTTTTGATTTATAAGGCACAAGGGCAACACAGTGCCAAACTGCGCCATTAAAATTAGTTAATTAAGATCGAAATAGCTTACTATTTCTACGTTTCCCTTTGCTGATATGTGTAAAAAATTACAGAGTTATGACTACATTAAAAGTGGAACTCGTTTGGAACGTTTCGACCCACTTCGACATTTTAAAATTCGTTAATCGATATTGGAATAGCTTATTTTATTGACATACAAATCAAATTGACTTGTTTTGACTTCTCTGAAAATGGGTGCTACTCCTACCGAACGTTTCGACCCCTTTTCGACTCTTTAAAATGATTTATTCAAGATCGGAATTATTTATTGTATCTATGCTTAACCTCGATCCATTTTCGACCCTTTAATAAGGGAGATCGCAGTAGCTTACTTTTTCTATTCTTATCCTTGTTGGCTTTTGTACTAAATTTCAGAGGTATGTTGGAAGTGGAACATTAGGACATACTTTGTTAGGAACATTTCGACCCTTTTTCGACCTTCAAAAACTGGTTAATCATCATCGGAATCAGTCGACTTTTTCTATGCTTGCTTTTGTTGACATTTATACCAAATGTCATAGTTGAGGATATATTGCAAATGGGACATTTGAATATTCTACGTTTGGAACGTTTGACTCACTTCCGACCCCTTAAAAGTAGTTAATCGACATCGAAATAGTTTACTTTTTCTATGCTTGCCCTTGTCAACATTTGTACCAATTTTCAGAGTTGTGACTGCATTGAAAGTAGAACGTTGGAATATTCCTTTTTGGAACGTTTTGACCCTTTTCCGACCTTGTAAATTTAGTAAATAGATATTGGAGTGGCTTACTTTTCTATGCTTTCCCTTGTTGACATTTGCAACGAATATCAGATCTGTACTGCATTGTAGGTGGGTCATTTGAAAATTCCTTGTTTGGAACGTTTGACACCTTTTCGACTCTTTTAAGTTGGTTAATCAACAATAGAATAAGCATATTTTTACTTTTGTTCTTGTTGACATGTGCATCAAATATCAGGTTTGTTACTACATCGAAAGTGGTATACATTTGAATATCCCTCGATTGGAACGTTTGACCCGTTTTCGACCCCTTAAAATTGGTTAATCAAGATTGAAATAGTAACTTTTTCTATGTTTGCTCTTGTTAGCACTTGTACCAAATTTCTAAGATGTGACTCTATGGGAAGTGGGTCATTCGAAAATCTCTCGTTTCGAACGTTTGACCTCTCTTTAACCCTTTAAAGTTGGTTAATCGAGATCGGCTTTGTTTATGAAGAATGAAAATGCCTGCGACGTTTATATAGAAGAAAAATCTAAAACTAAATGTTTGACATTTTTTAAAATAAATAAAAACCACTACGTTTTCTACTTTTTTCACATTAGAACCATCAGAGTTTAGTTAAGGTGTTGGTATCACGGCTGGGAGATCATAGGATATAGCCAGCACGCTGAAATAACACTAGCGTGTAGAACTAATGGTGGCTTCTGCATGTTAAATCCGTCAAGGCCTTCATGCTCTCTCATTTTTAGTTATATGGAACTCAAGTAAAGACGCTTCTTAATCCGATCAAGTTCAAAATTTAATGATATAATTTTAGATCTTGTAACAATGTTACAACATATTTAAAGTTATGAGAAGCACGACCATCGTAGGACACTTGTGCAAGAAAAAAATAGGATTGCTGCATGTAGGATATTGGCGACCTCAAAGGTTGTAATACTACGGCATTCATCTTGGTGATGTAAAATCGTTTACTTGAACCAATCTATTTTGATAATCTATGGAATATCGCTATCAGCTAGTCAATGTTGATGTTTTTCTCCTGGAATCCTCTTTAAAGAATGGGACTAATCTCGTTTCCCTTGACAGCA
This sequence comes from Linyphia triangularis, assembly GCA_963978545.1. NCBI lineage: Eukaryota > Metazoa > Arthropoda > Arachnida > Araneae > Linyphiidae > Linyphia > Linyphia triangularis. Next base: position 8,481,614 of record OZ021723.1, on the reverse strand, counting down.
GACAACGTTAGATTACTTGAAG